>OZ007594.1:206510674-207187103 GCA_963931845.1 Maratus michaelseni | reverse complement strand
TCATTACGTCGAGAAAGGAAGCTAAATCCTCGTTACAGTTCTAGTGAATATACATCTATTTTTAATTGTAAAAAAGAGACTTTTATCACAAAACAAACAAGTCCTTCTATAAGGAGTCAGACTTCTACTCCCTCTCCGAAAATTGAGGGTAAATTAAGAAAGGCAGATTCTTTTGCAGAAAATAATAAAGTAGCTAAAGAAAGTTTAGTGGAAAGTAAGAATGTTAAAATGCATTCGGATGACGTAGAAACATCTGAGAAAAGCAAAAATAAACTAAAGAAAGAGTCACAAGACAAAGATGGTCAATTAAGTGGAAGTAAAATGTCCAGCTCTGATGAGATTGATTCTATTATAGATACAGAGAAACTTTTCAAAGAAAATAATAAAAATAACCTTATCACCGATGATAGTAAGTTGAAAGATCATAAGAAGTTGAAAATACACAATAATACTAAAGTGAGAAAAAATTCCCAGTCACTAAAGCGTAAACTTGAAGTTGCTGAGTCCACTCCAGTGAAACGTCCTTGCAGCCGAAGTTCTGTCGATTCATCCAGCTCTGAATTTGCTCCTAATGAAAACAAACCTTTTAATAGTGAGAAGAAAGATTCTAATGAAGAAAAAAAGTTGAATGATTGTAGCCTAAAAGTGTCTAATTTGAATATTGGTGTTAAGAAGGATCTGTTTTGCAAACAGAGGACTAATAATAATGGAGACATATTGGGACAGAAAGATATTTTCCCCAAAAATTCTCACAGCAAAGTAATCAATAACGGTGAAAATAAGACAAGTGAATCTGATACAGGGTAAGATTTTTCTTCCCATTTCTGTTTATTCTAAGGTAGCTTCTGAAATTATAATAAATAGGGGTACCTATCAGAGGGCTTTATTAATGTCTGCAAGGACAAATTGGACATCTGCCAAGGTGGGTAAGCCTCCAAAATTAATGTATGTAAGAGTTGAAATTGTAGGAAGGAACCCCAAAATCTCTTTTTGCCATGGAGGGGGGAGGGCAGTTTACCATGATCAGGCCTGAAATGTAGATCATTTATTATAGATCCACCATACAGGGTGTCCCAACAGGTTGAAATGCACTTTAATTCTTTACCTCTTGGAAATAAGTAGGGATTGTAAATCAGAAAAGTGTTTAAAATAAGTTAGGAAATAAGATTATGTTAATGAAATTGCTTACTCATTAATTTTCAGAAAGTTACACTTTTCAAATTCTTATATAACACCTCTAGGGAAAATTGCTCAGTTATAATAATTTCTTTCCATTTACTGCAACAAGATCATTACAAAAAACTGCATATCTCTATCTTTAAAATTGAAGGAGTTATGCTTAATTAAAAATTGACCATTGTGAATAGGAACCATATATCAAATTAGAAATGTAAACCTGAAAGATATTGCAAGAGAAATGGAACACTGACGATAATACATATGCAGTTGACTTTAAGCTAAAGATAATCTATGTTTTCAAGAATGTTATTGGCAGCTCAGTAATGCGTTGGAGATGACAGAAAATGCTTTGTGAATTGCTTTTTATTTTTTAATTATGTTTCTAGCATTTAAGACTTTATTTGTCTCTTAACATGATTTTTGCATGTGTAATGCCTTTTTTTTTTAATCATTTGTGATGCATTTTTCTCGCACTTGTTGACATTTTTTACTTTCTTCTATCTTTACAAGAAGAAAGTATTGGATTCATGAAAATTTTCAACTTCCAGTTTTCGATTGATTTATACCTTTTAGAAGGTCCTGAACACGATTTGACTGTTTTTAGAAAATGTCTGTCTGTATGTGATAAAAATTTTGTGGGCACTCTATCGCAAGAACTAATGCACCAAATTTAATAAAACTTTATATTCAGTTAGTCCCTGATATAAATTGGTACTGATTAGTTTTTGGTGAAAATTGCCCAATAGGTGGCACTGCTATGCTGCATTTTTTGCGATTTCCGCAATAGTTCTATTTCAAGAACTAATGCACTTATTTTCATCAAATTTCAGATTCATTTAGACCTTGACATAAATAGACACTGATTACATTTTGGTGTAGATATTTCAACAGGTGGCCTTTTTTTATGATAGCTATATTTCAAGAACTAATGCATGGAATTTCATCAAACTTCAGATTCTGTTAGACCTTGACATAAATAGATGCTGCTTACGTTTTGGTGTAAATAGCCCAACAGGTGGTGCTGCTATGCTACTTTTTTCATTATTATCATGATAACTATATCTCAAGAACTAATGCATGGATTTTCATCAAACTTCAGATTCATTAGATGTTGACGTTGTTGTTGATTAGGTTTCGGTCTAAATCTCCGAACAGGTGGCACTGCTATGCTACATTTTGCAGGATTTACATGATTTTAGCAATGGTCATATATCAAGAACTAATGCACGGAATTTAATAAAACTTTGGATTATGTTAGACCTTGATATAAATTGGTGCTGATTCTTTTTAGTGTATGTGAAACCTGTGTGAGATAGAAGAAAGTTTTGGGATTGGCACATCCGACTAGTTTTTATCTGAAGAAAACCTTTATCAATTTGAGAATGCTTCCTATTTTTATTGATGATCAATATAGACATTTAAATAGTGCGAAAAACTGGTATAAGTCAGTTTTTTCCTTTTTCATAACTAAAATGATTTTGTTAGAGCAAAGGGAAAAGAAAAATTATTGACTCATTTTGTCTATGGGAGTTGGATAAAAAAAATGTTAAAGTTATACTGGACTGTTGTAACAAAGGGAATCTCTACAACATTCTAAGAAAATAGCTTCCCTATTCCCTAGTTTTCAGCTAATTTTACTGAAAAACAAGAAGCCAAAATGTGTGTAACACAGTTATAGAAAAATTCCAATTTTTCTCAGTACTGAATTTGAATGGGAATTTCATCAAATTAGTTAGCTATTGCCAAGTTGTCTTCATTTATGACAACTTATTTTTGCTACCAAATTTGGGGATATTTTTCCAAGTATTGGCAAGCTTGGTGGGAATTTGATGCTGGCAGACATCGCTATGTATGTGGAAATATTTTATGAGTATCAATGTATCTTTTCTTTTAAATATGATGTGGTTTTATAACATGACAGTTTCAGTAGTTGTAACAATGAAAATAAATTTGCAAAACCATGTTCACTAATACTCAGAAATTAGCAGTGAGCTCAATTATGGAAGAATACCTAAATTTTAATGTGCTATTTTGTTTCAAAATTGTAGCCAGCTTAAAATTCCAAACTGATATATCTCAGCCATTTTTTAAGATAGGGGGGGAAACAAAAAATGTTCTTGAATGCTTGCATCAAGATCTAACACTTAAATAAAAATTTCTTTGGCTTCCTTCTATTTTGTGTATTTTTTTTCATGTTTGAAATCTTTAATTGGCTCCAATTTTTAAACAAAATGGCACATACAGTATTCCACAAAAGTGATGGTACAGGAAGTAGTTTTCGGAAAATATGCAAATTTAACCATTATGAGTACAAATAAAATTGGATTAACAAATAAGAATTACTTAATAACAGCCTTTGCTATATTATACAAGGAAAACTCAATAATAATTTCCTTTAGAAACTTTCAAAATAAAAATATATAAAATTTAAGTTACAAAATTCTTCCACAAAAGTCATGGTACACTTGGAATTTTTTTTAATTATTAAAGAAAGCATTCTTTAATATTTTGTTACATATCCTTTCATTTTCAGTACTGTTTTAAGTCTGTCTGGCAATAATTTGACCAGATATTCTGTAATATTTTTCTGAATTTTATTCCATTCTGCCAGTAAAACCTCTTTCAACTGTGCTCTATTTCTGATATCATAACTATTCACTCATCGCTGTAAGATACTCCATAAATGCTCAATGGGGTTTAAATTTGGATTTTAGGAGTAGCAAGTATGTGGGAGGGGGGGGGGGGTATTGTAGAGTAGCCATAATAGGACAATCTGAGCAATATGCTTGGAATCATTATCTTGTTGAAAGTAATAATCCCGCACAATACCTAACTTCAATTCACTGTCCTTCAAATTTAGCTTTAAAATATTTAAATATCCAAATCTGTCTATTGGGGCTGGACAATATCAGAAATTTAATATCACAATATATCAACGAATTAATATTGATATTGGTGGTATATCACAATAACTACCTTAAAATGCATGGGAATAGAAAACCTGTTAATTTCCAAAGGTAAATAGTATGGTAGCAACAATTTAAGTACAAACAGGTGTATAAAGCAAAGAATCAATTCTCTATACCTTTTCTATCACACAGCATTCTTTAAATATTATAGTTTCATATTTATACAAAATAGAAATATTTTTGGAAAGGACACATTGTTCGATATCTATTTGGGCTTATACTGCTGCTTGGATAGTGTTTTTCTTTAAATATAGTATGTTCCCTATTCTTTCCATTTTTTGCACTATATTAACTATTTAATTTCCTCGTGTATAACTGAGAATATAATAAAAAAGAAACTAAAATAAAATGCTCTTAAATTTAGGACCTTGCTGATTTTAATAGGATTAAAATAAGTAAAAAGCAACAGCAAAAATTGAAATTGGTTTAATGTCACATGTAATGCTAATATACTTGTGAATTACAAGCTTTCAATGGATGACAGGTGCAGCAGAAATGTTGTTTTTCAATCTTTCTCTAAGGTATCAATGCATTTTTAATAGAAAAAAATTTAAAAAATTCATCTTACTATCTATTTACTATACATAAATACAACATTGAAATCTTTTTTTAAATATAGATATTCAAATTACATTTCGGAATAATTTTGTACTAATTAAAAAAAAAAAATTTTTACTTCATTTTAAGCTGAAATATCAAGACAGCATATATTAAATTCACTCGGATTCATGCTCTCTCTCATAATTGCCGATATTCAGCGTACGCAATGCTAGACGTTAATAATTAGGAAGCTTTGCTGAAAAGTAACCAATCATAGTGAAAGAGCCGAGGGACTTCACTTCCCCAACATGGCGAAAAGTGATATTTTACCATTAGCACACTCTGATTGGTTGCTCACGAACCAAGCTTCTCAGCTGCTAAGCTTTGGTATTATTATTGCCTCCAAAATAACTCATACATATTTTAGCATTTTTTTATTGTTCATGATATATCAATCTGTGTGATATATTGCAATATGTCTCGACCAATAGCAGTGACGGTATTGAAACACAGGCAATAACAGTAATGAACGGACAGTGGAATAAGTGGTTGGTGGGGAAAAAAAGTAAAGCAGAGTATGTATCAGGATATATTAAGATAATAACAAAAGAGAGATAATCATTAGAAGGGATATTCGACTTTGAATGAAGTGGGCAGTGAATAAATGCATGGTAAGAACGGATTATTCCGATATTAGTACGGAATATTCGGTGCTTTTTCTAGGATTTTGGAGTTGTGCTGCTGGGAAATTTTTTTTTAATTGGGATATCAGGTGTCGATCCAGGAAAAATTTGGGGCCTATTTAGGGCCCCTTCACAAAAATCTATTTAATAAAATGGGCCCCTTCAGAAAAATCAATTTGATAAAATGGGCTCCTTCACAAAATTCTATTCCATGAAAACTTACTATTTATTATTTATTTATTATTTTGTGATGTTTTAAAATGTGTAATTTGTAAACAAACAAGTTCACCAGAGAGGAAAACATCAGCAAAAGGGTTTAAAAATGTTTTTGTTTATAAATGCTTGATTCGAATTCGATTAACTGGATTTCAACTTTCGTTACAAAATGTTATTTTTCACAAAAATATGATAAATTTCACAAAAATAACCTTTACTTTTCACAAAATGGGCCCTAAGAAAAAAACCCTGCATCGACCCCTGGATATATATAGTAGAGTCAGAGCTTAGCTATCGTTATTGGAATATATTGTCAGGATCAGAGCTTAGATATCGTTATTGTGATAGTTAAAAAATCCAACCCTACTGTCTGTGATGCTCTCAATGAAATCAAAATTTGGTGTTCCTGAAGTTGACATACAAACATCACACCTCTTCTACCATGCTTTACAGTTTTGTAGTATATTTGAGATTCGTTGCATCACCCTTTGTCTCCAAACTCTAATTTGCCCATTTATGCTGAAAATATTAAACTTAGACTCATCTGAAAAAATTACCTATTTCCAGAAATCAAGCGATGCATGGCAAACTCTATTCTTTTCTTTCTGATGATCGAAGAGATATACGGTTTCTTCCTTGCAGTACTTGATATAGATTCTTTTTATATTTCTTGACCCAGCATCATTAATGGCTCTTCTGATAGTTTCTTTATGTACTATTTTATTGCCATACTTTTGCAACTCTTCTGTTATTTTTATAGCATTAATTGAGGGATTTTCAAAAATGCAGCGTTTCACTATTCAAACATCTCTCACTGTTAACTTTTTGGGTGGCCATTTATAATTTTATTCTCAATCCTCTTTTCTTTCTGTACTGATTAATTACATTTTGGATGATGGAACGCCTTGGAGACATTTTTTTCAGAAATCTGACTATGAGATTTATTCTTTTTATCATGAAGATTAACAGTTATTTTTCTTACTTCAACTGTAAGTTCTTTTCAACGCCATTTTTTAAATTCTGATTTGTTATTTTCTACTAAGATAACAACAGGTACATTTCACTTTACTGTGGATACTGCAGGATTACAACTCTGTTTAGTAAAATATGCAAATTAGTGAAAAACTTTAAATTTTATACAAATGTACCTTGACTTTTGTGGAAGTATTTTTGAACTATAATAATTTTCTAATATTTTTTTACTATATCTAAAGGGAATTTTTATTAATATTTAATTGTGTAATGTAACAAAGGGTGCTAATTAATTAATTCCTTTTGTTAACTGATTTACTTTTTGTTCACCATGGTGAAATTTGCATCTTTTTCAAGACCTACTCTCTGTGCCATGACTTTTGTGGAACACTTTAGCCTCATTCAAATTGGTTTATTACTATTACATAGCAAAAAATCATATATACATTATATGGCCAAAAGTCAATGGACACTTACATAGTTGACATTGAATGTCTTAATCTGCTTTTACTAATTATACAGCATGTCCTAAGAAATTGTATACACAATTTAAATGATTATAATGTAATTTTTTATTAACACACACTTCATTTTGAATTGTGAAATGGAACTACAATAATGATGTTTTATAAAATTAATGCTTGCATTCAAACTACTTCACGAGCCATTTATTGAAGAGATTGCATTGAATTTTTGCCATAGGTTTCTACAAACCTCTCTTCATTTGCAGTATTTGTTGATGTCCGCAGTCTTCCTGAACATTGCTTGTAAACATTTTGAATAGTCCATCTGCCTCAAACTTATCTCTAATTCTAGTGATTGTAAGTTGCATAGGGAGATATGTTTGAAACTCTCTCCTAAATTGTCTCTGCACTTCAGCTACGTTTACGAATTTCCAGTAAAACTCTAGGACATATTCCCTTTGCTTAAAGCTTAATCTGGTCTCAGCCTTTATTTAGAGTTAGTTAAACCAGAAAGAAGAAAAAAAAAAACATGCCACTTATTCTCAAGTAAATTGTGTATACAGTTTTTGGAGATATCCTATTTTTTATTTCTTTTCCTAGCCAGTAAATTGCATTAAAATATTCATCTATTCAAATATTTGATTATATATGTGAGGATTTTCACAAACTTTTCCTACCAAAAATAATGCTGAGCAAGATGAATAACATTTGTCATTGAACCTAACATTGCAATCTATTTATTCAGTCAAAAATATAAGTTATACCCAGATTTTATGAAAATATTTTAACCATCTCATGCATGAATTTGTTTTAAATAGGTGAAAAATGTATTTTGCAGTTAAAATCAATTTAAAATGAATTATTAAGAACAAGTATTGTTGAATTTTTTAAAATCTTACATTTATTGCAAAATTACAAAACCTTATATGAGAGTTACAAGCAATAAAAAATTATTAATAATAGTTATTAAGCAATTTTTCTTGATAATTTAAGCATTGGATACATTAATACAAAATAGAAAACAAAAAGACATTTTTGTTTGTGTTTAGCTCCAAGATCGGAAAAAAAAGAAATCTTCTCTGATGCAGAGTAGAAACAAATTTTTCCATCTGAATATTTAAAAAGAAAATGGTCCTGCCATCTATTGCTGTATTTCACAAGCATTATTGAACTTCATTTTTATGCAACAAAGAAGCCAAAAAAAAATAAAAAATATGCACAATTTTCTCAGTGTTGGTTTTCAGTCAAAACTCATATAAGATTAGATTATCATGCGTAAGTAAGTTGTATGAAATGTGATGACATCATGACAAGTATTAGAAGAGCACAGTAATCTGTCTGATTTATTACATTTAGCACTGTCAGCTATATTTAAAAATATGGAACATCTAATTCAATGTTGTTTGGGTGAATATAGTACCCACTTCAGGATCTTCTTGCGATTTCACACAAAGAAAAGTAAATTTTGTTAAAATATTAAAATTATAAATGAATGTTTTTTTTTTTTGTTTTTTTTTTTGTTTTGTTTTTTTTTGAGTCAGTTGCTTTGCATATTTGAATGAGTAAGGAGACTCTAAGTTAGTGATGGCCAACCTTTTCACATGCATGTGCCAGAAACTCGCAAAGAATATTTACCAATATTGTAAAATGCCAAACTTTTACATGAAAAATATTATGCTGCTTATACAAATTACTGGTTAATAGAATCAGCCGTTTTCATGCATAAAATAACCGAGAACAAAAGTCAAAATGTGTTTTATCTGTTTATTGGAATCAGCTATCAATTAAATAAAACTTTGATTTGCAAACATGATTCATGCAAATGGATCTACTGTACTGTAATAATTAAAAAATGAAATTTTATAAAATATTTACTGTAGTAATTTTTAACCTATCAAAAATGCATCTCATAACATGTAGTAATCCAAATTATAAAAACATATTAATAATTTATTGACGGGGTTTTTTGCTGTTTGACATTGGGTACACTTAATTCACATTGTGTAATTTTTTTTAATAACCATTAAAAATATTTGTCTATTTTTCATCTTCTTGCAGTCAGTCTTATGAAAGAAAAGTGATTGAAGAATTACAGCTTTTTAAAAAGTTATTTTACAAAGCAAATATTGAAAAGAGCATGTCGAAAGGCAAAATAGTTACATGCTGAATTCTTTCATAAGAAAATATTCTTTGTGGCAATACAGATTTTTTTTTTTTAATATATTAATTCATGCAAAAAAACAACAACATTGTGATAAACTGTATGTTTTAACAAAATTTTATTTGTTATAAAAAGGAAATTGAATTTTATGCACAAAATGATTAGCAAATTAGAATTTTTTTCCATGCCAGAGAAATTGCTACTTGTTCCAAACTGGGTATGCAGGGCTGCGGAGTCGGTGGGAAAAATGACCGACTCCAACTCTGACTCCCGAAATTTTAAAGGAACCAACTCCGACTCCGGGATGGCTAAAGTTTTAACACTATTTCATCATTATTTTGTGTACTGCAGACTCAGGAAAAAAATTACAATTTCACACTTTTGGGGGGATTCTATGCACACAAAAAAAATGAGGGAGAAAATTTACAATTTTAGCATTACTTCCTGGTGCCACAGACCTGAAGAATCTGAGAGGAAAAAAAGGGAAAAACTTTCTATTACAATAATATTTTGGATTCTGTGGACTCCCAAAAAGAGCAGAAATTTCAAATTTTCGCATTACCTAGGATTCTGCAACTCCCTAAAAACCAAGAGAAAGGACTATATAGTAAATATAAAATATAAACTAGAGATTTCAATTAAAAACAGTTTTCATATATACTGTACACTGGACAGTATATTGGGCCTGTTTAACCTGGGTTTCCTTATATATATAGTCCAAGTATAAAAATAATAATTCAGTTTATAAATTTAAAATTACATAGAATTGATTTAACTTCACTTCAAACTGTAAAAAACAAGCTGGAGTCGGAGTCGACCTGTTTTTTAGTGACTCAGACTCCGACTCTTTTGCCCAAAAATAGGCCCGACTCCGACTCCACAGCCCTGGTCTTAAGTTTATCATCATTGCCAACCTGCGAAATTAGCAGTGGTTAGGTGTGCTTTGCACCTATAAATTTTAATTTGATGAGTGTGATTTTTTAGACTCAGTCATCATTTTTTACACCTAACTTTTTAAATTTTTCTTTAATTCTAAGATGCAAATTTGCTTTTTCCAATGAAAAATTTAGTCCTTTTCCTAATAATGTAACTGATATACTTTGATCCACATCATTCAGTTTTTCCCATTACTCTAAGCAAAATGTTTCATTACATAATGATTCTTCTTTTAAGTACAGTTGAATGTGAGAGGGGTTTTTAGTTATTCAAATTTAATTAAAAGATAAACAAACAAAGCTTTATTTGCTACTTCCTTTAATCATTGATTTGTTATTTGTTAAGCCAAATGAATCAGGCCTGGTGGATTACAATACAAGGGCAGCAATTGATTTAAAGTGGCAAAATGTAGAATGCAATAGATCCAAAGCACACTTAATTCATTATAAATTTCTCTTTGTTTATTGTTATAACTCATTACACTATCGGTTTACAGGCATTTAACAAAAGCAAAATAAATAACTTTGAAATTGCACCTAAGTGGAACACTTTATAAAACTGAGAGAAAATAATTAGGTGTCTCTCATTGACGCCTGATTATTTCCTCCTAGTTTCTAACCTTGACTATTGCCCTGGGTTCCATTTCAAATATTGTTCATCTTGTCATGTACTGTCACTCCTCCTTTTTTGTTGAAAGAATTCCTGAACTCTCTGTATACCTGAAAACATTACTGAGCAGTGAAGTTTTACCTGACTGAAGTAATTCAGATCTTTAATGTTTCAGCTTTTTTTTTTTTTTACTGTATTGTAATGCTTATATTAAAGTAAATTTTATCTTTGTTCTAAGTCATTATATTGTTATTTTTTAAAATTTAGTTGAAACATGTCTTTAAAAATTATTTTCATTCTCTATATTTTCTTTCTTCTTCTTTTTTTATAGCAAAGAGCTGAGTTCTTTGTGACTGAGAAGCATACAGAATAAGATATTTTTATAAAAAAAAAAAAAAAGAAGAAAAATGTTAAGATATTTTATTACAAAATTTATATTTAAGGACATTGTGTAACTCAAGGGCAGCAATAAAGATGAATTTAATATTTTACTTACTGTCACATAATGATGTATATGTTTATGTGTTCTGGTCTTTCTGAATATGTAAATTTTTGTATTACTCTACACACACACACAAAAAAAAAAAAAAAAAAAAAAAAAAAAAATCTTTTTTTACATCATACAGTACGAGTTTAAGTATTTTGAAGGTTGGATATGATTTTGAATGAGAAAAATTACACGTTCTTTATTTAACATTTTTAATAATGAAAATTTCCCAACATATGAATTTGATAAAATTATATACGTTAATTATTAATAAACATGTATTTAAGCAGTAATAGAAAAATTGCTTTTGAAAAATTAATTATCACACATTTTCTCCTATAAAATAATAAATTAATCATGTTCAAACGACTGTTTTCTTTCTGTCTCTCATTTAAGTTTATACATTTACGTTGAAATATATTTTGTGTAAAAGATGTAAGTCATAACTATAATAAGATAGGATTTCATCTAGTAGTATAAATTGGAAACTATTTGCTCGAAATTTTCTGCGAAGAATTTAAGAAAATCCATGACTGATAGAGATAGAACAAATTAGTTTTATCCTTCAGCTTATATTGACTGATTATCAAAATCCTTAATATTATGTCTTCAAGCAAAATATCTGTATATCAGTAATCGGTTTACAAAAATATTAATTTTAAGATGACCTTGTAAAACTCTCAGAACTGACCGCAAAGTCCTTGGCAGTGATCGTAAAAACTGTTTAATTTTCTAACTTTTTCTGCTCTATTTGTTATTTTATATTAACAATAAAAAATCATTCATATAAATTCATCCCCCCCCCCCCCTCGTACTGAGCACACAAAATTTAAAAGTTTTAAAATTCAAGTTCTACTTTTTCTCTTCCTCCCCTTTCATTTAATGGTAAAACTAAATTTTTAAATGTTTTTCTGTCCTATTTGTTATTTTATAATAATAATAAATAAATCTCAAGTCTGCAGATTTTATACTTTTGAAAACTTTTAATCTAAATTAATAATAGAAAATTTCGCTCTCTCTCTCTCTCTCTGTGTGTCTGTTGGCGATGGTTAGCGAAATCTCGCGCACGTAGGAGTCTGAAAATTTGGGTGATGATAGTCCAAGGCAGGTTCTGATGCACTTGAGGCTAAGATTTTTAATTTTTTTTATTTTAGCCGGGATATTAATTAAAAACGCCTCGAAACCGCATTATTTTTTCTGGAAGTTGGCAAGCGCGCCCGTGCATGCTCAGCCGCTGCTTTTTGAATGCGTAGAAAAAAGAAAAAAAAATGTTTTATTTCTTCTTGGCCTAATATTTTAACGCCCATCAATTGAACCGTTCGGGATAAGGAAAAAAGGAATACATATTCTTAAATTTTGTTCTTGTACGTCTTAAATGTTGCAATCAGTTCGAAAAAATGTTGTTAACCCTTTGAAAAAATATTTTCAAAAAGGTTCGTTTTCACGCTTGACTTTTTCTACCTTTCGGCGACGCTCCGCTAGGGTTCGATTTTAGAGGTACCGATTCACAAAAAATACATATTTAAACCTGAGATCTTCTCTTCAAAGTTGCAATTGAACAAGAGTACGATTCCAAACGCAGGCCTCCGAAATGGTCCACTTTGGTGCATTTTGGTCCTCTTTCAGTGACTGGAAATTGTTTTATTTTGAAACCGAATGTAAAAAAATCGCTGTAAAACGCAAAAAAAAAAAAAAAAAAAAATCTCAAAAAAAATAAATAAAAAATCGCTGTACGAATTCCCAATATATGTTATTGAAAAGAGGACAATCTATTAAACTGGGCTAAAAGCTTGAAACTGGATTTCTTTAACAATGTAAAAAAAAAAAAAGAAAAAAAAATAGCATGTAAAAATTGCAACAAATTAAAAAATCGCTGTACGAATTCCGAAATAAACTTTATTGAAAAGATGATTATGTTTACTATATGTGAAACCAAATTCATTTTACTAATGTAAAAAAAGCACCACAAAACATAACAAAATTGTTAAAAATTCAAAAAATCGCAGAAGACAAAATTTACTGTAGTAGGCTAAAACATTGTAACTGGAATTCTTTCACAAAATGTTAAAAAATCGCCACTGAACGCAAAGACTGAAATTCACGTAAAAAATTCATGATAAATTAAAAAATCACTGTAATCGCAAAAAATCTTCTGAATAAACTTTATTGAAACTTAGTCGTTGGGGGCTACCGTAATACTTACCCATCATGAATATCCATAATTGAAAATAAAACGTGTAAACTATTTATAAAATGCATTGCAATTCGAATAAAATCGTGGTTTAATGACGTCATAAACTTTAAATTCTCTGTTACTGAATTGCGTAAAAGAAACATCCTTATAATTCCAAAAATGATAATTATATTAACTAACAGTTTACTGCGTCGGATTAAGTGTCTCATTTCCAATTAAAATATAGCTTTGAATTGAAATTTGAATGAAATACAGGGCTATGAAAAATCGAAGAGTATGGAAAATAGGATTGCAAATATCTCGGCAACTCACTATCCGAGCGACTTCATTCTTTAAGCAAAATTTGTGTTTTGTAATTGTCTTTTATATTCACTCCTTAAAATGAACAATTTCGAAAATGTTTAGGTATCTTTTATCAGAACGAATATTTCGAGAGTCCGAAAAAAATAGTTCCCGATAATCGAGGTTACTGAAATTCAATAAGCTTCTTCCCATTATTACATACTAAGTACATACCATATTTCAAGTCTCTATCTCAATTTGTTCGGGAGATAGAGCGTTTACAAAGACACACACACAGAGACAGACATACTCAACATATTTGTTGCAGATTGTTGAAAAGACTGATTCTTAGGCCAAACAACCTTATGCAATAAAAAACACAACATCAATGACAAATTGAATCCTGAAACTGAATCTCTTGTTTGTTAGGGGTTTGAATGCCTTGTAGAGCGTACATTTGGTTCCAATTCTTAAGCCATAGATTGTGTGTCAAAAACTCCTGAAGGTTTCATCCGAATACTTTGCAACCAAAATGCATTGGAACAAAGTTGCGGGATTAATAGGGAGCAACTCGTCGTTTACTAAATAATAATTCATAATGAGTCGTCGTCTTTATTATCAGATAATTTCATTGTAAAATGTAGTCAATAGCATAGATTTAGAATCATTAATAGTCAACGTTTGCTTAAAAAATAGATAATTTTCATGTTAAGACGTACAGGGCCGTAATTCCCGTTTTTTACATTTTTGTCTTTTACCCCTCCCAATTTTACCTTCTCTTACAAGGGGACCGCCAAACATGATGCGCACAGATTTTGATGATTTTAACATATGTTGTAGGGGTCATACCCCTAACTATTCAGGTCAAAGGTTTCCTTCAAATGGGCTTTAGTTTTCGAGAAATTTCGGGTTAAAGTTCAGTATGTATTTCAAATACCCATTAGTTCGCACTTTTGAACAAGAACTCCGTGGTGCTGAGCTAGCGCGGGAGATGAGGGTTCTGTCCTCTCTAGTGACTTTTTTAATAAATTTTATATATTTGTCGCGTTATAAGTTTTATTCAGAATTATGAATTCTGCATCTTTGAACTTTTTGATATTTTCATAATAAATTCCATTTACATTTTCAAATTTTTCGTAAAAATTTACATTTTTTTTTGAAATTTTGAAATTAATATTTCTATTGACGAAATTCAAAACTAATTTATGTCTAGATTTTGTTTAATTTTTTTATTATTTACCCTTTATATTTTAATAACCGTTCTAAAATAATACTTTTTTTTTAACTTTATGAAATTTTAAATGAAAATTTATCATTTTTTTTATAATTTATACAATATATTTTTTTATCTCAAATCTTCTAAAGGTATGTATGATTAGGTAATTCCAACAGCATATCTTGAAAGGAGTAATAAAATATTAAAGAGTAACGCTTACATCCAAATTTTAGCCTGTTATATGTATATTTTTTATGCTATTTAAATACATTTAACTGTAAAGTTCAAACTCAACAAAATTTTTGATTTGCACAAATAAAAAATAGTATATTACAATGATTTTTTTTTAAAATTATAATGAGTCGATGCCATACAGAAAAATTCAACTAGAAATGAAAAATCGTTTGTAATTTACAATACATATAAAAAATATCTGAAAAAAAAAATCGTCTGCAATGACTTTTACGGTAATATCAGAATAAATAAAATTTTCTTTTTATTCATTTCGTTTAACTTTCTTTGCAGACAATTATAACGTTTGAAATAATTTCTTTTTCAACTTTTAATGCATTTTTAAATATAGTTATTTATCACAATTTAAGTATTTAAAGAAGATATAATATGCTAATTTATACATTCTTCCAATATTGTTAAAACAATTTACGTAAATAATATATTTAAAGGCGATTTTTAATACGGAATTCGTTTAGAATATTTTTGCGATATGTACCACACAATTAGTTCATTATTTAATAAACTAAAAATGTCGATGTCGGTGATGATAAATATTTTAGTATTTCAGCAGTTAACATATTTCAATATATTTAGAACAATTCAAATATTAAAAGGACATATTATTTTGTTATTTTTTTTCATAATCATTAAAATTTTTTTAAATAGAAAATGCAAATAAAAATAAATGCATTATTTCATAAATACGATAAATATATAAGTAAATACATATATATATGTAAACAATAATCGTTTTAAAAAGACATAAATTAGTTTGGATTTTCGTCAACAGAAATATTAAAATAAAAATTGCGCAAAAACTATAAATTTTCACGAAAAATTCGAAAATGTAAATGGAATTTATTAGGAAAATATCAAAAAGTTCAAAGATGCAGAATTCATAATTCTGCATAAAACTTATAACACGACAAATATATGAAATTTATTAAAGTCACTAGCGAGGACAGAACCCTCATCCCCCGCTCTCAAATCGCGCGCGCTAGCTCAGCACAACGGAGTTCTTGTTCAAGACTGCGAACTAATGGGTATTTGAAATGCATACTGAACTTTAACCCGAAATTTCTCGAAAACTAAAGCCCATTTGAAGGAAACCTTTTACCTGAACAGTTAGGGGTATGACCCCTACAACATACTTTAAAATCATCAAAATCTGTGCGCATCATGTTTGGCGGTCCCCTTGTTAAAGTACGAGCTCTCCGGAGGAGGAGCACCCTCGATTCATGAGAGGAGGTGGAGCTGCTCCATTGCTCCCACCTTCCTGTGGCGCCGGATCCGCACTTTTCCTCTACCTCAAATGCATAAAATATTGTAAATCATATAATCGTTGGTATCATTAATGGTTAACGTTTGCGTAAAATGGTTAGTTTCGTGTTACATCGACGTACAGTGCCGTAATTCCCGTTTTTTTTTTTACAGTTTTTTGTTTTTAACACCCATTTTTGCGGCACTCTCACGGCTAAACCATTGATAAAAAAAGAAAAAAACTTTCAGTACATAAAATGTAGGAAATTTTATTCTCTTTAATTCATACAGTGTTGACTTTCACGCAAAATGCATTGTTTTGGTGTTATTTTGAAAAAACTGAGAAAAGTCCGTTTTTTTTTTACACATTTTTTGTAAGAAAAACGTATTTCCCGGAAAAAATTTTGTTGGAAAACCTCGGATTCGTGTTCAGCGACCCTAAAAACACAAAGAAACTAAATTTCAAAACTTTCTTTTATTATCTACCAAAGACTGAACTATACAGCATTGTGAATTTTTTAGACTATTTCGTCGGTCGTAGCGGTTTTTGGGCGTCCCGAGCGTTCATCATCGTGAATGGATTTCCTACCGTGTTTAAATTTAGCAGCCCACTTTTTTATCGTCGAATACGAAGGACGAGAATCCTTTAAGATGGAATGTAACTCTTTTTGTATGTCCGTGGGGGTTAAATCTTTTTTAACAAGGTATTTTATGACAGCTCGAGCTTCAATTTTTCCATTTTTAGAAAATGTCAAAACTGTTTTCTTTATTTTATCGCCAAGCAATAATCAATAAACTCACACGTCTGAAACTCGGCAGCATGTCATCTAAAGGATCATACTTTACAAACATCATTGTCATTTGGTCATACTTGTTCAATCTCTGTGTCACGCCGAGAACTTATCAAACTGCCCTCGTATGTTTGTTTGAAATGGTATAACTCATTAAAATGCACTTGAAACGATTTTTTCCCATTGACCGTAATGTAATGAAATACTTTTGACTGTCCCCGTAAACGAACTACACTATATTGCCAAAGGTGACCGGTCACTTGCGATTTTAGACGTTTTGTTAACTATCTAGAAAAATACATGAGGAATTAACTTGAAACTGCAGGTGTGTAAACAGTATAGTTTAGGTTATATATTTCCGTGAAGATTTTTTCCGGAAACCCTATAGGGGACTGTCAACAAATTGAAAAAGAACGAATATCTTTTAGATTACCCTGTAAAAACTAATGTAGCAAAAGCGTTCAAACTCGAGATTATTAATAAGTGGCTTATTGTAATATACTGTGTTCCTTTTTATGAGGATAGCATGTATACTCGAAGAAAAATTAAGGATTTTATAAAAACAGTCCCAAATTTCGCCAAGTTTTTTGCTTATAATTTGCAGAGTTCTTAATATAAAAAAAATGTTATTTTGAGAAAATATGTCAAACAACATTGTACATAATACTCTGCAATCGGAATTAAAAAATAATAAAAATTGGATGAAAAATGAGCAGGTTTACTAAAAAATGTTTCACTGCGCATGCGCGAATGCAATTAAAATATGATGTGCATAATGTATTAGCTAAGTATATAAAGCAACTTTTGTGAAAGTCTCAAAATCATAACTGGAAAATTCTGAAAATTATCGTCCATAGAATAAGCTCGAAATCCGTTGTTCCCAAAAGGAAGCAAAAAGATGAGGGGTTGTATCCAATTATAGTAGTACGTGCAATATTGTGTACGCTATCTTGGCACCAATCAACAGATATTTGATACAATCCCTCATCTTTTTGCTGCTTTTTGGGAACAAGGGATTTCGAGCTTATTCTATCGACGATAATTTTCAAAATTTTCAAGGTATGATTTTGAGACTTTCACAAAGTTGCTCTATATACTTAGCTAATACATTATGTATATTATATTTTGATGCATTGGCGCATGCGCAGTGAAACACTCTTTAGTAAACCTGCTCATTTTTCATCCAATTTTTATTATTTTTTAATTTTGATTGCAGAGTATTGTGTACAATGTTGTTTGACATATTTTCTCAAAAAAATCTTTTTTTTATATTAAGAACTCTGCAAATTATAAGCAAAAAACTTGGTGAAATTTGGGAATGTTTTTATAAAAACTTTAATTTCTCTTCGAGTATACATGCTATCCTCCTAAAAATAAACACAGTATATTACAATAAGCCACTTATTAATAATCTCGAGTTTGAACGCTTTTGCTACAATAGTTTTTACAGGGTAATCCAAAAGATATTCGTTCTTTTTCAATTTGTTGACAGTCCCCTATGGGGTTTCGTGAAAAAATCTTCGCGGAAATATATAACCTATAATACTATACTGTTTACACACCTGCAGTTTCAGGTTAATTCCTCATGTATTTTTCTAGATAGTTAACAAAACGTCTAAAATCGCAAGTGACCGGTCACCTTTGGCAATATAGTGTATTAATGCTACACACTTCATTTTCAATAGCAATCGTGCTATAGTAAACGTCAATAACATAGAAAAAATTACAGGGCAATCCGAGTATATTTACGAGAGTTCAGCCAGATAAATCGAAATCATAAGCACTTTTCAACTGTCCTGGAAAGTATTAAAAACTACATTTTTGATTTAAAAAAAAATAATAATAATCATTAAAAATACGTAAATTACGTTAGTTTCGAGATAAACTTTATCTGAAAGCACATCTTTGTTTTATTAATATAGATTGTAATTAATTTAAAATTTTTACCCAATTTGGTAGTTTTAAATTAAATTCTTTTTCCAATTAATTTCATTTTAAAATCCAGTTAATGTTTAATTAATAATTTTGTACTATTTAGTTATTTCCATGGAAAATGATAATTAATAACATGCGATGTAAATGCATGTTTATTTTGTGAGAAGCAAATTGGGTGTAATTTTCCACACCATGTTATAGGCAGGACGCCGGGACCGATTTACAAATTTGGGGGCCCTGGGCACAGATGTGTATGGGGGCCCCCTTGCACCGATACTTACACAGGTCTTGAGAATATATATATATATATATTGAAAGCAGTATTTATTAAGATAACCACTATTGACTTTAATACTTTTTTTTAAATATCAATTAAAAAAATTAAATTTGATAATCGTTAATTTCCTTTTAAATAGTTGTTTCATAATTATGAAATTTTAATTGAATTTTATAATAAACTGTGTGGAGCTTATTAACTTTCTTTAATCAAGTCCATATATCTGGAATGATAAAGTATGCAACAACTAATAATAAATTTACCGCAGTACCAAGCTATAATTATTTAAAATATTAGAATATCCTATTCATCAAATAACTTTTTTTTTCAAATACAAACTTTCACTGAAAAAAAAAAAAGTAACTAGCAGAGCCGCATGGCTTTGTCCATGTTAACCGTGAGGGCCTTACAGGTAAAAAAATAAAAATGAAATAATATGGATATCATAAAAATGGAGTTCTGTACATTCCTGCACAGAAATTTTTAAAAAACAATCAGAAAAAAAAATTAAGTTACAATTTTTGACAAACAGATTTTTCCATATTAATAATTTTGTTTTTTAACAGTTTTAAAATTGTTTTGGCCCATAATTGAAATATCTTCAGAGGCATTTGGGGGCCCCTGAAAATAGGGGCCCTGTGCCTGTGCCCCGAATGCCCTGCCGTAAATCAGGCACTGGGCAGGAGTGCTGCACATCGCACGTTCCATTACTTTTAAATGGATTGTTCTTTGAGAGGCCTATATGAAGCATGAATGTTGAAAAAAAAACTATTTCATATCAGAATAAAGTAGCTGACCCCGGCCGGCGCTGCCCGGGCCCGTGATAATATATATATTTTTAAAAATCAAGTTTTTATTATTTTATATTTTTAACCCGATTTTGTATGAAAAAATTTTGCATGTTTTTGTATTTTTAAATGAAAAATTCGCGAAAAAATATTGATATTTAGTGATAAAAGCGCTCATTTTCTTGTTTTTTTACGCAGGGTCGTTTCATATTTTTAAAATAAAAAGTTATTTTTGTCCGAACTCTTAGAAATCTTTATTGGTGATAAATAAAACGGTTTTACAGCCCGTGTAAAAATTTAGTGAAAAAATATTGTTTTTTGTTTTTTAGTTGTGAAAGAAATGTTTTCTTCTCGCTTTTTTGTTTGCTTGTTTGTTTTCGCGTCGGCTCCTTTAATATAGCAATAAAAAATCATCTTCCAAACTCTCTGACATTTCAATCGGTTATAAATATAACTGTATCTAAGCTTCCTTTAAAAATTTGCGAAAAAATATGCATATTTAGTAATGAAAACATGAGTTCTTTTTTTAAAAAAAGCTTTAGTTTTCCACCTCAGAGCAAAAATAAAGTAGAAGGTCTATGCTTTCAATGCAATGGCGCGGCTTCATCAGTTTTCAATCAAATCTTTTCAATTCCCCTAGGCTAAACAGGTGAGGGTTGGGTTAATCAATCAGGTTTCCGGTTTCTGGGGTAGAAACCTTCAAAAAAACGTTGACGCGTGCGCAAAGAGACGATTTTCATGTGGATTTGACAGAATGCGCTTTTCGTTTTAAATATATAGATTTATATTTTTTTAGTTTTAAAAAATGTATTTTCCCATTATTATTCTACGCAGAAATAGGATTTAAACTTTAAAAGTTTACAAAACTCTCTAATAAATTTGTATAAAACTTATAGTAGGGAGGGGTCCCTTTTTCTCGGGGGTTTCCGGGATTTTTCTCCACCTAATGTCCGTACCCTTCTCTGCACTTCTGGGCAGTTGCACCGTATCGGGTCATTAGCTGAACAGAGAGGTCTTTTTTTTACAGAAACAGCCCCTTTACAGGGACTGTCAGGGTTCATTAAAAAAAAAAAAAATTAAAGTTCAAAAGGCCCGAACTCGAATCGATGCAGGATACAGGACTCCATAATTTCTTTATTATTTAGTCCACCACCGATTTGTAATTCGATATGCTTAATTGAAAAAGTTTATATGTTTTCTAAAAAAAAGGGTTGATTTGTGCCTCTCAAAAAAATTTATTTGAGACAGTTTCTCTTCTTTCATTTTACTGTATATTTTGTCACACAGGCTGCTCTGATTCGGCTGACATGGATGAATCAACTGGTAGAATTTAAGAAAAAATAGTTTTTATTGTTATTATTATTTTTTTTTTAATATGATTTGTTTGCTTGTCGATATTCATCAATCGTATAATTCAACCGCTTCCTGGAAAAAATAAACTTCCACTGCCTTCGGCAGATTAGTTTTATCTATATCTGTTTTGCCATTTAGTCCTTTCGCTAGCTGTTCCACAACTCATGAATATCATCCTGTTATCAATATCAACAGCACAAGTAATGAATACCTGGCCTCGAATGTTTATTTGTTATATTTTTTTTTCTCCTCTTTTCCATCGTGCGGCGATTCGAAGTGGCCTACATCGCTCTGATGCCCTTCTGCCTTACTTAGTCCGAAGAAATCGTCTGCTAGAATTGGTTGTGGTTTCGTTAGTTGAGGAAGTGCAAGTTTTTCGCTCTCTAGCTATGGGTTATCTCTAAAGAGTATTTTCATTCTCAGGGTATGTATGTACCTTTTCACTTATATCAGGTTCGTTTCTTTTTTTTCTTTCTTTTTTTTTTTTTTTTTTTTCATTAACAAAATTGCGTTGTATTATTTTTTATTTATTTATTTTTTGTAGTTATTTTATTTTATATCTATAACGGATTAGAGACAGCAATTTGTTGAAATTAAGTTAAAATTGTTTATTTATTATATATTTTATTATTATGTTTGATGTCTTCTGCTAGAATTGGTTGTGACTGTGGCATATCGAGGGAGAAGGCGGAGGGCTGATGCGGTTGGATTCCCCCCTCCCCCCCGAAATTTAAAGAAAATATAAAGTTTAGTTTCGAAATTTTTGTAATGAAACCTGCTAAGACGGAATCAAAAGAAATCAGAAAAATATTCCATTTTAGTCAAGCTTTTATCTTTAAAAGTGCGTAGACTATGAATTTTTCCATTTTACCAGTTTTCTGTTATACACAGGTTATAAAGTTTAGTTACGAAATTTTTGTTTATGAAACCTGCTAAGACGGAATCAAAAGAAATCAAAAAAATATTCCATTTTAGTCAAGCTTTTATCTTTAAAAGTGCGTAGACTATGAATTTTTCCATTTTACCAGTTTTCTGTTATACACAGGTTACATTTACTCATGTTTTATTGTATAAAACATGATATATGGTGATTAAAATTGCATTATTCATTTTTATTAGTTTTAAAAAATACTAACAAAATACTTACTCTTGCTGTTTTTTTTGTTTTTTTTTTCGTTCGAAGGTCTGTGATTCGAGGTAATGCATAGATTGAGGTATTTTCTCAATATGAACCGCAAAGCCTTGAGTCTTTTTTATTATTATTATTATTTATTTATCTAAATGCTTAGTATGTTATAGGTTTGTCATTCATCTAGTTAATGTACTGTAATGCGTTATTTTATTTCAGTAACATTCCAAAATATTGAAGAAAATGGATATTCTACGCTTTTGTAACATTAACAAATAAGCTTTGCTTACATTTAAAATACCCCAGAAATCTAATTGAGTGATTCTGAATCTCGAACACACAAAAAGTATCCGCAACAATTTAGGATTAAAATGATTCAGAAAATATCCTCAATTTTGGCCGTTTAAGCCAATATTCATGATTTGAGAGTTTCGGAAAAGTCATCACCAGGGAGCGATCGACTGGAATGCCAAATGTATCCCATTTATGTGAAGATGAAAAACGCTATTCGATTCTTAGGTACTTCAGTACTGTCATGCATGCACATTCCAAAATGAGTGCGAGAATGTGTTAAAAGGTGCACTGCCAGAAAAAAAAAAGATGTTGATTTTACGGTATAATACTGGCAGCCGGGATGCCTGTATATTATACCGTAAAATCGATTTTTTTTTTTTCCAGTGTGGGGACAGTTAATAACGCTCTTAAATAATTTTAATTTTGCTGTTTAATTCGGTTTTATTTGCTATTTATTGACAATTACTTTTAAGCAGATAATTTTCAGTATTATGTTAAATAAATAATAAAACCTGTTTGGCGCAAAGATATGGGGGGGGGGGAGGGGGATTCAAGGTTACTCCCCACCAGAGCTAAGAAAAAATACAATAATTGTCATTTATATGAATCATTAGTTAATAAAATTAGCCACTTTTACAAATCAAAACAAAGCTAAAATCAATATTATTTTTATATGTTGTTCGAAACTCGCAGATTTGTTGAATCACATTCAGTTAAAAAATCATGATGCTTTTAAACGGCTGTGTTTGTAATCTAAAAATGGAGGAAACGCGTAGTGATAGGGACCTAGTTTTAGTGAAAAATCCTCTAGGAGGCAGTAAATTAGCAGAGAATTGTAGTTAATTTGGAATCGAATAGCGTTTTTCATTTTTTTGGATAAATGTATTTCATCTTGGGTTATGTGTGATTGATGTCTTATAGCGTAGGAAAATTCGGTTCAAAACGTTATTTTTTAAAAATATCCTTTGCATTTATCGAAATATGGGAAACATTATTCAATTTCATATTTTCTTAATAAGAGTATCTGCCAAGTTCATGCATCTAAGATTAAATATGACTTTGTGAGTGTGTCAGAAAGTAACCAGTTTGAATCACCCACAAAGACCAATTTAAACTAAACAAATAGTGTGTTGGTTAAAGGTATTTTACTTTTTCTTAACTATTTAAAAACTGCGCTAATTAAAAATACCTTTGTCTTTTTATCAAACTTTCAGACCAACAAACTTATAAGAAATTTAATGTAGTAAAATCTGTATCTAACGAACTTGCCTTAAAGGGGAAAAAATTAGGATCCGATAAAAAAAAAACCAATAAAATTCAGATACTGTAAAACCGGAACCTGTCTATAATGGAATCCTGCCTTAGAGGGAAAATTTTTATGGTTCCGATGAAAAAAAATGCAGTATAATTATACTTGTTAAGACAGAAACCTGTCTGAAATGGAATTTACCCGGTCCCATGTGATTTTCTCTTAGAAGGTTTGATTGCATAAGGGATGCGGTACCTGCTATAACAAAAACCTGTTTAAAACGGAATTGCCCTCGTTATTTTGGCAATTTCGTCTTAGCAAGTTTTATTGTATCTCAGCCCCACCGCCCCCGAAATGATTAGTCTAGATATGCCACTGGGTTGTGGGTTCGTTAATTGAAATAGTGCAAACATTTCGCTCTCGCGGCATCTAGCAACAGGTTATCTTTAGTATATTTTCATTCGCAGGGTATGTGCGCTTTCACTTTAATCAAGTTTTTTTTTTTTTTTTTTTTTTTTTTTTTTTTTTTTTTTTTATTTGATAAAATAAAAATGCGTTGTATCTTTCTATAGTTTATTTTGTATCTGTAATTGAGGAGAAAGATATAGCAATTTGTTGTAATTAATTATTATTTGGAATAAATTTAAAACTCTGATTTAAAAAGGTTTCTTTTGTTTGTTTAACCCAAGGTTACTATTTAAACTAATGCTTTATTTCAAATATTTTCAACTCCAACTTCTTTACTTTACTTACTAATAGATCATAAAATCAAACAATAATAATTATATGAAAATAAATTTATTTAAAAGGTTTTTTCCCTTAAAAAAAGAAAAGAAAGACTTTAGCTTGTACACCAGAGTGCTTTGTAGCATTTGATGCTATTTTATTATTATCATTTCTATATAAGATAAGTATCTTGAAATTCTCATTATTCAATTACTACGTTTTGTAATTTGAACTGAACTAGTCACGTGTATGCAGACCTGAAAGAAACCAACATTACGTACTAAAACGTTTAACGCTACATTATGATTGTATTATGCAAGAAAGTTTGTTATAATCCAAACGCAGTGCACG
This sequence comes from Maratus michaelseni, assembly GCA_963931845.1. NCBI lineage: Eukaryota > Metazoa > Arthropoda > Arachnida > Araneae > Salticidae > Maratus > Maratus michaelseni. The sequence continues at coordinate 207,161,808 of OZ007594.1, read as the reverse complement.
ACTTTCATTTACTGTTTCTTCTGAACATTGTTTTTTTCTTGTTTTTCCGACTAATAGTTGCGTATTTATACAGATTCTCTGTTGTAACATACGATAATTATGCTTTTAAAATCACTTAAGCAGCCATTGCTACCTTTTAAAGTGGTCCGAGACGCAAAATTATTATTGTATTTTTATTAATAAATATTTTCTACTCATTTTAAATCTTCAGCATTGAAAACGAAATTGTAAGCATGGCAAACATTTAAATTATCTTTAAAAAATTGGGCTTTTTAAAAAAATATTTTGCATTTGAAAATGAATGTATAAGCACATCTTTATAATAATTTTCATATTGGGTGAAACCCCCAGTAACTGAAACTTTAATGATTCTTTCTTGTTCAAATCACTATTACACAAAATTAAATATATTTTATACTTACATTTGTTTTGAAAGGATCGTAGAGATATATTAAAAAAATATTGTTGGCAAAATTTTGAAAAATTATACATTTTATTATTAAAAGTTCATTCTATTCATAAATATGCTCAAAAACTCCTGTAACTGACACCATCCGTATTTTGGAACACCACTAACCGACACAAAGTGAGCCAGTGACTGACACTTTATTTTAAAAGATTAAAATGCTTAAAAAAAAACCTTTATTCTTTATTATAAAAACAAAATATATTAATATTTATTATAAAAAGTGGGATTCAGTAATCTGTACTGCATTATTAGTAATACAGAGTATATAGTAAGATTGTAATATTTAGTACTGCATTATTAGTAATGCAGAGTATATAGTTAGAGTGTAATATTTAGTACTGCATTATTAGTAATGCAGAGTATATAGTAAGAGTGTAATATTTAGTACTGCATTATTAGTAATGCAGATATCCAATAACTGACATTTATGAACCAGTAACTGACATCTGGTGTCAGACACCAGTAAAACAACTTAAATTTTAATGGTGTTTACTACAAGATATATTTAATTTATTATTATACATTTTTAAACCAAATAATAGATTTCAACTTTCTTTAATATAACCAATAGCTAACATCTCTGTCAGAGACTGGTGAAATGAAATTCTAGGAACCGATAACTGGCACCCCCCATTAAGCTGAAGTAAATAACTATAAACCCTAAATCATCGCCCTAATATGTCATATGCATCTTTAAACGAATTTCTAAAAGTTTAACTTTAAGAAAAAAAAAAGTTTAGGGGGGTTGCATTACAAATAGATTAGAAAAACACTTCCTTAATTTTAGAAATAAGATGGTTGCTTCAAAATGGCACTTTTTGTATTCTCAAAAGTTTCTTCCTCATTAAATATTTTCTTGACCCTCTAGTGGGGAATAAATTGATTCCAAAAATAAATAAATAAATAAATAAATAAATAAAATAAGTGTCTCATTTACAACTAAATGACATTACTTTGCAGAATTTTACAACAAAATGCTTATTTGAGTTAGCTTTTTGCTCAAGTGTCAGTTACTGATTAGGTGTCAATAACTGGGGGTTTCACCCTATGTACAATCTCCAAGAAAAATCAGAAATTATTTTTAATTTTTTGCTATGCTTAAAATTTGATACCTCTTCTCAAAGAGTTTCGCCTCTTTCTTCTCAAAATGTTTTATTTATTTTTTTTTAATTATTTAATTATTTATTTTATTTTATTTTATTTTTTTGAGTACGGAAAAGAATAAATATTAATTTGTTCTAAAGATTTAGAAAAATATTCATTTAAAAAAAATTAAAATAAATGTTTTTTCTACACACAGTACTTTTTACTACGATAATCATAAATTCAAAATTTTCTCTCAAAAAAAAAAAAAAAAAAAGAGAAAATGTGGAGATTATGTATCTGAAAACACTGTGTAAAATTTCATTACTTTATCTTTGATATAAATTATCGTGAAAAGAAGACATACGTTCTAAGATAAATAGATCGAAACCCCTGAAAGAGGGAGTATAGTACAACAACAACAAAAATGTTATATCTTTTGATCTTATAATCGAATTTACATGTGGATTACATTATTTTATTTAAAAAACTAACTGACCAGCCCGGCGCGGCGTTACCCGGTATAATAACCTTAAATATACCTAAAATCAATGTTGAATGATTTTATATTTTTAGGCGAAAATCTTTCTAAACAAACCTAATGTCGGCGAATTTGGTTTTGTAAGAATGGAATTTTTACTGTTGTACTTGTTAGAGCATGGACTTTTTTTCTTCTAAATATGACTTACGTCTTAATATCTTCCTGGAAAAAGTAACTTTTGGAAAATTAATTGTAGATATTTTCATCAACGTAATCTTAGTTACAATTTTATTTTGAACACTTTTACAATTTACTTTGCCTATGTATCTCCAACAGGTAAAAGAATATAGTGCATTCCAATCTTTTTGGAACACACTATATATATATATATATATATATATATATATATATATATATATATATATATATATTATATTCTCGTGCCAAATTTGGAAGTTAATATTGAAAATTTTAAAGTTTGTGTTCATTTTAATATGTAGATACCCCCCCCCCCAAAAAAAAAAAAAAAAAAAATACGAATATGAAATAAAAGTAGATGTTATTCTCTATCTATTGGTGTCTCTCTTCTACAAATAAACGGTGGTGTCTTTTTTTTTTTTTTTTTTTTTTTTTTTTTCACGACTGTACAATGCCATATTTTTTTTTTTTTTTTCAGTTTAGCACTATATATTTTTTAACTATTAAGTAGTAACATATGGCATTTTCGTTATCTTTAACTTTATCAAAACTTTGATAGTCGAAAAATTAAAGGTAAAAAAGTGGTACCCGCAAATATTAGACACACAAATTATTTTTTAAATCTCTCATAATTTATGCTATGTACAGTAGCCGAATAATTTTTAGCACATGCCATACTTATTATTATTATTATTATTTCAAGTATTGAAAGTAGCAATATGCTAGTAATAAACAAGAAATGAAAATCATGTGTCAAGAAACGATTATGAAACACCTTAATAAAACTTCACCGTTTAATAAAGTGAAAGATACCTTAAATAAACAATTTAGAAAACGCATAACACATTGCAAACCCAATTTCAGTAATTACCGTGCATAGTCGTAAGGTACTCGATTTATTTTTTGTTCAGCCCTGTATATGATTATCTGTAAATTTACATACATACTATACATAGTATGCTAAAATTTAGTTCAGCTAAAAAACAAATAACATTGAAATTCACCTTAAACAATTTCCGCCAATAGGCAAAAATGTACTTACATTTTTTTTTTTTTTTTTTTTTTTACAATTCTGTGTGTTATCAACAGATTTTTATACGCACCCCATTAAGCTAAAATTTAATTCAGGTAAAAAAATGCACTTCTAGCAATTACCATCCATAAGTGGCAATGTATCCAGTTCTTTGAGTGGCTCTACATATGAATTTATTTATAGTCTAAAAACATCTTTTAGTGTAATACATATAATTCAGCTGGAAAATGCGTTACACAATTAAAAACCACCCTTAAACAATTCACGTCCATGGACAGTAATGCTTTCGAATTCTTATGTGTAGTCCTGCATATGATCTATAGAATTTATACACACCACGTAATATTAAAAAATTTAGTTACATTTAAAACCGCATACCACAGCTAAAACGAACTTGTAGCAAGTGTCCGCTCATACTGTAACCGGATTATTTTGTGTGTCCCTGTAAACGTGTAAACGAGCGATAAATTCTACATGCTTTATTTTCAGTAAGGGAACATGTAGTGGTAAAATCTCAATAACATTCAATTACGTAAAAATCCGAGTATATTTACGAAAGTTAGAGCGTGGATAGACAGACAAACCGCAGTCATAAACACTTTTCAACTATGTTGGAAAGTGTTAATAAAAAAAAAACATTTAAACAAAATGTATAAAGGCGACTTCGTTTTTAGGGTTTCGTTCATCTCACGAAACCCTATTACTCCCGCTCCGTTGTCTGTCTGTCACAGAGCCATTCTCAAAAACTATGCAACTTACAGAGTTGAAACTTTATGTATATACCTGAATACTAGCTATGAAGAGCTAATATTAAAATTTGAAAAATTCGTATTATTTTAATAAATAGAGATAAAAAAGCAAAATTCTAACAGCCTTTTCCTATTAAATTTAAGCATTTTTCGTTATAGCAGATGCCAAAAATTAAAAATCTACGATGAAGTTCTTTCTACAATAATTAATTTCCTATCAGACGATTTCCATGTGAAAAATAAAAATGAAATAAAAAGTTTCACCAATTAAAAAAAATCCCTGACGGCTCGGCCTACAGGCACAGGTAGATTTCGAAGACGCAGACCGTGGGGCACCTGTTTGTCGCGAATTGCGGAAGAAATGACTTTTTTGCGATAATGCTGCAGTTGGAACCGCATACTTCGAAACCAAACTTGTTTGCAGGCGGAGCCAGCAAGGATTTTTTTTTTTTTTTTTTTTTTTTTTTTTTTTTTTTTTTGCTATAAGAGTTGGTCCTATAAAAAACATGTCAATATAAAAGTTTTAGATAATATTAAGAGGATTTATAATAAATTTAAGCGGATTTGAAATTTTGGGAATTGACGAATTTATGAATTTGTTTCTTCTAAAACCGCCCTTCCCCCCCCCCCCCCCTTAAGACAATTTTTAATTATATCAAAAATCTGTCATACATAAATTTTCGGCCCTTCTCCTAGAAGTAATAATAACTTCAAACGGATTCGATATGTATCATAATTAAGAAATTATGGGTTTTTTTCTGTTTTCACAAAAAGTCCCCCCCACTATTCCTCCCCCCCTTGGTTCGATTTTGCCCATTAACGAACTTCCGAGATTTTATGCCCCTTGATTTTATGTATCAGTTTTGAAAAGATGCGGGAGTTGGAACCGCCTACTTCGAAAAATAACTTGTTTGCAGGCGGAGCCGGCAGGGATTTTTTTGTTTTTAATTTTTTTTTTTTTTTGCTATAACGGTTGGTCCTATAAAAAAACTTGTCAATATAAAAGTTTTAGATAATATTAAGAGGATTTATAATAAATTTAAGCGGATTTGAAATCTTGGGAATTGACGAAATTATGAATTTTTTTCTTCTAAACCCCCCCTTCCCTTCCCCCCTTAAGGCAATTTTTAATTATACCAAAAATCTGTCATACATAAGTTTTTGGCCCTGTTCCTAGAAGTAATAATAACTTTAAACGGATTCAATACGTATCATAATTAAGAAATTATGGGGTTTTTTCTGTTTTCACAAAAAGCCCCCCCCCATCCCCCCCTCCTTGGTCCGATTTTGCCCATTAACGAACTTGACCGAGATTTTATTCCCCTTGATTTTATGTATCAGTTTCGAAAAGATGCGGGAGTTGGAACCGCCTACTTCGAAAAATAACTTGTTTGCAGGCGGAGCCGGCAGGGATTTTTTTTTTTTTTTTTTAATTTTTTTTTTTTTTTTTTGCTATAACGGTTGGTCCTATAAAAAACTTGTCAATATAAAAGTTTTAGATAATACTAAGAGGATTAATAATAAATTTACGCGGATTTGACATCTTGTGAATTGACGAAGCTATGCTTTTTTTTCTTCTAAAACCCCCCTTTTTCCCCCTTGGGGCCATTTTTAATTATATCAAAAATCTGTCATACATAAATTTTTGGCCCTTTTCCTAGAAGTAATAATAACTTTAAATGGATTCGATATGTATAATAATAAAGAAATTATGAGGGTTTTTCTGTTTTCACAAAAAGCCCCTCCATTTCCCCCCACCCTCTTGGTTCGATTTTGCCCATTAACGAACTTGACCGAGATTTTATGACCCTTGATTTTATGTATCAGTTTGGAAGAGATTTATGCAGAATTTTTCCAGTTATCGTGGTCAGAAAAAAGTGACATAGATAGATAGATAGATATATAAAGTTTTGAACTGGGGTGGTTTTGGGTTCTGGGAGTCATGATCGGCGTAGATCTGCAAAATTTTTCAAAATTTCCAACTTAGGTGAGAATGTAATTGGTAGTATTTCTTACGAAATCTACCTAAAAAGATTAATATGAAATAAAACGTCATTGATTGACGTCATAGTGGTAATAAAACGGAAAGATTTCTCAATAATACAAGGATTATGAGTATGTGTATGTACACAAAACAGATTAATATCACGTCATTAGAGAATTAAAAAGAAAATCTGACGTCATATCGGAAGTTTAACGGATTTTTCAAATATTTCAGAATAATACAAAGCGAGTATCAATATGAGTAATAGAGAATAGTAAATATATGAGTTAGAGGAACATATTGAATCATGATAAAAATCCGATTATGGAAATATTCGCATATTTTAACATTTTGAAGGTGTACAACATGTTTAATTTTGAAATTATTTTTATTTAAATATCTCATTTAGTCCACATGACAGATATTATTATGACAGAATATAATAGCGGGCTTCTCCCGCTATCGGGCTGGTTCAGATATTCGAAAAAACGAGAAAAATAGACCGGTAAATTTTTACTTTATATAAAATGTGACTTTTTTTTTTTTTTGGTTGCTAAATGAAATTTATTTGGCTTTATTAAAGAAAGCATAAAGTGTTTTGAAAGGAATATTAAACGAAACCCTTTGAGCGATCTTCGATTACACTTACCCACTTGTTTAATCTACGACTCGCTTACAGCTGTGCAAAAATACTCATGTAAAAAATTGCTTATTTGGAATTTATTTATTGTAAGCCAGTTAGCGTATCTTAGTAAGAGTGGTTTTGCAAAAAAGGTATTTTTTGTGACAAAATTTTAGGACTATCCACTGTACATTCAGTTTAAACCATATTGTTGCTAGCACCGCTCAAATTTTACGCGCAGTACACTGCAAAAAATAATTGTTGATTTTGCAGTATAAAACTGGCACCCCAGCTGCCAGTATTATACCGTAAAATTAACAGTATTAAACAGTAAAATAAGCAGTATTACTGCTTGCACGGCAGCGTATTACTGCTTATTTTACTGTTTAATACTGTTAATTTTACGGTTGCGCGGTAGCGTATTACTGCTTGCACGGCAGCGTATTACTGCTTATTTTACTGTTTAATACTGTTAATTTTACGGTATAATACTGGCAGCTGGGGTGCCAGTTTTATACTGCAAAATCAACAATTATTTTTTGCAGTGTACACGATGATTACATTAATATTTTTGAAATGTCTCTGTATAAGAAAACAAAGCAAAACTATATACAATATGACAAGTATTTTTACAACTTGAAGTAATACCTTAAAAACACAATCAAATTTCATGGGGATTTGTCACTTTTTCCGAAAATTAGAGCCTGGATTTAGGTCTTTTCAACCTTTCACGCTCGAAGGCTACAGCAATGAACTTTTAAAGCTCCGCGCGCCACCCCTAAATCAGTTATAACGGATAAATACTTTTTTGGCGTATTTCCGCGATAAATAAATGTAAGGAATTTGGATCAGTTTTACATACTTTAATATTTCAGGAATGTATAATCTTGATGATTTTATTCTTTTAAAACAAATTTTATCCGCATTGCTGAAGTTTCCTTGGGCCGAACATTTTTTTTTTCCCCCTCAGTCGCTTTTTGTCTAATGCTTCATATTTCTTAATCTCTTTTTCTGTCAGTGTCTGTTTTAATGTTTATTTCCATTTTCTTTCTTCAATGTCTACATTTTTTTACCGACTGATTTTCTTTCTTCCTTTTTTTTTCTTTTTTTTTTTTTACTTACCTGTCATACGTAGTATAGGGTAAGTCTTGTAATCGTTTTGAAAATCGGAAAAAAAAAATTTTGTCGGATTTACACGTTTTAGACATTGGAGATTCCGAAAAACATAGCTTAAAAAAAAAAAAAAATACCGTCCGTCTGCCTGTGTGTGTGTCTCTAAATATAAAAAACAATAAAAAAGCATAAATTTTGCATAAAGCATGAAGTCGATCGGATAATTAGTTGCCGAGATATTTGTAATCCTATTTTCAACACTTTTCGATTTTTCATGACCCTGTATTTCATCCAAATTTCAATTCAAAGATATATTTTAATTGGAAATGGGACGCTTAGTCTGACGCAATAAACCGTTAGTTAATATGATTATCAACTTTGGAGTTATAAGGATGTTTCTTTTACGCAATTCAGTAATAAAACATATAAAGTTTATGACGTCATCAAGCCACGATTTTGTTCGAATTGCAATGCATTTTATAAGTAGTTTACACAGGTTTTATTTTCATATTTATATTATGCATATCCATGATGGGTAAGTATTACGGTGGCCCCCAACGACTAGTTTTTCTTGAGAGAATGAGTATAGAAAATGTACTGTTTGGAAATTCGGTAGATTTGTGCTTAAAATAATTTTCATAACCCTGTACATCAAATATTAGATGTCAAAATAAAGCTAATCATGACTATAGGCAGCAGGGACCAGCCCCTTTCCCCTTAAATCCTTGAAAGTAATAATATGTAACTTGAAATACTACGAGACATCGTCGTCGACAGAAAGAAAACGAACAAAATATGTTTTGTATAACCTACAAACATTTTAACAGAAATCGATTTCTGGAAGCTTCAAATATGCGAATCCAGTATTTCGTCTCATTCCGCTAAGTTTTTTTTTTTTTTAGTTATGCTTAAAAAAAAATAATAATAATAATAATAATAATAATAACTATTCGCATTGCAGTTTGTTTTGCAACTATTAAAAATTCAATTAAACATTACACTGAAAAAAAAAAAATGTTGATTTGTTGATTTTACAGTATAATACTCAGCGTATTACTGCTTATTTTACTGTTTATTACTGTTAATTTTACGGTATAATACTGGCAACTGGGATGCCAGTATTATACTGTAAAATCAACAAATTTGTTTTGCAGTGTATATATTGTTATAAAGTGTATTTATTTTATTTTATTTTATTTTTATTTTTTTTTTACCATCCTAACCCATACAAAAACTTTAATGACCCAGTCTATTGTGAAATCTTATATTTCTGTTCGGACCCGACTCAATTTCTATAAGACACACCAATATTTCTGAAGCAAAATCCTACAATTTTTAAAATTCTTCAAAAAGCACGCTTAACTTATGCATCGATTTTATTTTCAGATGATATGTCCGGAATAACAATAATATGAAACACCGGGTAGACAATTACGTAATTAAATACTCATTAAAAAAAAATTAACATAGACAATTACATTCAAATAAAGATTCAGTAAGAAAGTCAATGTAGTTTGAAATGAATGAAAGAAAAAGACACTGTTAAAGAAAATCATAATTTTAAAGCTTTAGAAAGAAAAAAAATAGACTAAAAAATATATTTTTAGTGTAAGATTTCGTTAAACAAATATAGACAACATTGTTGTTACCAAAAATTAATCAATAAATAAATAAAATGCCATTAAATAAATGCCATTAAATAAAATGCCATTGAATAAATGCCATTAAATAAAATGCCATTAAATAAATGCCAATAAATAAAATGCCCAATATGGGCTTCGGGTGAAGGATTCATTTCTGGCCCAGCTCGGACCGGAAAAATAGAAGTCTCCCACCTGCAGAAAAAAATGTGCGAGTCTAATGAAAGGGGTCGAGCCTATGCAGACCTCTAGCACAGGCTAAGGCTCCTATAAGGGGTATTATAGGAGCTCTAGCACAGGCTACATATAGATTGGATATTAGATGAAGCCTATGAGCGTTGTTCCAGTTCAAATTATTATGTGGGTCCTTTACTGGCGGAATAATTGTCCGTGATGTAGCGATATTTTTTATTTAATCCATTTTCTTGAAGCTGACCTTCAAATATGTAATTGGTCTTGCTTAATCAATCACGAAAACAAATGTCAACTGTCGTGACAGCAGTGGATGCAGCATCTCCTCACTCAAAGGTAAATGAATAGCAACCCGTTCATGGAAGATCGCCATGATTCGCGGTAATATCTGTGGTCTGTGAGTCTTCGGTAATTAGGTTGTCATTTGTTGCCCGTAATTAGATAGCTGACCGCTATTTTTGTGATTGATTAGGTAAAATAAGATCAATCACATATTTGAAGATCAGGTTGTATAAAATAGTTAAGTAAGTAATGTGGCTGCCTCTCGGACTATATTATATTATAGAAAAAAAAATGAAATATGAAGTAAAAAAAAAAGTATATATTCGACATATTTTCATCACAACGTGAGATTATGTTACATTATGCATTTTTATTTTTTATTTTTTCCTAATGCGATGTGCAAAATAAAAATTACAAATTACGAAAAGCTTTAATAACGTGATCATTGCGTGAACCCGGTAGTAAAATCAAGACTCATCATGCTCACGATACTTTGCATGCAACTTTTAAAAAAGTGCTAGCAATCGAAATAGTCCATAAAATTTCTAAAAATATTGCCCGTATTATTATATATTTTTTTTAATCTTTATTCTTATCGAAATCTCCCAAGTAATAAAACACAGAGTAACCAGACAAAAGCACGAGGAAGAGTCTCCTTTCCATTCACGGATCAACGGTCTCAACCATTTTGTTCTTTCGATTGCCGATGAAAGATATTGAGATGCGGAAGAAAAATTTCTTTCTTTGCGTGGTTTTTCTCGAGCAATTCGGACGGCATGGGTGAGTGCACCAAAAGAGTGAGATTTTTATAAGAGGTGGATGAGTGGGTGAGCCACCTTTATATTGCCATCCATTGCTTCAAGAAGATGCATCCGACGCGCTTCATTTGTCCATTGAGTAAAGTCCGAGAACTGCTCTACAAGGATGAATACGATTATTTTCTTTTTAAGCTAAGCTGCTTGAAATTAATAATTTGATTGAACAATTTGGATTATCTGTAATTAATATTTTTTTTTATGGGAATAACTAATCGTTGAAGCTAATTATTAATACAATTATCACAAAATCAACATTTTAATGATTTTAGATAGAAAATTTAATTTAAGGTTTTAATGAATATTCGGTATCCGGTCTATTCGGCCGTTTTCTCGAGTATTCGGTTTGACAATTTCTGAAGGCTAGTTGGCCTAATGCTTCGGCCGAATACCTGCGACCGAATATTGTTAGATATCTTGCCGAATAAATTCAAGATAATAATTTTTTGTTTCGTCTTTTGTAATTTTTTGCTCTGACCCAAACAATTGGCTACGTTTTGATAAAGACACATGTCTGACACATCCATGAAGTCATTTTTATTCTTAATCGCACAAAATGTACAGTTATTCGGATACTACCATTGTTATATATATGTTCTTATATTTTACATCTTCCTTCATTCATATTAAGATTATCAGATTCTGTGTATGCTTTTAATGCATGTTGAGTAAGATGTAGATCTTTGTGTTGTATATTGTATATGCTGCGTCAATTGTCAAATAATTTGTTAAATTCTTATTTTGGTAAACGATATTCTACTTTAACCACGCCTCTTGCTTTAATTAAATTTGTAATTTAAGACTGGAGACTTCTTTCAAAGACTCATTCTTACAAATTTGTTGATCATTAGGCACACACTCCTCACAATAAAATTTACTTGACTAAAGGTTATTTGAGGCAATATCTCACTATCAGTTATGATAGAGAGCAAGTAATTATTATAGATTTTGAAACTAAGAAAGGATAAAAGTAACATTGGATAGTAAAAATGAAGTACATTCTTTATATTTTAATTGGAAGTAACTTAACTTACCATCCTGACTTACAGAAAATCAATTTGATATAACTAAGAATAAAAGGATAAAATGCAATTTCTTAATTTTTTGTGCTAAAATAAATTTTCTAAATTAAAAAAATAAATTGAAAAAAGTACATTTAACAGTGGTAATGACTAATGAGTTTTTATATTGTTTTATTAGTATCAAGGTGTTTGAAATATTACATCAAGCCATTAAGAATTTTAAACATATAAATAAAAATCCATCAATTTGTGTTTAATTCTTTTTCCATTTAAAGATTTTAAAAAGATGTAAAATGATATTTGGCCAAAAGTCAAAAGTTATTATTAAAAAGTTACAGTACAACGAGGCAAGCTTCCACCAGTAAATTTTAATAGAAATTTTTGTTTTATGTAAACACCCTATTTATGCAAAATACTGTCATGAGAAACGCAAACATTTCCATTCATTTTTAATGGTGGTAGTTTGCCCCGTTGGTAATCAGGCCATGAAAAGTTATTATAGTTTTTTTGAAAAAAATAAAGATAAAAAAGTTTGTTTTTGTCCGCAGAATATTTGACATTCGGCCTAAAATTTGGTTGAATATTCGGTAATCAGCCAAATCACTATTCGTCACATCCCTAATTTAATTTACTGAAATTTTTAGAAAGTTATAATTATAAAAATTATGAGACAATGGGGCGTTGAGGGGAGAGGAGCAGAGCCCCACCTCCACCATTCTCATATAAGAACTTTCACAGAAAACAAACAGTCTAGGCAGTCATACTCAACCTGCCTGCAGCCCAGTGACCTTTTTTGTACGTCCCGAGACACATAACCAATAATTCAAATTAATTGTGATGTGCATAAGATATATTTAAGACCTTCACTGTTGTATATATTTTCATGGAAAGACAAAATATGTCCTGTTATTTATAATTTATTTATAATTATGTTAAAACATCTTCAATTTTTTTTTCTTTGTCAGACGTTCTTTTTGTCTATTTGTTCTACAGTGCCGTATACATTTCTTAATATTCAATACCAATCATACCAAATTAATTAGATTTGCACTATATATTTCTACAATTAAAAAAAATAATAAGAAATCACCCGATTTTTTTTCTTTTTAACTTGGAGATTGTGCATTAGTATATTGTTACATTTTGTACTTATTGCGTAGCTAATACTGCTTTTTAGGATTGAACGTTTGTCGTGGAAGAAATGTTTCAAAAAACATTTTACAGCTCTATTTCCAAACAATGAAACTTTGCAGCCTATTTCTACAACATTTTAAATAGAAATCTTCCAAGAAGATTATTGTTTGGAAATAGTGGTGTTATTATTATTATTTTTTTTTTTTTTTAAACATTTCTTCCGCGACAAACGTCTACCCCTACATTAACTTTTTATACTGCTTTGTTACATCATTTTTATTATATTTCTATTTAAATTGCTTTTTGTTTCATCCGTTTATAAGTGCGTTGCGGCCCGGCTAACATCGCAAACATATGTTTGCGGCCCGCGATAAAGAAAGGTTGAGTATGGCTTGTCTAGAGTATCATATTTCCCTTTTCAAATCATAAAAGTTAAATCTCCTGAAACTACTTAAAATCTTTCTTGCAGTAATACTAATGTGAAATAAATGAAACTACTTACTGAAAGTTTGGAAATATTAAATGAGATGAATTCGATATAAAAATGCGACCTTCAGAGGCACCAGATCAGTGGCGTATCCAGGGGGTGGGCTGATGGGGCTGCAGCCCCCCCCCGAAATTGTCGAGAGTAAAATGAAAAAAGTGCTTTTTTCTTGCTTTTTTTAGATAGATTTGTAATTTTTTTTCTGTTATACAGCAGATTAGCCATTCTCGTTAGTCCATATTAGTCCGCATTGGCATCGCAGAATAAACAAAGTAAGGGGGCTGATGGGGTTATAGCCCCCCCCCCCGCCCGAAATAGTCGAAAATCTCATGAAAAAAGTGCTGTTTTCTTTTTTTTTCAGCTAAATTTGTAATTTTTTTTTTTGGTTATACAACAGACTACCTACTCTCTTCTTTTTAGCCCCATATTAGTTCACATCGACATCAGAGCATATCTAAAAAGAGGAAGGGGGCTGATGGGTTTACAGCCTCCCCCCCTTCCCGAAATAGTCGAATATCTCTTAAAAAAAGTGCTGTTTTTTCCTTCTTTGAGATAAATTTGTATATATATATATATTTTGTCATACTATAGACTACCCACTCTCTTCTTTTAAAACCCATATTAGTCCACATTGACATCAGAGCATACTTAAAAAGGAGAAGGGGGCTGATGGGGTTACAGCCCCCTTCCCCCTTCTCTTCCCGAAATAGTCGAACATCTCATGGAAATAGTGCTGTTTTTTTCTTCTTTGAGATAAATTTGTATTTTTTTTGTTATACAACAGACTATCCACTCTCTTCTTTTTAGTCCCATATTAGTCCACACTGACATCAGAGCATACCTAAAAAGGGAAGGGGGCTGTTTGTGTTACAGCCCCCCCTCCTCGGAATAGTCGAACATCTCATGGAAATACTGCTGTTTTTTTTTCTTCTTTGAGCTAAATTTGTACTTTTTTTTGTCAGAGAACAGACTATCAACTCTTTTCTTAATAGTCCCACATTAGTCCACATTGCCATCAGAGCATACCTAAAAAGGAAAAGGGGACTGATGGGGTTACAGCCCCTCCCCCTCCCCAAATAGTTGAACATCTCATGAATATAGTGCTTTTTTTCTTCTTTGAGATAAGTTTGTATTATTTTTTTGTCATACAATAGACTGCCCGCTCTCTTCTTTTTAACCACATATTAGTCCACAATAACACCAGAGCATACCTAAAAATGAGAAGGGGGCTGTTTGTGTTACAGCCCCCCCTTCCCGAAAAAGTCGAACATCTCATGAAATAGTGCTGTTTCTTTCTTCTTTGAAATAAATTTTTATTTTATTTTTTGTAATAGAATAGACTATCCACTCTCTTCTTTTTAGTCCCATATTAGTCCACATTGACATCAGAGCATACCTAAAAAGGAAAATGTGGCTGATGGGGTTACCGCCCTCCCCCCCCCCCCCTCCTCTCGAAACATTCGAAAATCTCACGAAAAAAAGTGCTGTTTTCTTCTTCTTTGAGATGAATTTGTAATTCTTTTTTGGTTATGCAACAGACTACCCACTCTCTTCTTTTTAGCCCCATATTAGTTCACATTGACATCAGAGCGTATCTAAAACGGGGAAGGGGCTGATGGGGTTACAGAGGTCCCCCTCTTCTCGAAATAGTCGAACATCTCATGAAAATAATGCTGTTTTCTTCTTTGAGATAAATTTGTATATTTATTTTTGTTATACAACAGACTACCCACTTTCTTCTCTTTACTCCCATATTAGTACAGAGTAACACCACAGCATATCCAAAAAGAGGGAAGGGGCTTATGGGGAACAGACCCCCTCCCCACCTCCCAAAATGGTCAAAAGTGGAATGAAAAGAGTGCCGATTTTTCTCTTTATATGTTTGAGATAAAATTAGAATTATTTTTTCTGTCATGCAATGGACAACCCACTCTATTTTCTTTAGTCCCATATTAGTACACTAGGGGTGGGGGTTATGGGGTAACAGCTCCATTTCCCTTCCGAAGTGGTCACAGTGAAATTAAAAAAACTGACTTTGTTTCTTTCTTTTTTAGATAAATTTGTTTTATTTTCTGGCACGCAACGAATTTGTTTTTTCGTTAGCCCCATATGCCTCTCAGTCCTGCGATCACAATTACTTTAGACCACAAAATCTATTTTCAAATGACTGAAAAACAGTTCCATACATGTTTTAATGGATAATTGAATACGTATAATATGCTCAATTGGCAAGATCTAGAAGTTGTTTAATTAATTTAAAGAATATTTAAGTCTCTTCCACAGATGGTGACAAGACTAAGGAGATATATTAGTGCGCAGTGACATTAAACATTATCGCCAAATCAGCAAATGTACGAACTGAAATTTTTTCTGTGAATGGCAATGTCAAGCAATATTATTGATTTTCGGTTTTGGAAGGGTCGTTTAAAGATACCCAGTAGTAATACTAAAAATATAATCTGTTGATTTGTTTGTTCCTGGTCTTTTTACTAGCGAACTAGTTTTATTTACGTTACGTGCTTTTCTAGATTTAAAGCTGTTCTCAAATACAAACTGGCTACTTTATGACATATTTCTTAATTCATATTTGCTCGGATTTGCTCATTTTTGCATGAAATTCACAGGTCTTTTTATTCAGAAACTTTGCAATCGAAACATGTTTTCCCCCTTTTTTTTTGTAAAGGTAGAAAATCTTTCAAAAAGCACTGTCCAAGTTGGCGTTTTGAATCGGATTCAAGACGCGGCAGCCTGAGAAGCGCGAAAAAGGAGTCGTTAATACGTTATCAGAATCACTTATAACTCGATAAGTAATCTATTTATCAAAAGATGGAGAACTCATCTAGATTCCAAATCTCTTCCATAGTCAGGCCTGCCAGTCTACTGCCTTTGCGTTTAAAAATGTGTCAGAAAGTTAAAGAAAAAATAGCAAAAAACAGCAAAAGATAAAAATTCTTAATTACTCTTCTATGAAAGTACAATATTACGAATAGTGTTCTTTTCTAATCGCTCTTATTTTGACACGACAGACTTTAGTATCGGCATTTTTACCATTTGGAATATTTAACAAAAGAAGCATTAAATAAATTCACAGGTTAAAAATAAATTTTCTTACAATTTTACTTAACCATTTTTTTTTTAAAGTTCAGTAATATTGTTAGCCATAATTCAATAACTTTAACTCTTTTTTAAAAAAGGGAAATCTGATGTTTAGTTTCCAATTAATTCTTAACTTGTCCCTTCCTTCACAAATTTGAGTTTTTTTTTAACATATATTTCTTGAAGGTTAATAGCCATACGTTTGATCAAAATCCCAGGAGCATGTATACGTAGGGAAGGGGAGATCAAGAAAGAATGCTTGCTACCCCAAAGATTTGGAATTAAATTTTTGTTGGTATTAAAAAAGAGATTTTGCAAAGAAAGTTTGTTTATGCTGAACAGACCCCGACCATCAACATTTTGGGCGATGGCAAAAGAAAATATTTTTGGCCTTAATCGTAGATTTTCACATTTTTACAAATACTGTGAATGAGAAGTGTATGAATATAGGTATGTAATGCGCCCAATTAAATGAAAGACTGAGAATAAATGTGAACTGAAGTTGTATTAATATTATTATTATTGAAATTTTTTCGTAAAAATTAACTTGACAGACTCAAATATCATGTTAAATAAACATGAACTAATGTTGCACGAACTTTAAAACCATACGCAACCCAAATAAAATGATAGTTTATAAATAAAATAGTCCTAAAATTAAAACATTTTTAAACAAGTTTAAAACACATATGCAGAAACTGAAATAAATTGGGCGCACTATGAGAAACTTAAATCTTCAAATGAGAAGAAAAATTATAAATATACTTATGATATCATTGACAATTTTAGCTTACATAAGTTGGGTAATGAATCTAGAATTTTAATTTCTTATTCTATTAAGATTGTTTACAATAAAATTGATTTGAAACACCATAAATTTTTGGGCCCCTTAAATATGTGGGTTCTGGGAAAGTGCCCCACGTGCCTCGGCAGTAATAGGGACTTGATCCTAAAATAGAAAACAGATTATGAAAAAAAAATTGTTTGAGATTGTCCCAGCCAAAATTAATTTATTGTCAAGCAAGAATAGTAGCCAGAATTTAGGGGAGAAGGTGACAACTTTATAGATTATAAGTTGCAATGACTTTCTTTTAAATGAAAGTATATGAAACAATCCATTATCACTTTTCAACTTATTTCGGCGGGGGGGGGGGGGGGGGGGTTGTTTCGTAAGACTCAGAACATTATCGAAATTTAAGTCAGCCCCCCCCCCCCCGAAATTAAATCCTGGATACGCCACTGCACCAGATGTACAGATTTACTAGTTTGAGATTATAATCAGTATTTATAGTGCTTCTTTATGTACAGAGCCGTGTTTTCAGAGAAGAATAATCAAACATTGAACACAGAAAATAATAAATAGTCTTTGAACAGCTCATGTGACTTTAAAAATTGTCTTTATTTGAATTGAGAGGACTTGAGCCCCCTATAATCTCTCCCCTTTCTTAAGCCTGGGGCTGTGGTGGGTGCAATGCACCCGGTGACCCCGCTTAAAGGAGTCGTCAACGAGACTATAAAGACCTTTTTTTTAAAGTCTCGAAGAGGAAAATTTAGGGTTCCAGTTCGAAAAGGTTTTGTACCGGAGTTCATGCTTATCTTGGGTTTATGGGGGTCCTACATAAATTTGTCATGATGCCAAATTTACATAGCCAGAAATAGAAGCTGAATATATATACATTCTGGTGCTAGAAAGGCCAAAGAAGAGTCAAAACTATAAATCTTTCGGATGGTTTAGCGTCCAGCTATTAACTAATTACTTGAAATTTTAACCCTCCGTTTACCAATGCACCCTCTAGAGTGTGTCTCTTTTTTGCTGCATAAATTTTGAAAAAAATCGCCAGATCCAAGTTCAGGGCCATCTATTGGCTCCTTGGGGGAACTAATGAATGTGTTGATGCCTATTCAACACCTGCTGTTATAATCATAATATTTTTGTAAATTTCCAAACTGCATCGTGAGTACTGACATTTTTTTACGATTTATCGTTAGTATAACAATTTTAGGAGTTTTGTGTATGAAAAAGGCCAAAGAATTAGTGCTCCAGTCCAGTGGCCGTGGTAATAATCCAATAAAAACATTATAATAATAATCAAATGAAAACATTATAATAATAATCAAATGAAAACATTATAATAATAACCAAATGAAAACATTAAAGCATATTTTTTTTCTCTTATTTAGAGATTAAATAACTAAAACAATTTTAAAAAAATGAAAATTGCTCCTGTAGATCCTATGTGAGAAATGAAGGGTTAATCTCTTTCCGTTGCCTGGATTCAATACTACATATAAAGCAACAGAATTGTATGATAAATTGCGGAGACTCTGGCGCTGGAATCAGGGCTGGTCTTCTCCTTAGAAAATCCCTACCTACTTGTGAAAAGCCCTACATGTTTCTAAGATAAAGGGGGGAAAACTGTCTTGTTGTGGACCCCTGTAAACGCGCGGCTAGTTGCAGACCAAAATGTAAATATTTTTGAGATCCTGTTTTTTTTTTTTTTCTTTTAAATCGTAAAAAAAAAAAAAGCCTTTTTTAGGTTCTGTTGGAGTTTTTATAAGCGTGCACGACCCTTACCCTTATGGATGGCCCTGGTTACAAAAGACAGAGTAGATTATAAAGAAACAATTATAAAATTAAGCCAAAAAGAAAAAAAAACCTATCTAGTTTCTGATATAAGCGTATATAATTGTAAACGGACAACTGTTTTTATATGACACAAATGTTATTAACGAATGCTATTTAGTAATTTTAACCCTTAACTGCTATTAACGGTCTCCAAACAACTGTTTTTTTTTTTTTCAGTTTAACCTGTAATTTCTAGTTTAACTGTAGATGCTAGTGCAATTTTGTTTCGCTCGGAGTCCTAGTATTGCCGCTAGAGACTTTTGAATAGGTGATTTTTATCTATAATAGTCCTGCACAAAACGTTTAGTACACAAGCAGTATCCGAGTGATGAGTAAATCGAGCCTTTTATTCATCTTTTGATCGAGCTGTCTCACAAACCGCTTGCTTGGAGCCCTAGTACTATCGCTAAGGTCTTTTGAATAGATGAATTTTATCTATAATAGTTCTGCACAAAAAGTTTTGTACACAAACAGTATCCTATGAGTTAATCGAGCCTTTTATTCATCTTTTGATCGAGCTGTCTCACAAACCGCTTGCTTGTAGCCCTAGTACTATCGCTAAGGTCTTTTGAATAGATGAATTTTATCTATAATAGTTCTGCACAAAAAGTTTAGTACACAAACAGATCCTATGAGTTAATCGAGCCTTATATTCATCTTTTGATCGAGCTGTCTCACAAACCGCTTGCTTGGAGCCCTAGTACTATCGCTAAGGACATTTGAATAGGTGAATTTTATCTATAATAGTTCTGCACAAAAAGTTTAATACAGAAACAGTATCCTATGAGTTAATCGAGCCTTTTATTCATCTTTTGATCGAGCTGTCTCACAAACCGCTCACAGTAGTTATGCGACACTTTCTTTCACAGCAGCTAATGGTTAATTAATTTTTTTTAATTTGCTATTTAGCAATTTTAGCCAAAATTTGTTATTACGCATTAGAAATTATTTATTTTTTTCTTTATTTATTTTTTCAGACTTCAATAATGAGCTAAAAAATAAAAAGTTCATGAGTCCAAAAAATGTATTAAAGAAAAAATGTGTAATTTGTACTCACTGACAAAAAAAATTGTTGATTTTACTGTATATTACTGGCATCCCGGCTGTCAGTATTATATCGTAAAATCAACATTTTTTTTTTCCCAAGTGTACTTAAAGTTGTTACAAGAAATTTGTTACTGTAAGTTTCAAAGAATAATTATAATTGTGTACGAAAAGTGAAGAATTCTTAGTCATGCCTGTGACATTAAGAATAGCTTTATAAAGCACTTCACTTTGCTAAACGCAATTTAAAGTAACATTTTACAATAGTTCTTTTTTTTCCCTTCACGCTCAATTTCTTCCAAACACTGCAGGTGCGTGAAGGTGAAGAAACTTTTACTGGTAAGCAATAAGATAACGATACGATAAGAAATACGAGCATTCTTTTGACAGATATGCAACGGCTTAAATGAAGAACTTTTTGATCTAATATATGTAAAAAAAAAAAAAAAAAAAAAGAAAAAAAAAAAAAAAAAAAGAAGAAGAAAAGAATGTTATGATGATAGATTATACTTGACTTGCTCAATGAACTTTTAACTTTTGCGTGTGGATTGTACGAAACATCGAAAGATTTAACGATCTTTCAAATAACGGAATTTTCATTAGCATCTAATTTGTTGAAGCAGGTGATTATGTTTTTAAGGGGAGTCCATAGTTTTAAATCTTCACAAAACGGGATAATCTGTAAGCGTTCGTAAGAAGATGATCTGTAACCGTTAGAAAAACACGTGTCTTTGACATGATCATTCATACAGACAAAATTTCTTGCAAACGTATTTAAATTTTCTGTACTGCCTATAAAGTAAATCATCAATTTTAAACCTTCAAAAAATTGATTTTTTGATTTTTGTATGATTTAAAAAATTAAAAAATTTTGAATCGAACAAAGCAAATCGCATGAAAATATTCCAATTATAACCGGATCAAGTTGAAAATGTAAATGTGTTGAACACAGACTTCAACTAATTTTTAACTTTTCATAAACTGTTCTCAAAATTGTATTTGGTGTTGTTACTTGCGTGCACTTAAAAAAAATCGTTTGCAGACAGATTATTTATTTTGCACATATATGTATAAAGTGATCATATCTACAATTTTCACCAAATGTTTTCTCAATTAAACGACGCGAATATTATTTGTATCGATTAGAATGTGTTTTTTAACGTGATAACATATAAATTTTGCGTCTTTCGATTGACAAAAAAGTAGGTGGAAATTGTAAGTATGATCATTTTATGCATATATGTGCAAAAGAAATGATCTCTCTGAAAAAGGTTCGTTATTTACATTGCAGAGTAAATAGAAGAAAAAAAACACAGTTTTGAAAAAAACACATGCAAGGCTAAGAATCAGTCAGAGTCTGTGTTAAAGTACACATTTTCAGTTTCAAATTGACTGGGTTCTAATTAAAATATTTCCATTGGATTTTTTTTTTTTGTTCGATTTAGAATTACATAATGAATAACAAAAAATCTATTTTTTTAAAGGTTTAAAACTGATGACGTCCTTTAAATCCGAATACAGAAATTTTCATTACTTTTGCCAAAAATTTTGTTTGAATGAATGATCTTTTTAAAAGACTCATGTTTTTCTAACGCTTACAGATCATCCTGTTAGAATATCTGGTTCAGTTATTGTTTTGCAAACTTTGATTTTTACATCGGTAAAAGTATGATGAAAAACAGGCAAAAATGTTAGTAGATATATATATATACTAGGGGGGCCTACCCCCTGGGAGCTACGCTCGCCAACCCCCGCTCAGACTTCGAGGCCTCTAAAAACATGACAGCGTGCTTTGTTTTAAAAATATTGGTAAATCTGTAATTGGGTTGCCATGCTTTTAACGTTTTAATGGGGCATTTTTTGATTATTCCTCATACACAGCTGTTGCGACAAATGACGACTGTTTTCGGGATTGATAAGTAAAATCAATTACAACTTGAAAACCAGCTTGTATAAAATGGTTAGGTTTAAATTGTGGCTACCTCTCGGACTTTTATAACAACGATCTATTCTTCCTCTGCGTTTAAGGATGAGAAAAATTCCATCTGCTTGTGAATAACATTGAAAACCACGGTATTGAAAAGTACTATGTTATAGACATTTTCAGTAACAGGTTTTAATTTTCTCTTATTTTAGTGCACCATCATGCATATTTTCATTGTATTTTAAATATGTAAATTATTTATTTTAATTAATATGTATATACGAATTTTCTAATAATTATTTACCATACAAAATTAATTAAATATTTTGTGCATGCATGCCTGCATTTATTCGACATCAATTGATGAGATATTTAAACAAATTTGCTATCCGCGATAATTTTACACCCTGTTATGTCACTTGAATATTGTCCAATCGGGAAAAATCGGGTACTTTTTCAGTATAGGATCCTTTACTTTTAGGTTTGGCGTAATTCGAGCTTCAAAAAGGGATAGATTCGTTAATATACATAGATTTGTTGCCTACAGTTATGAAAACAAACCCAGTGAACGTGAACTTTTGGTGCTTTTCTATTATAGGGGTTTTGACGTTTTTTTAAAAAACTTGGCGCAATTCGGGCATCAGAAAGTGAGATTTGGTGCCAAATGACATAAACAGCCATGGAAACAAATTCGACGATTTTTTTGTTTATATGCGTATTTTAATTATACGTATATTATTATTGTTTTTTCTATGCAAATTACTTCTGATTATATATAAAATAGGATAAATGACATTTTACGCTAAACAAATTGTATAAATATTGAAAAAATGCTTCTGTATACGAAACGACAAAGTAAATAGGTTGACAGAAAGTATCATGCCAAATTTCCTTTTCCGCCAAGGCTATTTTCTCTGTTTCGTCAAGGCCCCATATACTGGAAAAGCACCGAACTTTTATGTTTGTTTATACATGTATTTATATGTATATATACAATTTATTTATAATTGACTTTCAATTTACCTCTTTTTGTACATAAAAATAGATAAATGTCTTCTTTATATTAAATAAATTGTATAAATATCGAAATAATTGCTTGTGTATATCAAAAAGTGAATAGATTGTTAGAAAACATGTTGCCTAATTTCAATTCATCGCCAAGGTCACTTTCTGTATCTCGCGAAGGCCCCTAAATTGGAAAAGAAACGAAAATCATTTTAATATATAACGTAATTTACACCTTAAGTGTGTTTCGAGTATAGTAATTTAATTATTTGTAGTTTTTTCTTCTCTTTGTTATTTATGTGTAAACATATAATTCATTATTATAAAAGTAATGCTACTGAAATATTAATTTGTTTTAAACTTTAATAGCATATCTCCAATATATAGGGAGCATTTTTTTCCTTGCTGCCAATAAAAGAGAGAAAGGTGTAAATGTCATTTTACCATAATTGATGTCATATTCTCATTAAAATTGGAAAAAAAAACCAAGCAGGATATTTTATTCTCCTTCCGTTCAGTTGGGCAATTATTATTTTATAAATTCGTTTCAAATATCCGAATTAGTGATTTTATAAATTCGTTTAATTAAATTTTACAAAAAAATAACAAAATGATATCAATAAATAATAATTACTATCAATTCCTTCCCCCCCTTTCTTTTGCGTTTACATAAATGACGTCATTTGGACGAATTTATTCAAAATATTTTCAGTTTATAAATTAAATTAAATGCTGACAGAAAATTGAATCCTGACGATAAAAATGTGATTTTTTTTTTCAAATTTTCCTGAAAAACATAACTTAATCACAATCTTGTCTTCATTATCGATTGAAATAAAAGATAAATTCAATTTCAATTTGAAAATGACGAATAAAAAGAAATCAATAATCCCTATCGGGATCCTTTTCATTTTTTTTCCCTTTTTTGTCACAAAAAAACTGAGTAATTAGTTGCCATCATTACAGAAATGTCATTAAAATTAGAAAAAAATTAATATCTCGAAAACAAATTCCAATTTCAAAATTCTATTACCAGTTTTGACATCCGCGGATTTTTATGGACAGTTGATATTAATTTCACCATAAAGCGTTTAATATTTTATTAAAAATAGCCCTCAAACATAATCAGTCGTTTAATCAGTCGTTTCATAAGATCGTTTCATAAATTCGTTTCATAAAATCGTTTCACAAATTCGTTTCATTAGGATTTTATATATATAGGGTAGATTTGTCTTTGGTATTTAGAAAAAGAAATATTAAGCCTTTATATCGCAACACTTGATAAATAATTTACTTAAATATGAAAAACGTCATTTTAATGATGTAAAAGATAAATGAAAAAAAAAAAAAAAAAAGATTAGTTGACTAAAATATTGTTGCTAAATAATAATAATTAAAAAAGAAAAAAAAAGGAAAGAAAAGAAAAAAAAATGATATTTTTAAAAAGAAAATATTAATTTTCCAATTTTGCCTAATGTTTAAAAATATGTTTTGACAACATTTTAATGTTTAGTTTGTGTTTTTTGTAAGTATCGCTATTTTTGTCAATAAATATATTTATAGTATATTTTCATTAACGTTCCAGCTATTTTTTAAATAAAATCCTAGTTGGTTTTAAACTTTAGATTTTTATTCATAAACAATAAATTTAAACAAATTCGAAATACAATTTTAATTTTAAGTTATATATAATTTTTTCTTAATTCTAAAATCTTACTTACACACATCAGTCATCGTATCTTCTAAGTTTACTACATTCAGCTTTCATTTTATTAATTATGTTTATCGCTGCACCTGTGGTGTTTTTTTTTCTTCACGATCCAAAATACTGATCTATACTTGCCAACCACCGTTTTTTTTTTTTTTTTTTTTTAAATAGTAAAAAGATAATCAAAGTAAAAATAGTTTCTTTTTAAATTCCTACTATTAGCTCACACTCTCTCTATATATATCTTGTTCAAATTTTCAATCGTTAAAATATTTTCTATTCATCGACTCAAGTTCAAATAATTTTTTTAAACTTGTAGTGGATGACAATTGATGTTAATACAGTTTTTTCAAATATTAATTAATTAATTAAATTAAATTAATTAATTTTAGTTTTAAATGGGAGAAAAAAATTCCTCCCATTGTTTCCATAAATGAAATGAAAGATTTATTTCAAATGAGTGATGCCAACAAAAAATAAAATACCGCAACGATGATTATAAAATAATGTTCAATAAAGATAACGTGGAACATTAATGCTGCACGGGTTTATTTTATATATTTAGGATTAAAAAGTAGGAATTGACTTAATTTTTTTTTAAATATTTACTTGTTTCTTTTAATATACTCTTTTGTAATATAAGCATTCAATGTTTATCCTGAAATCATGCCTATTTCATGACGGCAATTCATGATTATTTCTAAAAAAAATTTCATTACAATACATTAGTTTGGCTGGGTACCGAACCGAACCTCTAATGCAAAATTCACTGTCTTTTTTATTTTTATTTATTTATTTATTTAACGCGTGGTAGGAAGCCCGAGCTAGCGAATTTATATATATATATATATATATATATATATATATAATATCTATGAATTTCAAAAAACATATCAAGTTCTTGTTCTACTTAAATCTCCAAAGAGATAATTAATGATAATGTGTAGACAGAATACCACATAGCTAATAGATTAACAAGCGCAATCATAATATTACCATAGCTTGTGCTTCAATGGTAATTGGCCAAAAATACTGAAAACATGAAGAAAATTTAAAAAGAGAGAGAGGAAAAAAAAAATAATAATTTGGAGTTGTTATCAAGTGAATACAAATGGATTAAGAAATGAAATATGAACCATATACAATGGAAAATTGGACAACAATAGAATTAAATCAGAATTGGATATGAAAAAACACATGTAGATATAATCATCAGCCTGAATGTACCCACATGTGTTTTAAAAAATAATTCAGTATTTCATAATTCTACTGGCATATATGCTAAAATCAGTAGAATCACCCAGGTATACTGAATTATTACCAGAAAACAATTGGAAATATTAAAATTGGAAATAATAAAATTGGAAATAAAAAACCCGTAAAGAATATATATATATATATGTTAATGAATTTTGCACATACCATGTTCAGGTACTCAATATTTGTTCAATTCTCTTTAAAAATTTCTTTTGGTAATTGATTAGGTAATTTGGGTTAATAAATTATGCTCATGGCTATTAACTCAAACAGAAATCAATTATATTTTACTTATATTAGTGGAATATTGCCCTTGAAAAAGTGTTCCACTATATGAGTTTCCAATTGCTCTTGTAATAATTTTCATTTTCTGCATATTGGATTTTTTCTCTACATATCTTTAAGTATTTTCCCCACTTATTTTCATTTTGAGAATCTTAAATTTTTGGATATATTTATGTACTATTCTGTTGTAATTATCGGTTTATCTTTTGTCGATTATTTATGTGGTTTAATGGTTATTATTTATAAAAGTTTTATTATATATAATTTTTGCTCTTTAAGTTATGATAACAAAGAAAGAAAAAAAAAAAACATTATTTAAACTATCTTTTTAAGATTTCTAAATTGATTTCTTAACGTATAATTATGATTTAATTAATATTAAGCTATTATTATTTTTTTTCTTTTTTGCGAGCTTGGTTTGTCGCACCATTAAATCCATTGTTGTTGTTGTAATTCGTATACAAATTTAACTCTAAAGAATATTTAGCAATGTATAACGGAAAAATACCTTAAAACTAATGTATTAACTAGTAAACCCGTGTGAGGATTTAGCTCTGCAATCTTACATTTTTTAAAAACAATATCTAACATTTTTTACATGCAGGTTTAAACTTCTAAAGAAAAATTAACGATAAAATATCTGAAAACAAAATTAGTCAAGTCAGAATATAATCTCATTTATTCCACCAAAGTTACAGTAAAAACTGATTGAAGATACCATAAGGCACGCGCAAGAAAAAATAAATAACAATCGTATTTTAACTGTATTTGAGGATGACGCCATTCGCTTCGGAAAAAACACGAAACAAAGAAAAATATATTGAATACATGTAAAATGCAATTAATTTAATATAAAAAAACATGCATTTTAGGTTACACGTGAAATACCATTGCTTTGATCAATCAAAGGTGTCTTTTTTTTTTTTTTTTTTTTTTTTTTTTTTAACTAAAAATTTGAATTTGAATTTTGCTTTTTAATCATAAATATAAAATAAACCCGTGCGAGACGTCCCCTTTTATCTTTTTTTGTACTACTTTATTTATATATATATATATATATATAAAAACTTATTGCAAAAATTAACCATTGAAACAGAAATAACTGACCAAATGCAATGAAATTATTATCCCAAATAGCTATGTCAAATTACACATTATAAAACATAGTCCTAACAAATGAAGTATTTATTCAAAAAGTGAAACATAAGTAAAAAAAAAAAAAAAAAAAAAAAAAAAAAAAAAAAACACACAAATGCAAGCTTATAATGTAATTTACTTTTTCAAGGGCTGGGAAACCACATTATAAGCAAAGAATGATTGTTTTCTGTAACTGTCACAAGCTTAAAGCCAAAATTTTGTGACAATTCCAAGCCCTAACAATCATTGGAAAGAAATTGGAAAAAAAAAAAAAAAAAAAGGATACCATTGAAAATAGAACACTACAAATCAAACGGAAGAAAATAAATCCATTTATAAACAAATAAATACAAAGGAAGACAAAGAAAATCTATACATTACAACATAAATTTGTCCAGAATCCGTAGCCAAAAATGTTTTGTGCTAAGCACATGGTAAAGTGAATAAGTGAATTCAAACGTACAAGTTAAAATTACAGTTAATTTTCTAAAAGTAGCAGTTATTAATTTAACCATTGTGATTTTAACTATTTCTAATTTAAAGTATAAAAATACAAATAAATAATATAAAAACTATAAATTCATTTACTAAAAATATTTGTTAACTTAAATAATTTTAATATATATATTATATTATTGGAATATTTAAAAATTTCACTTGTATTCCAAGTTTTCAGTTAAAAGAGAAAAAAAAAATTGTGAAAATTTATATGGTGCTGCCATCTGGTTTTATAATAAACAATAACTAAAAAATAATACTAAAGAATAATAGTAATAGTTTTTTTAAAATCATTATATGGTGCTGCCATCTAGTTAAAGATTAAAACAATATCTAAATAACTATTAATTATTTTGATTAAGTAAATTTTCAGTATAAAATTATTTTATCTATATATTTTTACATATGTCAACATTTAAATAATTTCAAAACATAAATAAACCCATAAAATCTAAAATATTATTGTAGAAGTCAAATTAAATTTTCATTTTATAAATAATTATATGCAAGCTTAAAAGATTTACCAATATGACTACATGCACTTATTGGAACTAACATCTTGCAAAATTTTATTAACCCTGAAAAATAAAATTAGATTTTCATTTTATAAATAACAATGCAAGTTTAAAAGAAATACCAAAATGGCTACACACACTTAATGGAACTAACATCCTGCTAAATATTATTTATTCTGAAAAATAAAATTAGATTTCACACACTGATAGCTAAAAATAACCAAACATTTCCAATATGTTAACCTCACGTATTGAATCTAATATCTTGCAAAAAATAAAAAATAAAAAAGCATTTAACTAAATTGTTAAATGTTCTCTACCTGGCAAGGGAAAAAAAAAAAAAAAAACATTAAATCTCCAATATGGCAACGCACTTATTGGAACAATATTATATTTAATGTTCTCTCCCTAGAAAAGAAAAAAAATTATAATTTACTATTTAAATTTTTTAATTAATAAAAGATATTTAACCAAAATATTCCCACTCAGCTCTCACATAAAGGAATTCATTCTTTAGCCAAATATATCAGTAATCAAAATGTAAGTGTTTTAACAGATAGAATGTGCAAACATATAAACCCCAATGAAAGCAAAATTTATATTCGTAAAATTGACTTAACTAAATAAAAGGGATAGCCATATTCTACTGCATGTTGAAGAATAAGTTTTAAATTTTGAGTTTTAAAATTATTAGAACAAAGATTGTTTATTCTATGTGCAAAATTTAGTAAAATATTTACAAATACTGATTTATGTATACAAGACTTATAATTAGTAAATAAGTTAACTTTAAATGTAAAATCATTTCTTTTGTCATAAATGTCAAACAAAATTTTATTATCTTTAAGAATTATCTTAAGATCAAGAAAATTAATTTCATTATTTACCATAAGGTTGAAACTATAATTTAAATTTTTATGATATTTTATTGGTAGTAAATAATTTGAATTATTATTAAAATAGAAGACAATTATATCATCTATATAACGGTACATTTTACAATTAGCAATATGTGAATTACGTTCATAATAATATAAATATAATTCTGCAAGAATTGAAGAAACAATACCACCCTGTGGTAATCCACAGCATTGAATATATATATTCTCATTAAAAACAATATAATTATGATGTAGAATAAATCTAGTTAAAGTTTTAAAGTAATTTAAAGAAATGTTATTTTTTAATTTTATGGAATCCTTGTATTCTTTGTATAATAAATTGACAATCCTGAACATATCCTTGATATCAATATTATTAAATAAGTCATTAAAGTCAAACGTCTTCATGTAAGTTATGTTATTTATATTTTTTATATTATTGACAAGTTGAAAACTATTTTTTATGCTAAACAAATTATCTTTTAGTTTTGTAAGTTCAAACAATTTAGTGAGAATAGTTAATAGAAATTTACTTGCATTATTATTATACGTATTACAGCCTATAGTTACAGTTCTAAATTTTATAGGAGTTTTATGAAATTTAGGTATAACAACAATGTATGGATAATTAAAGTTGTAATTTTTAATTTTTAGCAATTTATAATATTGAAATATATGTCGATTATTAATAATTGTATTAAGATTAGTTTTTTTAAAATTTAAACTTGTATTTATTGCATTAGATATTAGCTGTGAATAATATTTTTTGCAGATGAAAGCATAGTTGTTTGGTGATTTATCAACATAAGTAATAATAAATTTGTTTTGTAAATTCTTTATTTCACTATTTAGTTGTTTAACATTAAAATTAAAATTTTCCATATTTCTGAAAAGTTCAACATTTAAATTACTTAATACATTTAATTTCCATTCTTTAAAAAATTCAATGGGTTTATTATAATCTATTGAAATTTTATATATAAAAAGGTCAAGATCCAGATTAAATTGTTTTAATATAGAAAAAATATTATAACATGATGGTGTTCGAAATTTAGTCCCATTAGTCATAAAACTGCGCAGATAATCATTCTCGACAATATTAATATCCCCTGTAATAATGTGACCATGTACCTTATCTACATAATTACTAAAACTAGGATTATTACATAAGCACGGAGGTTTATCATTTGATGTAAGAAATTTTGCAAAATTATTGTAATTGAAAATTCTACGTCCAAGTGTAACATTGTATTTGTATGATTTATGTATTGTAAAATTTTTTATGGGGAATTTGTTATTGTTATTAATTACATTGTGTATATTAATTTTATTAAGTACTATATTGGAAAAAGTGATTATAAGTTGAGTATTGTTAGTTTTTTTATAAGTATTTTTTGAAATTTTTACATTAAGTTGATTAATTCTATATAATAGAAGATCAAAATATACATCACTAAAATGTGGTGATAAATTTAATGTTAAAAATACTTTATAATAATTATTAAGATTTTTCTTTTTGATCGAAAAAATATGTTTCCTTATATCAAACCAATTGAAAGTATTAGTGAATTCATTTTCCATATTAGATAATTGCTGTATAATATCATTACTAGAAATATACTGTGTATTATTACCATATTTACCCCTTTTTGTACGTGTAGTTTTTGTATTTACTTTATGATTTAAATTAGCATAAGTGCTAGTATAATGTTCATGTTTATTAGTATTTGTATAAACAATGTTTGTGCGATTAAATAACTTAGAATTTAGACCATAAGGATATAAAGAGTTACGGGATTTGATATAAATGGATTCATAAAGTAGTCTATCACTGAAATTTTTGTGCATACTCAGGATTTTAATAGTAATATCTTTAAAGTCATGTTGTCTAAAGTGCATATGCTCAACATTTATAGAATTATTTTTTATAATATCCTGTCTATGTTGATTGATTCTGAAGTGCAGTGGATTACATGATTGACCAATATATTCCATCTTACACATATTGCAATTAATCGAATAAATAATATTGTATGCTTTACAAAAGAATACATTAATTTTCGAGTTAGAACTATTAACAATTTGTAGTGGATCTGCATGTGGGCAAGTTAAGCAGCGTGGTGATGAACATTTTTTAAATTTGAGATTTACTGTGGGACAATAAGACAGGTAACTGTTTGACGATCCAAAGAAATCCCTGTCAATTTCCATGTACCGAGCATTAGGCCTAATATTATTATTAAAGCCTAAATTGCCAGTCGCTAAAACTTTTTTAGTACTTGCCATAATGAGAATTGTATATTATAAAATATAAGACAATTTTTAAATATAAATGAACATAAAGTTGTAAATAATATAAAATAATATATTATAAAATTAGTACTACAATTTATTTGATTGCTAGGTTAATAAGTATCAATAATCAAAACAAATTTGTCATTTGATTTCTAGACTAATTTGATTTCTAGTTTAATTTATACCTAAAATCACTAAATTAGTTATATAAAGAAAAATAATAATATAAATAATAATAATAATAATAAACCTTGATTACATAAATTTTAATAAATTACAATATTTACATAGATAAAAGATAATCTCAACATAACTGGTATAAAAATACCATAGTTCATACATTTAAAATATTTTAACTATATAAGCCCATACAGAATAACCTATACAAATTATTCAAAATGCAAGATGACCATATCAGTAGGACACAAACAAAAACAATGCAAACGGCCATATTAATATGTTATTTCAATAGCAACATTACAAAAAGTTATAATGCAGCAAGGTAAAATTAATTTGAACTACAAGAAATACATCAAATTTTGCGCATAAGCAGCATTAAAATAATGTATTTAATAATTATGAAAATATATATATTTTGCCAAAATTTGGGCTGTAATTAGATGAATATCTAATTGGGCTGCAAGTGATCGATATTCTTAAGAATATAAAAATTAATAGTAAAAAAAAAAGTAAATAAGTAAAACTATCCACAAATGATTGCGCAAATGCAGCAGGTCATTATGGAAGTTCAATATATAAAAACTTATTGCAAAAATTAACCATTGAAACAGAAATAACTGACCAAATGCAATGAAATTATTATCCCAAATAGCTATGTCAAATTACACATTATAAAACATAGTCCTAACAAATGAAGTATTTATTCAAAAAGTGAAACATAAGTAAAAAAAAAAAAAAAAAAAAAAAAAAAACACAAATGCAAGCTTATAATGTAATTTACTTTTTCAAGGGCTGGGAAACCACATTATAAGCAAAGAATGATTGTTTTCTGTAACTGTCACAAGCTTAAAGCCAAAATTTTGTGACAATTCCAAGCCCTAACAATCATTGGAAAGAAATTGGAAAAAAAAAAAAAAAAAAAGGATACCATTGAAAATAGAACACTACAAATCAAACGGAAGAAAATAAATCCATTTATAAACAAATAAATACAAAGGAAGACAAAGAAAATCTATACATTACAACATAAATTTGTCCAGAATCCGTAGCCAAAAATGTTTTGTGCTAAGCACATGGTAAAGTGAATAAGTGAATTCAAACGTACAAGTTAAAATTACAGTTAATTTTCTAAAAGTAGCAGTTATTAATTTAACCATTGTGATTTTAACTATTTCTAATTTAAAGTATAAAAATACAAATAAATAATATAAAAACTATAAATTCATTTACTAAAAATATTTGTTAACTTAAATAATTTTAATATATATATTATATTATTGGAATATTTAAAAATTTCACTTGTATTCCAAGTTTTCAGTTAAAAGAGAAAAAAAAAATTGTGAAAATTTATATGGTGCTGCCATCTGGTTTTATAATAAACAATAACTAAAAAATAATACTAAAGAATAATAGTAATAGTTTTTTTAAAATCATTATATGGTGCTGCCATCTAGTTAAAGATTAAAACAATATCTAAATAACTATTAATTATTTTGATTAAGTAAATTTTCAGTATAAAATTATTTTATCTATATATTTTTACATATGTCAACATTTAAATAATTTCAAAACATAAATAAACCCATAAAATCTAAAATATTATTGTAGAAGTCAAATTAAATTTTCATTATATATATATATATATATATATATATATATATAATTAATTAATAATATCTTTGAATTTCAAAAAAACATATCAAGTTCTTGTAACAATCAAATTAAATCTCCAAAGAGATAATTAATAATAATGTGTAGACAGAATACCACATAGTTAATAAATTAACAAGTGCAATCATAATTTTACCATAGCTTGTGCTTCAATGGTAATTGGCCAAAAATACTGAAAATGTGAAGATTATTTAAAAAGAGAGACAGAGAGAGAGAAAAAATTATAATAAACCATAAAATGTTAATAATTTGGAGTTGATATCAAGTGAATACAAATGGATTAAGAAATGAAATATGAACTAAATATAATAGAAAATTGGATAACAAGAGATTTAAATTATAATTGGATATGAAAAAACACGTATTGGTATAATCTTCAGCCTGGATGTACCCACACGTGTTTTAAATAATAATTCAGTATTTCATAATTATACTAGCATACATGCTAAGATCAGTATAATCATCCAGGTATACTGAATTATTACCAGAAGACAATTGGAAATAATAAAAATGGAAATAAAAAACTTGTAAAGAATAGATAAAATATTTTTACCAGATAACAGTTGGAAATAATAAAATTGGAAATAAAAAACTTGTAAAGAATAGATAAAATATCTTACTCACAATAATTATCCAAAATCCTTAAACAACACAAGGTCTAATTTATACCAATATGACCACATGGCGCACATCATAAGATATCAAATACTTGATGATATAGTCAAATTGAGAGAAATGATTTAAAGGTTAAGTTGAGAGAACATATTTTGAAATATCACCTTAATTATTACACCATAATACAAATTGATTTAAAACACACAAATTTATATATATATATATATATATATATATATATATATATATATATATATATATATATATATAATTATTGTTGAGCACGATATAATGCGGTATTTTATTTGTGTGGTAACATTGGTTTGTGAAAAATCTTTCATTTCATTTATGAAACAGTGATGATTTAATTTTTAATTTACTGTAATTTTTACTCAAGAAACATGTTTTAACGAAATAGGAGTGTACTGGTTCAAAAACCTTTCGAATGATACCTCATTCCTTGTTGTGCGTTTTGTAAATGCATAGAAACAGGGATGTTGACAAGATAAATAATATATTAATATATGTGATATATATGATTAACAATTAAGTTCTAAAAATATTAAAAAGTCCTATTGTCATTTAAAACACACTTTTGTACTTTTGTACTTTTTTTTTTTTTTTTTTTTTTTTACAATTCTAGTATATCAGGAAGTAGGTTAAAAATTGATTACAAAATTCCATCTTTACATACAAAAAAAAAAAAACAAGCTGAGTTAAATAAAATATTGTAAAAACATACTTTGTAATGAATGAAATCAAGTATAGATTTTAAATGACTACTACATAAAAACAAGACATATTTATTTAAATTAATTTTCTGGTTTAAAGTATGCTAAGGAAAAAAAAAAAAAAAAACACCGGGAAGTTGCCAAGTATGTTGATAAAACAACGGCACACTTATTATTTTTTAAATCGGTGTAAATAAAACAGAGATATGAGTGTGTTGGAGAAATGAGCTCATTCATTTGCCCTGGGCAAAAGAATTAACCGCTTGCCTCTTATTGGAGTTCTTGCCACCATTCTACATACATACAATCACTGTGGATATTGATCGTGCTCTTTGAGTTAATCATCTATTGTCATACGTGTGGTGTTTAATAGCATGTTTGTCTTTGTCATTATTATTCGTCTGATTTCCTTTTTTCTTTTTACTTACGCTGACCTTGAAACGTCCTTTTTTAGGTCAAGCATTTTGTTTGAAGCGTTTTCTCATGTTTCATGCATTAATGACACTAAACGTAAACAATGTTGTTTCTGATAAAATCATACTCAATCCCACTACCTCACCCTCAGAAGTGCATTCTTAAATTTCCCAGTACCAAAACGTTTATTTTTAGGTGCATTCGTAATTATATAAATACGTAGCACCTATAGTCCTCGTCTGGTCGGTCCGTCTGTCTGTATATAACAGTGCAAAAACTACACAACCGAATGGTTTGAAATTTAATATATATAATCGTTGCAGAATTTTATCGAGTCATTTCAAATTTTATGAAAATTGAATCAAAACTTAAAAAGGTATTAATAAAAGTTTTCTTCATTCTATTAAATCTTATCATACGTAATTAAGTCAATGATATTTCATGATAGGTAATGATTCTAGGTTGCCATGGTGATTACGTCCTATTTAAGATGGAGTCCTATTATTTCCGTATTACTGAATTTAAAAGCCGAATGTGTATATTAAATGTTTTTAATTATAGATATCATACAATCTACTGATAATTTTTTGGATAGATGTATTAAGTGGGAAAAGAGTCTAAATATGGATTTCAAGTTCTGAAATTTTCAAAGCTGGGCTTAAGTTTTCCATTGGAATTTTCAGTAAATGTCAACAAAAGATAAAATGTTGCCAACTTAAAATGTACTTATTTTATTACGGAAATTAATCATCCTCTTTAATAAAAAGCTGTGTGTTGCTGACGACTGGGTTTTTCGCTAATCGTTGCCACATGTTAATCTCGTAAAATGAAACATTTGAAGTTACTGAAAGAATTAATAGCTCGAAAAGAAATTGTTAGAAAAATTGCGTTAGAAAGGTAAAAAATTGTATTTTTCTTGATATAAATTTCAAAACTAAAGATTATGCCGTTTTTCAAATATTCAATTTCAAAAATTACCAAATTCCACACTGGAGTACCATAGCGAAAGCTTCACGCGTAAAAAGATAATGATAATGGCAATGTATCCTGACGTATGTATAAAAAGCATATGACTATAGCACGAGTCACAAATTATAGTAGCCTTATTATTCTGTTAAAATATAAAAGTGAATTATGATGTCGCGAGTGCATGATTTTTATTTAATTCTCGACGAGTAGCATAGTATTTTTGTCCACCTCAGTGAGGCATATCAATTTCATTATATTTGAAGTATTGTAAATTGTAACTTCATTCAAATCCAACTTGAATCCAACGGAAAATATTTTTCCCCATAGACACCATAATTTAACAAAATTATTCATTTTTTTAATGCTGACCTATTCCATAATAAAGTCTACAGAGAATTGGCCTAATTTGTCCTTATAACAGCCCAAATTTTGTCTGGCACATTAAAAATGTAATAACGCAATAGTGTTCGTATCTTTTTCAGAAATGCAGAAGGACATTCCAAGTAAAGATCCATCCACAGGGTTTTAAAATACAAGGTCAAATTCAAAGTCAATATTTCGCTTGATTAAAGGTGCGTTAAGAGAAATTGACCAGCGTAGCGGGCGTAGCTTGCTAGTACCATAATAACAGACGATATAATTATTTTTTTTTCAGTGAAATAATAACGATGATATTTTTTACATTCTATTGTATTGGATATTTGCGCATAGTATAATTTTAGTGTAATAGAATTGTAATTAATTGTTCGTAAAAGTATATTGAAAATTAATTTCATAAAATAAAGTTAATATCTATAATATGAAAATCTGCACATAAAATAGCTTTTGTATTCATGCATTTTTGCATAAGAGAGCAACAGTTATTACAGCAAGATCTGAATATTTATATAACTGGTTATAGTACGAACGCACCTTATTTGTCATGTTTGACGTACAGTTGTTTTTGTATTGCAACAGACTACAAGTATGCTCAATAGGCGGTGGTTTATATGACAATATTATGAAAAATACTTTTTCATTTCGATGTTTACACTGATAAAAAGAAAAAAAAAAACTTATTTTTTCCATGTCAAATGTTTAACTCTTTTGTATAAATTAAGATTTTTAGAGACGTTTTATAATAATAATAACAATTATTATTATTATTATTATTTCTTTTTGTCGCCGATTTGCTTACATATATCCAAATGCTAGCGGCCGTTTTGGTATACGTAGGTTATGTTTTTATCGGCTCGTAATATGTTACTAACATATCATATACCAATAAAGTGAAGTGACGGTTAGACTCAAATAAAATAATTTTAATATCCACAAAAACATTTAATAATTGAAACATTTAGTCTAAACTTACTTAGCATCGATTATAGAATTACAAAAAAAAAAAAAAAAAAAAATCTAAAAATTTTAAACACACACAGCTTAAAAGAACAAAATGCTTTATTCATTGAAATAGTCATAATATGAATAAATACTTAATATTAAAAAATAAACCGTAGATCAAATTTTAAGTTAAAACAATTTTTATGTACAAAGGGCAACTCCGGTGCAAGTACCTCTACCCATCCTCTCTCTAAAATAGTTTTAATATCACTGTAAAAATCAAAAATGGGTGACCTCCCCCCCCCCCCTCCTTCTTCTTTCCAGTTGCTTAGTAGTTAAAAAATTATGGGGTTTTCATAAGTAGTAATTTTCAAATAAACAATCGATTATAGAGTTATCAATATTTATTTTAAAAAGAGAGAGAGAGAGAATTTAACTATAATCATTAATAATTAATCGTTCAAATAGATCATTAATGCCACTATCACAAAATGAATATTTTAGTTATTTTATGTAGAAGATTTTATTTAAGACTAACTGCGTCGCAACCCGATGTGTTGCATTTACGTTGCAAGATATCTTTAGCCATTTTAAGGGAAAATAAAATATAATGATATTGTACATTTAGAAAGAAAATTTTAACATTAATTTGATTAAATACTAAATTTCAAGAAATCATATTTACAAAAGAGGTTAAATAGAAATTAGAAAAATTACATTTTGCAGATTATGTGATTTTTGATGCAAAACGTTATTTTTCAAATGTTCTTTAAAGATTTGGTTTTTAATTTCGGAGCTGGTAGGGGAAAAAAATGACATCACTTTGACGAACTTAAAAAAATATTTTAGCTTTTTAAATTAAATGCTTTACAAGTAAAAAAAAAAAAAAAACAAAAAAAAAAAGCCATTTTTACCCGATAAATTATTTTATTTTTGCACCCTTGTGAAACGTTTTCCCTACCATCTTTCAAACATAATTAATTAAAAGTAGCATACGTTTTTTCTTTAAATTCAAGTCTTGAAATTGGGGGTTAACAATTGTCCACCTAAATGCAAGGAGCTTAAATATTTCCCTTTGATTGAATGTAAAGCTGAAAAGACCTATACGATGTATAAATGCCAATATATCGACAGACAATTTCTGTTTCTGTTAAATAAATTGAGTAATAAAGATTAAATATATATGTGAAAATATGTTTTTATTTGAAATAATAAAAATAATTTCTCGTTTCAATTTGAATGAGAAAATGACATCAATAAAAATATAATAGTACGATTTATTTCCCGTTTTACCTCTTTTATCAACAAAAAGAGAGTCATTTAGTTTCCATCTTTATTGAAACTTCGTTAAAAGCCTCCCCCTCCCCCCCCCCCAAAAAAAAAAAAAATAAATAAAAAAAAAATA
The DNA here is from genome assembly GCA_963931845.1 of Maratus michaelseni. NCBI lineage: Eukaryota > Metazoa > Arthropoda > Arachnida > Araneae > Salticidae > Maratus > Maratus michaelseni. The sequence goes on along the minus strand of OZ007594.1, from coordinate 207,122,931 downwards.
AAAATAAATAAATAAATAAATTCGGAAACTGATTAAAAGTTTTAAATTCTCTGAGCATCCTTGGATTTATGCGAATTGACGTCAGTCAATTGCATCGTGCTGAATTCCACATTGTAGGAGAAGCAGCCGTGAAATACAGACAGTCATGTTTTTAATATAATAGGTACTGCATTTTCTAGACAGTTATGATTATCCAATGAATGTTACAACGGTCAATATAATAAAGTTTTTTATAAAAACTAAATAGTTTTAGATTATCAGTGCATGCAATGGTATTTCGCGTTACAATTTGCAAGAATGAAATCACCTGAAACTGCTCAGTATACTATTACGAAAGAAATAAAGCTGCTATTGCTGTTCAAGAGTTTCAAATATTAAAAATAGTGAGTTCAAATTAGAAGTACGACTTGTAGAGGCCTCTAAACTGCAGATTTACATGTTATAAATGTAATTTTGTTTTCTCAGTGATAAATTATCAAATATTGAAGACAAAAAATACATATCTGGAACAGCTCGTGTGACTTTAAAAAACGCCTTAATTTGAATACGGAGGGCTTGACCTCTCTAAAACACCCCCTTCCTACTCCCCTGTCTCCTCCCCTCCCTCCGCCCCCCCCCCCCCCCCCCACAAAAAAAAAAAGGCTGAGTTATCAGAAGATTGAAATTTTAAAAAGATGATTGCTGAATTTGCTGATTTTCTTTATAACTATTTATTTAAACAAATTTTAACTTAAAATTTTCATAATATTTACTTCCTTTTAAAACATTCATAGTATATTCCCTCTTTGAAAATATTTAAAATGTAACTTAAGTTTTTGTTTTTTAAAGTTTCTAATTCATTTTTATGCGAAAATTCTTGCTTTTTATCCTTGTGTAAGTCTTTAAAAATCGTAGTATATTCCCGTACTTGACGAAAAAAATATTTAAAAGGTAACTTCGTCATTAATTTTTATTTATATATATTTTTTTAAGTTTCTAATTCATTTTTATATGAAATTTCTCTTTCTCGCATATTTAAGACGTCATAACAATCACAGTATACATTTCCATCTTTGAAGTTTTTGTTTTTTAAGGTTTCTAATTCATTTTTATGCGAAAATTCTTGCTTTTTATCCTTGTGTAAGCCTTTAAAAATCGTAGTATATTCCCGTACTTGACGAAAAATATATTTAAAAAGTAACTTCGTCATTAATTTTTATTTATTTGTTTTTAAAAGTTTCTAATTCATTTTTATATGAAATTTCTCTTTCTCGCATCATATTTAAGACGTCATAACAATCATAGTACACATTTCTATCTTTGAAAGATATTTAAAATGTAGCATTCTGAAATGTAATTTCTGTTTTCTTTTTAATTCATTTTTATATAAAATTTCTTGTTTCTAACCATTTTAAAACTTTAATAATCATGGTATATTTTTCTGGTTTTTAAAGTTTCTAATTCATTTTTATATAAAAATTTCTTACTTTCTATCTTGTATGACTTTAAAAATCGTAGTTTATTCCCGCTTTGGAGGCAAAAAAAATATTTAAAAGACAACTTCGCCATTCATTTTTTTTTAAGTTTCTAATTCATTTTTATATAAAATTTAATTTCTGAAATATTTAAGACTTCATAACAATCATAGTAACATTTCCATCTTTAAAAGATATTTAAAATGTCACTTCTGTAACGTGATTTCGAGTTTTCTTTTGAATTCATTTTTATATACAATTTCTTGTTTCTCACCAGTTTAAAACTTTAACAATCGTGATAATTTTTCTCTTTTTTAAAGTTTCTAATTCATTTTTATATAAAATTTCTACTTTCTCATCTTTTGAATAATCATAGTATATACACAGTTAGCAAGAAATACGTTCCCCACTTCAAAGGGCTCTGGAAGCCTTTCCATTGCTCCGATTGATACAAAATTAAAATTACAGATCATTCAAATGCTGCGTTTGTCATTTATTAAAAAAAAAAAAATACTACAAAATGTTGCTGAAAAATGGCGCCGTAGTTAAATAAATATTCAACACGATTATACATTTTAATGTCCTATATGCCTTCAGATAAATATTTAATATGCTGCATTAAACACCCCTCTCCCTTAATATATTCTTCTTCATTGTCAACAATGTGCTGTATTACGGCCGACTTCAGGACCGGCCGAGGAAGCTCTTGTTTATTAGGGCAGCAGCTCAGGACGGAATTCATGACGTCAGATCACGCCTCTCCGCCAACCCAATCGGCCGAAGACATCCTAAAGAGGCGGAAAGCAAACAAAAGCTTTGTCAGTCGATTGGGGTCAGCCGAAAATCACGTGATATGACGTCATGAATACCGTCGTAAGGCGGGAGAAACAAAAAAGAGTTTTCTCGGCCGGTACTGAAGTCGGCCGTGGCTAACCCGCAAAATCATATTTTCCATCGCTGAGTGTAGTAAGTCTCACCGAATATCTCGACTCTCGAGCATAGCTACAAATCAGGTGAGGATCCAGCTTTCCATTTACAAGAGGCGGGGTGTCGCTTATGTAGATGTGCAGTTTTTATATATTATGTTTGTCCGCAATTCCAAGTTGTCTGTTTTATGACACATTAACGAAGTTACTTTCATTCGTAAATGCATAAAATTTGCAGGTATATTCGTTAATGTATAAAATTCGCAGTTTCTATTATAGATACTAAAAAATCGAACAGAGTTCTCCATTTTCTCATAAAGACAAATGAAATGTTGTAAAAGCTGGAATTTTAAACATTTTTGGTACTTGATGGTTAGGATAAGATGATAATGAGGGAGCAATTAGTTAGAATTGAAGCTGTATCATAAGAAAATGAAAAAAGTTTTTTTGGCGCTGAAAGAGGCATCTGCAAATTTTATCATGGATTTCATGAATTTTTGTTAAACATCCTTAATATGTATTTCAATTAAAAAAATGGTATTGTATAAAAACTTTCTTCGTTCTCCCCGCCTTTTGGATCCGCTCTTGCGACAAATGCTATATTTCATTAATACGAAAATATGATTTTGAGATTATAGCATGCTGTCGAAAAAGAAGTCCAGAGCCCATTGAAATGGGTAACTTATTTCTTGCTAACCCTGTATATGTCTTAGCAAGATATTTGGGAACAGATGTGTTACACTCGCGCATCGATGTTTGGCGACTTTTTGATTGGCGCGATTTCCAGGCTCGCGCCAAATCAATAACTTAATACAATGGACCTTATGCACGCGACCTGAGGTCGAGGCTGAAATTCGTCTGCTGGCGGTATTTACTGTTGAACATTAGCATAGCAGTCTATGAAGTGTGAGTTATTAATGCTTGTTTGTTAAAATTACCGCAAAAAAATTCTATGTTGTAGCTGTATATATTTACTATATTGTAATATGAATTCAAAATGTTGTTCTGTATGCGAGAAAATTCCCTAAATTTGCAAAATTTCCGTTAAAATTTATACACTGAACTTGGGTTGAGGCTAAAGTCGTCTGCTAGTGGTATTTGCGCCTGCGCATACTGGCATTTCTGTCGGTACAGTGGCGAGAATAACAGATCGACATACCGCCAGCTCTGGCGTCTGACGTCACGTGCATAAGGTCCATAGCTAGGTTACCATTGAAGGAAAACATCCCCAAAATTTGGCGACTTTTTTTTCCTTTTTATAACCGATTTTTTAAAAAAAAACTGTGCGTGAGTGTAAGACATCATAGCCAAAAAAGATTTTAATTTATTTTTATATAAAATTTCTTCTTTCTAATCCGTTTAAAACCTTAACAATAATAGTACATTTCCGTCTTTGAAAAATATTTAAAAAATAACTTCTCTAATTTTAAATTTATGTTTTCTTTATTTAATTTGTAATTCGCTTTTATATAAAAATTTCTGGTTTCTAATCTGTTTAAAAATTGTTACAACTATAGTATATACTCGTATATTTGCGCCTTTTAAAGGTATGTTTAAAAAATGTAACTTCGTCTCTAATTTTAAAATTACTGTTTTTTTTTAATTAATTAATTTTTGCATAAAATGTTTACTTTCTAACCTGTTTGACCCTTTAACAATCATTGATATGTAATTCCATCTTTGTTGATGACTTTAATAACATCATGGTATATATTTCCGTCTTTGTTTAAGACTTTTACACAATCATAGAAGTGTATATTTTTGCCTTTAAGATATATTTAAAATGTAACTTCGTCTATAATTTTAAAAATTTCTATCTTTTTAAATCATTAATTTTTATACAAAATTTCTATTTTTTAACCTGTTTAAAACTTTATCAATCATAGTATGTATTTCCGTTTTTGAAAAATATTTTGAAAATATCTAATTTTAAATTTTCTATTTTCTATTTTTTAACACTTTCCAACCTAGTTGAAAAGTGTTTATGACTTCGGTTTGTCTGGCCGTCTGCCGTCTGTCCGTGCACTAACTCCCGTAAATATGCTCGGATTGCCCTGCAATTTTTATATGTTATAATCGTTATCTATAGCATGTTCCCTATTTCAATGGAAGTGTGTAGCACTTATAGTTTTTTTACAGGGACACTCAAAAGAATTCCGTTACAGTGCGGTCTATGGGGAAAAATCATTTGCGGTTTATTTAAATAATGTTTCACTATTTTAAACGCACTGAAATTTATATATATCACTAAGGTGCATTAGAAGAAGCTTAATATGGAATAGGGTGTGCATAGCACTTATACTTACTTTACAGGGACAGTCAAAAGAATTCCGTTACATTACGTCTATGGAGAAAAATCGTCTGCGGTTTATTTAAATAATGTTTCCCTATTTTAAACGCATTGAAATTTATATAAGGTTCATTACAAGAGACTTACTACAGAATATTGTGTGTATAGCAGTCATCGTTCATATATAGGGACACACAAAAGAATTCTCTACTGTATGTTAACAATAATTCCTGGAAGTGCGTTTTAAGTTACTGAACGCGATTTTAATTTTAAATCGCTTTTTGCATACTACGTGGTGTGTATAAATTCTGTAGATCCTATACAGGGAAGCACAAAAGTTCGGGAACACATTTCCGTATTATTTAACTCCAGACGGAGAATTTTAAACTGTGCTACGTGTTTCCTAACTGAACTAAAATTTAGCATCCTATGTAGTATATATACAAATCTATAGATCCTATACAGGGCTGAATAAAAGTATTCGGATTACTTAGATGTTATCTTTTAGCTTATTAAAGAGTATGATTCGTAAAATTATTTTGGAAGCGTTGGAAAGTGTTACATAATCTATGCTTGACGCATGATTTTTCGTTCTTGTTTAATTTTTAATTCGTTTATAAAACTTTCCAATTTCTAACCTGTTTAAAATTTTAAGAATCACATATTTCCGCTTTTGAAAGACATTTACAATGTAACTTCGTTTCTAATTTTTTAATTTCTGTTTTAAATTAAGGGATAACACCATTTTGACGCACTGAAATTTTAAGCGTTTTCTGGATTTATTTTCAAAAAATGCAAAGTATATATTAAAAAAAAAAAAAAAAAAAAAAAAACAGCCGATGTGCGGGAGTGCTTCCAAAAAAGAGTGGCAAGTGGTGGACACATAAATTCATAGTAGACTTGACCTATCTGGAATAATGTAACAAAAGAAATAATTTTCTTTGTCCAAAAGCTAGTGAAATACGTAGCGTTTTTTAAAAATGTGTTTTTAGTGAAATGATCTCGATTGAAAGTGAAATGTAGTTTTTCAACCACAAATTTCGTTACGTCAAGTTACACAAAATCGCAAGATATTAATATATTTCGAAAAAAAACCCTCCGTATTTCAGCAGAAAAATATGTGACGATTTATTTTCAAACAGATCAAGTTAATTTAAAATTCGTGGTGGTAGAGTATCCAACGATTTTGAAAATGCTGTTCTGAAAAGATTAAAAAAAAATAATAATAATAAACAAAAAATACGCCTTAAGTTTTTGTTTTTGCTTACTGGATATGACGTGCTCTTCTTCCCTTTGCTCCAAAATTGCCCTTTTACACTTTCGATATCGTTTTCTAACTAATAAAATATAATTTGCGTGTGTGTGGAGTACTTAAGCGACAAAAAAAAAAAAAAAAAAAAAAAAAAAAAAAAAAAAACTCCGTATTTTAACAGAAAAATATATGACAATTAATTTTCAAACAGATCAAGTTGGTTGAAAATTCGTGGATGTAGAGGATCCACCGATTTTAAAAATGCTATTCTGAAAAGATTTTTAAAAATACGCTTAAAGTTTTTGTTATTGTTTACTGGCTATGACGTGCTCTACTTCCCATAGCTCCAAAATTGCCCTTTCACTTTCAATATCGTTTTCTAACTAATAAAATATGATTTGCGTGTGTTTAGAGTACTTAAGCAAAAAAAAAAAAAAAAATCGAATTTTTGAATTAGTCAAGATGTTGTTCTTAATATATTTTTATATAAAATTTCTACTTTCTAACCTGTTTAAAACTTTAATAATCATAGCACACATTTCCGTCTTTGAAATATATTTAAAATGTGACTTTGCCTTTTTAATTTATTATTTTTTAAGTTCATTTTTATATAAAATTTCTACCTTTTAATTTGTTTAAGACTTCAAAAATTATAACACATATTTACGTCTTTGAAAAATATTTAAATGTAGTAACTTAGTTTTTAATTTTAAAATTTCGGATTTTTTTTGTTAATTTTTAATTTATTTTTATATACAATTTGTATTTTCTAGCCTGTTTAAGACTTTCACAATCATTATATGTATATCCGTCTTTGAAAGTTATTTAAAATTTAAAAATTATTGAGTTTAAACTCTCCTTACTTGTATTGTTCATACCATAGCTGGAGATGATTTCTTAGATAATACACATCAGTTTTAGAAGAACGATAACTTCTGTACATGTATTTTCAGCTGTGTTATCCGTTTTCAAGCTTAACTAAATTGTATACTTGTGTTTTTGTGGGTTGTGTATAAATTTTGTAGATCATATGCAGAGCGGCACAAAATAATTCGAATACATTATTGACTAAAGGCGACAATTGTTCATTCAACATACAAAAAAGGCGGTAAACTTTTTTTTTTTTACCTGAATATTTTGTATATTAAGTACTGTAATGTAGAATATAAATATATTCATATACGGGGTTGCACAAAAAAATTTGGAGGCATTGCCGTCTAGGGATGGTAATAGCTGTAAGGACGTTTTCAGTTGTGTTATGTTTTCCTTTACAGAATTCAATTTTAGTATACCATGCAGTGCGTATAAGAAATCTGTAGATCACATACAGGAGTGTACAAAAATTTCGAATACATTAATATTATTTATGAACAGTAATTGTTGTTATAAACGGTAATTGTACCGTATTGAAATGTTATTGCTGAAAGTGGGTATGTATGCGCTTTCTAAACTGCTTATTAAGATATCTCGTTTTCACCGTAACGAAACTTTCAGTTTCTTTACAATATTCTGGTAGTGTTAGAAAATGTTTCGTAATTTATGCGTGACGCATGATTTGCCTTTCTTGTTTATTATTATCATTAATCAAACTTACTACAGATCATTAATCCGCCCCCTATAGAGATTAAATCTCTGTGATTGTAAAAAAGATTATAAGGAAATGCTACCACACTTCCGCACGTAAATTGTTCTGCTTATGCTTATGCATAAGTCACCGGGGAAGGATGAGAAGGGGGGGGGGTACTCAAAACGCTGTAATGATTCGCTAGGAAGGAGGTTTTCTTTTATGCGTCTAAAACTAAATTATCATAACGGTACAGAATGCATTTTTAGATTTTCCAGGAGATTTCTTTTAAATCACATTAATTTTCACTGAACCACTTCAGAGTAAATGCTACTTTTACACATAATTAAACATCATATGTCAGTTTCGTATTCTTCTATTTTTACACTTCGTTAAATACGAAATACATTCCTCCCAGACTTTTCTTTTACATGAATGACAATCTTTTAACTGTCTTCTGTGATCATTAGATACGTATCGATCGTTACTAACTCGATAATAATGATCAGTTTACAGTGATTAGTATAGTACACCACTGTTATAATTGTAGAAAATCAAAGGAAATCCGCTATTGTCTGTTACATTACAATAAAGGGTAAAAGTGACATCTTTGTATTTGTACGTAATTATTTTTTCAGCAACTTCGTTGCAAAGGTATTATTTGAATTTAAATGAAATGTCTAATTGTGTTGACACAAGGCCGTTAAAGCCATTGGACGCTGTTTGTAACGCTGTCAGTCATGCTTCAGATCTGAATGCAACGAAGTTATATTTTCCTTTTCCTTTCTTCATTCATCTTTTTTTTTTTCTCTCTCTCTCTTCGTTTCTTTTCTTTTCTTTTCTTCCGTTTTCTCTTTTTCTTATTCCCACGAATATTAATAAGTAGCGTCCGTGTTAAATAAGGAAGTCAAAAGGAAACGTTCTTTAACTCCGAACATTCGCTAAATTAGTTTTCAAATTAAAATAATTAAATTTCAGAAATTAAAATCATATGAGAAGTATTATATCATATTAGATAGTATCTGTCTAAGATTTGACGGTGAACAACTGGAAAGTTTCATTAGAAAGTTGCTTGAATTTTTATTTAGTTGCTTTTAAATTAATTAAGTATTGAAAACTTTAAGAATTGCGATATTGTATAAGCGATTCTTATAGATATAAGGCGATAGATGTTGCTCTCAGTCAAAGATACACAATTAATGAAGTGAAAGAATTTAAAACTTGTAATTTATAACACATTATGCTTATTTTTAGCAGAATTTTAGCTAAAAATATTAATTGAATAGATAAGGGCATTTATTTTTACTTATTACAGTCTCAATTTTTTGAAAAAATCACAATATTTAGTATTTTCTAATTTTTTAAAGCGACGCAACATTTAAAATGTTTCAATAATTTTTTTTTTACCAATTTCACTCTATAAAACGCCGAAATTAAAATTTGCTGCTAGCATCTAATGATTTATAATACATATTTTTTAATTACTTGAATTTAATTTAACATTTTCATACATTATTTAATTATTAAACCATAGATGTAGAAAATTCATTTTATTTGTTCTTAGAAAAATGTTTTCCTTCTTTCTATTTTCTCTTCTTTTTTTCTTTTTTTATAAGGAAAATAATCAAATATTTTTCTTAGTATACATATAAACATATTCTTGTTAATGGTCATACAAAATATAGCAAAAATTGTAGATCACTTCAATTTATTTAATCGACAATAATTACATGCACTTTTTTTAATTTAAATATTTTAATAGAAATATTTTTTTTATATTATATTTGTAATACAATTTATGATTTGTAAAAATGTCGTTGAATGTTAAACTTTACTTAATTAAAAAGCGTTTGAATAAAAAAATGCAAATTATATACGTAATTTCTTTTCCTGAAAATATGACAGTAATTGAAATGAATTATAGCCAAAAGTAATGCAGACATCATTCTGTCGGAAGCGGGATTCGAACCCACTTTCTTTGCACAGAGACAGAGTTTAAACTAACGCTTAGACCATTCAGCTAAGCTGACCGCGTTCAAGTGTACCTTAAAACTGAACAGGTTTCAGATTTAATCTCATACATGCGCAGAAACATCCAATTTGCGCTGAAAATTTTAGCTTGTCGTTATATAGGATTATTCATAGTTGACGTGTTTACAAATATCGTAGTGCACGGAAGTACACAAACCAAGTTTCCACATATCAGTCATATATACACGGTGTCATGATACTTCATCTTGTCAGAATTGAGTTTGGTCCAACACTCGAAAACATTTTACGGCCTGCTAAATTTATTTACAGTTATAAAAAGTTATTTACAGAAATTTCACTCTTATACAGGGATAATTCGGGATAGCCTTAGAAAAACGTGACCTTTCACTTTTCTCAGCAAAACGAGGGGAATATCTTACAGCGCATAGTGTTCCAAAGGTGGCCCATGTATTGAAATCACTTTCAAAATGTAATAAAATACTCGGCAAACTATTTTGCTTACTCAAACTATTCTACAAACTATTTTGCTTACTCAAACTATTCTACAAACTATTTTGCTTACTCAAACTATTCTACAAACTATTTTGCTCTGATGATCTTTTCTTTCTTTTGATACCTTTCGAATTTTTCTTTTTAACCATCTTATGACACGAAAATACCTTGAAGCCCTTTTTGTGCACGGTAGTTCAGGGATTTTCTTCTGGGAGTTACTGACTTCTTTTGAGTGATCTCTAGTGTTCACAATAAATGGTAATAAGTTTTTTCAGATATTCATGTATAAATTTTAAAAATCACCCTTACTGCACTGATTTCCACATTTGTTTTCTTAGATGGCCACCTTGGGAACATGCGTATATGGTAGCCATTTGCACGACGTAAAAGTCTTAATCTAATAAATTTCTTAGAATTGAAGGTTAAAGAGAAAGAAAAAAGCTTTCAGAAACAATGTCATAACTCAAAGTTCTAAGAATTTAAACACGTGCAAATTAAAATATCTTCTTACCTGGAAATTAGAACGAGTACTCCTCAAAAGTGAAATCACTGCATAAAATGTCGGAGGATCAAGGTGATCTCTTTAAATTAAGCCACGTGCACTGCAGATACATGATTGACAATGCAGTAGTACCATTTTGTGATTAAAAATTAAATTAATTCCACATTTGAGGGGTGGGCTACCTTAGGAACACTGGCCACCTTTGGTTCACCCACCTTATTTCGGAGCTGTGGTCTCGGTGATATTATTATTATTACTATTATTTATTATTATTAGATCCCCATAAACACACTATACTATCAGATTTTGAATCTTAAATATTAATGTTTTCAATACAACTTTGTTTTGCTATATGACTATTAATAAAGCCCAAGGACAGTTCTAAAAATGGCAGATGTGGATTTAAGGAATGGTTGTTTCTCCATTTAATCCGTTATATGTAGAGTATTCAGGAATTGGTACGTCGTCCTTTTTTAGCTATCTGGCAACGAGAGAGACGAACACAAGTTTAAAAAGTAGTTTTAGGAATTAAAGGCATGATTAAAATATAATGCGGCAAATTCTTTTTAAATATTTTAATTTCTTAACTATCAAAGAATAAATGATTTCATGCAATCTGTGCGAGCAAAGCCGCGGGTAATAGTTTGTTATATTAATAACAATAATAATAATAATAACTAACAATCGGCTGTAAACAAGAAAAATATACCGAACACTGTGCAAACAATATAAAATGCTTCAAAACTATTATTCTTTTTTATTATTATTGACCTTGATCAATTGTATGTCATTTAATCTTTGCGTGTATTATAAAATTTCACCCATTCATGTGATTCATACCTGGACATACTTATTTTATGCGACTCACATTTTGTCATACTTATAGTTGATGCAACCGCACATTTTTAAAGTTCCTATAAAACGAATGCAATTCGAATTCCTGTTTGTTGCTAAGTGATATATTTACGTAAGTATTTTATGCTTTGAGTGTTTTGTTTATTTCTCCTTATTGAACGGTTTTGTATTTCCCGGCATTAATTTACTACTTGTAAATTCATTGTGTGCCCCCTCCCCCCCTTCCCTTCTGTGGTGGCGAATGGACATATTTTCCCGTAATCTTAGCTGTTTTCCGGATAACAACAATACACATATGCTACTTTCCCTGTAGCAAAGATGCACCTAAGCCAGACCTATTAGTGTAATAACACGCAAAATGATTTTTAGGTACATTTCGTAAGAAATACTACCTATTACATTCTTTCCTGTAATTTCTAAAAAAAAAAATTGCAGATCTATGCCGATCATGACTCCTAGAACCCAAAACCACCTCCAGTTCAAAACTTTATCTATCTATCTATATATCACTTTTTTATGGACACGATAACTTCCATAATTCTGCACAAAGCTCTTCCAAACTGATACATAAAATCTCGGTCAAGTTCGTTAATGGACAAAATCGAACTAGGGGGGGGGGGCTTTTTGTGAAAACAGAAAAAAAACCATAATTCCTTAATTATGATACATGTCGAATCCGTTTAAAGTTGTTATTACTTCTAGAGAAAAGGCCAAAAATTTATGTATGACAGATTTTTGATATCATTAAAAATGGGGAGGGGGGGGGGAATAGGGGTTTAAGAAGTAAAAAATTCATAACTTCGTCAATTCACAAGATATAAAATCCGCTTAAATTTATTATAAATATTCTTAATATTATGTACAACTTTTACATTGACAAGTTTTTTATAAGACCAACTCTTACAGAAAAAAAAAAGATCCCTGCTTGCTCCGCCTACAGGCACAGGTATATTTCGAAGTGAGCGGTCCCAACTGCCGCATCATGCAAAAAAGTCTTTCTTTCTTTTGCAATTCTCAATAAACAGGTACCCCACGGTCTGCGTCTTCGAAATCTACCTGTGTCTATAGGCCGAGCCGTCAGGGATTTTTTTGGAGTTGTGTAGCTTTTATTGCGGGTGAGCCAATGTGTAGTATATACTTGAGGGGAAAATTAAAGGTACTGGCATTTAAAGTGTAAATGATTTTAACCAGGTGATTAAAACCAGTGATTTTAATGGTGATTTTAATCAAATGATATTTTTAAATCAACGATTAAAATCACAAATTTTCTTCATTTATAAATAATGATGTGAAAAAATATTAAAATCTGAGTTGAACATAAAGTGCAATGTTTCTAAAAACATTTTGTGTTTTAAAGTGAGGGAAAGAAACTTTAAATAATTGTTTCCCCACTTAATTCTTTAAATTTGTAAATAATAAAATATAATAATCTTGTAAATAGTTAGTTTTTATCAGACATAAAAAGCATTTAATCTAAAATTGACTTTTAATTAAATGCATTATAATTCACATTGTCACAATAACTTCTTTTGAGTAATCCAAATATTCATATTTATATATATATGTAAAATAAGCCTAACAAACCTAGTAATTTTCTCTAGATAAATGATTATCTTATTTTCTCATTTACTTCTACAAATATATATTTAGTAACAAATTGGAGCTAAAGGAGGATGAAAGAATGATAACATCTGCTCAACAGTTATTGTGAAAGAATGTATAGAAGAAAAAGAAAGACTAATTAGAATCAAAATGTTAAGAATAAACATCTTAAGCATACTAAGAGCTACGTCAGTAGAATTTGAAAGAACCTTTTCTATTTTTTGGCTTGTGCAAAGTCAATAAATAAAAATTCATTTAGGGATTGAAATGTCGGCATAAACGAGGTTTTAATTCGAACAACTAAATCCAGAGCCCACCAGACCGTCCTTAGCGAAAGCGAGGCCGGGTGCTAGAACTTTTGCGAGGCCCTTCACTTCCAAACTATAGTTAATCCCTCAAATTCCCACCAATATTGATCATTTAGCTCTTTTAAAAATTCATTTTTTCTTTCTTTATTGGCAGACCATACGTGATTAAATGAAATAAACGTAACTATTCGGAAATTCTGGTAAATATGTTGAATAAAAAAATCCACTAAATTGGCAACACTTCTTGCCACAACGCAATCGTCTTTTGAAAAAGCTTGCATGACATACACAATGTGGCGCACCAAGGATTATGCATTTTTGGGGAGGGAAGCTAGTATGTTTTAGTTGAGCACAGATTTGTACAGACTGGGGCCAATTTTCTTTCATAATAACCGGATTGGAATAAAATCAAATTTAAAAAATCGAATTATGATCGGCATTAATTGGCACAGAAAACGAACTATAATGGTAAAAATCATCGGTATTTATAACTCATTCCAATCATTAGTTTTCGAGATATAGATAAATTTTACTTTTTGATGGCTTAATGAGACTGGTTCATCGAACCATTCACAGAAAAAAATAGATATTAACCTGGAAAAATATATTATGGTATTTTGTTAGATATAAAGTGAGTTTGGTGTATACTAAAAAATTCTGTATAATTTTTCTGGTAACTAATTGAATGTTCTCAAAGCATCTCCTTGTAATATATTTTTATTTTTCTAAATTTATGGATAGTCTCATAACTCGTTTTCTTTTATAATTCTATGAAGATTTAAGAAAAAGTATATAAACAATACTTTCTTTCGGGCTGCCTTAATTAAAAAATATATGATATCAAAAGTGGGTGTTACCATTTGAAGATTTAAAGTTGATGCACTTTTTAATATGTAGACACGGCCTTTAATTCATTATTTATACTCCTATTTGGAAAGTAAACAAAATTCCGAATCGGAAGGTATCCTTCGCATCTCTTCTCTCCAATTTGGCCATTAAAAAGTATGGGGGTGTTCTCTCTCTGTCCCCCCCCCCCTTTTTTTTTTTTTTTTTTTTTTTTTTTTTTTTTTTTTTTTTTACATTTGTCAAGGAAATCTCTAGAACTTTATTTTGGCTTAATAAATTAAAAAGAAATATTTCTAAAAATCAATTTTTTTCCCTTTAGGGATACAGAGACTTCCTTCATACAGCGCTTAAAAATTATGACTTTTTTTAATTATCATTTTCTTTCCTTCTAAACTATTTGATTTAAATGAGTCTTCAATTTAATGTCTTATGTGATCATTAATATTGTAATTCTCTATAATATGGCTTTCGGATATATAATCTAAAAAATTCTATGCTTTAAAATGTTTGCTTAAATATGTATGCAATATTATTTTATAGAATTTTAATTGTAGGATAATACTGGGTAACGAATATCGGAAATTTTTCTAGGAATTGAGTTGGGTCGGGTCTAATTTTAATGATTTTTGCTCAGCTCAGGCCGGAACCGAGCTGTTAACTTTTATACCGGTCACGATAGTTTGCTCTGGATCGGGGTGGATCTCGGTCTGAAAGTTTCGGCCCATGCACACCTCCAACGTGGCATTTGTGAGCAGGCGATCAATGATCAACCAAATGCCAATGAATATTATGTAAAAATCAAGCAATTATTTAAACAATTTGATGGTGAAAAAAGTTCATTCGTTTCTGATGATTTAAACATAAACATAAGTTAAAATCATGGCTAAAATATGCATGTATTTGAATACGGAGAGGCATATACGTTCCATGGACCAATAGCAGGGCTGCCACTACCGAATAGTTTTATATTTGGTTTGTACCACTACTTAAAAATTGTAGTTCTTTTGAAATTGTCATAGACGTCTACGACAAAGATTTTTTTTTAAGTGCTACGAATAAAATTTAAAAAAATAGCCGCCAGTGGTAGAAATTTCTATTTAACCCTTTGGCGGGCGGTGTCCATAAAAAAAGGACACCTAATTTTAATTCCAAAACTGACAAACGGCACCAAGAATATTTAATTAAATTTTTCCTCTTATAAACTACTGGAAAATAAGCAAGTTTTTATTTTCTAGTAAATTATTTTGTGAATTCTGGTGTCAGTCGGTAATTTCATCATTTTAAAAACAGACTTACTCCGCGCCGGAAAGGGTTAAAAAAATAATTTGTAGTGAAAGGATTAGTATATTAAATTACTCTACACCGTGTCCCAAAAGTTTAGACAATCAATAAAATTTCCATTAACATAAAAAGTAATAAGGAACAATTAAAACCCGTGAGATAGGTAATAAATAAAAACAGTTTTGATGATGTACACATATAAATTATGATCAAAGGTTTGAAATTATAAAATATACATTAAATTATATAACAATGTGCTGTCCCAAAAGTATAGACACAATACAGCATTATATGTTTTCTTTTACATTTTTGTTCACAAAATAAAATATTTTTATTTTCGTCTGCTTCTATAAATGCAGAATAATTTCCCCCTTTAATTGAAGCATCGTCTGCTGTATTTTTACTATAATAATTTATTGAAAATGTGTGGAATCAAATGAGCTCAATGTATTGTTTTGTTTTTGATTCGGAAAAGAAATATCCTGCGTATTCTGATAAAAATGTCACGTTCTAAAGACATTTCTAAAGATGAAATTATTAAGATTTTGCATTTAAAAGTGCAAGGACAAAATCCTGTACAAATATCGAGAAGAATAAAAAGATCCTTGAGTGGTATTTATAGAGTTTTGAGATCAGGTGGAACATGGAATACAAGAAAGTGAGTCGGAAGACTAAAGAAAACAATGTTACGTGATGATAGAATGTTGTTAAAAATGGCTTCAGTTGATATTTTATGTGTGCCTGTGTGCGTGAAATTGCATCGATTTCCAGAATTTCAAAAAGGGCTGTACACAGAAGAATTAAAGCTTCAACAAATATTGTTTACAGGAGAATGAAAGCAAAGCCTTGCTTAAAGCAGAAACATAAATATGCACGTCTCAAGTGGGCTAAAAGCACATGTCATGCTGTGAAAAATGGATTTCTGTCATCTTCAGTGATGAAAAGAAATGGAATTTAGATGGCCCTGATGGTCATAAATTTTACTGGCATGATCTAAGAAAAGAACCCAAGAACTGTTTCAGCAGGCAACAAGGCGGAGGATCCGTAATGACCTGGGGAGGGTTTTCTTTCAACGGCCAAACATTTCTAGGATTTATGGAAAGAAAAATGAAATCAGAGGATTATCAGGGTATTTTACATACCAATTTACTGCCAATTATGGATTTTCTAGCAGGACCCGACTGTGTTTTCCAACAAGATGAGGCATCCATCCATACCTCCACATCATCGAAAACATGGTTTAAGCAAAAACAATATCACACTATTAAATTGGCCAGCCCTTAGTCCAGATTTGAATCCCATGGAGAACATATGGGGGGATCTTATCTCGTAAAATATATGAAAATGGAAAGCAATCTACATGTGTAAATGACTTAAAAGTAGCAATTGATAAAGCGTGATATGAAATACCTCCTTCTGTAATGCAATGCTTAGTTAATTCTATGGAACAATGTGTATTTGATGTTATAAAGTGTCGTGGCAATACAATTAAATATTAAAAGTAAGATTTTAGTAACTTTTATAAATGTAAAACCAAAAAAATTACAGGTGTCTATACTTTTGGGACAGCACATTGTTGTATAATTTAATGTATATTTTATAATTTCAAACCTTTGATAATAATTTATATGTGTACATCAGCAAAACTGCTTTTATTTATTACCATATCACGAATTTGAATTGTACCTTATTACTTTTTATGTTAATGCAAATTTTATTGATTGTCTAAACTTTTGGGACACGGTGTATGAGTCATCGTAACCTGTTTAACGTTTTTCATTTAATTAGAAAATATTAAACTTGTTAATATTTTTAATTTAATAAACGAATTTTAAAATAAGGGAAAATCTGAGTAAAAATCAATATTTCCCAAACTTTCCTTTTCCCTAAGAATCTTTAAAAACTCTAAAATTTCCAGTGGTCTGTCCTGTGGTCTGGGTAACGGGGTTTCATCTCCCTTACCTTCCCGACGTGTTTACTCAGACATACATATGCGTGGGGTGAGGAACATCACATTCGTATAATAAAAAGATAAACTTGATTGTACAAGAGGGAAAGCAAATCAGTGTTGTTACATTACAAACAGTCATTAAAATAATAGCGAACAGTTTGTCAGAATTATCATCAGCACCGATCACTTAACAATTCACATTCCGTCGATGCGCTTGTCTAGATATATTGTACGCCTAGGCTAGAGTATAACAATGCCTGTAGATTGAAGCTACAAAAAAGTATTCTCTTCTCGAGTGTCCACTTCTTGCTCAAACATTTTATTGATAAAATATTTTACATTTTATAAATAAGCATGTTTACACATACAATTTTTCTCATGAAATAAATATTTACAAAAAAGGTAATAAGTATTTATCTGTTTGTATTAAACGTTCTTTTTTTTTTTTTTTCGGACGCGAGGCCTTCCTAGGCGCGAGGCCCTGTGCGGCCGTACCTGTCGCACACCCCTAAGGACGGCTCTGGGGACAGCTTATTTTGATTTTGATTTTTTTACAAACAATCTGTGATAAAAGCATGGTATTTCTGTATTGTAATAAACTTAAGTTATGATTCCATATGCTAATTATTATTTTCGTGATTATTGCTTCATTTTTTGAACTTTTATTTCAAAACATTGCCTGTCCATATACTTTTGAGACGTACTGTACGTGGGAAAAGAAAAGTAATATACAAAACCACCCTATTCAGGTAAATATATCAAAATATCAAACATAGGGACTGCATATATAAAAAATTCATCTAATTTTTCGATCATTCTAATCTTAAAAAAAAAAAAAAAAAAAACAGAAGATATTTATTTTAAAATCAAGTAGTTTGAGAATGTGGGTAATTTTCAAGCAGTTTGAAAATCTGATAGTTTTAAAATTAAGATTCTAAATTAGCACAAAAAGTGCAGTTTCATCAAGACCCTTTCAATCAGAGCTGGGGTGCATACCTAAATCGTAGCCGGATCTCATGAGAGCTTGCCCAGAAGAGTCCATGCTCAGGCCATCGTGCCTTCGAGTATTTTTCCTTCGTGTTATCATCATTTGACTATTCAAACAGAATTGGTGGCAATAAATCTCTTGGTAATAACAATAACTGCTCATTCGTTGTAATAATAAAAAATAAACAAGACTGGAATACATTGATGGAAGTTAAAGTTGCACTGAATCTGAACGCCAAACAATCTGTAAGAAACTATTATTATATTATACTTCTTTCAATAGAGATTTAAAACAAATTGTTTGTTCTTTAAATGATGTAATAATTTTTGTTTTTAAGAGAATTTCAACGTTAGTTATTGCAGTATAAAACAATTTTAAAAATTACTTTATCAGTTACATCAAATTAATATTATATATATATAATAAATAGACAAATACATTCTTAAAACATTTTTTTTCTTACTTAAAAGAATTATTATTATTATTATTATATTTTTTTGGGGGGGGAGGGGGGAGTATTTTGTTAGACGCGACTTAGCTGAAACTAAATTCTAACAACAGGCATTTGATTTAAATAAAAGTAAAAGGTATGATCTGCTGGGTTTAGACGTACGAAAGTTTTAGAGATATTAAACAAACATATGAAGGCGTAATATTATAAATATATTTTCTTTCTCTTAAGTGTAATTACCAAAAATGCGCCTGATATTTTTTTAATAGTTACAACAAAAAAAAAAAAAAGATTAAGATACATTAAGGTCATGCAAAATATTTAAATACTATATTAAAGCATATGAAAATCGCAACTGTTTTGTGAAAATTCTTAGAGTAAAAATATTAGGTTACATCACAAGTTCTCCCTTTTACAGTAAAAATGAACTGGTTTTCCCTTATGTTAAAAATAATATGTTATTATATCTACAATTAGTAAGTATTTAATCAGATGCAAAGATTTTTATTTTAAAAATATGAAACTAAATTAATTATTTTAAGCCATCAATTTTTATTATGTTCAAGAGAAAATCACTTGAACTGAAATACATCATATGACATATAGCAGTTCATGAAAGGTTAAATCTGAGAAAGTAAATATACATTTTTTCATTGTCTCCTGTTGTTTCTCTTTCAACTGAATAATCTAGTATTCTTTGAAAACAGTTATTTTGATCACCTAAGAAAGGCTAGCAAGAAGCTTAAAATTTTAAATCGTATACAATCTTTTAAGAAGAGTGGAGTATAAAGAAACAACTATTTCGAGCCGATTATCAGATTACGTTTTATTGCAATGGAAATAGTGCGCGTGAAATTTTATGGCTTTATGTACCTTACAGAAAAAGAAAAAAAATCTGTGTTTATTCTTCGGTGATTAAATGTTAAGAAGATTTTCTCTGTACCGAAAGAAGAATCTGTTTCAGAAATAACGCAGAGAATGAATAGATCTTTCATATTACTTGTCTTACAAGTTTTATGTTTAGTTTGCATTGCATTGTGCGTTATATTAAGTTCGTTTCTATTTTTATACTCGTTTGGCATTTCATGACGGACTTAATAAGCTAATGAACTTTTTGATTCTAAATAAACACATCGGTCGGTGTATCATTGTCCATTTTGAATTGATCTATAAATTGTACTTTTGCACTCCAACAAAGACAGTATTTTAACACTATCTCGACCGGCATCAAAAATAATACTTTAAAGATTTTGATTTATAGTAATTATGATGATGTAATTATCTAATCATCAAATATCATTAATTATCCCCCAATTAAAATTAAAAATTCCTTTCTCTTTTAGAAATAGATTTAACTGGCTGACCCGCTGGCGTTGCCCGGGCAGACACGTCATTGAAAAATATAACAGTGGAGTGGACTTCATGAAAAAAAAAAAGACTGAATAATATTTATTTATACTAAAAGCTTGTAAAAAAAATAAATAAGAGCTAAAATTTCAAAAGTATAACAGTTACGCTTAAAAAATGAAACGGTCAGGGAAAATTATTACACTTACTTTTCCTTTTTACTAAAAATCCCTTTTTAAAAATCATTGCTTTGTTTACATTTAAAATTTTATATTGCTAATTGTATTTTTTAAATTACTAGGGGGCTCTGCCCCCTGCTCGCTACGCTCACCAACCCCCGTTCTGATTTCACAGCCTCTTAAAACCTGGTAATGTATCCTGTTTTAAAAAGATGATGATGATGATATCACGAAAGGCGATTATCTTCTGTAATCAGGTTATAATGCTTTTTCATTTAACTGGTTATAATGCTTTTTCATTTAATTCATCTTTTTTATTTTTAATATTCATGTGTAAACACAATTTTTATGACGTAATTTTCTTTATTTTCTGCTTTCAACACGTGATCATTTAATTATTATTTTAAACTTTCATTATTGTTTTTAATAGCAAATACATTTTTTATTTGAGATAAAACATAATCCTTTGCGCTTATTTAGAAATTGGCAACAATATAAAAAAATGACTTTTTCAATAAAAGATTTGTTACTCGTTTTTTAAAAAAAAATTTGAATTTTTATTGTCCGACCGTGATAAACTTTTTTAATTTCTGAAAGCTTGTTATATTCCGCGTCTGGTGGTATGATTTTCGAATCCGTAGGATGGCTAGACAAAAAGTAATCGCTCCTCAAAAAAGTCCCTAGTAAAAAAGCGATGAGACTAACCCGGAATATCTACGCAGAATTTGATTGGTCCATTTCTAAATCGTTTTTGGCTCAGTTCCAGATTACTTTTTTTTAATATAGAAGGATAAATATTAAATGCTTATACAAAAATCAATATTTCAAATGAAAATGTGTAAAAATATATCTATTTAATTGTTAATGTTGACAAATTATAATTACAATTTATTTGCACTATAATCAAGAAATCATTGTTTGTTTCGTTTTTATTCCTGTAGATGGCAGCACCAAACAATTAAATGTAAAAAAAATCCTGGCCTAAATAATGCCAAAGGACTTTTACACAATAACCAAAGAGATGCGTTTCATTTGGTCGTTGCCAATAAACAATTAACAAATAATCGCGATTTCTGTGCCACGTACGATAGCGCAATATATATATATTTTTTTCCATCTCATTTTGCGGTTAATAAATATCATACTTTTTAAAGCTCACCAGTTCTTTCAGCCGTTAATAAAGTAATATAAAATTAAATTTTCTATCTTAAAATTCTAGCAGAGCAATTTCATATTGTTCTGGCCGTTAATGAAGAAATAAAAAGATTTCCATATGCCTTTCCTTCCGCATTAATCTATAAACGTTTTGTTTTTGCTCACAACTGTAGCCTATGCAAGTAATTATTTCAACCATAATTATGTACTTTATTTACATTAAAAAGGCGCCTCTTATGTATAATTGTCTCTTTTTTCCCTCTTAATATAAAACATTCCCAACGTCCGCAGCGCTTGACATTCGAATATGTACGTTGAAATTTCAGTTACACCAATAAATAAATTGCTTGGCTAGATTGGAATTCAAAATTTGTATTAAATGATATATCTTTTATGGTTGTAATCTAGAGTAAGGTGTTCATTTTTGGCTTGATACATTGCAGTTGAAGCACATAACTGATCATCACTCTTGAGGGAATAGTCAAGGTATTTTCTCCCTGACTGTTGTACAAGTAACTTGTTTGGTTTCCTATCTGGTAACGCTAATTTATCATCTCTGGCACTATTTCTTTATTCTCGCTATGTTTTTACCTCGAAAATAAAACCATTTGGATTTTGATATACTTGTGCTTATTGCTTCACGCTTTTCATAAAATAGTATCAAAGAGTCATTATAATTTATAAAAAACTTGGATTATCACCGAACCGCAATCCACGCAAAGACTCCGCTATAAAAATAAAGATTAAAGTAAACTGTACCATAGTAATTTCATTCGTAGTTTTAAATAATTTAAAACAATCACATATCATTTTTAATACATTGAATGCTTATTTCCATGTGTATTAGATTTAAAAATTACAGATAAATTAACTATAAATCAAAATATTAAAAGGTGTCATTGGATATCATTAGAAATAGTGTTAAGTTTTTCAAATATCACATAAATTCAAAGTCGAGTGCAGATAAACTTTGAATGAAATGCTTCACCAGTTACAGCGAGAATTCATGCAAAAACTATAACAGATTTCGAACCTATGAAAAAAATAGTCTATTCAACAAGTTCATCATATTTATTTCTTTCTTTCTTTTTTCAACTTTGACAAAATAACACTTTAATTGAGATACGTAAAATATCACCCTTTCTATAAATTTCACAAATTTTATATGAATAAAAAAGAAAGAAAATCATGCATCAAGCATAGATTATGAAACACTTACCAATGCATTCAAAATAGTGTAATAAAACTTCACAGTTTAATAAGGTGAAAGAGGATATATCTGCGTAAACAATTTGGAAAATGCACAACATATTTGGAAACACAATTTCAGATATTACCATCAATAATCGGAAAAGTATTCGAATTCCTTGCAAAATCCTGTATATGATCTACAGATTTGTATATAAACTACAAAGTATGCAAAAATGTAGCTCGGATAGGAAACGAATAACGCAGTTGAAAATACCCTTTTATCAGTTTTCATCAGTAAAAGAAAATATACTCGAGATCTTTTACGCAGCCCTATAAATGATTTATAGAAGTTATACACACAAAGTAGTAAGTTTGCCAAAAATTAGTTACATTTAAAAACGCATCTCACAACTGAAAACAAACTTGTAGCAATTTTCGCTTACACTGTAACCGAATTCTTTTGTGTGTTTCTGTAAATCAACGATAAATGCTATGCATATCACATTTTATAGAAAGCATCTTGTAGTGCACCTCAGTGCTGTATATCAGTTTCAATATGTTTGAAATAGTGTAACGTCATTAAAATACACTTGAAACATACCTGCCAACCTCGCACAATTCTTCCGTAAAATGTACGTTAATTTGACCCAGGTTAAACACGTTTCAAACCAGAATTTTTTTTTTAAGAAATGGATTCAAATAGATTCCACGTAAGAACATGAAACTATATACATATTATTACATCAGATATATTTTCTGGTTAGAAATATCTTTAACCTGGATTAAATTAACTCGCATTTTACGAAAGTTTAGTTGAAAGTTGGCAAGTATGTTGGAAACGATTATTCCCCATACACCATAATGCAACGGAATTCTTTTGAGTGTCCCAGTAAACGAATTAACTATGCTATACTCCATTCTCAATAACCGAAAGTGTTAAATAGGCTATTAATGATATTGTTATAACATTTTATGCGGCTTCTTAGAATCATTTCCTTCTCCTGAAATATTAGTAATGTTTTACTGTATATGAATGCTTCGAAAGGAACATGTTTTAATAATTTACTCTTAATTTTCAGTAGCATTAAATGAGAAAAAATTTAAACTTTTCCAATATTATTGAAAAAGTGTGACTATGGCATTAAATTCTATCCTTTAATCAAACAACGATTTACATTTCTGCGGATTAATATCTTCTATTTAAAAAAGAAAAAAAAGTATTTAAATAATGTGAAAGGAGGCCCCTCGATGTGTAAAGGCGGCTCTGGTTTATAACTTATTATCATATTACGCACTGAAAAAAAAAAAAAAAAGTATTGATATTACAGTTTGCGAATTTTTTTCGTGTTATCCGAAATTTCGTGTTAACCGTCATAGTAGTGGGACCATCTATGTTAGATATAAAAACTAAGTAAAATAACCTACAAATATATCCCTGCTCATAAAATCATAAATTAATAAGAAATAGAGAATTTCATTAACAAATTTATCATAATTTTTTAGATAATTATAAATTTATTTACTTGCTAATCATTTTTTTTAAGTCTGTTTTTAGATTTTGCTTCAATTTTTGTAGAGTAGTTATTTTAGGAACGTATGGACCTCATCTAATTTGTTCAAAGTTCGGGAAGCATCTTCTTGTTCCATAAGGAAACGTTGTACAGTTGTCAATGCTGTGGTAGATTCATTTAATGACACTAAACTTTTCCGTTCGGTGTCAATTTCTTCATCCTCGTCCGACTCTTCAATGTTGTCATCTTTTATTTTTCACCAATTATTTCTTCGTCTGTCGTCACATCCGAAGTCCGCACATCTTCATCTATGCAAATGTACTCGGAAAAAAATGTCTAAGAAAGAATTTCCCGTTTTTTGGCTACATATCTTTTTGTAGACAATTCTATGACGCTCTTTAAATCTTATCAGTCATCCGTTAGAACATATGAAATCGGCTCTCACCGAGAGCAACAGCAAAGCCTTTGCTTTCTCTTGCAAAAGTTAAAATTAAAACAATATTCTGGCTTCTTGCCTCTTTTATCCACCACAAGAGAGCAATTTCAACTTATTCATTCTGTTTTCTACTCATTCGTTTTCTTACTGGTTTGAATTGACTCACAGCATAAGCCGCTTCACGATTCTTTAAAATTGTAGAGAGGAGCAATTGTAGAAGAATTGCAGGTATCCCATACTTCGCTGCTTTTTCTGATTTTTTCAGCACTTTATCGCTAACTTCGTTTAAATTTTTTTGCTTGGTTTCTAAAGATACAGCTTGTTGTCTTCGACTTATCTTTCACAAAATTCTACAGAGCAACTGCGAACAGAGTTTCAATTATGTTAGTCAGGTAGTGAAGTAAGGATTGTCAGATTGTCGCTTCTTTCACTCACACATAGAATTCGGAAACCCGGTTTATGTCACTGTCAATACAGTCAACCGGTAATAGAACAATCACTTTCAAAAAAAGAAGTTCCTTCAACCAAACTTTCATTGTGATTGATCTATAGCTCATATGGTTAATGTGGGAACACTTGCGCACATCAGAGATCGAAGAAAAGCAGGAATTAGTCAGGGATTTAGCATTTCATAATTTTCTGAAATCAGTTTTCACTTTATATCTTTTTCAAACCATGAGAAAATTCTATTTTTAAAAAGAGTAAGTGACATGTAAGTTTGAAATATCGAAAACATTGCGTAGGGATTTTTTTTTTTACTTTGGAGCAAAAAAAAAAATTCGCCTTAAGCGGGAGTTTCCGAAATTCTATTTCGTGTTAAACGAATGAATTAACGGCTCTTCAGTATTATTTCGTGTTAAGCGAAATTTCGTGTTAACGAGGTTCGACTGTATAATACTAGCAACCCAGCTGCCAGTATCACACCGTAAAATTAACAGTAATAAACAGTAAAATAAGAAGTAATACGCTACCGCGCACACTTTTTTTTTTTTTTTTTTTTTTTTTTGCAGTGCGTAATATTGCACTGGAAGTAGTGCAAGTGAAATGTCATAAAGGCTTTGTGCGCCTTACAATATATATATTATATATATATAAATATAATAAAACATTACAAAAAATATGTATACAAAATATTACAAAAAAAAAAATATATATATATATATATATATCCGTGTTTTTCTTTGGTGAATAAATGTTAAGAAGATTTCCTTTGTACCGAAACAGAATCTGTTTCAGAAATAACACAAAGAATGAATGGATCATTCATATATTGTCTTACAAGTTTTATGTTTAGTTTGCATTGTGCGTTATATTAAGTCTGTTCCTATTTTCATACTCGCACGTCATTTCACGACGGACTTAATAAGCTAATGGGTTTATTGATTCTTAATAAACATACCAGTCGCGGTCGGTGTATTTTTGGCCCTTTTTGAAACCATGCTGGAATGTCTAAATAAAATGTACAGCAGTAAAAATAAATAAATAAATAAGAGACACCCTATCACTGAAAAAAAAAAAGTGTTGATTTTACAACAACCGCATGCGCGGCACCGTATTACTGCTTATTTTACTGTTTATTACTGTTAATTTTACGGTATAATACTGGCAGCTGGGATGTCAGTATTATACTGTAAAATCAACACTTTTTTTTTCTTTTTCTTTCTTTCTTTTTTTTTGCACTGTACATTTTAATTGCCAAATTGTCTCAGGATAAAAAAAAAAAAAATGGAAATAGCTATTTGATTGGAAATTATTTCTTCTTTCCATGTTTACAAAAATAAGCTTAGAGGGTGGTCTTCATACAGAAATTTCAACAAACTCTTAAATTTTTAATACAAAAACCTAATTTTGATATCATATTTGGATTTTTTGGTAACTTTTACTTTGGTATATTAAACGAGAAGTCTTTCTGTGAAGAAGTTTGTGAATCATACACATTTAAATTTTTGAACATTTTTGAATATATGCTATATTTATTATTAATGGAAAATGAACTACAATGAGTTTAGTTTTTTAAGCACAACTTAAAAACTAACCTGTTAGAATGAGGTGATATTTTACATTCGTATATTTGAAGCTTTTGGAAATTGATTTCTGTTTAAAAAAATTATTGGTTACAAGTTACAATATATATATTGAATATTAATTTCATAATTTATATATCTTTTCTTTTTTTAATTAAAATTTAAAAAATATGCATTGTAACTTATACAAATTTTAATAGAAATCGATTTATTGAAGCTTCAAATATATGAATCTAAAAGATCCCTTCAACCCGCCAAGTAGCTTTGAGTTAGACTTAAAAAATTTCATGCATTGATTTTTTTTGGTAATGAATTTAACATTAGGAATTCAAAACCTTAAATACGCGTTCCTAAATTTCTTTACCGAAAGATTTCTAGTTTAATATACTAAGGTCAAATTTACCGAAAAATCAAAATAGGATATTAAAATTAGGTGTTCGTATTGAAATTTTCTTCAGAGTTTGTTACAATTTCAGTATGAAGACGACCTCCTAAGTTTTTTTTTTTTAACATACAAATTGCATAAATTGTAACAAGACATAATTTTCAGCCGAATGGCTACTTCAGTTTTATTCTGGAGCAATTTGGTGATTAAAATATGCTCTCTCTCTCTCTCTCTTTCTTTCTTTCTTTCTTTCTTTATTTATTTGGTGGGTGAGGTTGGGGAGGGGGGGGGGGGCGACTGTACTTTTGTAGGTCAAAGAAGCCAGATTTTTAATTATTTGTCTGGTGTCATACACTCTTATAGTACATGTTTTTTTTTAATCGCTGATCCGCCCGGCATTATCAGGGCCCATGATAATAACCTTAAATACACCTTAAATCAGTGTTTAATGATTTTATATTTTTAAACGAAAATTAATTAATATTTCTTTATTGTTGTATAGAGGTTGGATTAATCTGCTTTTAACTTCGCTTATTCTTTTTGTGTAAAAATTAATACAGTTCATAATTAAATATTTTTAATATGAATTTATTAATAATTTTCATACTTAAAAATATGTTTCTAAATCAAAAAATGCCTAGATTATATTTGGGTCAGTTCATTGTATCTCATTAAAAATAATAAATAAATAAATAAATAATACTAAATTCCATAGGAATATCTTCTTTAGAAGGTATAAATTCAAGTTTGTCACAGCATCCTCAATTTTTGACTCGTTATAATTGCATGAAGATTTAAGGGGAAAAAATACATACACCGTGTCCCAAAAGTTTAGACAATCAATAAAATTTGCATTAACATAAAAAGTAATAAGGTACAATTGAAATTCGTGAGATAGGTAATAAATAAAAGCAGTTTTGCTGATATACACATATAAATTATGATCAAAGGTTTGAAATTATAAAATATACATTAAATTATATAACAATGTCCTGTCCCAAAAATATAGACACAATACAACATTACATGTTTCCTTTTACATTTTTGTGCACAAAATAAAATATTTTTATTTTCGTCTCCTTCTATAAATGCAGAATAATTTTTCCCTTTAATTGAAATATCGTCTGCTGTATGTTTAGCATAATAATTTATTGATATTTTGTGGAATCAAATGAGTTCAATGTATTGTTTTGTTTGTGATTCGGAAAAGACATTTCCTGCGCATTCTGTTAAAAATGCTACGTTCTAAAGAAATTTCTAAAGATGGAATTATTAAGATTTTACATTTAAAAGCGCAAGGACAAAATCCTGTACAAATATCGAGAAGAATAAAGAGATCCTTGAGCAGTATTTATAGAGTTTTGAGATCAGGTGGAACATGGAATACTAGAAAGCGAGTCGAAAGACCAAAGAAAACAGTGTTACGTGATGATAGAATGTTATTAAAAATGGCTTCAGTTGATAATTTATCTGTGCGTGAGATTGCATCAATTTCCAGAATTTCAAAAAGTACTGTACACAGAAGAATTAAAGCTTCAATAAATATCGTTTACAGGAGAATGAAAGCAAAACCTTGCTTAAAGCAGAGACATAAAGATGCGCGTCTAAAGTGGGCTAGAAAACATATGTCATACGGTGAAAAATGGATTTCTGTAATCATCAGTGATGAAAAAAAATAACATTTAGACGGTCATGATGGTCACAAATTTTAATTGCATGACCTAAGAAAAGAACCCAAGAACTGTTTCAGCAGGCAACAAGGCGGAGGATCCGTAATGACCTGGGGGGGGGGGGGTTCTTTCAACGGTCAAACATTTCTAGGATTTATGGACAGAAAAATGAAATCAGAGGATTATCAGGATATTTTATGTACCAATTTACTGCCAATTATGGATTTGCTAGCAGGACCGGACTGTGTTTTCTAACAAGACGTGGACAAAAATCCATCCATACCTCCACATCATCCAAAACATGAATTAAGCAAAACAATATCACACTATTAGACTGGCCAGCACTTAGTCCAGATTTGAATCCCATGGAGAACATATGGGGATCTTATCTCGTAAAATATATGAAAATGGAAAGCAATATACATGTGTAAATGACTTAAAAATTGCAATTGACAAAGCATGGTATGAAATACTTCCTTCTGTAATGCAATGTTTAGTTAATTCTATGGAACAACGTGTATTTGATGTTATAACGTGTCGTGGCAATACAATTAAATATTAAAGTAAGTTTTTAGTTACTTTTATAAATGTAAAACCAAAAAAATTACAGGTGTCTAAGCTTTAGGGACAGTACATTGTTATATGATTTAATGTATATTTTATAATTTCAAACCTTTGATCATAATTTATGTGTGTATATCAGCAAAACTGCTTTTATTTATTATCTATCGCACGAATTTTAATTGTACCTTATTACTTTTTATGTTAATGCAAATTTTATTGATTGTCTAAACTTTTGTTACACGGTGTATAAACTTTTTCGAGCTGTTTTTATCCAATTAACTCCAATAAAATGCCAAAAGTAAGTATTATTATTAGGAAAAAGTAAATTGCTACAATTTTTAATATGTATACGACCCTTTATGCAAATAAATAAATAAATAAAAATGAAAATCATTTATGTTTGGAAAGAAGACATTATTCTGAGTCTTGTTGAATGATAATGATGATTTGATAACAATCACATATTTTTTGTGATTTTATTGTAAACGATCTGTCTCATTTTTGATGAAATGGACTGTACATGGATTACTATAAAGTGATATAAAAACTGCTATAGTAAAAGATAAAATATAAAAATAAGCAAGTTTTGCTCATGCTTTGAAATTTGTTGTCTGCATCTGATGAACAAAGGCATCATTCTTTCGAAAAGCGTTGTGCGTTACTTTATTACTTACCCATCATACGTAGTATAGGGTAAGTCTTGTAATCGTTTTGAAAATCGAAAAAAAAAATTTTCACGGATTTACACGTTTCAGACACTGAAGATTCCGAAAAACATATTTTTAGAAAAAAAAAATTGCCGTCCGCCTGTCTGTGTGTGTGTCTGTAAACGCTCTATCACCCGAACAAATTGAGATAGAGACTTGAAATTTCGTATGTACTTAGTATGTAATAATGGGGAAAAGTTTATTCAATTTCAGTAACGTCGATTATCCGGAACTATTTTTTTCGGACTCTCGAAATGTTCGTTCTGATAAAAGGTATATAAAAATTTTCAATTTTTTTTTTTTTTTTTTTTTTAAGGAGTGAATATAAAAGACAATAAAAAAAAACCGTTAGTTAATAGGATTATCAATTTTGAAGTTATAAGGATGTTTCTTTTACGCAATTCGGTAATAGAGCATTTAAAGTTTAGAACGTCATCAAGCCACGATTTTATTCGAATTGCAATGTATTTTATAAATAGTTTACACATGTTTTATTTTTATATTTTATATTATGCATATCCATGATAGGTAAGTATTACGGTGGCCCTCAACGACCAGTTTTTATGGTGTTTCAAACAATTTTTATCCTATACTGTACGTGTATATATATGATGGAATACACAAGCCTCTGGCGTACCGCATTCAGGTGAAAATGATAAAGTTTAATAAATAGTTATGATTTTTTTTTTTTTGTCATGCTTTCGAGTGCATCCTATAAGTCTTTCCAGCATATTAATAATGT
Source organism: Maratus michaelseni (assembly GCA_963931845.1). NCBI lineage: Eukaryota > Metazoa > Arthropoda > Arachnida > Araneae > Salticidae > Maratus > Maratus michaelseni. The sequence continues at coordinate 207,092,266 of OZ007594.1, read as the reverse complement.
TTACCGTTAATTTAAAACAATATGATCAGAATATAATTATATTTACGTCTAATTACGTTATTTTAATGCCAAAATAACAATTTTGCTATTCTTAAAGCTTATAGCATCTCTTTAGGCGGGAAAAAAATATTTCTTAAGGAGCCGTATTAATAAAACCATCTTCTTTCGAGCACTTAAAACGGGTAGTTCTCAAAACTTAATTTATATATAAATAAAGCTGTTCGCCATAAGCTCCGACCTCAATTCCTTAACTCATTGCGTTCTGATTTAGGTTCTTTCTGCCTGCAGTCCACGTTTGACCTTCTTTTTGTCTTTTTTTTTCTATCCTTCCTCCATTTAACAATCGTTTGGCGAAAGGGAAAAAAAATGTAAACAAAACGAATAACCGTCGGAGACGCCCTTCGATCACCTTAAGAAAAAACGGAAATGATGGTTTAAAAAAAAAAAAAAAAAAAAAAAAAGAGCTCTGTCAATCCCGGAAATTTCTTGCCTCAAGGTTCTTGATTTTATCACAGAATGTATAAAACGCAATAGTGGGAAGTAAATGGCATAAATTTGTAAAATCAAAACAATAATATTTGTCTGTAGGGATAGCGCGGCCATTAGGGGAGGAAGGGGGAGAGGGGAGATGGGAAATGAGCCCTGGCCTCAAAATTATAGGGGGGCCCTTCAAACCTCGATGCGACTAAAAAGTCTCTTTATTTTCTTTATTTTATTTTATTTTATTGTGTACAGTGAAAAAAAAGTCCTAAAGTGATTTGCATCTAGAACTGTGCCTAACTCCCGCGCTTATAGAGACCACTCCCCCCCCCCCCCCCAACAGACTTAAAAATCTCTTCGGGGGAAAAAATATATATATAAGTTTATTGCACCTGGGCCCATTTGACGAAAAGTTATTTCCTGTGCACGTAGGCGATTCGTAAAGAAACTTCACTTGCTTTATGATTATCAAAAGTACGAGTAGGTAGAGTGGTACTAGTGATAGAGTGGTGTAGTTAAGGGTCTATGTTATCCAAACACCTCTACTAAATAAAATAGAAAAAGTGAAGAAATGAATGCTTATATTATAATTGTTTTTATCATTTTTATCTGGTTTTATATGTATGCATATAAATGATGCTTTTTCAAAACAAACTTTTTAAAACTAAAAACTGTGATGAACTATGAAAAACAGATTTCTTGATTCTGTAGTGTTAGGTCCAGCAATTGTATCTATAACCATTGTTACAAAAATTGCCCGAAATCCTATCAAATTTGGAACAACTATCTGTCAAATCAAATCAAACAACTATTCAGAAGCTATACAACATTATTATTTTTTTTTTATTCTGAAAATTTTACGGGCAGAAACAGAAGCTAAATATGTATTGTGGTGTGATAAAAAAGATACCAAAAAAAAAAAAAAAAAATCAAATCTAATCAATCCTAATCAATCCATTGGATGTTTCTTCATCATGTCTGACGTACATTTCTTTTACATGAAATTTACAACACCTTTCCTGTTAACATGTGTTCAACAACGAAAAGTATTTTTTTTCCATGCTTACAAAAGATAAAACTTGTTTGAGAAACAAAATGATTGAAAAGCATTATGTGTGTGTAGCACACACACATAACTGGGTCCATATATGTGTTTGGATAACACAGACCCTTAACTACATCACTCTACCACTAGTACCACTCTACCTACTCGTACTTTTGATAATCATAAAACAACATTACACACACATCTTGCTTTGATTGATAAATAAAATCATTTTAATGATTTTATTTATCTTAACTGAGATTTTGCGCCATCTGAAGCGATCATTAAAAAACTTTAAATGATTAAAAAATATATGACTGTAATTTTCTTTTCTTATCCTAAAATATTTTTCTATTACAGAACTTTAAAAATATTCTTAAATTATGAATAAAATTTTATTACAAATAAGTTTTATTTTGTTTGTCTCAGTCCTCTTAGCTTATACAGCTAAAACTTATTTTTTTTTAATATTCCTTATCACATGGTTGTATCTTCCTAAATCTGCATGGGTACTCCATCCAAATATACTTGTTTTATTACATAAACTTTTTGCATGTTATTTTTGTGTAATGTGTTTTAATGTACATATGTGATCTGCTTTCTTGTGACATTTACATAAATAATTTAGCTCGTATTTGGCGAAGCATGTCCAGTATGGGAGCTTTGTGCCAATAAAAACCAACCGACAAATCAACCTTTTATATCCAGGGACGCCATTTGAGAGAAGCTAGGGGAGCAATTGCCTCCCCCCCCACCTCCTCGCCCTTTCAAGAAATTTGATACTCCAGCGTTTATCAGCCATCACAGGTTTAAAAAAAAAAAAAAAAAAAAAAAAAAAAATTAATTTGTTAGATTTGATTTTAATAGAAATATTATCATTAAATAAATACTTTAAGGACATAAATTAGTAATTATCAATAATATTTACGAACGCCTTGCAACATTTTCAAAACGAGACATATTTATCATTAATAAGTACTTTGGGTACTTTTAAAGATATATGTGAAGAAAAACACTATATCAAGTGCTTCTCAGCTGTTCACAACCAAATCAAAATTAATTTTTGCCCCCTTAAAATTAACCTCCCCCTCAAGAAAATTTCGAAATGTTGCCCCTGTTTATATCTTTTATTTTAAAATGATAGCGATAAAAATTTTATCCCACCACTCTCTACAAAAAGAAATGATGGCAACGCCACTGAAGGAACACTGTATCAAAATTGATATCTCTCTCTAGTTTCTTGAACTGCCACAATACTCAAAAATTCGTATTTGTTTACTCTTGCAGCCAGCGCAACTGTTGAATATGGAGTAACTTTTCCTAGCGTCACTTGAAGGCTTCTACGATTACACTTTGATTCATCTCATTATAAAGGAAGGACTGGAATCTGTCACTTTCTCGCGAAGTGCTACTAAATGTGTAACAATTACATACGCTAAACATAATCAAACGATTACCCTAAATACTTGATCTAAAAGCCCACAATTGTCTGATGTGCATCTCTCTTTCTTATTTACAAATCCGGGGCAATAGAGATGACACCTGAATTAAAAAGGGATGAATTTTTCAACTGCCCACTCGCTGTCACGTGACACCGCACGGAAAAGAAGTAGGTTAGTTCCTTTTTCACGAGACCAAGTTCCACCAAGACTATTTAGACCTCGGCTGCTGCAGCCTATGAATATTATTTGTAGCTGGGTTAACCCGGTGTTTTCAACAAACCGGTATGACATAGAAAGAGCTAATTTATTCGAAACCTTGAAATTTTTATTTATTCTCTTTTAAAAGTTGATAGGTGTCTGACATATATTTTATTGTTATGTGGGAACATTATTCAAGCGAACTTCCAAATTATGTGAATAAGAAAGGAATATAACATGAATTACAGAAAAAAAAAGGAAAAAAAAAAACTCTTTTAAACTAATACCTTAGATGCGCACTTACATAAAGAAAGGAGTTATAAAACTAATTATTTTACTTATAGAATGCCATAATTTATGTAAAATTCTTTACTTAATAGCTTATTAATTGTGCTGATCTTGTAAAAGTTTCCCATTTACTTCTAAGGGTAAGGGGCCATCCATTCATTATTCTACGCAAATTGTGTTGTTTTTTATCCTCCCTCTCCCTATGTCACAGGTTGTCACATTCAAATGATGTCTGCCCTCCTGTTGTAACGTCACATTATCTGCAACTATTATTTTAGGCCCAATTTTATTCAAAAAAGTGTTCTATACAATGCTTTACCTATTGATATAAATACTGTCAAACCATCAAGATCTTACGCGCTTTTGCTTTCAAAGAAAATGGAATAACATATCTATTACAACATGAATTTAAATACATATTTTTAAAATAATTGTATTATGTTGTTTGCAAATAATGCCTACCTAATCGTTTTCATATTTTAGAGGCAGCCGTCACAACGTTTCAACCCGCCTCCGTCTACCATGTCGCAAATGTGAATCCCCTCCCCCCTCTTGAATTGTGACGTAATTAACGGATGACACCTCTCTCAAGTTACTGACAATCTATTTACATAATGAAAATAAAAAAGTTTATAATACTTCTGACCCTTGATTTACATGAAAAATTGATTGGCACTGGAATGGTAGCTCTATTTTCTTCTGCATCCTTTCCGGTCCTTATAAGTTTATTTTTATTTTTTAAACCAGAAAAAAATTAAAATAAAGTAAAAACATCTAATACGTTAAAATATGCCTAAAAATTAAAAGAAAAAACTGTGTGACGCAAAATAGTTAAAAAGGGTAAAAAGGAAAAAAAAAAAGCAAATGTTATCAACGCCTTGACCGTGATAATTATCTGTATCTTGGTAGAAAAAGGGGCCATTGTCCAAAATCGCAATTGTTGGTCTATGCGCACCAATCACTGCACAGAAGTCATAACTTATAATAGAAAAAAATGCCAGTATTCTCGTTATGCTCAATCATGGGCAGGGCTTGACAAATGCGGTCGCCAGCTCGCCACTGGCGACCAAGTATTTTTGTCTGGCGATCAAGTTTTTTATTCTGGTGGTTTGTTTTTCTTTTGTACAAAAATTGGCCTAATAAATGAGCACAAACTGCATTTAGAATAGTTACCGGAGAGTTAGTTATTTCCGTTTTAGAAGTAAATTGTCCAAAAAATCGCCGCAAACTTGAAAAAACTCTAAAAATCGCATAAAGAATAATTTTAAAAGTTCGGTACCATTTTAAACTGTGTAATTAATAATTCTAATCTATGCTTGTTATTTTTTTTCTCAATTAATTCATAATAAACGTTTGTGCTTTTTGAAAATCAATGATAGGGAAAAAGGGGTGTAACATATTTTTTACTGGCTACCAGATTTTTTCAAATTTGTAAAGCCCTGATCATGGGCAAAATTGCAGCATAAGCTTTGTAAATTGTTTTAGAATCAATAATCTGAACAACATATCCAATCAGACAAAATTGGACCATAAGAACAGCCTTAAAAAATAACTTCTCTGTAACGAAAACTTGCCTAAAACGGAAAATAGTTAATATGTACAGTGAATTTTCATTAATGCGTATCCGCTTATGACATATCTCCAGTTAATGAAGACTAATTGGTTTTTTACCCCATCATATTCTATTTGCAATTAATGTTAAAGCCATCAATTTAAGAGCTTACGCTAGTCATCCGAAAAAAAACTCGAACGCTAATGTTAAGTCTATGGGAAGGTTCTTGACAGATTTCTCGCTCGCATTTTAATATTTTTAAATTATTATTATTATTTTTTTTTTTTGCTTAGGATTGCTGAGGCTGATCCCTAACGTTGTTAGTTTTTACTTTTTAGGTGCGTTTATATAAATAAATACGTAGCACCAATAGTCGTCGTCTGATCCGTCCGTCTGTCTGTCCGCATATAACAGCGCAAAAACTACCCACCCAAACGGTTTGCAATTTAAGATATATTATCTCTCCAGAATTTAGTCGAGACATTTCAAATTTTATGAAAATTGAATCAATACTTTGTAAGATATTAATAAAAATATTTATTAAGAAATTTAAATTTTTTTTTTAAATTCGGTGCTTTCTTGTTATAAAAGCTTCCTAGGTTTAATCGTCAAACGAACGAGATACTTATTTTATTACAGAAATTAATTTGCAGACGATATAATTCATTTCACAGAATTAAAAATCCTCAAGATCTGAATATTTATATAACTAGCTATAGTACGAGAGCACCTCATTTGTCACGTTTGACGTACAATTTCCAACTTGTTTTAGTTACAGTTTTTTTATAAGAGGACATTTTCAATTTCAGAACAGGTAACCGGTTAACTGGTTCTGAAATTGAAAATGTCCGCAAATCTGGCTCCAGATCCATAATTTAGAAATTGGAAAATTTAGAAATCAAGATTTTTTTTTATCGAATTTTGCACACGTTGAAGGTATATTTATCTTAGTTTGCCTGGATTATTAACTTATTCCGTAAAGAAATTATTCTTCAGTATTAATAAAAAAATAAAATAATGATAATAATAATAATAAACATCAACTTTCTCTCAAACTGCTGAAAATGCTCTTTTTCTAACAAGGTGCGGATAGATAGATAGTGTTAGGAAATGTTTAGAATTGCTTCTCTACTTTCGCTGTATTATTGCTGCAAAAGTAGATTTACAGTAACAACTAAACACAATGAAGGGCTGTACGGAAATCGTGTTGCAGGGGACATAAGCTTAGATGGCAACCATCTTAATGATTTTGGGGGCAAATCTGGCTCCTGATCCTTAATTTAGAAATTCGAGAATTTAGAAATCAAGATTTTTTTAATCAAATTTTGTACACGTTGAAGGTGTATTTATCTTAGTTTGCCTGAATTATTAATTTATTCCGTAAAGAAATTATTCTTCAGTATTAATTAAAAAATAAAATAATGATAATAATAATAATAAACATCAACTTTCTCTCAAACTGCTGAAAATGCTCTTTTTCTAACAAGGTGCGGATAGATAGATAGTGTTAGGAAATGTTTAGAATTGCTTTTCTACTTTCGCTGTATTATTGCTGCAAAAGAAGATTTACAGTAACAACAAAACACAATGAAGGGCTGTACGGAAATCGTGCTGCAGGGGACATAAGCTTAGATGGCAACCATCTTAATGATTTTGGGGGCAAATCTGGCTCCTGATCCTTAATTTAGAAATTCGAGAATTTAGAAATCAAGATTTTTTTAATCAAATTTTGTACACGTTGAAGGTGTATTTATCTTAGTTTGCCTGAATTATTAATTTATTCCGTAAAGAAATTATTCTTCAGTATTAATTAAAAAATAAAATAATGATAATAATAATAATAAACATCAACTTTCTCTCAAACTGCTGAAAATGCTCTTTTTCTAACAAGATGCGGATAGATAGATAGTGTTAGGAAATGTTTAGAATTGCTTCTCTACTTTCGCTGTATTACTGCTGCAAAAGTAGATTTACAGTAACAACAAAACACAATGAAGGGCTGTACGGAAATCGTGTTGCAGGGGACATAAGCTTAGATGGCAACCATCTTAATGATTTTGGGGCCAAATCTGGCTCCTGATCCTTAATTTAGAAATTCGAGAATTTAGAAATCAAGATTTTTTTAATCAAATTTTGTACACGTTGAAGGTGTATTTATCTTAGTTTGCCTGAATTATTAATTTATTCCGTAAAGAAATTATTCTTCAGTATTAATTAAAAAATAAAATAATGATAATAATAATAATAAACATCAACTTTCTCTCAAACTGCTGAAAATGCTCTTTTTCTAACAAGGTGCGGATAGATAGATAGTGTTAGGAAATGTTTAGAATTGCTTCTCTACTTTCGCTGTATTATTGCTGCAAAAGTAGATTTACAATAACAACAAAACACAATGAAGGGCTGTACGGAAATCGTGTTGCAGGGTACATAAGCTTAGATGGCAACCATCTTAATGATTTTGGGGGCAAATCTGGCTCCTGATCCTTAATTTAGAAATTCGAGAATTTAGAAATCAAGATTTTTTTTATCAAATTTTGTACACGTTGAAGGTGTATTTATCTTAGTTTGCCTGAATTATTAATTTATTCCGTAAAGAAATTATTCTTCAGTATTAATTAAAAAATAAAATAATGATAATAATAATAATAAACATCAACTTTCTCTCAAACTGCTGAAAATGCTCTTTTTCTAACAAGGTGCGGATAGATAGATAGTGTTAGGAAATGTTTAGAATTGCTTTTCTACTTTCGCTGTATTATTGCTGCAAAAGAAGATTTACAGTAACAACAAAACACAATGAAGGGCTGTACGGAAATCGTGCTGCAGGGGACATAAGCTTAGATGGCAACCATCTTAATGATTTTGGGGGCAAATCTGGCTCCTGATCCTTAATTTAGAAATTCGAGAATTTAGAAATCAAGATTTTTTTAATCAAATTTTGTACACGTTGAAGGTGTATTTATCTTAGTTTGCCTGAATTATTAATTTATTCCGTAAAGAAATTATTCTTCAGTATTAATTAAAAAATAAAATAATGATAATAATAATAATAAACATCAACTTTCTCTCAAACTGCTGAAAATGCTCTTTTTCTAACAAGATGCGGATAGATAGATAGTGTTAGGAAATGTTTAGAATTGCTTCTCTACTTTCGCTGTATTATTGCTGCAAAAGTAGATTTACAGTAACAACAAAACACAATGAAGGGCTGTACGGAAATCGTGTTGCAGGGGACATAAGCTTAGATGGCAACCATCTTAATGATTTTGGGGCCAAATCTGGCTCCTGATCCTTAATTTAGAAATTCGAGAATTTAGAAATCAAGATTTTTTTAATCAAATTTTGTACACGTTGAAGGTGTATTTATCTTAGTTTGCCTGAATTATTAATTTATTCCGTAAAGAAATTATTCTTCAGTATTAATTAAAAAATAAAATAATGATAATAATAATAATAAACATCAACTTTCTCTCAAACTGCTGAAAATGCTCTTTTTCTAACAAGGTGCGGATAGATAGATAGTGTTAGGAAATGTTTAGAATTGCTTCTCTACTTTCGCTGTATTATTGCTGCAAAAGTAGATTTACAATAACAACAAAACACAATGAAGGGCTGTACGGAAATCGTGTTGCAGGGTACATAAGCTTAGATGGCAACCATCTTAATGATTTTGGGGGCAAATCTGGCTCCTGATCCTTAATTTAGAAATTCGAGAATTTAGAAATCAAGATTTTTTTTATCAAATTTTGTACACGTTGAAGGTGTATTTATCTTAGTTTGCCTGAATTATTAATTTATTCCGTAAAGAAATTATTCTTCAGTATTAATTAAAAAATAAAATAATGATAATAATAATAATAAACATCAACTTTCTCTCAAACTGCTGAAAATGCTCTTTTTCTAACAAGGTGAGGATAGATAGATAGTGTTAGGAAATGTTTAGAATTGCTTCTCTACTTTCGCTGTATTATTGCTGCAAAAGTAGATTTACAGTAACAACAAAACACAATGAAGGGCTGTACGGAAATCGTGTTGCAGGGGACATAAGCTTAGATGGCAACCATCTTAATGATTTTGGGGGCAAATCTGGCTCCTGATCCTTAATTTAGAAATTCGAGAATTTAGAAATCAAGATTTTTTTTATCAAATTTTGTACACGTTGAAGGTGTATTTATCTTAGTTTGCCTGAATTATTAATTTATTCCGTAAAGAAATTATTCTTCAGTATTAATTAAAAAATAAAATAATGATAATAATAATAATAAACATCAACTTTCTCTCAAACTGCTGAAAATGCTCTTTTTCTAACAAGGTGCGGATAGATAGATAGTGTTAGGAAATGTTTAGAATTGCTTCTCTACTTTCGCTGTATTATTGCTGCAAAAGTAGATTTACAGTAACAACAAAACACAATGAAGGGCTGTACGGAAATCGTGTTGCAGGGGACATAAGCTTAGATGGCAACCATCTTAATAATTTTGGGGGCAAATCTGGCTCCTGATCCTTAATTTAGAAATTCGAGAATTTAGAAATCAAGATTTTTTTTATCAAATTTTGTACATGTTGAAGGTGTATTTATCTTAGTTTGCCTGAATTATTAATTTATTCCGTAAAGAAATTATTCTTCAGTATTAATTAAAAAATAAAATAATGATAATAATAATATTAAACATCAACTTTCTCTCAAACTGCTGAAAATGCTCTTTTTCTAACAAGGTGCGGATAGATAGATAGTGTTAGGAAATGTTTAGAATTGCTTCTCTACTTTCGCTGTATTATTGCTGCAAAAGTAGATTTACAGTAACAACAAAACACAATGAAGGGCTGTACGGAAATCGTGTTGCAGGGGACATAAGCTTAGATGGCAACCATCTTAATGATTTTGGGGGCAAATCTGGCTCCTGATCCTTAATTTAGAAATTCGAGAATTTAGAAATCAAGATTTTTTTTATCAAATTTTGTACACGTTGAAGGTGTATTTATCTTAGTTTGCCTGAATTATTAATTTATTCCGTAAAGAAATTATTCTTCAGTATTAATTAAAAAATAAAATAATGATAATAATAATAATAAACATCAACTTTCTCTCAAACTGCTGAAAATGCTCTTTTTCTAACAAGGTGCGGATAGATAGATAGTGTTAGGAAATGTTTAGAATTGCTTCTCTACTTTCGCTGTATTATTGCTGCAAAAGTAGATTTACAGTAACAACAAAACACAATGAAGGGCTGTACGGAAATCGTGTTGCAGGGGACATAAGCTTAGATGGCAACCATCTTAATGATTTTGGGGGCAAATCTGGCTCCTGATCCTTAATTTAGAAATTCGAGAATTTAGAAATCAAGATTTTTTTTATCAAATTTTGTACATGTTGAAGGTGTATTTATCTTAGTTTGCCTGAATTATTAATTTATTCCGTAAAGAAATTATTCTTCAGTATTAATTAAAAAATAAAATAATGATAATAATAATAATAAACATCAACTTTCTCTCAAACTGCTGAAAATGCTCTTTTTCTAACAAGGTGCGGATAGATAGATAGTGTTAGGAAATGTTTAGAATTGCTTCTCTACTTTCGCTGTATTATTGCTGCAAAAGTAGATTTACAGTAACAACAAAACACAATGAAGGGCTGTACGGAAATCGTGTTGCAGGGGACATAAGCTTAGATGGCAACCATCTTAATGATTTTGGGGGCAAATCTGGCTCCTGATCCTTAATTTAGAAATTCGAGAATTTAGAAATCAAAATTTTTGAAGTGAAAACTTCTTTAGGCGCGTTGGGCGTATTTGAGATGGGAAAAAAACATTGAATTCGCGACCCGTCACCGTTACTGTTACCGACACCAAATTAAATTATGTTGCCAATTTATACAATGAAGCGAAAGTATCAAAAGGAAATAGTTCACGTGCAGAAAACGAAATGATTGGTATTAGGAATAAAAATTAATTCAGAAAATAATTTCAAGATAAATTTAGCATGCGCGGTGAAAACAAATAAGAATCACTCAATTCACGAGATCAAATCAAAACATGAAAATGAAATAGCAGAAAACGGAAAATATTATAATTCAACTAGCACGCGAAAAGAAATAACGGGAAGTAATATAAAAGGAAAAAATGAAAATAAAGAAATATTTCATGAAAGTTTTGAGAAACGTGGTTACCGATACAGAAATGAAGTGAAATCCTTTTATGCAAAAGAAAAGTTTGTTGACATAAATTATAGATACCGCAAACAATACGCGCAGTATGAAGATAGAAAAAAAGCATAATGTTCACGAACACCGTAAACAAGACAGGCAGCAAAGAAGTCATAATTTTTGGAGTGATAGGAAGCGGGAACCCTATTTTGAAGATAAATGTTATTGCAAAAGATACGAAACTGCATCTCATGGAAGAAATGATGAATGTATTGAGAGTTGTTAAAATTGTGGATGAAAATTCATAAGTTTCATTGGTATTCATTTCAAAGAATACCAATTAATTAAATTTCATATTTTATGTATTTGTAAATTTACGTTTTAAGCAATAGATTGCAATTTTTGTATGTAAAATAATATGCATTATTTTTCATGTACAATAGTGCATTAAATGAAAATTGTAATATAATTTTTATAGTAGTAGTTTATAATAATGAATAAAAAAAACCACTTCATTTAAAAGTATTTCCTGCACAATAAAACATTTCCTGACGATTCAAAAAATACACACGTACAAGTTTTCACTTCTGTCGGCACTCCCGGAGTGCCATTGTTTTATTTTTATCAAATTTTGCACATATTGAAGGTATATTTATCTTAGTTTGTCTGGATTATTAATTTATTCCGTAAAGAAATTATTCTTTAGTATTAATTAAAAAAAAAATAATAATAATAAACATCAACTTTCTCTCAAACTGCTAAAAATGGCTCTTTTTCTAACAAGGCGCGGATAGATAGATAATGTTACGAAATGTTTAGAATTGTTTCTCTACTTTCGCTGTATTATTGCTGTAAAAGTAGATTTACAGTAACAGGAAACAGCGAGAGCCGGTACGGAAATCATGTTGCAGGAAACATGAGCAGAGTGACAAACTTGGAAACTTACTTAGTAATTTGGCGAGAAAAGATGGCTCCAGATCCTTAATATGAAAATTCTAGAAAATCGGAAAATTATAAATAAAGATTTTTTGATCAAATTTTGCATACGTTGAATTTATTAGTTATTATATTTTAGTTGCCTGGATTATTAATTTATTCTACATGGAAAGTATTGCTTCAGTATTAATTCAAAGCAAAAACCCTTAATTAAAAAATTCTAGAAATTCGGAGAGTTAAAAATCGAGAGATCGGGAAATATTGTTAATAGCTCGAGATGACAATATTAGATATATTTTTACCAAACAAATATATGTCAAATTAATAAACATGAAAAAAAAAAAACAAAACGTTAGACAAATCCGTTGAGTTCCAAGCATTTATGTCTGGGAGATTAGAGAATACGCTTTGAATCTCTGCGATTCTTTGTATTTTGTTTATTATACACACTCAGTAAAAGAAACTAATTAAAACTACAAAACATGTTTTTGAGTACATTTTGGTTGTTTTAGCAAAATTCAAGTAAAATTGAACCATTTTACTTCAATTAACAAAACATTTTTGCTGACGATACAAAATTTTTTTTTGGAATTGCAAAAAAAAAAAAAAAAAAATTGTTGATTCAAACAAAATTTTTATTGACCTATATTTAAACTAAAAATTTGTTTAAATATAGGTCAATGGAAATTTTGTTTGAATCAACAATTTTTTTTTTTTTTTTTTTGTTGAAAACAATTTTTTTTCTTTTGCAATTCCAAAAAAATTTTTGTATCGCCAGCAAAAAATGTTTTGTTAATTGAAGTAAAATGGTTCAATTTTACTTGAATTTTGCTAAAACAACGAAAATGTACTCAACAAAAATGTTTTGTAGTTTTAATCAATTCCTTTTTCTGAGTGCAGTAAAACTTGCTAACACGGAATTCCAAAGAACCGATTTTTTTTTTTTTTTTTTTTTTTTTTTTTTTATACAGGCCTCCATTTTAGCAAATATAATTGCATGCCATTCTTTTCACCTATACCTTGAAATATTTCCGTTACACGTTTTGTTTTTACAGGTTATTCCTTACTACTTTTTTCATTTATGTTTACAGTTCGACTTGTGACAAATGTTTAGGCATTCTGTAACATTCGCCAAATACATATTTAATACATCTTTGTTAAAAATCTTTTATAGATCTTTATAATAAATATTGTCCTAGGAAACGCAAAAAGAAAAAAAAATCGAATTTTTTTAATTTTTAATACCGGGCATTTTGATATCAAATGTAAGTTTTCCTTTTTATTATTTTTTTTATTAACATTTTTCAACATAGTTGAAAAGGTTTATGCATTCGGTTTGTCTGGCCGTCTATCTGTCTTCCTGTTTCTCTGTCCAGGCTCTAACTCCCGTAAACATAGTCGGATTGCCATGTAATTGATATTTGTTATTGAGATTTACTATGGCACGTCTGGTATTGTAAATGAAGTGTGTAGCATTCATAGTTCGTTTACAGGGATATTCAAAAGAATTCCGTTGCATTACGGTCTATGGGGAAAAATCGTTTGCAATGTATTTTAATGACGTTACACTATTTCAAACATATTGAAAATTATATACCTCAGGAGGTGCACTGAGGGGCACTTCAAGATGCTTACTGTAGAATATGATGAGCATTTATCGTTCATTTACAGGGACACACAAAAGAGTTCGGTTACAGTAATGTCTACGAGCGATAATTGCTGGTTTTCCGTTGTATGTATGCGTTTTTAATTTTAACTAATTTTTTGCATATTACTTGGTGTCTATAAATTATATAGATCTTATACAGATCTGTACAAAGAATTCGAGTACATTTCCGTTTACTAACGGAAATTACTGAAAAGGAATTCTCCAGTGTGTTGTGCGTTTCCGAACTGAACTAAATTTTAATCTACTATGTAGACTATATACAAATTGATAGATAATATACAGGTGTTCACAAAATAATTTGAATTCTTTTCCAACTGTAGATGGTAATTGCCGCAATTGTGTTTTTAAATGTTTTATGTATTTTCCAAATTGTTTATTTAGTTTATTTAGTTGTTGTTTATTACCATATTTTACCTTATTAAACAGTGAAGTTTTGTTACCGTATTCTGAATATGTTGGAAAGTGTTTCATAATCTATGCTTGACGCATGATTTTTCTTTCCCTTTTTTAAAGTATGAAACAAAGATTGAACGCATTATATTACGCTTGCCTTTAACTGAAAAGTTTCAAACGTTTTTATTTACTAAATTTAAAAAAAAATTATATTGTGCGCAAAACACAAAAAGAGCTTCTTCACAACCACTCAATGAAAAGGTATGAGATTTTCATAACTTATAATAATTATCTGTAAGATGATCCAAAATCTGGAGATGTTTTAGAAAACAAAAATGTTAAGTGCGAAATTATTTAAAAATTCTAGTAATATTTATTCCCTTTCATATTAATTTTGAAAGTTTAATGTTTACACAGAGACACTCAATTATTTACGTATAGTTTCGATCCGTTGAACATTTTAAAATAATGACTTCTGAAAATTGTAAAGACATTTCATAAAGTGGTTGTATAGAAATCCTGTGTGCATTATGAAAATTAGCATTTCAAGATATTAAGCGTTTAAAACTTTTGAGTTAAAGAAAAACGTATAGAAATGCATCCATTCTTTGTTTGATATTTTTTAAACAAAAGGGCGTAGAGACATAAATTTGGCATCAAAATGTTTAGAAATAAAATTATTTTCATGATTTATTATATAAATTTTTAAAAAAAATCGATTTTTTTTAACGCGTGTAATATGAATTTTCTCTTCAGAAGAAAATTTTTTAGTAGATCCTCTTAAGTAAAGATAATTTATTTTAAATGATCCACTTTATTGATTTCGAGTATTTTGGATTGGACTATATCTGACTTGATAGAGAAAATTCCGTCTTAAATTAACCCGAAAACCGATTCGAACCCGACAAGTATGAATTTCGCTGACTTGCAACCCGAAACATTAATTCCTGAACCCGACCCGAAACACGAAATAATGCCATATTTGCCTGGGAATGATAAGGTTCTGACAAATTCGGCTAAAACAAAATGACGTCGTCTACTGAATGTTCTTAATCTTATCTCATGTAATTTGAACTGATATACGCAATATAACGCATTCTGAAGAGTATTTCAAGCGTTATTGAAGTTCAAAATGTTCTACCTGTACATTATTGGTGAAAAGAATCTTTTATCTCGTTTTTATGGAAAGAGTGTTCGAAGCAATTTGAATCTTATCATTTCAAAACAACGATATATAGTCATTTCTATCTAAAAGAATATTCCTTTTCTGAATATTCTTTTGGAAAATCGGGTATACCTGAAATCGACCAGCAGGTGCCAATTCTCGACTTGAAACCGATCTGAACCCTATCTGAAACCGACTATCAATAAAAAATTATATATATAATTTTAATTAATTTTTCAATTAATTTTCAGCAGTGAAATTACACCCGAAATTATTGAATATTAAATATTTCTAAATAATAATATTCACTGCTGAAAATTAATTGAAAAATTAATTAAAATTGTAGTATATGTATTCTCCTATACTAGGATTTGTTTCGTCTCAAGTGTGCCACAGGATTGTGTGCTCATGAAGACTTTTCCATCTTGTGCTGCGGTTGCAGCCTTTATACCGACATATGCGAGTGAGAGATGCAAGACTGGGTATCGTCCTCGTCGCTCAATGGTAAGAGCATTGGAGTGTTATTCCAAGGATCCGGGTTCGATTCCCGGCTTGGACATTTTCACTCTTTTGTTATATGCTTTGTTAGCAATATGGAAAACGTATTTAATATTTAAACTAGTCGGATGTGCCAATCCCAAAACTTTCTTCTATCTCACACATATTTCTCATACTCTAAAAATAATCAGCACCAAAACTGAACTAACTGAATCTAAAGTTTTATTAAATTCCGTGCATTAGTTCTTGAGATATGACTATTGCTAAAATCATGTGAATCCTGCAAAATGCAGCATAGCAGCGCCACCTGTTGGTAGATTTAGACCAAAACCTAATTAACAACAACTTATGTCAGCATCTAACTGAATCTGAAGTTTGATGAAAATCCGTGCATTAGTTCTTGAGATATATTTATCGTGATAATAATGAAAAAAGTGGTATAGCAGCGCCACCTGTTAGGCAATTTACACCAAAACGTAAGCAGCATCTATTTATATCAAGGTCTAACAGAATATGAAGTTTTATGAAATTCTGCGCATTAGTTCTTGAGCTATCGTAAAAATCGAGTAAAAAGTGGTATAGAAGCGCCACCTGTTGAGATAGCTACACCAAAACGTAATCAGAGTCTATTTATGTCAAGGTCTAACTGAACCTGAAGTTTGATGAAAATAAGTGCATTAGTTCTTGAGATAGGGCTATTGCGGAAATCGCAAAAAAATGCAGGACAGCAGCGCTACCTGTTGAGCGATTTTCTCCAAAATCTAATCAGCACCAATTTATATCAGGGACTAACTGAATATAAAGTTTTATTAAATTTCGTACATTAGGTCTTGAGATAGAGCGCACACAAAATTGTTGTCACAGACAGACAGACAGAGTCACAGACAAACATTTTCTAAAAATAGTCAAATCGTGTTCAGGACCTTCTAAAACGTATAAATCCTGTAGAAAACCGGAAGTCGAAAATTTTCATGAATCCAATACTTTCTTCTTGTAAAGATAGAAGAAAGTAAAAATTATAGCCGAAGAGGCCAGTAAATTTAGATTACCTGGGTATAGGAGTCTAAATCGAGCCTGAAACTGACTATTGCTGAGTTAGCTTCAGAATTGCGGTAATAGTTACTGAGCCCGAGACCATATCGTGTCTGGGTCATACCATTCAAACTCAGTCTGAATGCATTATTTTTCATATAATGATGACGAATGATATTACTATTCTAAACAGGACATGTACCACTTATTTTAGCGTATTCTGTTTTCATTTTCCATCTAAAATCTCAAAACAATAGACCATTATAATTACGGAAATGGGTGAAAGTAAATAATGAGGTCATTTGTCAGTTGATAGTAAGCGAAAAACACAACTGTAATCAAAGGAAAACTATTGGACAATTTTGTCGGAAATAATATGCTGAGAATAACCAGTAAGTCTGCTTAATATAGGATATTAAAGATAAAATACTAAACTAGTTTTTGAAATAAAAGAAAATCAAAAAGTTCTTGATGGCTTTGCCCCGAGTCGATTGTATGCGACTTGTTGACTTTAAAATTGCCCATAATTCTCTTTTCCTGTGGCGGTATTAAGATCAATAACAATGTTTAGACCGTTATATGAAAGACATGCCGAAAAAAAAAAACTTTGTCGATATATGAGCATTTATTTAAAGAACAATGCAAGAAATCTGAATGAAATTTTAAATTCGGGTATTTCAAGGTGTATGCGCTCAAGAATGTGGTGACAAACAACAATTGACTTTCACGGTTGCAGTTAAAGTGACAAAATTTCGAAAATTTCAAATGGCAACGCCCCATTTTTTGTATTACAATGTGGCCTAAGTAGTGATAAATTATAAATAGTGTTGGAAAGGTACCTATAGCACTAAAGCTAGTGATTTACCTACCTCAAATACCTACACCTCAAATTTCGTTCAATATTCTTAGAATGTTCTGGTCTCTAAGGGTCAAATAAATCGACAAAGTTGCTTTTTTTTTTCTTTGTGGCCAACCTGTATGTGTTCATTTTTAGAGAAATAATACTTTCATTTTTAATCAAACTTCCTTTTTTATGGAAATAATAATAACTCTATTCCCAATAGAGTTATCATTATTGCTATAAAGATTGAAGTACATAATGTTTGGCTTGAAACTTGAATTCATGTTTGGTAAAAAGTATCAAATTTTAGATTTTTCTCTGATTTTTATTCAGTTTGAAGTCTAAGACTTCTAAATTAAGCCCATACTTCATACGTATTATATATTATATACCCGTATATATTATATACTCTTAAAAATTATGTAAAATATTTGTGGATTATGCAAAAATACTTAACTTTTATTCCTTGAATTGTTGGCGTTATGGAGATATTACGACAATAATTCTGTGAGACTTGATAACGTTAAATTATGAAAATCGATTCCAAATGATGAATATTTTTTGGTTCAATTTTATATAGATCTGATGATTATTGGGGGGTTAAAGATAATTCCAGGAAAGTATTAACTGCTTCTGCCTTACTTTATCCGACTATTTGACGACTTTTTATGTTTTCCTTTAAGGTGGGATTAAATTGACATATATATATTATATTATTCCTATTATTTTAAGAAAAAATCTTTCAATGAAAACACAAGTTTCCAAATTCAATCTAATCCCTATTTATATCCTGTATCCATTTTATTTAAAATTATTTAGGCATTAATTTAAAATGAATTGAAAGAAATAACACATTGCATATTTTTATTACATATGGCTGTATGAGTAAAAAATTTTTTACCTTTAAAATTATTCTTAAATTATCATTAAATTTAGAGAAAATCTTAAATGTTTTATTCATTTTTAAATGTAGTTAACTTTTTAACTAATGGTTCTTTAGGGATCTACATTTCTGCTTATTTATTTATTTATTTATTTATTTTAAGGAAATAATAACAACACTAAGAAATATAAAGACTAAAATAAATTACTTAACAAAAATATAGTAAAAAATGAAGTTTACACATAGTTTAAAGTTTAATATTGATTTTCAACTTTTAATCGCTACAAGATTTAATTTTAAAGAACAACTCTTATTCCTTTCTCCT
Organism: Maratus michaelseni; assembly: GCA_963931845.1. Lineage (NCBI taxonomy): Eukaryota > Metazoa > Arthropoda > Arachnida > Araneae > Salticidae > Maratus > Maratus michaelseni. The sequence continues at coordinate 207,073,374 of OZ007594.1, read as the reverse complement.
TCAATGAATAAATTGGATTATACACTTAAAAACTTGCTTCTGAGGAAATTTCTGAGAAAGCTGTTTGTTTTAAACAGTGTAATAAATTCTGCCGAAATTATACAAATTTTTTAATCTAATACTTATGGGTTATACGATTTCTTCAAGAAATCTATTTTTTTTTTTTTTTTTAACTATTCCAAATAGCATAAGATTATTGCAGAAATCTTCTAACAGAGATGTACACATATTATTCTAAATCAATTCTTTTTTGTTTTTCTTGGATGGATAAATATACTTTAGAGTATTTTTGATACTGAATATTTCATGTAAAACTACTTAATATTAAAGATAATGGGGGGGGGGGGATAAAATAATGTAAAAACACACTACTAAAAAATGGGTTTTGACAGTTTTTGACGCTTTTGACAAAGAGGTTTTTGAAATGACGGTAAAAACCATGGTGTGTCAAAAACTTGCCAACCCTGTTCGTAAGTAGATATAATTGGCATGTATTGTTATTCAGATATAAATCAATCGAGCAGTGTTTCCTCTTTTCTTACAAAAGCAACGGATCTTTCAGATAACTGTGTCAAATTTTTAATTTAAGTTGATTTTCAGGTATTCGACAATCACGAAAGATTGTTATAAGGGAGGAATCGATTATAACTTAAGATGTACACTTTTTATAGGAAATTGAAAAAGTTGTTCGATTCTTCGGCATATAAATAGTAATTTAGGCAAATTTAATGCATTTATTCACAAAACGCAGTTCGGTAATGGGTACATCAGATTTGCTTCTTGAGGATGAAAAAAAATGAGGATCGTCTGAAGTATGAAGTTATGTTTCTTTTTAATACCAAACTTCTCTTTTGATAAGATTGAATGTAAATTTTCATAAAATTAATTTTGTGCTGGGTATTAACAGTTATTTCTATGTAAAATGTTATTTGAAAATACGATATTGCTTTTGAAACAATTTTTAAATATTATGCATTTATTTTTCTATTGCATATTTTCGGTATCGGGGGCTCACTGCAAAAAAAAAGTGTTGATATTACAGTATAATACTGGCATCCCAGCTGCCAGTATTATACCGTAAAATTAACGGTAATACACTGTAAAATAAGCAGTAATACGCTGCCGCGCAGCGCATCAGCGTATTACTGGCCGCGGGGATGCCAGTAATTATACTGTAATATCAACACTTTTTTTCTTTCTTTTTTTATAGTGCTCTGATGAGACAAAATTTTTCTGGTTCGAGTGCCGAAAAAAGAACCCGAACTTATCGCTAATGTAATGGTAGGAAACTTTTCTGAAATACTCTAAAAGATTTGATTCAGGGAATGAACCTCTTCTGTAATTATATTTTTCCTTTTTTTTTTTTTTTTTTTTTTTTTTTTTAAATACAAGTTAGGGATTGTAATAAATTATGAAGATTGTTTTGTGTTTTACAACGATAATTTTTTAAATAGTAATGTTAAAATTATGAGAGTGGTCCATTCACAGAAAGAGGTTTCAATCACCATAATAAAATTTACAGAACAAAAATAACTTGATTTAAATTTGAATTCCGATGTTTCCGCGTAATTGTTATTTCATTACTATTTTTATAAATATTTTGAGAAAATAAATAAATCAAACCATTTTACAAATTGTTCAAAATTTTTAGTCATATTCCATAATATAATACACATTAGAAGTCATTATTAAAAATATTCTTTACAAAATCTCCTTCAAAAGTAGGCGGATATCTTATTGAGTAACACCACTTTGTATGCCCTGAAACTGAAGGCTTTTTCGAGATTTTATTTATTTATTTATTATTTTTTTTTTATGCGAATAGTTTATAAAAATCTGTTTACACTAAATTATTTGCATATATTAAAGAATATGACGGATTCACAATAGATGGGTAAGAGCGCTTCGAAAAAACAATAAGGTCAAGCGGTGGGCACGATAACTCATCATAGATTTAACCTTATGGAGCAATGATACAAAAACATTTAATCTTTTATTCAGTCCAATAGCTAGTCTAGTGAAATATGCAGCCGTTTTAAAAATCTATGCATTTTTAGTGAAATGGGACTAATTTAGAGTAATGTGTAATTTTTCAACCAAAAATTCTATTACATAAAGTTACACACACAAAAAAAAAAAAAACAAGGTATCAATATTTTGAAAAAAAACAAAACATGCTTTTATTTGAATTTACAAAAAAGTCAACTTATATTATAAAGCACAAATGTGTGCGTCACTCAATGCTGACGTCATAATGATGCGGGCAACAATGTGGTTAAAAAGAATGAATATTACAAAAATAGAGCTTTTTTTTTTTTTTTAATTCCTACTATTAGCTCACACTCTCTCTATATATATCTTGTTGGGATTTTCAATCGTTAATAAAATATTTTCTGTTCATCCTATCAAGTTCAAATAAATTTTTTTAAACTTGTACTGGATGACAATTGATGTTAATACAGTTTTTTCAAATATTAATTCATTAATTAAATTTAATTAATTAATTTTAATTTTATATTTCATTTCTGTTCAAAAGTATAGACTCACTCCATATTTATAGTCTCACCTTCACACGTAAAAAGATAATGGGGCTGGCTGTTCACGGACGAAGATCAGGCGGCTCGCGGGCGAAGGAGACTATAAATGTGGAGTAAGTCTATACTTTTGAACAGAAATGAAGTATAAAACTAAAATTCAATAATAAAATTTAATTAATGAATTAATATTTGAAAAAAAAAACTGTATTATCGTTAACTGTAACATCGCTATGGCACTTTATTGTGAAGTTTGGTAATTTTTGAAATTCAATATTTGAAAAACGGCATAATCATTAGATTTTAAATTTATATCAAGAAAAATACAATTTTTTTAACTTTCTAACGCAGTTTGTCTAACAATTTTGTGAGAAATACTTTTCGAGCTATTAATTTTTGGTATTTTAGCTATTTATTTTTTATTTAATTTTTAATACATTTCAAAAATTTCTCTTATGTAAGATATTTAGCAGGATATAAATTTAGGAATAAATACCGTCAGTGGCGAAGCGTGTAGATCGCTGGAAAAAAAAATTCTATTTGACCTAAGTAGGAATTGACTTTAAAAAAAGTTTTTATATTACTTGTTCAATTAATATTAAACAATCGTAACGCTATTTCTGCGATGTTGCCTCCCCCCCCCCCACCCTCCTTAGGGATCGATTTTTTAAAAAATCAATGTCCAGTTCATGTATTGTCCTCAGTGACGGAGAAACCTTTTATATGCAGTTAATTAATCTCCACGTGCAGCGAACGATTGAAAAACATGTTAAAAACCAGACCCCAATTACCAATAAGTACTTCAAGTGCCGCAGCTGAAAAACATAGTGAACAAAACCAGAGACTGTCGAAACTAACTAATTGGAGAAATACTGCAGATGTCCCTCCTTCAAAGTACAGCTGTTTGTCCCGCGCGTGTGCACAGAACTCAAATAACAATCTCCCTTCAGTTTCCAAAATGTTTCCGAACAGTTAAGACGCTCTTGTATATATATGATGTAAATATATTTAATATAATGTAAAATTGGAGCACTTATACGCAGCCTCCAAAATGCGATTTTAAACATGTACATCTAGCCAAGAATTATATTATATTCAAAGGAAAATGAATCTTCTGTTTATTTCACACAATTGTCATTTTCTACTAATACTATTTATTATTCTTCCAATATAAGTGAATCAATGGATCAGATAAATATCGCTACAACACTTTGGATTACTACTGTGGGTATATTCAGCGCATAAGGAAAATTTCAGGTAAGCTGAACAAACTTCTTTAACATATCAAAAGATGCAAAGCAAAATTAACATGGGAAGCTCTGAAAAATATACATGAGAGAAGCAATTTATCTAGTATAAGCTTTACCTGTTGCGAAAATTATACAGTACTAAATTAGCGGAGGGCGGAAACATGATCTCACATATCACTAATATCTTGCAAATTATAGATAAACTTAATGCCATTGGAGAAAATATTAGCGATTCACATATTTCCGCGCTATTTCTGTGTTCTCTTCCCCCCAGTTACAATACTTTGATAACTGCGTTGGAGGCGAGACCAGAAAATGAGCTCACCCCTGATTTTATCAAAAACAAATTAACGGATGAATATAATCGTAGACATGAAATGTCAGAACAATCACATAGCGGATATAACAACAACGAGAGAGCATTTAAAACAAATAGAAGATATACACACACTGAAAATAGAAGAGAACAAAAATATTGCAACAACTGCAAAATGAAAAATCATTCGACTTACGAATGCTGGCACTACAAGAGCAGAAACACGGTACAATCCGGAAATCCTCGTAACAATCAATTCAAAAATAAAAAGAATTTCTCATCTTCATTATGTTATGAAAAAAACGAAACTCATAGGGAAAACAAAGTTCCAAACGAAAGAAAATACGCAAATGATCAGACTCAAAATAAAGCATTAATCACTCAAAAAGTAGGCAAAAATAACTGGATTCTCGATTCAGGATCTACCTCGCACATTTGTAACGATAAAAGCCTATTTAGTAAATTTATTGATTATAATAAAACTTCAGTAACGATCGCGAATGGTAATAAACTGACAGCGTTAGGTTCAGGAGAAGTTTTTATAAAAACATTAACCCCCGAAGGAAAAGAAAAACTAACGAAATTACGCGAAGTGCTTTATGTCCCAGACTTAGAGTCAAACCTAATTTCGGTTAGTAAAGCCGCTAAAAACGGGTGTAAACTAATCTTCGACGATAATAAATGCGATTTGATCTTTGATGAAGAAATATATATTAGGGCGAAAAATGAGAAAAATTTATACATTATTGAGGAAATAGACGATGTGGAAGAACCACAAAATTATGTAAACATAACGTATAACTGTGACAGCAAACAATGCATAGATCTCTGGCATCGCAGACTAGGTCACAGAGATTATGACGCGATTAAATCAATGATAACAAATCAACTTGCGGACGGAATAAAGATAGGAAAATGTAAACATCAAAATAAAACATGCGTAACTTGTATCGAAACCAAATTAACTAACATGCCGTATCCTAAATCAGCAACAAATCGAGCTACTAATATTGCGGATTTGATCCACAGTGACGTGTGTGGACCTCTAGATACACCGACTTTAGGCGAAAAAATTTATTTTATGATTCTTATTGATGACTATTCCCGATATACTACAATATATTTATTATCTAAAAAGAGCGAAGTTGCTGAAAAGATAAAAGAGTATATAACGATGATATACAATCAGTTCGGTAAAAAACCTAAGGAAATTAGATCGGATAACGGTCGTGAATATGTAAATCAAGAGATAGATGAATACTTAAAACAGAACGGAATTTTACACCAATTGACTGTCCCGCATAATCCGAGCCAGAATGGAGTTGCGGAGAGAAAAAATAAAAGTTTATTAGATATGACTAGAAGTATGCTATCACAAGCAAAATTAAGCAAACATTTTTGGGGTGAAGCCATAAACAGTGCAACATATTTACAAAACCGACTCCCAACTAAAGCAAACAACAACAGAACACCTTACGAATTATGGAAAGGAGTTAAACCGAATTTAAAACACTTAAGAACATTCGGTTGTAAAGCGCTATTTTACGTCGATAAAGTAAATAGAGGAAAACTCGATAACAGGGCTCAAACCGGAACGTTTGTAGGTTATGATACACGATCGACTGGTTATAGAATTCACACACAAGGAAAACAAATTATAATAGCGAGAACGGTGAAATTTCTTGAGAATGAAAATGTACACTCAGATAACATTGAGGAGATACAAATCACCACAAAAACATCAGATGACAATACACAATTACCGGATAGACATGAAAATCACTTAGAAATAAAACTTGACAGCGAAGAGACACCATCCGTGCCCAAACAGCAACCAATTGAACCAAGAAGGTCTAATAGGACAAATAGAGGCGTTCCTCCTGACAGATATGTTTGTCTCATAAATAGTTCATCTGAAAACATTCCCGAAAATTGGGAAGATATCGAAAAAATGGAAAATACTAATGATAAACAAAATTGGATAAAAGCAACACAAAATGAAATCCAATGCCTAAGAAAAAATAACACTTGGACTTTAACAGATCCACCACCCGGAACAAAAATTATCGGTTCAAAATGGACCTTTAAACTAAAAAAGGACAATTTAGGAAATATTCAAAGCTATAAAGTGCGTTTAGTAGCACAAGGATATAGTCAAAGATTCGGGATTGACTATGATCAAACCTTTGCACCTGTAGTTTCGCACGCTACAATACGAGCATTTCTCATCTCTGCATTGCACAAAAATTTGAACGTGAAACATGTTGACGTTACCACAGCATTTTTGCACGGTGAATTAACTGAAACTGTTTATATGAGTCAACCAGACGGGTATATTAAACCCGGCGATGAAAGAAAAGTTTGTAAACTTCAAAAAGCCATCTACGGTCTTAAGCAAGCCGCAAAGGCCTGGTACACCAAAATATCGGAAACACTCAAAATCAATAATTTCATACAGAGCAAAAATGATCCATGTCTGTACTTTAAATCAAATCAAGAAAATCCGATATACATCATCATTTATGTAGATGATATCCTGATAGCAGGAAAGGACAGTGATATCGAAGAAACAATAAACCAACTTAAGAAAGAATATGAACTAAAAAACTTAGGAGAAGTGAATAATTACCTAGGAATAAACATTAATAAAATCAACGATACATATTACCTAAATCAAAACAATAAAATACAGGAACTAGTGAAAAAACTGAATTTAAACGACATGAAACCTCATTACACACCCATGATTGCTGGATTCAACAGACTTGAGGACGATGATAATCTTTTACCTAATAACACGAAATATCGACAAGCCACAGGCACATTACTTTACATATCAACAATCACGCGTCCTGACATATCCGCAGCAGTCAACATATTATGTCGTAGAAATGAAACACCACGCCAAAAGGACTGGTCAGCAGTAAAAAGAATCATTTCATACCTTAAAACTACAGAAAATTTGAATTTAACTCTTAACGCAAACAGCAAGCCCATCCTAACAGCATACGCCGATGCAGACTGGGCAGGTGACTTGAAAACACGTAAATCAACATCAGGAAATCTATTCATGCTAGGAAAATCGCCGATTTACTGGATTACAAAAAGGCAAAATTGTATTGCACTTTCGTCAGCCGAAGCTGAATACGTTTCAGCTAGCAACGCAGCACAAGAATTAAGTTGGATAACAAACTTGCTTAGCGATCTCAACATTCCACAAAAATTACCCATCACGATATTTGAGGATAATATGTCCTGTATAAAAATGACTGAAAACGATAAAGATACTAAGCGATCCAAGCATATCGACATACGTTTCCACAACATCAAACTTATGAAAGAAGAAGGAAAAATCGATTTACAATACTGCCCCACTGAAGAAATGACAACCGACACTCTCACGAAGCCCACTCCCAAACCTGTGTACGAGAAACACCGTAAGAAACTGAATCTTCAACCATTCCCCACACAGGAGATTACGGGGGAGTGACGGAGAAACCTTTTATATGCAGTTAATTAATCTCCACGTGCAGCGAACGATTGAAAAACATGTTAAAAACCAGACCCCAATTACCAATAAGTACTTCAAGTGCCGCAGCTGAAAAACATAGTGAACAAAACCAGAGACTGTCGAAACTAACTAACTGGAGAAATACTGCAGATGTCCCTCCTTCAAAGTACAGCTGTTTGTCCCGCGCGTGTGCACAGAACTCAAATAACAATCTCCCTTCAGTTTCCAAAATGTTTCCGAACAGTTAAGACGCTCTTGTATATATATGATGTAAATATATTTAATATAATGTAAAATTGGAGCACTTATACGCAGCCTCCAAAATGCGATTTTAAACATGTACATCTAGCCAAGAATTATATTATATTCAAAGGAAAATGAATCTTCTGTTTATTTCACACAATTGTCATTTTCTACTAATACTATTTATTATTCTTCCAATATAAGTGAATCAATGGATCAGATAAATATCGCTACAACACTTTGGATTACTACTGTGGGTATATTCAGCGCATAAGGAAAATTTCAGGTAAGCTGAACAAACTTCTTTAACATATCAAAAGATGAAAATGTATATTAAATTTGAAGACTGATTTAACTATTTATAAAAATAAGAAAATTTATTACGCTACCGACGGTTCCCCAACACTCAGGATATACATATATACTCAAAATTTCAAAGCTCTATGTCAACCAGAAAGTGGGTGAAAAATGAGTAACAAGATTTGACAACCACATACATGCAGAAATGTAAGTTAAAAGAAAGCATGCAAAAAAAAACAAGAAAGAAAGAAAGAAATCCTTCATATTTCACTAGAAAAATATGTGACAGTTAATTTTCACAAATATCATGTTGATTGATTGAAAATGGGTGGCGCTAGAAAGTCCACAGATTTTGAAAAAACTGTTCTGCAAAAACACGCTCTTAAGTTTTCGTTATTGTTTGTTTGTTGTGGCGCCCTCTACTTCTATAGTTTCAAAGTTTCCCTTTCACTTTTGATATCGATTTCTAATTAATAAAATATGATTTTCGCGTGCATAAAGAATGCTTAAATCAACAAAGAGGAAGAAGAAAAAAAAACCTTCAAAATTTTGAATTGATCAAAGTGGTGTGTTTGCTCATTAAGGCAAAATTAATAATTCCATTCGTCCTTTTCTGCTAATTCTTCCCTTTTCTTTTCCCCTATACTGTATTAAATAAAACAATTGTTTTATTGCATAAGGGCTCTATGATTATGTCTTTTGTTGCTTGATATATGTAACTGCATTGTGTAAAACGTGTTGATAGAAATTTCACGAGAAATTTGAAAGAAGTTATTCGTGATACGAATTCCGTCAAACAAAATTTCTCTGCCACACCCACAGTTTTCTATCATTTGCATCAATGTGAGGTAGGTGCGTGATCTGTTTAAAATATTTTACCCTTCAACAATGACTGTTGCATAAATTGTTGAAGAAGAGTAAAAAGGAAGAGATCTGTATTCTTTAAGCAATTTCGAGAAAAGAAACTTCTGTTTTTGGTCGTTATGTAATGCTTGTAAGGTATGTAAACCGAAAAAATAAAAAAGAATGTTGATTTTACGGTATAATACTAGCACTCCACAGCTGCCAGTATTATACCATAAAATTAACAGTAATAAGCAGTAAAATAAGCAGTAATACGCTACCTTGCTTGCGGTATTACTATTTATTACTGTTAATTTTACGATATAATACTGGCAGCTGGGGTGCTAGTATTATACCGTAAAATCAACATTTCTTTTTTTTATAGTGTACATATGTATGTGTTTATGTAATTTTCTCAACAACCACTGAACGTATTTGTATGTAACATTTTACACTACGATTCTAGTACACTACCAGGAAAGGGTTTAAGCCCAAATAGTCATCGTATCTTGTATAGTTTCAATTCCTTACAAGAAAACACTTTACAGATTTCAATACAGTGATTGTTATTACAGTTAATTTTACGGTATAATACTGGCAGTTGGGGGGCTAGTATTATACCGTAAAATCAACAATTTTTTTTTTGGCAGTGTACATATTATGTATGTGTTTATGCAATTTTCTCAACAACCACTGTACGTATTTGTATGTAACATTTTACATTACAATTCTAGAACACTATCAAGAAAGGGTTTAAGCCCAAATAGTCATCGTATCGTGTATAGTTTCAATTCTTTACAAGAAAACACGTTAAAAATTTCAATACAGTGATTTTGTCTATTGTGTGTGTCAAACGTGAGAAATGATGATAATCAGAGTATAATCTTAGGCATTTTTTCGATTCAAAAACATATTTTTAATTATTAAAGTTAATAATAGGTTTACATACATTTATTAATAAATTTTACATAAAAAGGACCAGCATCTTCAAAAGCATGGCCATGTGAATTTACAGCTCATTACAGTCATTAGTTTTCGAGATATATATGGAAATATTACTTTTCGATGGTCTAATTAGGTCGTCTTCCGTTAAAAGTTTCATCAGAAGAACAAATCTTAGAAAGTAATTGTAATTTTTTTTTTCTAAAATTTACTTTTATAACATTTTAGTTTATTTTATATTTTGATTTTCTATGTAATTTTTCCGGTTATTAATTGAATGACCCTGGTACTTTTCCGCGTAAATTTGCGGATAAAGCCAACACATTTTCTTTTCCGATTCTATGAGGATTTAAGAAAAAAAGGGCATAAACTGTGTACTTTCTGGGCTACTTTGATGCATGGAACTCAAATAAAGTGTCAAAAGTGGATATTACTATTTGAAAATGAAAGTTGGTATAATTTTTAACATGTAGACAACCCCCGAAGAAGAATTTATGCGTAGAATTAAATAGTAAACATATAATCAAAAGATAAAGAGAAGAAATAAATCCATAACTGTTTTTTAGGTAGATTTCGTAAGAAATGCTACCTATTACATTCTCCCTTATGTTGAAATTTCTGAAAATTTTTTGCAGATCTAAACAGATTATGACTTCAAAACCACCCCCAGTTCAAAACTTTATCTATTTATCTATATCACTTTTTTATGGATACGATAACTTCCATAATTCTGCACAAATCTCTTACAAACGGATACATCTTCTTAATTATGATACATATCGAATCCGTTTAAAGTTATTATTACTTCTAGGAAAAGGGCTAAAAATTTATGAATGACAGATTTTTGATATCTTTAAAAATGGCCTCAAGTGGAGGGGGAGGGGGGGATAGGGGTTTAAGAAGAAAAAAATCATAACTTCGTCAATTCACAAGATATCAAATCCGCTTAAATTTATTATAAATCCTCTTAATATTATCGACAACTTTTATACTGATAAGTTTTTATAGGCCTTTTACAGCAAAATAAATAAATAAATAAAAATCAAATAAATCCCTGCCGGCTCCGCCTACAGGCACAGGACGATTTCGAAGTGGACGGTCCCAACTGCCGCATCATGGCAAAAAGGTCCTTCTGCAATTCCCAATAAACAGGTGCCCAACGGTCTGCGTCTTTGAAATTTACCTGTGCCTGTAGGCCGAGCCGTCAGGGATTTTTTTCATTTACTTGCCATTTCCCTGCATACAATTACTAACTTGCACCCAATGCATTTCTTTTATTCAGCTTTTCTAGATTCCAGGAAATAAAACTAATGAGTGAAATTAGATTCTAAATACAATTACAAAATTGTTTTTTACTTCGCCTACTTCTCAGGCCTCAACATCCCTAAAAACTGTAAATTTGAGAAATAAATGCGTACGAACTATATATGCATGCCAATCAGTTAGCTTTCCCTTGACAACATTTAGATTTCCTATATCCGTTGTTGTAATTACATCGTGAATATTTACACTGCACAGTTTTAATTAAAATGCCGTAAATATTGCTGAACAAACATTCGTAGGTAGTTTTCATTTCACATTTGGAAATTAAAAATAGTTTTATGGTTGGACTTTCTGGAAAATGTTTATCCTTCTTCCTCTTACAATTAGGACAAGCTTCCTATAAGATGAAAGTGGATACCAGAAATGATTCACTATTTCATTTGCATACAGAAAAGTTTGTTAATTTTCTTTTTAATTTGCTGTTCATTATCCTACGTAAAAATCCTATATACTTCTGTTCAGAGCTGTAAGCTAGAAGTAAACAATAGGGGGTGCTCAAGAAAAAGTAAGGGGGGCTCATACTATCTGTCTCTCTCTGACATATGCACGCACAAACACAGATATATATAATCAATGTATTATATAGAAAGGTAAATGAGTGCCTATTCATAGTGTAGGCACTATGTTTATTATTAAACTGTTTATAATAACTTTATTGGATGCTAAGAAAAGTAAAGGCTGCAGACAGGGATGTAATGCAGGATATACGGTGGATACGCCATATCCCTTCTGGATTATTTTAATGAATACTGTATACCCTCTTCTATAGCCATAGAAGAAGGAATATATATTTATATTCCTTCTTCTATGTCTATAGCACTATCACTATAGCAAGCATATACTCTTTAGGGTATACCCTCTTCCTACGGCATATGCCCTCAGGTTTTTTTAGGACTACATCACTGGCTTCAGAATGAAAATTTCCCGTGTATAATTATACTAGTGAAATAATAAGTGATGATGTCAATAAGTAAATAAAAAGCTGACAGTTCACCTGGTTTCAAAAGAGTTACAACCTTTAATTTTTTTCTGCATATTCCCTGCCCTTAAGGATTCTAAAGTTATGTTTTTATATGATAAGAAACATTTGAAAAATCAAGGATGTATTTTGCATTTTAAAATTATTTTTGTGTCTAGTCAAATGCTAAAACCACTTGTATTTAAATTGGCTATTAGCTTTTTTCCTTAGTATAATTTATAAATAAAGATATTATATATAAATACTATATATATATATATATATATACAGGGTGTCCCAAAAAGGAGTACCTATTTTTAAAAATGAAAAAGAAACAAACGAATAGAGTTATTTAAAAAATTCTTGCAAGAAACGGATGTGTGAAGTCTGGAATTTTGTTTATAACACTTTATTATGATAGTTCAAAATCTGACCGACAGATGGCGCTACAGCACCGAAAATTACCCGAAATTAACCGGTATGAATAGGCCACCTTACTCACCAGATTTAAATCCGTGTGATTTTTTTCTTTGGGGCCATCTGAAGGATGTAGTTTACTGCCAAAATTCCACTTCGCTAGCTGAGCTCCAGCGATTAATCGCTCAAGAGTGTACAACCATTTCCGTACATACGTTGCAGAAGATGTGTGCTAATTTCATTCTAAGACTCCGACATGTTATTGTGATGAATGGAGGACATATTGAAAATATTGTCATTTAATTTTCAACTATTGCTGATGAATGCGGTAGCCACAGCGCCATCTGTCGGTAAGAATTTGAACTAACATAATAAAATACTCTAAATAAAATTCCAGACTTCACATATCAGTTTCCTGCAAGAATTCTTTTAATAACTCTATTCGTTTGTTTCTTATTCATTTTTAAAAATGGGTACTCCTTTTTGGGACACCCTGTATATGTATATATCTATATTAAACTAGGATGACTCAAATACGAAACATAATGTTTATCATAAGCATCATATTTACTATCAAACTCATTAGAATAACTTTGTTTTATGCTAATAATGGAAAACGCTACAAAATGAAAAATTTCAGTATATAACTAATGCAAAAGTCAATGTTTGCATCAGCAAAAAGTTGCTAATTCTGAGTATGTGCAGATAGGATGCACGTATATTGAAGTACTTATTTACAGATTTTAAACAAATACTACAATGTAAGTATTTATGCAAAACTGTAAAAAGCTCCCAAAACTAAGTTCTATATTTGAACATAGAGTTTCATTTGGATTTTTGAAACAGGATTTCATTTGGTGGCCATGACAACTTTCCCAGGGGGAGGGCTCAAAAATTTTCAGGGGGAGCTGAGCCCCCCCCTGGCACCCCTCTAGCTACGGCCCTGCTTCTGTTTCACTTCTTTTTTAGGGTACCGCGGTACTTTTTTAGGGTACACGCTACCGCGCATATGCGCGGTAACGTATTACTGCTTATTTTACTGTTTATTACTGTTAATGTTATGGTATAATACTGCCAGCTGAGATGCCAGTCTTATACCGTAAAATCAACATTTTTTTTTTGCTGTGTAAACATCAATTGGAGAATGTTTGATATTCTTTACTCTATGTAAAAATTGTAAATATACTTTATTTCTGATTTTTAGAAAGCAAAATAAAACGTTGTGGAATTCTAATATGGTCAGGGTCAGAGTGTTTATCCACGTGAAGTTCTGCGTACACTTATTACGCGGAGAAGGACCCCTCCTGCTCGAACACGTTATGTAATTTTTAATCACTTTATTCAACCTATTTTATATTCTTGGGGGTCCTTTTAATAGTTAATGTCCCATTCCTATACTTCGAATGCCCTGTCTTAAATTTAGGTTATAAATTCGTTATATCTTTAGTTATATCCGATTGCTACCCGTCGACCAACTATATTATCACATTCTAAAAATTTATTCAAAACACCAACTCTGATGTCATTTTCTGAAAGTATTCGCTTCTTTCTTCTTTTGTATGTAAACAAAAATCTCTATTAGATTCCTCAGAGCATGAATAATAGTACCCGAATAATAATATTCCTTTACCAGTAAAAATGATTTCGTGACATAGTTAGAATGTAGCTAGTTTAGATTTGAGAACACACTGCAAAAAATAATTGTTGATTTTGCAGTATAAAACTGGCACCCCAGCTGCCAGTATTATACCGTAAAATTAACAGTATTACACAGTAAAATAAGCAGTAATACGCTGCCGTGCAAGCAGTAATACGCTACCGCGCATGCACGGTTTTATACTGCAAAATCAACAATTATTTTTTGCAGTGCAGTCGAAAATTGCATTGGGTCATTATAAAATGTACTTCCAGGGCCAGTGATCTCCTTAAATGGTCCTGTACACAGAAAAAAATAAAACCCAATTTGTGTCGAAAGATTCTTAGGTATGTGCCCAATTTGGGTCGAAAGATTCTTAGGTATGTGCCCAAATTGGGCCATGCCTGTTTTGGTTACCACTGTGTATCCATTTTGGGCACTGTTAAATACCCAATTTTTTTTTTTTTTTTTTTTTTGAAAATGGGTATTTAACAGTGCCCAAAATGGATACACAGTGGTAACCAAACCAGGCATGGCTCAATTTGGGCACATACCTAAGAATCTTTCGACCCAAATTGGGTTTTATTTTTTTCTGTGTATGCAAGAAACATTTTATGGTGCCCTAAACTTTTTCAAGATTAAAAATTTCTTTAATTTTCGTTGGGAACCCCTTATAATTTCAGGCTGACTAAGAACAAATCTCTTATGGCCAGCCTAGGAGGGGCTTCAGAAAGTTTTCCAAGCCTTAGAAAGTATTCATAGTCTCACCCTTGCAAAAATTCCTGGTGGCGCCACTAATCAAACCTTCTATCTGTAAATTGTATTACACGTGTATCTTTTTTTTTTTTTTTTTTTTTTTTTTTTTTTTTTTTTGGGGGGGGGGGGGGGTGGTAGTTGGGTTTCGTTTTTCTTTGAACTAATCTAACTTGTTAAATAGGCATTAGTACGAGTATACGCAGTCTGCCTGGCTAGATTTCGATATCATTAGTTATCTGCTTACGTCCTATTTATGCAGAATTCAGTAATAGGGCTTCATCCGAAATACGCTGTAAGAGTGACATTGAATACAAATGCTAACAAGGAAACTTTTCCAAAAGAGAATCATTGATTTTATTTAAAACTAGCTAACCCGCCCGGCGTTGCCCGGGCCCGAGATAATTACAATCTCAGAGAAAGGCGTTAACAGGGTTCGTACGGGTACCATTACTTTTCCAGGTTAAAAAAAATACATCAAGTTCAAACGTGCGAAATTTCACCTTATTTAAGAAGAGATTATCTATAAGAAAATACTGGTACCGAATAATTTCCCGGTCTTAAAGTTCCAGGACCCGTACGAACCCTGGTTAACCCCCTCCCTCCCCATACCCGCAAATAATTTGTTCAAGAGAACCACCGTCACCTACATTAACGCGATCATTAAAAAAATAAAGAATTACATTTTTCTGATAATTAGAACATAACGAAGACGCTACGCTATAACAGCCGGCAGATGAGACCCCTTTCCGACCTCAATTTCAAATCTATATCTTAATTAGTTACCTAAATTTTTGTTCATTAGTAAAATTTGGCAATTATTTCCTTTCATTTTCGCAAACTAAATGAGAGGGATCGGCCAGAGAAACAGATCTCTTTGTAGTTCAATTTTTAATGAAAGCAGATCCCTGTCTGAAACTTTCTCGGATCGTTTTCACTGGCGCCGGCAGATTTTTGGTAGTTTTTTGCGTAAATTAAAAAAAAAATACCAACCGAATTTTTCAAAAATCACATAGTCAGATACAGAATATTTTTTTTACATATGCTCAGAAATTTTCAAATTGATATCTCAATTAGTTTTCTTAAAATTCGCTAATTAGTAAAATAATTTCGAATTCGTTCATTTCTGCTTGCAAATCCAATGTGCCGGTTTGTTTCTTATTTACAAGGTTTGTTGATTTAAAAGATGTCATTTTAGAAGCGATGGTTAATGAGAATCTAATTAATATCTAGGCTAATTATCAAAATATTAAAATTCTGAGGCTCAGGTGCACATGGCCAGACCTTGGACTATCCACACCTAAATTTCCAGACTTCTAAGTGGGCTAGATTTTGCTAGTCATCGCCAACATACACACAAACACACGGACACACACACAGAGCGAAACTTTCTTTTATTAATATAGACAGAGAAAGACGGGAAGGGGGGGGGGAGGCTAAGTTATTTGAGTTATTTAACTCCTTATGCACTTTAAAGCACCATAAAAAAAAACTTGTAATAAAATTAATTTAACACATCTATTGGCAGTAATAATACAACTAGTTGTAAATAAGTCTGTCATTATCGTGTGGTTTTTCTATCACCTACTTAATATTACCATAATTAGGTAATATTCAATATTAGCAATATTTCTGACAATATTAGTGTGTTCATAGCCAAGTTTAGTGTCAAATAGTGGCGAGGAATTGATTATATACCATTAAATGTTTTCCACACACACACATACATGTACAATATATTTAATTTTGCGCTAGGATATATCAGTTTTCTGTAGACCCAATTACGGAAATTTTCCTGTATTGAAGTTGTTTAGTCAGATTAGTCAAACTGAGATTGTTTTCATTTTCTATTATATGACTTAAACGCAATGAAATATGTTTTGAAGGGCCAGTCTTTCATAACCGGGTACATCTGACAATAGAACTTTACCCCATGGCTCTATAACTAAGCAGCGTGAAACGATGTGTTGTATACTAAAACCATTAATGAAAAATTATCAAACGAACAGTGCAAGTCACATGAAAATTCCGTTTTGTAGAATCTAATAAAACGCCAAATTTTTCAGAATCAGTTTCACCCGAAAGAACTTTTTCCCATAGCTCTATAACTAAGCAAACGCGTGGTCATTGCGTTAAAACTTCTCTTATTAAAATCCGTTCAATAGAACCCGAGTTATAAACGGTCGGAATGAAATACTAATTTGCATTTTATATGTATATTAGAAGAAAATTTAAATTGCAGAATAATGTTAAATAAAAAGTAAAACTTGAATCGGACTGGGGCGGGTCAGGCCTGATTTCATTCATTTTTGCACCTTTAGCACTGTTTTATATCGGGTCGGGTCGAGCAAAATTAGTTTTTATTCGGGCCGGGCCTGAAAACATTGGCCCGTGTAGACTTCTACTAAGAAGTTTTATGGAATATTCGTAAATGTCTCTACTATATCAAGGAAGATGTCTGCAATTTTTTTAAAAATGTAAATTCAAAACTCGTCCTAGACGAAGTCCTAACTGCAACATTGCCGAAGATACATATTCATACAACTTTTTTTTTTTTTAAACTGATATTTTCGGAATGTTGTCTAGTCTCAGTTTATGTAGTGATTTTTTTTTTTTTTTTCTGCCCATAAACTATTCTGTACGCGTGCCTTAAATTTCGAAAAGTCTCTATCAAGAATTGTCATACCTTTTCCTCATTCATGTGGAGTGGAATTCCATCACGATCCATTCGTTGGATCATCTGTCCAGGTGAAAGCGATCCGGCATGGTTAGAGAAACGTGAAGCGAATTCACAAGCATCTCATTTTCATACGGCTTACGAGCATATTTACGCAGGATATTCTGAATCGCTTGGGCACGACTACCAAGAATATTTTGTTTGAACAAACAACTATTTATTTCATATTTGAAAGGAATAGTTAGTTTACGCTTTGTTGAGTGAGATAAGAGTTAGCATTTACGGGGTTTAGGATTTACATGAGATAGGATAATTCAATACAGCTGTTAATTTTTCGTTTATTTTATGTTTTACATGACAAGAGCTAAATGAAAAGAAGGAAAATGTTTTTCAAAAGCTTACATAGGATTAAATTTCGGCATTTCAAATGTTTTGATATTTTTAAAAAATATATATTCACTGTACTTCCAGTATTCAATCAATGTATAGTAAAACCTCATTATTTCGGTACCCGTTAATACGGACAACTCTATTCGCCGAAACAGTTTCTGCACTCGTACTAATAGCATTAAACCTTTTTTTTGAAGAAACATTCATTCCATCGCAAGTGCGTTCAGAGAAAATGTGTTCTGCTCTCAAAGCTGGTAGACGGGAGGTGCTGGGTTCAAACCCCTGTCGCGCTCGTCGACCTAACTGTTCGGAGTTTTCCGTGGTTTTCTTCGAATCTTTCCGTAAATACGGGTTAGGATCCCTTAGAAAGACACCCTCGGAGCAGTGGTGTAGTCCTGGGAAAAAAAGTGGGGGGACGCTCATAGTCTCGATCATTAGGATCTGTATCTGTATCACCCATAGGGCAAACTTGATTATGAATCTTGCTTTTCATTTTGAATTACAGAGAAAAGTAATTGAAAGATTAAATTTTAAATTTTAAATGAAAATTTATTTAAATTAAATTAATTAAAGTTTTTTATCTGTTGGTCGTTCATAGCTTCCCATAAATCCAAATATTGTTAACCTTATTTCATGTGCGAAAATACGTATTAATAGAATTCGTAATTTAATAACACTAATCCACGCAACGAGACTTTTGTTAGACATTGTTTATTTTTGAGATAGTCGTAGAATAACTATTGTATACTAACAGCATTGAAAATTATTGCATTTTTACATTACGGACACGTATAGTGTAAGGAAAATATTGTAATCATGACAAGAAAAAAGACTATGAATTTTATATCTTTACTTTTATAGGTTCCTTGAGTCCGCTTTTCCTATTTCTGAAACAATTCTCTATGTATCTGCGTATGCATGTGTGCGAGTCGGTACTTTCTTTAAGATTCCCAAAGTCTGTGTTTGGTGATTTTGCAATGAGTCAATAGTGTATGTGTTTGAGCAGGGTAGCATTTAAACGGTGTTTTCGGCTGAGATTAGATTTCGCAGGTATGTTATATATGATGAAAAGATTATTTAACATTCTGGATTATATATGCCACCGCCCAAACTCTGTACAAAATTTTGAACAACGTGTAAAAATATTGGGTTGTTCGGAAAGTTTCTTCCGCTTGGATTCGTACCGGAAAATTCTATCATTTAATTATTAGACATTAATTTCAATATCTAATGTCAATTGATGGGCAGAATTTTCCGGTACGAATTAGTTTTCCCAAATGGAAGAAACTTTCCGAACATCCCAATACGAATTTGAAAGGAGTGAAATAGACCAGTATCCTTATAAAGAAAATTTCTGAAAATCGTTTCATCAAGATTTTTGTAGAATTAGTAACTCTTTAAATCAGTAACTAGGTTACTTCTAGTCTGTAAGTATTGAATTTTTACGGGATGAAATGGAGTAAGACGTTCAAAAATATTGGTTTCATCATGATTTGTGTGGAAATATTCGAGCAAGCGCAACTGACTTAAAACTTGGCACACATACTTTCAGGACTTACATGCTCGTAAAATCTTATTTATTATTATTTTTTAATTTACATTTTAAAAGGATGAATTGTCCAGGGCTCCCAAATGGTTCGCCAACTGAATACCAATATTTTTAACAGAAAATTTCTTAGTAGGTTTCTAAAACTTTTCTGCAAAAATTTACTTCCGAAGGTTGTTTCAACAAAATTTACAAGAAAGATCTAAAAATAAAATTTTTCTAAGAAAATACTGGTATTCAAAAAGCGGACCATTTGGGAGCCCTGATTGTTAAGTAAATCTTCTAAACTCGTTTCATCACGATTTATCTGGTAGCTATTAACATGCAGATGCTCACGAAGAATGGCTTTTAAAATATTCGAAATTTTAAGTGCTGAAATAAGCCGAAAACTTTTTAAAGTTGTTATTCTTCTGAAAATGAATGTCCAATTCATGTATTTTCCTCAGGTATATATATATATATATATTCCAAATTTCAAAGCTCTACATCAACAGGAAGTGGGTGAAAAATGAATCACAAGATTGGACTGCCACATACATACAGAAATGTAAGATAAAAGAAAGCGGCTAAAAAAGTGGCTCAAATTAATTTCTTTTATTTATTAAATATTTAAATAAAAGGGGGAAAATGGGTTGAAAACAACAGCAATATATTTAATTCTCTCACAGTTTAATAATATGTATTATTTTCCCTCTTTCAATGAACTTTACAGAAATACTTATTTAAAAAAAAAAATCACCTCTTTACATTTTCTATATTTGTATCAGTAGCCATTATATAATTTACCGCTTTCCAAATTTTGAGTAAGGCTGTGGTTTTCACTTAGATAAGGATGAATCGTTAAAGATTAGAATTAGAAGATTAAACAGATTATTATTCATTAAAGTTAAATAACTATTATAAATTAAAAGCATCAAGATTTGTCACTAAAAACCACTTTGAACCACGTTGCTATCAAAGTATTGCATTTTTTGGTCGACTTTTACAGGGCGTCCGAAAAAATTTAAACTTGAAGATAAGTAGTCAATGTAAGATGCAAAAAAGTTTAAAATAAGGTAGGAAATGTGCAGGGCGGAGGAAGGGCACAACGACTATATATCAAATTAGAAAAGCTATGAGGTATTACAAGAAGGTAACAGTAACATGGATGATAATAAACATGTGCGGTTGACCCCCAGTTATGTACTGCAGCTGACGGAAAATACATAAAGCATGCTTAGCCAATTCTTCTTATTATTTTTTTTTTACTTGTAAGTTTCAAAACTACACTGTCTCTTTACATGATTTCTGCCCGTGCAGCTTTTAGGTAGATTTCGTAAGAAATACTACCTATTACATTCTCACCTAAGTTGGAATTTTTGAAAATTTTTTGCAGATCTACACCGATGACTCCCAGAACCCCCCCCCCCCCCCCCCCCCAACTTCAAACCTTTATCTATCTATCTATCTATGTCACTTTTTTATGGACAAGATAACTGCAATAATTCTGCACAAATCTCTTCGAAACTGATACATAAAATCAAGGGGCATAAAATCTCGGTCAAGTTCGTTAATGGGCAAAATCGAACCAAGGGGGGGGGATGGGGGGGCTTTTTGTGAAAACAGAAAACCCCCCATAATTTCTTAATTATGATACGTATCGAATCCGTTTGAAGTTATTATTACTTCTAGGAGAAGGGCCGAAAATTTATGTATGACAAATTTTTGATATAATTAAAAATGGCCACAAGGGGGGGGGGGGTTTGTAGAAGAAAAAAATTCATAATTTCGTCAATTCCCAAGAATTCAAATCTGCTTAAATTTATTATAAATCCTCTTAATATTATCTAAAACTTTTATATTGACAAGTTTTTTATAGGATCAATTCGTATAGCCCAAAAAAAAGAAAAAAAACCGTGCTGGCTCTGCTTGCAAACAAGTTAGGTTTCGAAGTAGGCGATTCCAACTGCCGCATCATGGCAAAAAGGTCATTTCTTCCGCAATTTCCTTCAAACAGGGCCCCACGGTCTGCGTCCTCGAAATCTACCTGTGCCTGTAGGCCGAGCCGTCAGGGATTTTTTATTTAGCGATGCATTTGCCATGCATTTTTTTTCCTTTTTACACTTATTAATATTTAATTTTGTTCTAAAAATGCTATCGCCAATATGTGCACTGGACCATTTTCACTGATAAAGTAATATTTAAATGGTTCGAAAAGGTTTTATAAGTCAGCTTTCTTCCTTCATTTTTTAAATTTAATTTTAAATATATAGATATGCATATTTTTAATGATTTTATTGCAGCAAAAAGGAAAATTTTTCTGACTGACAAATTTTGAATAGAAGAGTCGCATAAAGAGTTATTGTATAAATGTTTGAAAATTAACAAGATAATTATTTCATTGACAATATTATTTCAATATTATTTTTTTACTTTATTTTAAACTTTTTTATAATTTACGTTATCTACTTATCTCCAGCAGGTAATAAATTAAAGTGCGTGTCAACTTTTACAATACGCAGACACATTGTATACCGGCCAATATATATTATATTCATTACACACAAATGTTTGTAAAATTAATTTGGTGCAACAATGTGTGAAGGAAAAGCATGTCTAGCGTTTTTTTTTTTATCGAAAATATAATTTGGTTCAGTTTAAACACATACCAAGCAATAATTATCTATAAATGGTAACATATTCATTCGAAATATTTTGAGTGGTCATGTATAGAAATTAATGATCATATGCTCATCACATAACACACTAAAATTTAAACCAGCTGCAAAACGCATTTCAAGAAATATCCGGCCATGACGGTAGTGTATTTGGATTATTTTTGTGTGGCCCTGTATACGAATATCATTTACGTATCACTTAGCAAATGGATATTTTCTTCAGCTGAAAAATACAAAATATAATCGAAAACACGTTTCGAGCAACTGAACCCACGTCTGACAATGTGTCCGAATTCTATGGCCTTGTAAAATAACTATAAATGTTTCGTGCACCGTTTTCCATGCATTGCAAACAATTACTGTTAATAACTCATGGTGTTTTGGTGTTTCGAAATATTTTTAACGTCCCTGTAAACGAAAGATAAATGCTATTTTTGATAGGAAATATGTTGTAACGAATTTCAATACCATATGGCATTACTTCATTTATGTGTATTTTAAACAATCTCCGCCCAGTAATCAGTAATATGAAAGAACTCTTTTTTGATCACTCGTAAACGAAATACTGATGCTATACACATAATTCACTATAGTGATAAGGCTACATTGAAAAAATATACATAAAATTTTGTCGAAATTCAAGCAAACTTTTGGAAGTTACAAGTAGAATGCGAACAGATGGAGACAGACAAGCGATCTGACACCGTAAACACTTTCCATGTTGTTGAAAAGTATAAAAAATCAATGCCTTATTTCTTAAAATTGTTGATTTATTGGTGTGCTCATAATTTAAAAAAATAGTAAGTTTGAAAAGATGGCGTCCTCTCGCGTCTCTAGCGTCCCCCTTGAAAATAAAAAGTAAGGGGACGCTCGACGAAAAATAAAAAAGTGAGGGGACGCCGTCCCCCCGCGTCCCCCCTCGACTACACCACTGCCTCGGAGGGCACTCCCCACAGGGCCGATATCCCTCGTGTTGATAATTGGCCGTCATAAAATCAACCAACCAACCAGAGAAAATGTGAGATCCGATACAGATTTCTCTTATCCCCCCCCCCCCTCCATTACAAGCACTGTAGATACATATACTTTAAACGAAATGATCCTTTTACATTTTAGTGCCCAGAACTGCTGCGCCTTATCCCCCTCCCCGCCACCCATCCTTGTACATGGCCTGCATCATCGAAATTCATGACTTTTTATGTTTCTATAAGGTGTATTCAATAACTTTCTTTCTACTTTATAAAGCACATTTCGCATAAGTGTTGTATTATTTATTCTGTTTTTTTTTCTTGTTTTTTTTTTTTTTTAATTTGAATGCTTAATTAAGCAAATAAACATATTCAAATACAGTCTTAACAATGTTAAAATGCAAGGAGTTTTTGTTAATTTGAATTTTCGATAGTTCGAATAATAATCATGTCTTCCTTAATTTCGAATTAGAATTCGCCGAAACTGTTCGCGTTTGCTTTTTGTACATTATTTATATTAGCAGAAAAATTGATAGAAATTTTAACAAATGGTATAATTTCGAATAATAATGGAAAGCACTCAGCACATGAAGATGGCATGATTTTTCATGCATGATTCTAACTGCTTTCAATCTTTGGAGAAACGTCATGCCATTTATGGTAAAAGCACCCGGATGATGGAAAAGGCATCATTGTTTCAGTGACTGTTGAGTTGTGGACTAGGATTATAGAAGATTTTGTACTATTACTTTAATTTCTTGACGGGAAAAAATGATGTTATAACTATATTTTAAAGGACAAACGTGACCGTTAGTAACGCTGACTTCACTTTGGCGTTGGTAACACCTGATGATTAAATTTCGCTTTTACGGTAATTTTTTTTTTTAACTTCTAAACATCCCACATTTAAAATTTGTACACCATCAAATAGAAAAACTAAATTTACTTTCAAATGCAATTTGTTTGAAAACGCTATCACAATGTACTGTTTTTTATGGTTTTAAAAATAGTTTCCAAGCATGATTAAAATATAAATAAAATCTGTCATCTCTATGGCGTGCAGACAATTACGAAATATTAACCCATTTGTACTTGATAATAATATAAATAGTTCAGCTTTTGTTTCCGGTCAATATTTCATAACGAAATTAAAACTGCATAAATAAATAAATAAATGAATAAATAATATAAAATAAAATAAAGCACACAATTAACAAATATGTGATCGAACCATTTCAATTTTTACACAGCCGAATAGAGGAAAAACAAGTAATATGAAAACTTTTTTTTTTAAAGTCAAGTCCTACTTAGGTCAAATAGAATTTTTTTTCCAGCGATCTACACGCTTCGCCACTGATGGTATTTATTCCTAAATTTATATCCTGCTAAATATCTTACATAAGAGAAATTTTTGAAATGTATTAAAAATTAAATAAAAAATAAATAGCTAAAATAGCAAAAATTAATAGCTGGAAAAGTATTTCTCACAAAATTGTTAGACAAACTGCGTTAGAAAGGTAAAAAAAAATTGTATTTTTCTTGATATAAATTTAAAATCTAACTAGATGGAACCCGTCAAAACGTGACGGAAAAAAATACTATAACAATATCAGTAAAATAAGCTTCTTTATTATTTAAGTAGGGCTTCGTATGAAACAGTCTTTCAAATATTTTATTTTACCCCCCCCCCCCAGTGAAATGCTATTTCCGATGCAAACTCCAAATGAACACTCCGTAAACAAATGTGTAATGCAAATCAGATTGACATTACCACCATACTCCCCACGACAAAAGAAAAAAAAAGGTCATGGACCTATAAAGTATCATACAAATAGTCTTATCATAAAGTATCATACAAATTTCCTACTTTCATCTCATATTCAGTAAATAAAAGAACATAGTATAAGCACCCCCCCCCTCCGTGATAATGCAATCGAATGAGCTCCTATGCGCATATGTATTGCATCTGCCCAAAGACACCGTTGAAATTCGACGTTAAAAAAAGTTTTAAAATGTTTAAATTAAAAGTTTTAAAATGTCCTCTTTAATCATTGTTCGTTTCAAATCCATATCTTCTAAAACGCATCCATTGTTTTAAGCTAATCAATTTTTATGTAAAAATGAAGAATTTTTGTTAAAAATAATAAATTAATATGCAGATGAGAGAGAATTTTAATGTTTTCAATTGTAATTTATTTGTATGGTTTCTTCTATCCCTTTACATAATCAGGATGATTATTCCTTTTCCATCACAGCCGGTCTCTTATACAGTTAAATATCCAATGAATCTTTAAAAAAATAATAAATAACAGTTCCTAGCATATTCTGATTCAACATATACATCAACGAATTCAACATATCAATTTTATGTTAATCATAAACTAAAAATAGTTTTTTTTTCTTTGACAGATTTTATATTAGCGCCAAAATATGCACCTCTTAGAAATTAGCGCATCTTATGGATAATCTGATCTTATAATTTATCAGGTTTTTTTTTTTTTTTTTTTTTTCTTCACATTTCATGAAGGTTAGGGATACCTATTTTCAATTGTTGCAACTTTCCAAGGGGCTATTTTACATTATTAAAACAAACGGATGGTCATTGTTGAGATAGAATTGAAAAATATTTCATGCTTGAAAATTATTTAAAAAGTCGTTAAATTAAGCGGCAGATTTCAAATAAATTTCAATCGAAAGCTAATTTTTTTTTCTAATTGAGGATGTAAGAATTGAAATTGTAAAATGTAGTAAAAAAATTAAATTTTTAGTATTTAGAAGTGATGTAAGCGCGATGAAAGCTAAAGCGATAGTGCCGTTTGTTGTCACAACCGTTATACATTTCTAAATATTGCCACTGTGTTTTGGTTGGCGTCAAAAGTAGACTACCATTTTTTGACATCGAAAGAAAAATTCACAGTGAAAGAAATAAGACTTTGCCGCTAATAAGGAACTGTTAAATGAACTTATAACAAACCTACCAAAATAATTCCTATAAAATAATAGCCTTACATTGTTTATTCTAGCTAAAAATACAATCATTATTTCAAGTTTTTTTTTTTCCTGAAATTCTTTACTTTTTTGAATTTTTTTATTAAAAAAGGAAATCTTAATCATTTAAATCCTATAATTTAAAAAAAAAGTAATTGGTAACATGTAATCAAGGTATGCAATCAAGATGAAGCAACCAATAAAGGCTCCAGTTCTAATCTTTAAAATTAAAAATTGAAATATCAGTTAATATTACGCCATGTTGACACAATCATATAAATTTTTCTTTTTAGTTTTATCAATGTTAAAATGCATTTCAAGCCAAGCATAACGTCATTTTCACCGGTACAAACTTTTCACACGTAGATTTATGCTTAAGCACCATGCCTACAAATAAAAATATATTTTGCATTTAATTGTAATGAAAAAATTGGCATCAACAAAGTTATAATGCTTAATGATAAAATGAACCCAATGGACAATATTTCCGTGACGTCACAGTAAATATGAATTTTTATTTGCTTATAAAACACACGGATAAATATTTTTACCGAAATACTTAAACATTTTAACTATATTTTAACTTACAAATTAAAAAATTCGGCCTAAAAGTCACGTGCTTTTAACATTTATTTTTTATGCTCGCAATCATTGAGTTCAGGAAATAAACTCTGTACGTCGCAACAGTGGGCGTTAATCCGATTGCCGACTTTATGACGTCATAAGCAGAAGTAAAATTTTAATTTAAGATTACGGCTAATTAATTAAATTTTCGAACAAACGAATGTACGATAACAAATCTGTGACCAAATATCTTTCATTTAAAGAAAGAATGATGTAATTTGATATAGTAGTTTGTTCTCACGGATTGTCGAAACAAAACGCTTAGCGTTTTAAATATATAGATGATTATGCCGTTTTTCAAATATTGAATTTCAAAAATTACCAAACTTCATAGTGCCATAGCGATGTTACAGTTAACGATAATACAGTTTTTTCAAATATTAATTAATTAATTAAATTTTATTATTTAATTTTAGTTTTACACTTCATTTCTGTTCAAAAGTATAGAATCACTCCACATTTATAGTCTCCTTCGCCCGCGAGCCGCCTAATCTTCGTCCGTGAACAGACCCATTATCTTTTTACGTTTGAAGGTGAGACTATAAATATGGAGTGAGTCTATACTTTTGAACAGAAATGAAATATAAAATTAAAATTGATTAATTAAATTTAATTAATGAATTAATATTTGAAAAAACTGTATTAACATCAATTGTCCTCCAGTACAAGTTTAAAAAAATTTATTTGAACTTGATAGGATGAATAGAAAATATTTTATTAACGATTGAAAATTTGAACAAGATACCGGGTGTCCCACAAATGACTGATGGATTTTAAAATTCAATAACTAGCAAACGGTGACAGATATTTAAAAAATTCTTGCAGGAGGGTTATGTATGATGTCGGGAGTTTTTTTACTGTGATTCTTGATTTTAGTTCGAATTTCAAACAATAGATGGCGCTGACAGCGGTTGACGCTCATTAGAGGCCGAAACTGACGTCACTCAGCATTGATGCGAAGAAAGGAGATTAAGGCTATGGAGTGGATCTCATTCGCCAGTACAATCTTGCTCTTAGGCCCCGATTCTGAACTCATTTAATATGATTTCAATGGAATGAAATGTTGCCATGGAAACAACAAATTCTTTGATAGTGGAATACAGCGTTCAGATCAGGGCATGAATTTAACAAGCAGTATTCGAGTTGCAGGCGATTTTACATTTATGAAGTTTTATTTTCCCGGATTAAATTACTTTTTACGGCCTGATTTAAAGAATATTTTGTTCATCGTATTTTAAAACTACTAGGTGAAATAAACCATTTTCAATAAATAGTGTACACGCTTTTAAAAGTACTCACTAGCAGATACTGTAGCAAGATCTCTTCACCTAGTTTTAAAATATGATGCATAAAATATTCTTTAAATCAGGCCATAAAAAGTAATTTAATCCCGGAAAATAAAACTTCATAAATGTAAAATCGCCTGCAACTCGAATACTGCTTGTTAAATTCATGCCCTGATCTGAACGCTGTATTCCACTATCAAAGAATTTGTTGTTTCCATGGCAACATTTCATTCCATTGAAATCATATTAAATGAGTTCAGAATCGGGGCCTTAGAGCAAGATTGTACTGGCGAATGAGATCCACTCCATAGCCTTAATCTCCTTTCTTCACATCAATGCTGAGTGACGTCAGTTTCGGCCTCTAATGAGCGCCAACCGCTGTCAGCGCCATCTATTGTTTGAAATTCGAACTAAAATCAAGAATCAGAGTAAAAAAACTCCCGACATCATACATAACCCTCCTGCAAGAATTTTTTTAATATTTGTCACCGTTTGCTAGTTATTGAATTTTAAAATCGATCAGTCATTTGTGGGACACCCGGTATATAAATATATAGAGAGTGTGAGCTAATAGTAGGAATTGAAAAAAGTACTTTTAAATACAATTTGTTTGAAAACTGTATCTCAGTTTACTGATATTTAATGGTATATTTAAATAATTGTCAAGCATGAACCATTTTTAAATCTACCTCTATCGCGTGCAGACTGATTACGAAAAATTAACCCGTTTACACTCAAAACAATATAAATTGTCCAGCCTTTGTTTCCAACTAATTTTCTATAACGAAATTAAAACCTGATCAAATAAATAAATAATATGATATAAATAAAACACAGATTTAACAGACATATCTAATCTACGCGCTTAAACCACTGAAACTATCAGAATCAAACAGGCTGCTGTATGTAGTGAAATCTTTGTCGATTTTTTCATCTATTAACTCCTGGCATGCGGCCTTATATGAAAATATCGCTTTTAATAAATTTTAAAAGTTTATTTGAATACATCATTGATATTTTTCATATAAAAATACTTTTTGGTTTTGTTAGTGGGTAATAAAAGAAAATTATTAAATGTAAACAAAAACTATTAGTTTTAAATTTAAAAAAAAAGAAAAAACAAGAAAGAAAAATTATGCGTCAAGCATAGATAATGAAATACTTTTCAACACATTCAGAATACTGTAACCAAACTTCATCGTTTAATAAGGTGAAAGATGATATATAATATAATTTGGATATAACAATATGATCATATAACAATTGGGATATAACAATTTAGAAAACGCATAAAACATTTGAAAACACAATTTCAGCAATTACCATCTATAATTGGGAAAGAATCCAAATTCTTTTGTGAATCTGTGTATATAACCTACCGATTTCTATATATAGAACATATTATGCTAAAACTGAATTCATTTAGGAAACGCTTAACACACTAGAAAATTCCCTTTCACCAATTTCCGTCAAAATACGAACATGTATTCAAATTCTTTTGTACAACCCTGTATATGATCTATATAATTTATACACATCAAGTAATATGCAAAAAATCTGTTATATTTAAAATCGTATACCACAACTGAAAACGCATTTCCAACAATGATCTCTCATTAGACAGTACTGTAACCAGACACTTTTGTGTGTCTCTGTACATGAATGTTAAATGCTATGCACACCATATTGAGCAGTTAGTATCTTGTTGTGCACCTCAGCGATGTATATCAATTTCAATATCTTTGAAATAATGTAACATTATTAAAATACATTGCAAACGATTTTTAACCATAAATAATTGATTGAACCATGATTTTTAACCATAATGTAAAGGAATACTTTTGAGTGCCCCTGTAAACGAACCATGAATGTTACACACTTCATTTTCAATACGGAACATGCCATAGTAAATCTCAATGATATATATCAATTACATAGCAAAATCAGATTATATTTATGCGAGTTAAAACACGGACAGACAGACGGCTAGGGTATATGAAAAAAAGGAAAGGGTATATATATAAGTATGGATGTATCAAGTGTTGGTGTATTCAACACAACGCGTGTGAAGATGTAATGATATTTAACCGACAAGATTGCCTGTATGTCTGTTGCTTTCAGTTGCTGGATAAGTATTACGTCATTTTTCACTATTACTTTAATTAGTTGGAAAAAAAAACTGATGTTAAAACTATATTTTAAAGGACAAACATGATCGTTAGTAACACTGACTTCATTTTGACGTGGGCAACACCTGATGATTAAATTTCGCTTTTATGGCAATTTTTTAAACTTCTAAACATCGCACATTTTTAATTTTTACACCATTGAATAGAATTTTCTTTTTCTTTCAAATGCAATTTGTTCAAAACTCTTTCACAATGTACTTATATATATATATATATATATATATATATATATATATATATATATATATATATATATATATATATTTCAAGCATTTTTTTTTTTTTTTTTTTTTTTGAGAATCTATCATCTTTGTCGTGTGCAGACGATTACGAAAGAATAACCCGTTTTCACCTGAAACACTATAAATAGTTCAGCTTTTGTTTCCGACCAATATTCCGTAACGAAATTAAAACTTTATCAATAAATAAATAAATAATATAATCTATACCTATAAAAGAACATATCCTGACTGACTCTCAATCAACGCCGAGCCTCAACCGTTGTTCCTAGGACAATGAAATTTGAAAGATATATTCCTTATACAATGTTGGCACCCACTAAGAAAGGATTTTTGAAAATTCACACCTTAAGGGCGTTAAATAGGGGGGGGGGGGTCGAAAATTTTAGTTCACTTCGCCTTTTCGCCATATCTCAGCAGCAGTCTTAGGTAGGAGCGTGATATTCAGGATAACAAATCTACTAAAAAATAGTTAAACACGTATTTCAGCGATTTTAGAAATTTAACCCCTAAGGGATTAAAAAAAAGGGGGGGTTGAAAGTTTTAGGTCCTTTCGCCTTTTCGCCATATCTCAGCACAACAGTTTTAGGTACAAGCGTGAATTTCAGGATGACAAATCTAATTAAAAAAAATAGTTAAACATATATTTCAGAAATTTCAGAAATTCAATCATTAAGGGAATTGAATGGGGGGGGGGGCGAAAGATTTAGGTCATTTCACCATATCTCACAAGCAGTTTTAGGTAGGAGCGTGAAATTCAGAATAACAAATCAACTAAAAAAATAGTTAAACACATATTCAGCAATTTTAGAAATTCGAACACCAAGAGGATTAAACGGGGGGGGGGGGGGAAGCTTTGGTCATTTCGCGATATCTCAGCAGCCGTTTTAGTTAGGAGCGTAAAATTCAGCGCGTTAGCAAATCAACTACAAAAAATAGTTAAATAAGTATTTCAGCGATTTTGTCACCAACATCGGCTATGAACTCGGTTATGGAACATTATAGGAATAAGACAACTATTGCTGATTTTTTATTAGATATTTTGCGTGACATTTTTCCAAAGAAAAGTTTTGTTTTAAATTTCATATTTTATAAATTGTTTTTGCGCTTTTCATCTTTTAGCGATCGGATTTCAATTTTAATACAAAATATAGTACATTTCCTCCTCTTCTTAAAATACATTTTTTGGAAGTAAAGATTTGCGATTTAAATACTGATCGCCATATTTATGGGCTCGGGTATGCATGCACGAGGATTCGTTGTAGTGATTGTCGTATAATCCATTTATAGACTTGAAAACCACAGGGCTCTTTTAAAATTATTGTCATTTTAACGATTTATGCACGCAAAATTCAGAGGCCCGTTATAGGGATCGCTGTATTAACGATATATGGCTGAGAAGCACACAGACAAGGCACCAATATTTTGATCACCGTATTAACAATTTATGGGCGTGAAACCATAGCACCCATTTACAATGTATCTTAGGCCAGAGATGCTAAGTTCCCACTAATCTTCCGTAATATGTGGTTTAAACTGACCCAGTTTAACAACGATTCGAACCAGAAAAAATATTGGATGAATCTTTATTTATTTAATTTCAGATTTCTACGTGGAATTTATTTAATTACATTTCTTTAAAAAAAAAATTTCTGGTGCGAAACATATTAAACCTGGGTCAAGTTAACCCGCATATTACGGAATATTAATGAGAGCTTGGCACCTCTGCTTAAGCTATCCCATATTTGATTATTTTATCTCAAAGCTCTCCCTTTTCCCTAGATAATTAATCACAGGCAGGGCCGAGCGGATCTTTGTCAGAGAGCTTATGAAAAAAAAAAATTATGTCATGAAATGTTTATTTGCGTGCTTTTTTTTATATTCTTATTAATTATTTTCGTATAGTTTAAAATAAAGTTTTTTATTTACATTTTTCTGTTTGCATGTAAAATTAACTTTTGGGCTCCAAACGAAGTCCGGTCTATACGCTGGCCCAACGCGGAAGCGACCGGCTAGACGGACGAAGACTGGCTAGTATAAAATAAAATAAAATAAAGTACAGAAATAACAAATATGTAATCGAACAATTTCAATTTTTACACAGCCGAATAAGGGAAAAAGTACTTTCAAATATAATTTGTTTGAAAACTGTGTCTCAGTTCACTGATTGTTTATGGTTTTTAAATAATTTTCGAGTATGAATTATTTTTAAATCTACTGCCCGATGAAGAAAAATTAACTCATTTATACTCAAAACAATGTCAATTGTGTGCATTCCCCCCATGATTTAACGCATCAAGCATGGAGTATTTAGCATTAATTTATTAAAATTGAGAAGTGCAATCTTAACCATTTGACGGTTAAATGACAGCTGTCAACAAAGCAATTTTTCAGTGTCTTTTTCTTCTTTCTTTCTTTTTTTCTTATTAAAACAAAGCAATTTACATGAGAAACACGTAACGTGACAAACTGTTTATTGCGACTCCTAAAAGACCCAATTCTTCACGAATCTTCATGATACACTCTTAACAATGGATCAAAAACTTTTGTTCTCTGGAGCTTATCAGATAAAACGACCAAACCGTCGCTAATCCTATATGATAGCGGCATCTCTATAACTACAAGTGTAGTTTTATCATTGTTGCATCAGTATTTCTTTACTTCCTTGAGGTTTTTCAGTCGCAGGAGATGCTTAACCGGTAGTTATAATAGAGAAACAAAAGCGAAAATCACACTTGATTTGATGGAGATTTTGGCACATAGTATACTTTGAGGGAAATGATAATGCTCTAATGACGTATTATACAGCAAAGTCACAAAAGAAGGAGATTATTTGTCAGCGAAATCTGCTTCAACGTCGCCAAAATGTTAATGTGCTCTTTCAAAAAAGTCGTCCTTTTACCAGAGATGAAATTATGGGATGGCCCGAGGATAAGGCAATCCCTTCTGCCCAAGGAAATCAAAATGCCCGGTACATTTCGAATTTTCTATTGTGTTAATAGTACGGAAGTGGAAAAAAATTCTTCGAAAATCCACACAATTCTCCACTTTCTGCCACGGGATTTTTCAATCAAGCACAATCACAGCTAAATATTAAAAAAATATATTTATTATAATTTGTAGTAAAAAGATAGCAAATGACAGTTTAAAAAAACTGATTTATACATATCCATTCTTCTGTTTATTATATTTAAACACTAAAAAAATATTTCACACAAATATGACTTTGAGAAGGGAACAAGAATTTGCTAAAATATAAAAGTAAAATAATAGTTCAGTCGGTTGAAGGAAAAAAATAAATAAATAAAGAGAGAGAGAGAGAATACCCCATACATTTAAATTTTTAATCACCGAATTGTCGCAGAAAAAAAAGTAGCCATTCAACCGAAGATTAAGTCTTCTTTCAATTTATGTTTTTAAAAAAATAATAAGCTTAGGCGTTCGTCTTCATACTGAAATTGTACCAAACTCTGTAATTTTCATTACGATTACCTAATTTTGACATCATATTCAGGCCTGTTTACTGCACAGGCTGACTAGGCCGAGGCCTTGGGCCCATCGTGGACAAGGGCCCCAAAATGAGTAAAATAATTTAAAACTCCTGAAATCTAAAAAAAAAAATTAATTTCAAGCTCTGATATCTAAGTAACAGATAACTCTAAGCATCATGCCTATACTTTTACATTCTCTGAAAATTTGCTTAAATTAGTATGCTGCAGACAAAATATTTTTATTAGAATTACTTTTTAAGACGTATTTAAGATATTATAGAATCAAACAGAAAAAGAAAAATTAAGTTAACCTGACTTTCAACAAGAATTTTATAAAATACGGGAAATTTTTCGAATACCATATATACTTGCGTATTATTTGACGTCCGAATTCGAGATGGAAACCATGTAAATACCAGTATTTCCTAATGGATTTATTCCTGTTATTTAATCAAAGAATTCATAATAATTTTCTTCGATGAAAGAAAATGAAGATAACTATTATCATATATTTGTATTGAATCTGTTTTTTCTTTCGAATTTGGGGTTCTATATATGAGTATATATGGTACAGCACCCCAAAAAACATCTAGCTACGATTTTGGTTTGAGGGGGCCCTGAGAAGCTGCTGAGACTTGGGCCTGAGATAACCTTAATCGGGCTTTAATCATATTTGGAGTTTTCGGTGAATTTTACTTTTGGCTAGGACTGGAAACACCAAACCGGAAGTCATTCGGTCAAATAGTTTAGGAATTATGAAAGTTTGAAGTTTGGTACGCCTAATGTTAAATTCATTTGTAATTGTTGCAAAACAAATTGCAATTCAGGGATTTAAAGTTTTCTATGCATAACTCAAGAAATGTTCGGCGGAATGAGCTGTAATTTTAGATTCACAAATTTGAAGCTTCTAGAAATCGATTTCTGTTAAAAATATATTCATAGGTTACAATTCATATTTGTTTCAAAAAAATATTTTTTAAAATTAATTTTCGGAGTTTGGTACACTTGTAGAGTTTGGGTACAATTTCATCAAGCAGATGACCCCTCAGCCTATTTTTTTAAACATAAATGGAAAAAAAGACAATTTCCAGTTGAATGACTATTATTTTTTTTTTCCTTGTGATAATTCGTTGATTAAAATGTACGGGGTGTTTTCTGTCTCT
The DNA here is from genome assembly GCA_963931845.1 of Maratus michaelseni. Lineage (NCBI taxonomy): Eukaryota > Metazoa > Arthropoda > Arachnida > Araneae > Salticidae > Maratus > Maratus michaelseni. Next base: position 207,038,130 of record OZ007594.1, on the reverse strand, counting down.
CCCCCCCTTTTTTTTTTTACCGATAGTACATTTCTGTATATTTATAAATTCGCCCTTGAGAAATAATCATCCTATATATTATTTCTGTTGTCAACATCCCTTTTTCTAAGCAAATACAAAGCGCAGAATGATAAATGAGATAGCATATGAAAGGATTTTGAACTGTCTTCTGACATAGCCCACTTAACATTTCGTTAAAACATTTTTTTTTAAATTAAAAGTTGCATAAATTCATATATTAATACTTTTTGGAAATTTTTCCATAGAAAAATTCCCACGCCTTGCATTCATAATAATCATAATGATTATTAAAAGTTGCAGTTAATTAAAAATTAAATCAGCATTGTTGTCATAAATGAAATGAAAGATTTTCCTCAAATTAGTGTTGCCACAAAAATAAAATACCGCATTCTATGATGCTCAACAATGATTATTTTTTTAAAAAAGTACAAAAAAGATAAAATATGATTTCTCCGCATGGATGATTAAAAAGGAAAATTGAAATTGAAATGTTTAGGAGAAAAAAATACCATCGATCGATCGCAGCATCACGTGTAGCCTAAAAGATATGTTTTGTTATGTTAGCTTAAATAATATTTTATGCATATTCAATTTAGTTTTCTTTGTCCCATATTTTTCCCGAAGCGGATGACGTCATCTTCTAATGCAGTTGAAATACGATTGTAATTTTTTTTTTCTCACGAGTGCCTTTTCTCATCTTCCATCATTTTTTCTGTAACTTTGATGGAATAAATGAGATGATATTCTGGCTTGACTAAAGTTGTTTGCAGATGTTTTTATCCTTAATTTTTCTTTAAAAGTTTAAACCTGAATCTGAAAAATATTAGATATTGGCAAAACATATATATATATATATATATATATATATATATATATATATATATATATGACTGCAATGCAAAATCCTCGCACGGTTCCACTAGTTAAAATATAATAATTTAATTAATGATGCTTAAAAAATTTCACCGAACACTTAAGGTCCTTTCACGGTACAGCGGTCGAAGATTTCTGATCTCTCAGTAAGGATCTATCTGGAGTAAGAACAAGGCTATCGGCACTGTCCAACACCTACTTGTTGTATCAAGTAGGTGTTGGCTGGGGCCGGTTCTACATAGAGCTCCTATACCCTTATAGGAGTCTTAGTTCTACCTACCCAGCAGGACTAGAGACAGAGTCCTGGGTGTTACCATTGGGCAACCCTAGGCTGTCACCTAGAGGCCTAGGATCTCTAGATCCTTCTGTTTGACGAAACTGCTGTTCGTTTGTTGGACACCCGCTGCTAAGCTGTTCAGGAGTAAAATTATACGGAAAAATCCTTACGAGTTTATGTACCGATTGATTTTCATAGATTGGTAAACATAAATTTGAAAATAGTTTTCCGAATTCATTTATGTGTACACTCGGATTCAATGGACGATGGTTGAAAAGAAACTGGCTGCTCTGGCAATATCAGTGAAACACGAAATTGCAGCTAACCTGGACGTCGTCGATACATTAATTTAACCCCTTCGGGACGAGAGTCCCATACATGACTTTTGTTACGCATTACGACTTCCTAAACTACTTGATCGAATGACTTCCTGTTTGGAATCCGAATGAAAAATTTACAAAAGAATCGAAATAGGATGTCAAAGTTAGATGTTTGTATGGCAAATTTCAAAGTTTGTTACAATTTCTATACGACCTGTTTAAAGATGGCCCCCTAAGCTTCATTTTCTTAGCATGAAAGAAGACATAATTCTCAATCGAAAGCTATTTTCTTTTTTCTCTGTGACAATTTGGAGCTTAAATTGTATGTAATTACCTCTATTATTTTCCCCTTTGATGACTGTACATGCATTAGCCTAAACATTGTATGAACGCAGGGCCTGATTTTCACTTAGGCCCGGGACTTGGGCCCTGTAACTTTGACAGCCACCAAAATGACCTCGCTCATTTTAAAATGTCTTTATTAGATTATGATGTAAAATTTTTTTTTTTCAAACTCATTGGATTTAATAAAGATTAAAAATAGTTATAGTGCTTAATAATTCTCTAAATTCACGTACAAAATAGGATAAATGGGGAATATTCAATTTTAAATTACATGCAGTACTATGAGAATGTGTCTTGAGTCACAAATTATGTAAGTTGTGCTCTGTATGAACGAATGGCACCTGTCAACAGAGAAGTACTTATTTTTTTTAATTGCGTTAATATTGTAAGAAACTAGGTTATCACGAAGTTCGCATATAACTAATTAATTTTCAGGTTGGCTTCGGCTTCGTTATTAGCAATTTGAATGAAATTCTGGATATATACGTGACCAGGGTGTTCTTCAAACCAGTCGAAAAGTGGAATCTAGTTCCTATTGTCTTCTATATCAAAAGTTCCCCTTCGTTGATTTAAAAGTAACGACTAATCCTTTTTTTTTTCATATTTCTGATACTACGAGACACATTCTTTGTTTTGAATAATGGAATGAAAAATCTAAATCCGGATTATACATATTCCGAAAAGTGTCCTGCTATTGTATTTACTTCTTCCTCTTTTCTCAAGTAAAAACTTCTTGTACGTCAGTTGAAATCAGAGGGAATTTGTCACGTAAATAAATAAACAAGCAGAACAAATGACACAGAAATGGATGAAAAATCTAAATCTGGATTACATATATATTCCGAAAAGTGTTCAGCTATTGTATTTACCTCTTCCTTTTTTCTTAAGTAAAAACATCTTGTATGTCAGTTGAGAATTAGAGAAAATTTGTCACTAACAATCAGAATAGATGACATAGAAATAATTGATGAACATTTCAGGCGCGGCCCGTTCTCATACTAGCCTAGATATATATATAAAGCTATTTTATGCCGACCCACCTCTGTATAAAAGCTGAAAGTTCGTATATAAAATGTGAAAACAATCATAAAAATTATTCATTCTCTTATGATGAAAGTTCGAATCGGCAATTTTATTTTATTTTATTTTATTTATTTATTTATTTTGCGGTCTATGGCCTGGCCCACAATGTGAAAAAAATAATTAAATTAGTCCCAACATAGCCCAACCTGACTATTTTCTAGGGAAAAAATGGCGATATTTCTTAGCCAACATTATCCTACAATTAAATTTATTTTTAAAGAATATTGCATTTCATATTTCTGCAAAAATTTAAAGTACAGCATTTTTGAGATTATATGTCCTCAATCCATGGAATACGGAATAACAATATTAATGATCACTTAGAAAATACCTACACGAAATACTCGTGTATACTCGTTTAAAAAAATTATTGTGTTTAGAATGAAGCAAAGTATGGTTAAACCAAAACTATAATCTTAAAACTCTGTACAGAAAAATAAAAGTTTTTTTTTAAATATTTGTCTGTACTTTATAAATCCAAAATAAATTTGTAAAGATTCTGTTACAGAAATGAAAAATATCACTATTACTTTTACGGAGCAGGGAGAGAGGCCACAAAATTTGTGTTACACTAAGACAGACAAACAGACATTATCCAGAATATAGCGAAATCAAGACATCCCAAAACGTGTAAATTCATTAAAAAAAAAAAAAATGGAAGGTGAAATTTTCACGATTCCGATACTTCCTACTTATGTATACAGTAAAATCTCGTAACAACAAATTTCTAGAAGCCATCGATTAAGTTCGTTTTTCTGAAAAATTCGTTAATGTGAAATTCCAATATGGCGGATTTAAAAAATTAAATTTCGAAACACATTGAATAAAATTATATATTATTATTACAGTTGTACTAAATTACTGCAAACTGCAAACATTTCAACAAAGAATAAATATACAATACATTACTCTGAACCTATTTGTTATTAGATATTTATTAAATTCATTGAATTTCAAGATTTTAGTCTACTATAATAAAATTATATTTTATCTTACCTACCTGACAGCTGAAAATTTTACACTGATATATACTATTAATGTATTTTTATTTATTTTTTATTTTTTTAGAAAAAAGTAAGAAAATTTCCGCAATTTTACCGTGTCTCTCGAAAAACAGCTTTGAGACATGTTGAAAATTCAAAGATATTGGGATAGTGAAAATAATTACACCCAGAAAAAAGTTTTGTTGAATCAACAAAAATTTGGTTGACCCAACAAAACTTTTTGTTTAAATATAGGTCAATGGAAATTTTGTTTGAATCAACAAAAATTTTTTTTTTTTTGCAATTCCAAAAAAAATGTTTGTATCGTCAGCAAAAAATGTTTTGTTAATTCAAGTAAAATGGTTTAATTTTACTTGAATTTTGCTAAAACAACCAAAATGTACTCAACAAAACATGTTTTGTAGTTTTAATCAATTCCTTTTTCTGGGTGTAGAAAAAACTTTTTTCGGAATTCTAGATTTTCGATAAAAAAAAAATTGTTTTTATTGCTAACTCAGCGTTCGTTAAACTGAAATCAGTATTCTTTTTGAGATTTCAATAAATTCGTTGATTTGAAAATTTCGTAAATCTGAAAATATTTATAGTGGCAAGGTATAGGATGTTTTTCCTAATCAAAATAATATTCTTTAAACCGAAAATTTCGTTAAAGTGACATTCGTTGTAACGAGTACTGTAAAGAAGAAAGTAAAAATTAAAATTTTCGTCTCAGTAATTTTGGAATACAGTCACAAATACTCTTACGATGAAATGTGAGGGGTATCGGTTAACCGAATATGTCGTATTATAATCGAGCATCAGATAGTCGGGAGTCCACTATAAAATGAAACACTGTTATTTCTTCAGAGAAACTTTTTAAGATACAAACTGGATATGAGGTCCAAAAACAAATGCTTTTTCAAAGAAAATTAAATGTCTTCAGTCACGTAGTTATTTTCTCTGGTTTTTTCCATATAGTTTTCAATGAGAATCTGTCACAGCAAGTACAGAAAATGTAAAAAAATAAAATAAATAATAATAATAACATAGATCAACTGATTTTGCCTCAAACAATAGTTGAAAACTAATTTGTGTATACCATTAGTTTTGTAATAATGTGTACTTTTATTTAACATTTTAAAAATTCTCATAGGGGAAGTTTCTGTATTACAATGAACAAAAACTTTAATTTTTTATCCCTTTATTATTTTAAAACTTTAATTTTTTAACAGTAAAATAAGCAGTAATACGCTGACGCGCATGCGCAGTAGCGTATTATTGCTTATTTTACTATTTATTGCTGTTAATTTTACGGTATAATACTGGCAGCTAGGGTGCCAGTATTATACCGTAAAATTAACAGCAATTTTTTTTCTTTTGAAATGTAAAGGGATATAATTGGCAGGCCTGACTATTAAAGCCATTTGGAATCGAATTGCATTTTCAATTTTTTTGATAAATAAATTACTTATCGAGTTATAGGCGATTTTTATCACGTGACTACAAGTTTTTCCCCTTTCTCGTGATGCCGCATCGGGAATTCTGTTCAAAACGCCGACTTTGACAGTATTTTCTGAAAGATTTCCTGACTTTACCAAAAAATGGAAAACGTCTTTCGCTTACATAGTTTCTGAGTAAAAACGACTGTCAATTTCATGCGTTTCCGAACAAAAATGATTTCAGAAATGTGTGAGAAAGTAGCTCTTTTGGATTTGAGAACATCCTTAAGAAAACCAGTGTCAACTCATTTTTTAATACTTTATCAGTTTCTGAATGTGGTTTCTGAAATTAACAATTCAATTAAAATTGAAGTTTAGCTTGAACACAAAAATGCTAGGAATGTAGTTATATAACTAAATGCGTAAAACCCTGGCGTAAATTCTCTCGTTTTTGATGACTTCCTTGACTTTAGCTTTCTTTTATTTCATGGAATTTCCCCCTATTGACCATTTCTAACTCATTATTGATTGACCTATATATACACGCATCTTTAAATCGAGAAAGGGAGGAGTAAAATTTAAAAAATGCACTTTTTACTGTCTTATTGTACTATCTAAGAAAGGGCGTAGTCATTTTAGAGGTAAATTCTATGGTCAATGCTAGATACATAATTCTGTGTTTAACCCTATCCAAGGGGCAAGTAATTCTGTTTCTGTAATGTTGAAAACTCAGCAGAATTTACGAGCATTTTCATTTAAAGTTTTTCACTCATTGAAGATTATTGTTTGAAAATAGCGATCTTATTTTTGGCTATCACTATTTCCAAACAAAATTTTTTGGCACAGATTGCAAATTTTTTAGAAACATACTACTACTATAAAGTTTTTATTCTGAAATACTGGTAGCCAAAGTCTTATTCTTAAATAGTGTTAGCGACAAGCTTTGTCGGTTTTCATCCGACAAATGCGTATAAAGGGTTAAATGCAATTTTTTTTTCACGCAGTTTATAAAAGTAAAATTTTAATCAAAAATTCAGGTACAAATTTCGATTAAAATAAAGTGGTTTAGATATTAACCACCGCCTTTCAAAGAGTTATGCACGGAAGGCCTTAATTTAATCAGCCTTATGCTAAAGCCATCGGGCTAATTTCTAGTGTAAAAGTATACAATTTCTAAAAATAAAAACAAATGTAAACATTTTTTTATTTTTTTGAAATCTGAGAAATGCTTATAAAAGTGTCTAGTTTCGAGAGCTATGAATTTATAGTTTTTCTTCAGTAGGCATGGAGACATGCGATCTCCAAAAGAGGCATTACAAAGCATCATTCCACTTAGGAATTAATAAGTTTAATTTTTCTTATAGGGGACAGGGGACAGTCGTGCATAGTTCAAATTTCAAAGATTGAAGCGACAAACGCAAAGGAGATATCTTTGTAGGGCTACAGTTTATTTATTTGTTAGAATAAAGAGTTATAAATGTGCCATTTACGGGTAGAAAAATGGTATTTTCCTCATATAGAAGATTCGTCAGCGATCCTCGCCGATGAGTCATCTATGGAGAAATTTAAATGCATAATTATTCTTTGATTAATGTATTTTTCAAAATTCAGTTTTTACAATTAAAAAGCTGTCATCTGATGCGGACATGGTACTGCGCTTTCAAAAATTATTTTCTTAAATTCTAAGTACCTTACAAGGCAATAAATTTCCCTTAAATGGAAATTTCAAAATTCATTGTCTTTTATAATATAATTAAATTAAATTTTAGACAGGGAATTTTTTATAACTCATTGCGTCGATATTAGGTATCAGCTTTTAGGTAGATTTCGTAAGAAATACTACCTATTACATTCTCCCCTAAGTTGGAATTTTTGAAAAATTTTTGTAGATCTACGCCGATCATGACTCCCAGAACCCAAAACCACCCCCAGTTAAACTTTATCTATCTATCTATCTATCTATGTCATTTTTTTATGGACACGATAACTCCCATAAAAATCTCGGTCAAGTTCGTTAATGGGCAAAATCGAACCAAGTGTGTGTAGGGGGGGGGGGGCTTTTTGTGAAAACAGAAAAAAACCCATAACGTCTTAATTATGATACGTATCGAATCCGTTTAAAGTCATGATTACTTCTAGGAAAAGGACCGAAAATTTATGAATGACAGATTTTTGATATTATTAAAAATGGCTCCAAGGGGGGGGGGGGGGGTTAGAAGAAAAAAAATTCATAACTTCGTCAATTCACAAGATATCAAATCCGCTTAAATTTATTATAAATCCTCTTAATATTATCTAAAACTTTTATGTTGACAAGTTTTTTATAGGACCAACCCTTATAGCAAAAAATAAATAAAATAAATAAATAAAAATAAAATAAATAAATAAATAAAAATCCCTGCCGGCTCAGCCTGCAAACAAGTTAGATTTCGAAGTGGGCGGTCCCAACCGCGACATCATGGCAAAAAGGTCATTTCTTCCGCAATTCCCAACAAACAGGCGGCCCACGGTCTGCGTCTTCGAAATCTACCTGTGCCTGTAGGCCGAGCCGTCAGGGATTTTTTATTTTACTTTCCCTACACATACAGTGTAAGAAACGTATTCTAATCATGATAAAATCCTGATTATGGAAAAATTGGTATATTTTTATATTTTGAGATTCCTCGAATCGGTTTTCGCTATTTTAATACCTATTTCATATGTATGTGTGTATGTATGCATGTATATTAAAATTTCCTCAGTTTTTTAGGTCCCCATGGCTCGTTTTTGGTAGTTTTCCGATAATGTTACTATGTATATGTGTTTGTAAGTGAACACGATAGCGCCCAAACTATGCTATCGATTAAGCTCCCATTTGGCGAATATGTTACACACCACTATCGGAAGATCCGTATAAATTTTCGAAGAAATCGGCCGACGGGTTTGGTACCTAAATTCTTTTTCAACCATTCTATGACGATAACTGATAAACGTTTTCTCTTATATCTCAATTAAATTATTTTTATTGCTCACGTTCGTCTTATGTCGATACAACAACTATGTTTCAACAGAGCGTGACTTAATTTAGTAAAATATTTTTTGCGTTCCAAAAAATATATTATTACGAGGCTCCTTATTGTGATTGAGAAGCTAATTTTTAACTATCTGCATAATATTGCATGGCATATCCCCCCCCCCCCCTGTATATCAATTTTTATACGTCCGGAGACTTACAACCCAATATCCAAACAATACCTTGACATTTGTCGTATAAGCAACAGAAGTATAACAACAGCTCTACATGTCTGTCTCTAAATATAGTGAGGTCTGCACAGGCACGAATCGGACCGATTTTCATTCACGAAACTCGAGCCAGCCCTGGTCGCGCCATATTTTTTTTTACAGGCCTGAGATGTGCGCGGCCCGACCGGTTAGCTACATTACAATCCAACAAAACTTCGGAAAGGTTTGGCGGGTTTGTGTTTGCTGCTCTTGGCGCTTTCGTTGGTGGGGAGAAACCAATTCTTAAGGAGAAACGGAGAAGGAGAAACGTATTGTAGTTTTGTATCTTGTGACACGGTACTGTGTTATGTATTGTGAAATGCTTTGGAAATAAAAAACATTTGTGTGATTTAAAAAATAAAATAAGACTCTGCTTGTCCTAAAACACGTGATAAATTTTACCATTTTTTAAAGATAATTTATAATTTTTATTTTATTTAGGCAAATTATTTCATTTATACAGGTTTCTCAAATCTTATCACATTTAAATTTGTGTTATTACGCATTGTCATTGGTTTTTACTACACAATTTAATTTTTGTTATCCTAAAATATGTTATTATTTTGTTTTGTCTACATCTATTTTGTTTCTTCAATTTTCTAAAATCGCAAAAATTCTCAAACCAAAATCTAAAACCTGTATTTTATAAAGTTGTTCTAAAATGGGTTTTGGTGGTTTAGCAGATACTAAAAAATGGCCAATCAGTAAAAAGGCTCATTAGTTAAAAGTTAAAAGTCAAATTGCCTCCGAAAAGATATTGTGAGCCTCATAAACTTAGTACTTAATATTAAAGTGCAAATTTATTAATTAAAATTGCTTACATAAAGCTTATAAATTTTGTATGTAAGGTCAGAGAAGGGCACTCCCCTGGCTTCACATAAATATAATCAACAGCTAACGACCAACTATAATAATAAATGTATCAGATTTATAACTAAACAGGGAAAAAAAGATCATTTTGACTTTGTATAAGAACAGATGGATAATTTTTGTATGCATAAAATTTTTTGTTAAAGGTTTATTACAAAGAAAAGTTCGATCTAAATTAAAGAGCATAGCCAAATTCAGTATTTTGTGTGATTATATTTATATTTCAGATTGCTAACCTTTGTAGATTAAATTTTTTTTAATTTGTATTCAGACTCATGGGGGTCAGAGGGGGGGGAGGGGGGCACCCCTCTAGCTTCACAAAAATATAATCAACAGCTAACGACTATCTGTAATAAAAAATGTATCAGATTTACAACTGAACAGGTAGAAAAATATAATTTTGAATCTGTATAAGATCAGCTAGATAATTTTTGTATGCATAACATTTTTTTGTTAAAAGTTTATTATAAAGGAAAATTTGGTCTAAATTAAAGTACATAGCCAAATTCAGTATTTTGTGGGATTATATTCATATTTCAGTTTGCTAACCCTTGTAGATTAGCAAGTTTTTATTTATGTCCAGAATGATTTTATTTATATCTCATGAATGAGTGCTTTCTATCAGTAAATAGATTTTATAATGGATTAATTTTAAACAATAATGATTAATATGTTATAAGCTAATAATGACTTATAAATTAAAATAAATATTTGAGGCAATCTGCTAGAATAAAGACAATATATCTTTTGTAACAATAAAACATAATTCTTGGATCCACGGGGATAAAACATAACTTTATAAAGGATATTTGTAATTTGGATGGCCGGATGTGCCAATCCTGAAACTTTCTTCTATCTCATACATGTTAATACTTCAAAATTCGCTACTAACTAGGTCTTGGCCTAAATTGCTCAACAGGTGGCCCTGCTATGCTGCATTTTTCAGGATTTACATGATTTTAGCGATAGTCATATCTCAAGAACTAGTACCCGAAATTTCATCAAACTTCATATTCTGTTAGACTTTGATATAAGTCCATCACAGTTCCAAAATGAAATGACAATCTATGCCCATCACGAGGATTTTAATAGTATAGGTTAGTTGAATTGTGTGCATGTAAAAATGAAATATAAGCATAGCATTTTTCAAACAAATCATTGAATTTCGGCACCCACCCTCTCAGATGTCTGCAATTAAAATTCTTAACGCTAAGGGCATAAAAGCGACACCTGTTGGGCTGTATATACCCAAGCTTAATAAATATCTATTTATGTGAAAGTGTCACAGAATATGAAGTTTGAATAAATTCCGTGAATTAGTTTTTGAGATATAACTATCGCTAAAATCGTGAAAAATGCAGCTTAGCAGCGCCACCTGTTATATGATTTACATGAAAACCTAATTAGCTCCAACTTATTTCTAGGTCTAACAGAATATGAAGTTTGATGAAATTCCGTGCATTAGTTCTTGAGATGTGATTATCGCTAAAATCGTTTAAATCCTGTAAAATGCAGCATAGCACCACCCCCTGTTGGGCGATTTACACCAAAAACTAATCAGCACCAATTTATGTGTGAATCTAAAGTTTTATAAAATTCCGTGCACTAGTTTTGAGATGGAGTGTCCACAAAATTCTTGTCCCATAGAGACACATTGGGAGACTGACTCACAGAGAGACATTTTCTAAAAGCAGTCAAATCGTTTTCAAGACATTCTAAAATGTATAAATCCTCCGAAAACTGGAATTCGATTTTTTTTTCATGAATCCAGTACTTTTTTTTGAAAATATAGAAGAAAATTAAAAAACCCTTTCTTTTTTCTGTGATGAAGATATTTAATATCACTGCATTTTAAAGCCATTCATTCTTTCATGATATAGCACGTTTAACATTTAAAGAAAATGTTATTGAAGCACTGGTGTGATTATGTTTTTTGAAATATTTGTTTTATAAATTTACTTTTTTTAAAAACAGAACTCAGTTTATTTAAAATGAAATCTTCATGTGAAATGGTCACAATTGTCGATCACATATATACTCTTTTTAAATTCGCTTCACGTACAAACTATCAATTAAAAGAAAACTAGGGAAATTGTCTTTTAACTATGAATAAGAAATTTGAACTAATGAAACATTCAACAATAATCTAAATATTGTTGTCATGTGTATCGTAGTGCCTAGATGATAAATGGCATTAAGAATAATAACATTTAGAAAAAATGTTTACTATTACTTTTGGATGCTCTTCTGAAATGTTATTATTTCTGTTTTTAAATATCTTTGAAAACCCGCCATTGTTAACATAAATATTGTGATTTTTTTTTATTTGCATTTTTTTTAGTAAACGAATTTTTTTTTTTTTCAAACGAAATTCGCAAACATTTTCTTGGAAATTTTAACAAATCATTAAGGGACATTCAATCATTAAAACATAAGACCTCACGCCATGCCATTTTACTAGATAATCATCATCCCATATTTTTAAACAGGAATAGTAATTATAAGTAATAGTAACTATAGTAAACTATAATATAAGACGTATAAAGTTGTGTATACAGGACATACACTTAAAAAACAACGACCAAACAAGCCCTCTAACTCTTAGATTATATAGGCGATTTCCATAAAACACAAAAATAAATATAATTTTAATTAAGACATTAGTGATCATAAATTGTTAGTTGAACTTTATTGATAAATCGTGGCAGCACATTTTTTTTCCAAAAGTTAATCGTGTCGGTGGTCTTTCACGAACAATAGATGAATTGGAACTCCACAAATGGGTTACTGGAGTAAGGGGAAAGGGTGCAGATTTTGAGCGCTCTTGGCTGATTACATTTTCTCTCGCCAAAGTCTCCAAGTTTTGTTGGATTATAATCTCGCGACCGGGTTACAGTGCCTAGAAGTCTTCTTACTTCTAGGCACTGTAACCGGGTATAAAAACTAAAAGTGCCTCTTCAGAGAGGCTCTGTTCCCCTGAAACACATGTTTAAGATAAATCTGAAACACATCAACACCAACACCAACACACACACACACACACACACACACACACACACACACACACACACACACACAAATAACAATAATTAAAAATTGTCTTCCTCGTGATTTCAGGGCGCAGAGTCCCATATCGAAAAATTCTTAGTTCTTTCTCCTGGTGTTTAATTATTGTATGCCACTTAAAAATAATACATTTTACTACTTTTGTTCTCCAAAATCATCAGAGGCAAAGAGAATTTGGTTAATTAAATTTCTAAATCCAAGGAGAGACAATTGCTCTATCCTCTACAAAGGTAAAGTAAATAAAAAATTGCTCCCGTAATTTATTAAACCAAATTAACTTTAACTATAGCAGAGTACTGTTATCCAAAAGTTTCGTTAACGAAATACGTATTTTGTATAATATCACAAATTTTTAGCTTCTATTTTTACGGTATAGTGTATATCTTATTGTTACGGTATAATGGATCTGTTATACCTTATAATTTTTAACAGCTATATAATTTAACATCGATTGATAATAGCATGTTTTTTAGAAATTCAGTCGGGCCGGCCCAATTAAGGCTTTGTACGGGCCGGGCCAAACTTTTAGATTCTATACCGATCCGGACCAATAAATGTACGGGCCGGGTCCGGGCCTGAAGATTTCAGCCCGTTCAGACCTCTAAGACAGCGTATCAAACTTAATTTCCTCTGCAGTCGAACGGCTACGTTCATGCAGATCGAACTTTGAATTTTTGTTCGAGATTCAAAACTGATTTTCGTTAGAATTACTCATTTGAGTTTCTAGTTGTTCGAACATAAAATAGTTCTTCGACTTTTGGGGGTCAATTGTATTGTTGTCGTGCATGTTTGTAAAAGAAAATTGCAAATGTATCATTCTTAATATATTTCTTTTATTGTTACAGATGACTTCTGAATCATCGGAATCAGATTTAGACAGCTTATCATCTCGTCGCATCCACAGCAACCAAATCATGCTGGACTTGCGCCAACAAGTTCAACGCCAAGAGCGTATCATACGCAGCTTGGTGGCCGAGAGAGACAGATTAACGAGAGAGCTAGATTCAAGATTGTTTTTGGTTGAAGCTCAGCTGCGTCGAGAACAAAAGCATATTGAAACTGTTCTCACCGAAAAAGAACAGCTAATCGAATTCCAAGCTAAGCAGATATATTCACTCAAGCAAATGTTGTCACAGGTATCGGAGAACCAGAATCACTACCAGCGAAATCACCGGTCCTCGAAACGTTCCCTGTCAAAGAGATATTCCGTAGCCTTAGACGAGTACATGAATGACCATTGTACTGTTTCTAGAGCACTACCGGTTATGGTTCAAGGTGAATATCAAATTAAATCAATCAGACATATGAAACGGAACCGTGCAAGAAGTCTTCCAGAGTTGCGATTTAAAGATACAGGATCAAGCCAGGAATTCTGCCAACAGCTAATGCAGAATCATTTATTGCACAGCAAGAGTATATCACATCCCCAATGGTGCCAACTTCCCTTTAATGATGTTTCAAAACATCCTTCATACCTTGTCGGTGATGAGTCTAAAACTTGCTGTCGTCACTTACCACCTGTGGTTCTTGACGAAATATCAAGCAGAAGGTGGACATCTGATTGTGATTCCGAACATTCCGATTCATTGGATTCTGGAATATCCAGCCCAAGTATAAAATCGAGAAATATGCATGAAAATTTTGAATCTAATGCTCACGTTTCCATGGCTGAAAGGGAAAATAACATGCACGGGCATGCAGCAAGAGGCCCAGTAGTTGAAAATTCCCATGACAATCCTTACAATATTTTTGAACCTGAATTTCGAAATCGTGAAGCACTTGAAAGTGGAAGCCAGAAGCCTAGAAGAAGTTCTTCGATTGGAAATTTCATCAATCGTACATTTTCTTCATCTTCTTCATCAGAGAAGATGAAAGACAGTCAAGACACAATTGCTCGAAGACACAGGTCTTTTTCCGGAGCTGAAGTGAAAGATCTTATACCTGAAAGTAGGCCTGAGAAAACTCGCTTCATCAATTCGACCAATAGAACTTTTGGAACCAACCACAGGTCTGTGACAAAGCCCAGAGACATAAAATTTAGAAAGCTGTTCAAGTTTAGGCGCCGTACTGAGCCAGATCCTGTAAACGAAGATTACATGACTGTTTAAAATTTGTATAGCAGTAAGATATGTTTTTTTTAAAGCTCAAAAGAACAGGACGTGCATATTTTCAACAATTAAAGCTTAGCATTTATTCCTAGGGAAACGAATATCAAGCATAAATATAATTTCTTCTGAGAAATTATATATCTTTTGAAAGTTTGTGCATTTCAAAACAATAGCTACAACTAATCTCTATTCTAGAAGAAAAAAAAGTAAATATACAGTGAAACTTCGATTACTCGACATTCCGGATAAGTCGGCACTTTTATAGAAATTATTAGACTAATACAACGGTTTCCAATCTTTATTGTTCTGCGAACCACCTTAAAGTTTCAAACATTTTTGTGGCCGACCTAATATGTACACTGCAAAAAAAAAAAAAAAAAAAAAAAAAAAAAAAATGTTGATTTTACAGTATAATACTGTAAAATCAACAATATTTTTTTACAGTATAGGGATATATGACATAGATAAGGTATCTAAAAGATATTTGGTTCAAAGCATATAGACGAGAACAGTAATAGATAATATTAAAGTGAAAGTGAAGTTATCAAAATCTTTTGTTACGTAAAAACAAAACAAAAAAATTTTCATTAATTGAATGGATTGGGAAAAATACAGTTTAAAAGTTAATGCGATTTATGTGTTTATTTCGTACCAACGATAGAGTTTGAGTCGGGATTGAAACTTTTTTTAAATTTTAATCTCAAGCCACTCTCTACACAAATATTAATATAATACATTATTTTCATAAAGTTATTTATTTATATCTTACAACGATATTTTACTTATATTCACATTGTTTTTATTATATTATTGCAAAAGATAAAATTATACATTTTTGAAGACCTGACAAATTGTTCCTCGACCCATAGGAACCTCTCCACTAATATGTTCCTATGGAACAAAACCCAGATTGCTATACCATTTTAAGAAATCTCGAGGAAGTCGGCATCAAATCGACCGTTTCGAACTGAAGTATGAAATATATCCATTTAAGTTTCGCACTGTAGCATAATAATAATATAAATCCAGTGTTGATATATTTTTATTAATGTATCTTTTTTTATACAACGGAATGTAATCTATGTCTATAAGAGGTTTTGTCCTGGCTGATTCTTTTTTTTTATACCGCTAACCAGGCCCCTACCTGCCCGGCATAATGCCTAGCTTGACGGGTTAGTACCTGGGAGCGGGGCGGAAATCGCCTGATCACAATATGGCTGTGATCCACCTGACTATAGATTTGTTGACATCGCTGCAGTGGTTTGCAACAGTTATCTTTGTTTGCCGTCTGTTTAACTTTGTTGTTATCAGATTTAAAGGTCTCGTAATTTAGAATCTTGATCAGGTGACGAGACCCTCACCTATTCATCAACGCACAGGCGAAACTATTGAAGCTAAACACCTGAACTCTTGGGAATATATTGTTTTTACGCTTTTAGCGTTTTAGCTATCGGATTTCAATCTTTATACAAAATAGTACATTTCCCCCTCTTCTGAAAAAAATATTTTTGGAAGTAGGGAGATTGAAATATTCATCCCCATAGTAACAATTTACGGACACTAGACACTCAGGGCCCTGTTATAGTGACTACCGTATTACAATTTATGGGCGCGAAATGCGCAGGGCTGAGTTACGATGATCGCCATAGTTTTTTTTTTAAGTTATCCTATTTTTGTTTATTTTACCCGGAAGCCCTTCCCCTAGAGATAAGCACGGGTACGCCGGACGGGTCTGCTAGAACTGTATGTAATTAAAAATTTAACGTATTTATACATTGTCAAAATAGATCTGGTGCGAAACCAAACAACTGAGTATTACTCGAGTAATTGAATAAATTTTTCGTTTGATGTCGAGTTATCGAAGTTTCATAGTAAATGTTTAGGGGGTGGGGCGGGGGTTTCAAAGAGCGTTGTTATTCATTTCAAAATAAAACTATTAAAAAAGAAAAAAAATAGATCGGAGAAACTGTTTTAAGTCGATTCTGAAAATCCTCATCTGGGGCACAATTTTGTTAAAATGTCGCATCACATTCGGCTTTATGAAATAATTTAAGTCATCTTATTAACTAAAAGAATATAGATGTACCTGTAGAACATACCTGCAATATATTACAGATTATATAATAGATTCATATTTGTTCGAGATAATAATATAAAACATATTTAAAAGTGCAATAGTCTCCGCTGAATGTGATCGCATTTGTTTCTAAGCAAGATAAAAATAAATAAATGATACTAATGACACAGAAGAATAAAATTTCATTTTACGATGTAGTGTGCTTTTAATGGTGTTACATTTACGAAAATTAGATGTCCTATTACGAAGAAATCACGTACTTACAGTGCAGCGTGTTTCAAATTTGTGTAATCTGTGATAAACTCCACGAAGCAACAGATCGAAGACTTTTTCATGCATTTGTGCAATGGACGTGTTTTGAATCTCTTTGGCTGTAATCAAGACCTAAGAAGTTTTTGTACCCAGGACACCAATCTGCTAATTTTGTGCCCCTGAAAATTGATTGATTGGTTGGTTTGGAAGTGCCACGATCCATTTTTAAATGGAACGAATTCAAACCCTACGCACTTTAAATGATAGGCATCAGCGTCTATAAGACAAGATGATGGCATCCAGAAATTTGCTTTTCTGTATTAATCGTTTTAATTAAAATAGTAATGATTATGAAAGAAATAGTAAATATTACTTCTACTGAAATTTTGAAATCCCCCCCCCATATCAGGGGTCGATCCAGAAAAAATTTGGGGCCTATTTAGGGCCCTTTCACAAAAATCAATTTAATAAAATGGGCCCTTTCACAAAAATCATTTTAATAAAATGGGACCCTTCACAAAAATCAATTTGATAAAATGGGCCCCTTCACAAAATTCCTTTTACTAAAATGGGCCTCTTCACAAAATTCTATTCCATAAAAACTTACTAGTTATTATTTATTTATTATTTTGTGATGTTTTAAAATGTGTAATTTGTAAACAAACAAGTTCACCAGAGAGGAAAACTTCAGCAAAAGAATTAAAAAAAAGTTTTTGCTTATAAATGCTTGGTTCGAATTTGATTAGCTGGATTTCAACTTTCGTTACAAAATGTTATTTTTCACAAAAATATAACAACTTTCACAAAAATAACCTTTATTTTTCAAAAAATGGGCCCCAAGTAAAAAAACCTGCATCGACCCCTGCATATATATACTATATATGTATATACCTGAAAATATAGAAAATTATCTTTTAATAATTCATGAGAAAGTGAAATATTTATGAAAGAGGGGGTAATTGTGACAATTTAAGAAATGATTTATAGAAAACAAAATAAGAGGAGTGCAAAGACACTCAAGTTATCAGACGATTTTACTAAGTTCAAATTAAAGTTTCCGCAATTTGGATTTTTAAAAGATTTTGTAAATCTGATTGCTGGAATCCATTAAAAAACAATAAAAAGAAAGTAAGGGAAAGAATGTATTAAAAATTTTTGTGATTGATTTGTTACATTTAATTTGTAAAAAGTAGAAATTCTGGCATCATTAGATTATTATAACCAATTACTTTCATAAATATAAAGACATTATTAAACATTTTATTGCTCCTTATAAATATCATGCCCAGAACACATACCTGTGTCCGTGCGATAGCCGGGCTCCGGCTGTAATTTTTTGAGATGCTGCTCATCACTCTAATAGTTCAGTTGCAAGAAATAGCCTTCGTTCATTTCATTTAGCTACTGTAATGTTTCCATCAACTGTCTTCCAAGCATAATAGTTGACTACCGTCAAGTCGAGACACATCTGTTTTTAACCTCTACTGCATGATTTTCTTCTATCTTTACGAAAAACTGTTTAAAACTCTTCTAAGTGATATAAAAAAATAAAAATATTGCTTCAAATTTTTAGTCAAAATTTTGAATTTTATCATCTGTTATATAAGCAATACGCAAAAAACGGTTTACTTATTTGCAGCAATGTGACAGATATGAGTCGATTATAACGAATAAAAGACCATAATATTTTACTTTCTATCTTGGAATATTTAATAATAATAATAATAATAATAATAATAATTAATAATAAAAGGTAGAAAAGTGATTCCGATAACATTTGAACGAATGATCAAATTAACGGTAAGCTAACAATCATTGGAACTTTCAATTATTAGATTTGTAATATTTCAGCTTCACAGGGTTTTCTAGAATCTGTTCTTCAGTTTCAAAATATTTGTAATGCAATTCCGCTGGCGGAAATTATGTGAATGTTATGAATGTATTTGATTGAATAATTTATATTTTTAATGCATTGTTTTGAATGCTAAAATAAATCTTTATAATTACAAATTTTCATATTTCTTTGAGTCGATTTTTTTTTCTGCTCACAACTGAATACTTTCACTTTTGAATGTACGTTGGCCTTTTTATCATCAGGGGGTACATGACCCCCCCCCCCCCCCCCGTTTAAGATTGTTTTTAAACACATGGTCGAAAAAATAATAACAGGACTGAAAATTGTCTTTCACAGGCTGCCTTCCAATTGTTTTCCGAAGACCCCCCCTCCCGTGACGGAAAATCCTTAATTACTTTAAAAGTCTATTTAGTCTAGTTTTAAGTCTTTAAGAATAATACACTTGTATTATATTTTTCAAAATCATCAGAGAACAAGGAAGTTTAGTTAATTAAATCTGAAAATCTAATCAATTGCCTCTCCCTGCTCCCTCCCCCTACCTTGCAGCAGGCGCCCATGCTGCCCTTTATATAAATTTTTGGAGTAACAAAATGTACAAAATAAACACGGCAGTGCTACTGAAAATGAAATTAATTAATATCTGTTAAACGACAAAAAAAAAAAAAAAAAAAAAAAAAAAATTAAATTCAAATAATAATAATTAGAAGAAGAAGAATCCTTGAAAATAAGTTGCCTTTCAGTTTCAGATAATGCAATTTCAGGCTCCTCATCAGTGAGATCTCAAATTCCCCTCGCTAATGTCAAACCTATGGCCGTGTGATGCATTCGTATTTATAACAAGAACGAAAAATCATGCGTCAAGCATAGATTACGAAACACTTTCCAACACAACCAGAAAACTGTAACGAAACTTCACCGTTAAATAAGGTGAAAGAAGATATGTAAGTAAACAGTTTAGAAAACATATACCACATTTAACTAGTCGGATGTGTCAATCCCAAAACTTTCTTCTATCTCACACAGGTTTCACATACACTAAAAAGAATCAGCACCAATTTATATCAAGGTCTAACTGAAACTGAAGTTTTATTAAATTCCGTGCAATATATCTTGAGATATGACTATCGCTAAAATCGTGTAAATCCTGCAAAATGCTGCATAGCAGCGGCACCTGCTGGGCGATTTTTACCAAAAACTAATCAGCATCCATTTATATCAAGAACTAACTGAATCTAAAGTTTTATTAAATTCCGAGCATTAGTTCTTGAGATAGAGCTATTGCGGAAATCGCGAAGAATGCTGCATAGCAGCGCCACCTGCCGGGCGATTTTTACCAAAAACTAATCAGCACCAATTTATATCAGGGACTAACTGAATCTAAAGTTTTATTAAATTCCGAGCATTAATTCTTGAGATAGAGCGCCCACAAAATTTGTGTCACATACAGACAGACTCACAGACAGACATTTTCTAAAAACAGTCAAATCGTGTTCAGGACCTTCTAAAACGTATAAATCCGTCGAAAACCGGAAGTCGAAAATTTTCATGAATCCAATACTTTCTTCCTGTAAAGATAGAAGAAAGTAAAAATACAGTTCTCGAAATTACCTTCCAGTGCCAAAACAGTAGTCGAATTATTTTGTGCAACCCTGTATATGATCGATAGATGTGGATATATAACATGATAAAATTTAGTTTAGTTAGAATATTCGCATTCAGCAATTTTCGCCAATCGATAGAAACACACTCGAAATCTTTTGTACAGCCCTGTATATTATGCAAAGACTTTTGTACACACCATATATTAAAGTAAAAGGCAACTTAAAAGTCACTCGCAGCAACTACCAACCGTAAACGACAATGTATCTTTTTCTTTGCGTAGCCCTGTATATAAATTTATTTATATTCTACAAATTTCTATTAGTCTACTAAATATAGTTGAGCAGGAAAATGCGTAACACAATTAAAAACTACCCTTAAGCAATTCAATCCCATAGTCTGTAATACTTACGGATTCCCTTGTGTAGCCCTGTGTATGATCAACCGAGTTTATAAACACACACGTACTATGAAAAAATTTAGTTAAACTAAAAAACGCAAACCAAAGTTGAAAACGCACTTATCGCACATATACTGTAAATATCGCACATGTACTGTTTATTTTGTGTGTCCCTGTAAATAAATGCAATGCACACCACACTTTCAAGAGAACAATTTATATTGCACCTCAGTAATACATATAATTTTCATTATGTTTGAAATAGTGAAATATCACTAAATTACACTGCAAACGATTTTTCCACATAGAACAATGTGTAACAGAATTCTTTTGTTTGACCCTGTAAATGAATAATAAATGCTTTGCACCCCATATTCTGCAAAAAGCATGTTTTAATGCGCTTCATAATAATATATCAATTTCATCATGTTTTAAATGACGTAGCATCATCAAAATGCACTTGAAACGATTATTTCCCATTGACTGTAATGTAACGGAATAATTTTGACAGTCCCTGAAAAAAAAAAAAAAAAAAAAAAAAACTAAGTGCTACACACTTCAGTTGAAATAGGGAACATGCTATAGCAAACAACAATAACATACAAAAATTTCAGGGTTCACAAAAATCCGAGTATATTTACGCGAGTTAGAGCACAGACAGACGGCAGACACAAACCGAAGTCATAAACACTTTTCAACTAGATTGGAAAGTGTTAAAAAATATATCTCCTCAATAAATTAATATTTTTACCTTTTTTTTTTCCTGTGTACTTTTTTTGAAGGATCTCTCTCTCTCTCTTTTTTTTTTAGTTGTCAAAATTTTTCTAAAATATATACTTAGTTTTATGTAAAGTGTTAAAATCTTACTCAGTTTTGCTAAAATTTTAACACATAAAATTATAAATGTAGTATATATATTAGGAATATTTTGACAACTAAGAAAGAAACAGACATCCTTTAAGAAAAAAGAAGTTAAAAATATTAATTTCCTAAGGATATATTTTAAAAAGACGAACGCATCACACGCCCATAGGTTTAACATTAGCGCGGTGGGAGGGGGGGGGGGGGATTGAAATATCTCACAGATGAGGAGCCTAAGGGGACGCTCCAGCAATCCATTGCTATGCGATGCAAGTTAATCCCTTCCCTCCTTCGTGTCGTGGGGACCGTGAAATGTTTCCGTTTTAACATGTTTTACTGCACACACACACACATATATAATATATAGAGAGAGGTTTTGTTGTATGCCAAAATGGAACCTACCTAATACGGAATCCTGCTTTAAGCGGAAAAATTCCTTGGTTTCGGCGAAATAAATACCATACAATCACACCTGCTAAGACGAAAACCTGTCTAAAACGGGATTTTTATCGTTCTCTCACGATTTTGTTTTAGCTAAGGCCACTATAGGGGCCTTAGATAGGACTAAGGCTCCTGTAATATAAGGGAGGCTGTTGTATTATACTAACTCTAGATAGTTAGTACTGGAATTTTCTTCAGAAGAGAAAGAAAAAGAAAGTCAAAATCACCTGAATACTTTTTTTAAACAGTTAGTAATTTCATACAGTAATCTATGAAAGTTATTCCTATAGCAACAGTAGAGAATACTTTTTTTTTTATAGTTTGTACTTCCCACACAGCACACTTGGTCCCAGTGATGTCTCGAATACATCGCAAAGTCTCATTATCATCACGTCTATGTGTGATGTACATGAAACATCTCTGAGATAACAAAACAGGCTGCCACGAGATGTATCTTTGCGATAGCCTGGAGACGCAAGCTGCCGTTTTCGCCCATGCGCAAATACGCGATGGTCATTCACGCATGTGCGAGCTAAATAGCGTCTAATGCAAAGCGAATTCATAGTGAAGGATGTGTATGCATGCCATGTTGTTTGCTGTGTGTTTGATTTCTGTCTTTTTTTTTTCTATTTGAGTGACGTTTCTTCAGTTTTTAGGAAAAAATCAAATAACTATGGTTATTCTTGAAGACTAAGAGTACATATAAATGATTATGTTAATATACTCAGGCTTGATAACTGCACTTCCTTTCGCAATTTTAAAGTAGATTGCTGTTTGCATTATTTTTCATATCCAGAGGAACTCTCAAAAATATTAATCTTCAAATATAATAATAAAAACTTGTCATAATAGAAAAGTTTGTCATAGCAAAACATATTAAAAACGCTTTGCGATGTTAGTTATTTTATTTACATGTGATATTTTCAGCTTTTAGGTATCTAAATAAAATTTCTTTTTTATGTTTACCTTTTGTACTTTATTTAGATTTTTTATGTTAAAATTGTTCATTGCAATTCATTGCAAACATCATAAAACATTTATATTAATATATATGAATCTACAATTTCGAGTAATGGTCTATTCTAATAAAAAAATAATAGTTTTATTTGCAAAAGTTGAGAGATCATGAAAGGTAAGTGTTATAATTTATTAAACTTTATTATCGTGTTATATATTTATACATTTTACATTTTCTTAAATATATTTAAATGTCTTATAAAGCTTATTCTGCAGTTTTATTTAATGTATATTAAAGAAAAATGTGTTGCGAGTTTTAAGTAAAAAATATAATAAAACTGTAGAAAATTAACATTTTACATTATCCACCATCCATGCAATACTAAACATGTTTTTTTTTTTTTTTTTTTTTTTTAATGGTAATTGTGTAAACAATGCAATGAGTCAGTATTCAAGTTGCATGCACTTTTGAACTTTTTTTCGGTATAAAAAATAATAATTTTAGTCTCTTATTTAATGTAAAAATGAACCATTCATTCAAAAATAGTTATATAAAGTTTAGAATTTGTTTTGTTCCTTTTTAAAAGGACTATTTAATTTTATTTTCTTAAAAGAGTACTGCTTTTTACAAATATGTACAGTTCAGATCTGTGAGGATTAAGATGTATTACACAGTGAAATTACTATGTATTCTTAAAAACTGAGAGTGCATCATAAGTTGAAATTTATTTCATCTATTTGTGCTGGGAGGGGGAGGGGGGGGTCCTGTTTTTACAATGACATGCAGTATTTTCTTAAAATTAAACACAGAATATATTTGTTAAATTGTGAAGATTTAGGTAGTAATATCTTTAAGGTCAGATAAAAAAAAATAATAGTAATAAAGATAACTTCAGTTTCTTGATGGATTTTACATTATATGCTCATATGCTGCAGGATTATTTTAGAGGCTGCATTAATTGTGTTTGTTTAAATTATTATTCTAAAGTTATGTACTGCCAAAATTCAAGATAATTTTAAATATGCATTAAAAATAGGACATCAATGTGGAAAAAAAAAAGCACATTTGTATCAATATATATTTGTGCTATACAATAGGGACATCAAAGTTTTCTCATTTCTGTAAATGCTCGCTAAATATGATTTGATATAAAAACATAGTGATATTTTAATTTAAACCTGGTTTGTATAATAAGGTTCTGTTCTTTTCCTCCCTATAGGGAGGAAAAGAACAGAATAAAATTGCAGCCATAATTTTCCATGTGAAAGAGCTATAACTATCTAGTGCTGCCATCTATTGTTGGTTAAAACTACTAAACATTTTTAAACGCCTTTTACTTACCCATCATAGGTAAGTAAAAGGGTATATGGTGTCTTGTAATCGTTTTGAAAATCGATTTTTTTTAAATTTTTTTTATAAGTAAAAGTAATAAAATTAAATAAGTAGTAGTAGTAAAATATAAAAGTAAAAAATAAGTAAGTATTGTAAGTAAAAGGGTATAGGGTGTCTTGTAATCGTTTTGAAAATAGATTAAAAAAAAATTTTTTTTTGGCGGATTTACACGTTTCAGACACTGGAGATTCCGAAAAACATATTTTTAGAAAAAAAAATTTGCCGTCCGTCTGTGTGTCTGTAAACGGTCTATCTCCCGAAAAAATTGAGATAGAGACTTAAAATTTGGAATGTACTTAGTATGTATAATGGGAAGAAGCTAATTTCAGTAACCTCGATTATCCGAAACTATTTTTTTTCGGACTCTCAAAATATTAGTTCTGAGAAAAGGTATATAAAAATTTTCGAAATTGTTTATTTTAAGGAGTGAATATAAAAGACAATAAAAAAACATAAATTTTGCATATAGAATGTAGTCGATCGGATAGTTAGTTGCTGAGATATTTGTAATCCTATTTTCCACACTCTTCGATTTTTCATGACCCTGTATTTCATCCAAATTTCAATTCAAAGATATATTTTAATTGGAAATGAGACACTTAATCAGATGCAATAAACCGCTAGTTAATAGGATTATTGTTTTTGGATTTATAAGGATGTTTCTTTTAAGCAATTCAGTAATCGAGCCTTTAAAGTTTATGACGACATCAAGCCACGATTTTATTGGAATTGCAATGCATTTTATAAGTAGTTTACCTATTTTTTATTTTAATATTTTACATTATGCGTATCCATGATGTGTAAGTATTACGGTGGTCCCCAATAACTAGTTTTGGGAAAATTTAGTCTACATTTCTAGAAAAACATAAATATCTAGAATAGAAGATGGAGTTTTGCCTTACAAAAAGATTCAAAAGGTCAATTCCAATACACATTGTAATTTCTCACTGTTTTACCTCTCAGTCATAAAATAAAATTCAATTAACAAGTGCTTTATATTAGAGTATGCACACAGCTATATCACACCTCCTTTTTAAATGCTTCCCGAAAAAGTAAAAGTTCTACATTAATAGAAATTTTTAAGTACTTTTTTATGATTAGTTACTATAAATATTATTTTCCATCATAAATTTTATAAAGAAAACTGCAATATGTATATAACGTTTTAGAGAAAAAAAAGATCGTATTTAGATAGATGCTGCTGCTTCAAGAACTTTTAGGGGGTTCTCAAAAAAATTTTTTTTTAGAGATTAAAAAGGTCATTTAATCTAAGCAGAGATTTCTATAAAAACTTTAGGCAGAAATTGGCTCGTTTCAAAACTTTTTGGTTTATTATTATTATTATTATTTGTAAAAAAAAAAAAATGCTTTTTAAGTTTAAACGTTCCTGTAAGCACGAGGTCTAAGTGGTTAGTATTTGCAAATCACTTCTAATCACCGGCCATGCCACAAAGGAGAGCGTTTTTGAATGAAATAGTTACAATGTTTGCAATTTTTTTTGTCATTTCACCAAAATTTCTTGAGTACTTTTAGAAAGTTTGTCACTTAATACATTAATCTACAAAATCTATAAGTATGACGACGAAAAAGTTAGAAAACCCTTTTATACTTTCCGTTAGGGGAAAGAAACAATAGCATAAAATTAAATTAATAGTAATAGTTTTTGATGCAAATGAGATATAACTAAGTCTGAAAGAAAGTTCGGTTTCATTTTGGGCCCAAAATCTGAATTTTGGTAAACTTTCGGTTTCGGCGAAAACACAGCCGCAATTTCGGTACAAACCGAAACTGTAGTTTGTTTTTTTAAGTGCTTGCCTGTAGAAAAACCCATGCAGAAGCCCATAGTACCTTCGGGTATTTTTCCTTCATACTATCATTGAAGAATCGAACAATACTGGTAACAATAAAACATTTTAATAACAATAACTGTTCATTCCTTGTAATAATAACAAGAACAAAAAATCATGCATCGCAGCATAGATTATGAAACACTTTCCTACACTATCGGAATATTGTTAAGAAATTTCATTTTTGTTCATATAAAGAAATGAAATATCTAAATAAACAACAACAAATCAACGCAGCAAAAATTCATTTTCAGCAATTGCTGTCCATAGTCAATAATGTTTGCGAATTTTTTCGTGCAGCCCTATATATGATCTACACACCTCGTAACACACTAAATAATAAATATACGCTGGTGTCCAGAAATTAAGGGGCAGTGACCAATTTCAGACGTTTCGTCGAATAATAGGATTATATGGGATGTCCTCCTCAATTTTTCAATTATTGCTGTAATTTTTTGAGTTTTCACAATATTTCACTGGTCTTTTTATATGAGTTGCCCTATCGTATTGACTATAAAAAAATCTTTGCTGTAGTTCGCGCATGTGCAGTTTAAATTTATTTAATAAAAATACCTATATCTCATCAAATATTCAATATATTAATATTTTAATCACAGTATACTATTTCTACGATTTTGTGTAAAATTTTTGGAAAGCAGTCTTAAATTCCTCTGAAAACTCTGCATGCTACAAAAAAAACCCTTTTGAATGTTTCACAGAAACCTTAACATTTTTACGAATATACGTGCTATGCTTACACAAATGTTGAACAGGACCTATATAGTAATTTGCTACAATGACAGACCATTTTTAGTATTTTTTGTTACTTGGGCAATCGAAAATATTATTAAAATTATTATTACCTCCCTCTAATTGTCCTCACGACAAAATTTTCACTGAAAAACATGAAGTCAAACATGTTCTTTACATCCTCAAAGTTAAAAGAAATCAGTCAAGATGTTCCCAAGCAATCCAAGTGCTAGGTAAAAAAATGTCATAAAAAAAAAAAATGTCATAAAAAATCCCAGACGGCTCGGCCTACAGGCACAGGTAGATTTCGAAGACGCAGACCGTGGGGCACCTGTTTATTGAGAATTGCAGAAAAAAGACCTATTTGCCATGATGTGGCAGTTGGGACCACCCACTTCGAAATATACCTCTGCCTGTAGGTGGAGCCAGCAGGGATGTTTTTGTCTTTAATTTTTTTTTATCGTAAAAGTTGGTCCTATAAAAAAACTTGTCATTATAAAAGTTGTAATTAATATTAAGAAGATTTATAATAAATTTAAGCGGATTTGATATCTTGGGAATGGACGAAGTTATGAATTTTTTTTCTTCTGAAACCCCTATTCCCCCCCCCCCCCCCTCCTTGGGGGCATTTTTAATGAAATCAAAAATCTGTCATACATAAATTTTTGGTCCAGTAGAAGTAATAATAACTTTAAACGGATTCGATATGTATAAAAATTAAGAAGTTATGGGTTTTTTTCTGTTTTCACGTCTGCTTGTAGGGAGAGCCAGCAGGGATTTTTTTTTTTTTTTTTTTGCCGTAAGAGTTGGTCCTATAAAAAACTTTTCAATATAAAAATTGTAGATAATTTTAAGGAGATTTACAATAAATTTAAGCAGATTTGATATCGTGGGAATTGACGAAGTTATGAATTTTTTTCTTCTAAACCCCCCCCCCCCCCCCCCTTGGGGCCATTTTTAATGATATCAAAAATCTGTCATACATAAATTTTCAGCCCTTTTCCTAGAAGTAATAATAACTTTAAACGGATTCGATACGTATCATAATTAAGAAATTATGGGGGGTTTTCTGTTTTCACAAAAAGCCCCCCTTGGTTCGATTTTGCCCGTTAACAAACTTGACCGAGATTTTATGCCCCTTGATTTTATGTATCAATTTGGAAGAGATTTGTGCAGAATTATTGGAGTTATCGTGTCCATAAAAAAGTGACATTGATAGATAGATAGATAAAGTTTTGAACTGGGGGTGTTTTTGGGTTCTGGGAGTCATGATAGGTGAAGATCTGCAAAAATTTTTCAAAAACTCCAACTTAGGGGAGAATGTAATAGGTAGTATTTCTTATGAAATCTACCTAAAAAAAGCATTTAAAGTTTCCATTAGTGGCAATTAGTTATAGCGGCATATTTGTCACTGTGACTTTAGTAATAATTTGAATTTCTAAAAATCATTTTTGGATTATATTCTAGCCACAATAAGTTAACAGAAAATACAAGATTTTTGTTTTCTTATATTTTTTGAAACTTTTAAATTAGTGCCCCTTACTTGGTAACTACCTTAATAAGATTTTTGTACCATGATTTATGTATTGTATAAAATCAGAAATTTCCATAATTCTATTTGAACTCCAACACAAATTGAAATGAAATAACTTAGTTTTTTACTTTATAAGTAATCCATTAAACAATTCATTAAACTCAAAATCACTTGGACAGAGAAAAGTTTAAAGTAAAAACAGTTGCTTTGCTGTTGCATATAAATTGTATATACAGAGTATTTTAGTACTAAACTGAATACTGAGGGTTTTGCTCCAATCGGAAGTCAGATATTTATTATTTCTAACTTCAACAAATAACGAATATATTTTAACGAAATGTTCAATAGGCTGACTTTGTTTTGTGTGAAATGTGATAACATCACAAAAAGTACTGGAAGTACACAATAATTCGGTCAGTGACACAGTATGTAAAATCAACTACATTCTGAACCATGGAGTTCTTAGTTTCATTCAGCATTGTTTGGATGGTTCCATCATTTTTTGTGATATGGTTATAATTCACACAAAGCAAAATAAGTAAATATGTTGCATGTTGTTCTTATAAATCTGGATAGAAAATAAGGGGAAAAAATAAACACAAAATAAAATATTTTAAAAACTATTTTTATTTTTCCCAGTCGTACAATAAATGGCACTTCAAAGGAGCATTTTCTATTTTAAATAACTTAATCACACAGCATGTTTTATTAACAAACCAAACAAACATAGTTTACATAAAATAAAAATGAAACTGGATGATTTTAAAAACATAAATTATTGTGAGCAACATTGCAGACTATAAAGAATGCATTAAAAATTATTCCTAAGCATGTTAATAAAGAAAAATAAATTATTAACACTATTACTGAGAAAATTATATAAAGCTGAAATAATATTAGGTAGTTATGTAAGTGTTATTTTTTAAATGAAATAAAGTGATACACAAATGATGATGATTTTTATTGCTGCAAAACTGACAACATGTTTAGAGTAGATATTATAAAACCAACAATATGGATAAAACATGTTACCATATTTTAGATGAATTTATCTACATAATATGACTGTATGAAAATTACTGTTGCATAAAAATATTTTTTTAACTTTTCTATCGTCATTTTTAAAAATTGATTTTGGCAGTCATGAAGACCACAAATAAATTCATTTTAATAATAATAATAATAATAAAAATTAATAAAAATCTACTGACATAACCAGAATTAAGTAAATGAATATTTTGTGTAAAACATGTGGGCTACTTTTTACTGTATATATACATAGTTTTTTATGGAGGCACTAGTTAGATGCATAGAAAGATACTAATTTCAACTTCAAAATAAAATTTACCGTCATGTGACTAAACTATTTTTAAAATGTGAAAGTTGTTAAAAACACTTTAAATAATAGTTTGCATAGTTGAAAGAGAAGCACCAAATAAGTTGGCAGCAAATAACAACAATCAAATATCTTACAATTAACCATAAGAACTAAAAAGTACAATATACACCAGGACTGAAAATTCCATTAGTCTTAGAAATATTGACACAATTTTTTTGTAAGTAAAGAAAAATTTTCTAAATTTTCAGTCTGAAAAATGAGTCACATTTTTAATTTTCTCTGTTAATTTTAAAGCATTTTTCAAGATGTCTATGTATGCAATACTTTTTAATAGGTTGCATATCATTTTTAGTAGAGTATACATAGTATAATTTACTATTGTACAAAGGACCCTGTCAAAACCAAAGTCAGTGGGACCTAAGGCCTGATATTTATTCTGATCTTCTTTCCTGTAACAGTCATAAAAAATTGAATACTCTTTATGGCTTAGAATACATATATGAACAGGCCAACAGATACTTAAATAAATATATATTTGTCTTTAATGTCCTTCTACTGTAGAAGTACAAAATAGTGATGACAATTGGTATAAGGTCAAAAACTGATTAAAATACTCTCAGCACATAAAACTCAAATCAACTAAGTTTGAGTCATTGATACCATTGACAAAGTAAAATGCATAAAAATTGGGCCTCCTAAAATCAGGAAGGGGGGAGAGGAGAGGGCGGTGGCCCCAGTTGGCCTGAGCTTTAATCTTGTCCATTCCAGGAGTGATTGTGAATTCATATGAAAATATCTGAAACATTCATAGTAGGGGATGTAAGAGGGTGATTTTATTCTTTTAAGAAAAATAACTTTAAAATAACATATTTATGCTTGAAAAAAATTATACTGCACTATATTACTTATAATGATAAATTTTTGAATTATAGTCAGCTAAAAGCATTAAAACAGTTCTATTTATAAAATATATACATACAGTTATAAATAAAAATTTATATATATTTCCCCCCAAAATAACATACAAATGGATGATTTCGATTTAGAAGATATAGTACCTAAAAATGAATGCTCTTCCAACAACAACAAAAGGAATTCCAGTTGTAAAACAGAAGAAAATACTGGAATTCCAGTATATAACACAATCACACCCGATATTCTTTTAAAGCGGATACGCAACAAGAAAAGTTAAGTGGAAATCAAATCCAATTGTAATATTAATTCTGGTTAATGAATTAGTTAAAAAACTAAAATATATCAATATCAGCCATGCAACTAGCATTTGATAATCATTAATATCTTTTTTTGCACATAAAGTTTTACCCTTTCCAACTGACTGCAATCTCACTGGTTATTGCTACTCCCAGGTTGAGAACCAATAGTCAAATAATTACAAAGAACACTAAGGATGAGGCAAAATCCATCATAATATCTCCCATATTAACTGTTAGCCAATTCAGTACATTTAAGATCAGGTAAACCATGCTATAAAGCTTAAATTTCTCATTTTCTATATCTCAAACAAATAAACAAACAAAAATGTAAAACAAAATATTTGAAAAATAAATAGTTTTAAATGTGGCATCTCGGTGTTTTCTTGCATAAAAAACATAACACATAAATATGTACAATTAAAATCAAAGTACTATAGGTGAAGTTTTTGTTGCAAATTTTTTATAGTACTGACAGTATCATTAATTAAAACATTAAAAATTGAATCTGCAATTTGTAACTTTACTGTCACTTCATCTTGGTCATAATTAACCCAATCTGGCTCTTCTTCCTTAAGTTCGCTGATGAGTATAGTGTCTACAAAATCTCGTTTTTTACGTCCCAGTTTTAAAGCAGACCATGAAATCTGTCTCCTTTTATTAAGATTTTTAGGATCTTCATTGATTCGCAAAGCTTTTTCAATATCTTTCTGAATGCTTTTCTGTATTACTTCTTTTGATGATGGTATCAGACATTTAGGAGTTAATTTTCGGGGTCTCAGCCATGGCTGTGGTATTTGTTCTGTCTCACTAAAAATAGGAAAATGTTAATTAGTATATATATTATAAACACATAATAAAGACAACATAGAATTCATCATTCTCAAATTGGGGAAAATAAAAATCGAATAATGATAGATGAAACTTATATCCATTAACAATGACAGCCATAAAATATCCATAAAAGAAAATTTAAAGTAAATGAAATATTTGTGGAATCATGGCAGAATCATCAGTCCCAAATTACCATAGATTCCAGAAAACATGTACAATTTCATCCTTGCATAAGCTATAATAAGCTAAAAAAGTACAATATTTGGGCAATCGTACATTTAAAAAATAGAGATATGTATAAATCAAATGGAACATGGAATATAAATCATATCTGCATGTTTAATCCCAAACAGGCATGCATGATCAGCAAGACTATAAATTGTTGTCAAAACATTTACTAATTCAGAATAAGTAAAAAATGACTCAGGAACGACTCAAGAAGATTGCATTTTAATCAAGGAATTACACAGAAACAGTGTACAATAACAGGATGAAGCCAGAAATAGTTGAATAAGATAAATTATAGTGCTGCCATCTAGTAAGATAAATTACAAATCTAAATGGAAATAACTACAAATTATTCAAAATAAACAGTGTAATTAATGACAGCGGTTGATAAAACTTAGTTATATAATGCAACTTAATTTAAAATAAAGTAAAAATAAATAAGGCATAGGAGAAGATAATAAATACATTATAAACTAATATTTAAAAGATGTTTAAATAATTTTTTTATAATAATGAGAAGTATAAATATAAATTAATAATTAAATAAAGAAGAATTATAAAAAGACAAGTGTTAAACAGTTAAATAAGACAAAATATATTGATGTATATAAATGTAATATGATGGAGGAATTGACGTGATGACATTTTCCCACACTAAGCTAAGAAGTTAATTAAAAATTAATAAATGCAATTAATAAAAGAAATGAAACCACTGATATTAGAATGAAATAAAGTGTGCTGAATGAACTAAAGAGTTTAAAGAAGTAATAAATTTATGCATTAACCCCTTAACACAATAACCCCCCTTCTCTCTCCCTCTTTTTTTTCTTAACCACTGTAAATTAAATTTCCATACACCTTTCCTATATAGTCTACCCTTCCAGCATACTTCCTTTTTTAATGTGTTTTTATTAAATTTTTAGCTTAATTTTCTTATGAAATAATAATAATAGAAAATTATGCAATAAGTTAATTTTGTCTATACAACACTTCCTTTTTTCATACTCTGTCTACCCATCCTACCATCTATACTAATAAAAGAAAGTTTCTCTTTGTGTGTCGTCTGTCTGCGATGGCTAGCGAAATCTAGCGCACCTAGAAATCTGAAATTTTAGGTGAGGATAATACAAGGCCTCTCCTGGTGCACCTGAGACTCAGAATTTAATATTTTGAAAATTAGAGTAGTTATTCATGAAAATCTGAACAAAGATCACAAACAAAAAAGCACTCTTACAAAATCTGCACATACATGCTCAGAAGCAAAGCGCGAGTCAGCCTGTTTCTTTTTCTTTTTTCTAAATTCGCCATAGGCGAACGGCTGGAAATAACCGTCTAGATAGTCTCGAAGAATGTACTTTTACGTCTTAAACAATCCAGTCAGTTCAAAAAATTTTTACATTTAACCGTTTAAAAAATAATAATCAAGAAGTGTTGAATTCATGTTTTTAATTTTCTCCCATTTTCCGAGCCTCGCATCCGCCAGACTGCAAGATATACAGAAAAACAGAGTGCACCAAATTGAAGATCTGACTTTTTCCTTTTAAAAGCCACCTTTGGTATTTTAAATATAAAAGTTAACCCTTCTAAAACATATATTTTCTGCAAAAGTATACTTCTGTTTTTTCAATTTTTACAATTTTGGTGATTTTTAAAAATTCGCATCAGCGGTTCTGAGTGAATTACAAAAATCTAAAAATACCAGACAATATCTACATTTGATCCCTTTTCAACATCTGCAATCGTTTTTGAAAATTAAGAATATTAACCTTTCGAAAAAAATTTGCACGCAGGACTCACTTTTGTGAATTCTAATTTTCTGCTATATATAAAATCACGCATCGGCTCTCTAAAATAACCAAACAAAAAACAAACACACCTAAGGACATCTATGTTCTAACGGGTTCATTCAGAAACCTTTAGTTAAAAAAAAACTTATCGTTAACCCTTTTGAAAACATTTTTTACCGTAAGACATTTTTGCATTTTTAACAATTTCTCCTATCTTTAAAAATTTGAATCTGTGTTTATAAACAAGATATGAAAAACGAAGAATACCGTGCCTAATCTACGTTCCTCTGCTTTTTAAAATCTGGTATCAGTTTCGAAAAAATTGAATTTTAACCCTCCGAAAAAAAAATCATTTACAAAACTCACTCAAGTGATTTTCTTTTTTCATACCAGGTTTAAAAATCTGTATCGACTCGGGAAATGCGAATACAGACAAACAGAAGACACCAGATCAAAGCCACATTCATTTTCTTCAAAATGCATCCTTAGATTAAAAAAAAATATTTATAGTAACCCTTTCAAAACCTGTCATTTACGTAACCCACTTTTGCAATAGCATTGAGCATTTAGAGAGCCAGTAAGGTGTCATCCTGTTTTGGCAGTGAGTCAATCAAGTAACAGGAGGATTCAATTGTTGTTGTCATGTTTTGGAGCAGTGAGTAAGACAATTATCAGTACTTTATATGATGGATATTACAGTTGGATGTAAAACATAAGAAAATTAAAGAAATGGCATATAGAGCTGACTGGTCACCTAGAAAGCGATGTAAAATAGTACTATTAAGTAAACACGATTAATTTATGAAGAAATTAAAAGATAAATTGGTGGAAATGTAACCAAAGATGACATTTTTAAATTTTTGAAGCGGTAATAGGAGACTATGTCACTACAAAATCAAACTGGTAAAGGCAGGAAAAGGTGTACAACAGCAAGTGATGATAGGAAAATAAAGAGGAAGTGAATAGGTGACAGAAGAAAATCAGCTGGCTGATTTAAACCAAGGTGAAATGACGTCAGCCAATGTGATGTTGAGTGCAACAACTGTTCAGCACAGATTGTAAGGTTTGGTTTAAATGGTAGAATTCCACAAAAAAAAAAACATTTTTATCACTCCAACAAAAGTTTAAAAGATTAAACTGGGTTAAAATTCATGTTAACTGGCCAGTGAAACAATGGGACAGTGTTATTTGGTCTGACGAGACCAAAATCTCCCTGTTTGGTAATGATGGCATAAAATATGTAAGGACAGGAATCTGAGAAGATTTGCATTTTAATTGCCTTACACACACTGTAGAGCATCCAGTCAGTGTTATGACATCAACAAGTGTGGGCATAATTTATATGATTTATGGGAATATGGATGTCCAAAAATATACAAATGAAATACTTTAAAACCCCAGTTATCTGAAAAGCATGGGACCATAGGATATTCGGTTGACAGGGGTTCCATAGGAATTTTTGGATAACTGGGAGACTTCCTAATTTTATTCTACCAGATGACACTACTCACCCTTCTCACTTCTCCACAGTCAGGTAAAGAATTTGTGCTTGCAGGTGCAGCAAGTGTCCGTATTCTGTTCGATTTCCCCTTCCTGTTTACATGTGTTTTAATTTCCTCCAAACTTTATTTACGATGAGTAATATTTTAAAGCACAATAGGATTTTTATAAGCATGAAGAGCTCAATGGGTAGAAAAAGTTGATACTGGCACTTTAACAGGGATCACTCTAGAGAGTTTCAGAGGGGCGGGTCCGCCCTCATGCCCTTTTTAGATAAAATCCCACCCTCCTTGCCCTTTTTCCATGTACAATTCTACCCTCCTTGCCCCTTTTCCAGGTAGATTTCTACCCTCCTTTTATTCCTGGGTAGAATCCTGCCTTGTTTGCATTGTACTTTCAAAAATTCTTTACCTATCTTTTATTTTTAGAATGCTAGTATGGTACATCACGGAGTAGAGGTCTGCACGGGCCGAAATTTCCAGGCCCGGGCCCGGCCTGACCTATACAAAAAAAATTTGGCCAGGCCCGGCCCGATAAAAAAATTTAAAGTTCGGCCCAAACAAAAAAAATATTGGCCCGGCCCGGCCCGATTTAAAAGTTAAAAGTTCGGCCCGAGCCCGGCCCGGCCCGAGTAAATTTCTACAAAACATAATTTTTACGTTGATTTGGTTAAAAATTTGCCTCGTAGGAGGAGATCTAAACAAACATTTCTATCTTAGCCTTTTTTTTCATGTTTATAATCTACATTTTTATAGAGGTGCCGAAAGCTGGAATGTGTATTTTTTTAATAAATCTCCATTTGTTGTATGTATGTGTTTAAGTTATCATCAATATTGTTAATCCATATTCCATTTATTGAAGTGTTAAAAATCAAAAAAATGCTATACAGTAAAATCTTCTAAGATGGAATTGCATAGGAAAGAAAAAAATGAGTTATAGACAATTTGCCTTCTTATCAGGTGTAAATGTATTATTATATTATTTTCTTACGTATTAGAATATTCATTTTTAATGGATCAACACATTTTTCAATTTAAGACAGGATTCCGTCATAAGCAGGTTCTTTTTCACACGTTTTACTATATTTTAATTTAGCCATATTTTAATAAGTGTATAAATCTACTATTCTTTAAAAAGAATAAATTTTAATGTTTAATTATAAAATAATGGCGATTTAAAAATGTATGCATGTTTTGCAAAGATTTTTATGCCAGATCTTATTTTACTGACCTTCGAACAGACCAGGCACGCCGAGACAATGATTTTCATACGGGTCAAAACCAGGACTAAAAATTTTGAGGCGTGAAGACTAGGAAAAATGAAACCAGTCCCGGCTCTGTACGGAAAAAATAATTTAAGGCACGGCCTTATTCTTCAGGAAAAAAGTAAGGCCCGGCCCGGCCCGTAAAGAGTAATCATTCTGCCCGGCCCGAGTGCCGTGAAGAAAAATAGGCCCGAGACCGGCCGAGTACGGGCTTCGGGCCTTGGCCCGGCCCGTGCAGATCTCTATCAGGGAGTACTCCTCTTTCCCGCTTTATTTCTGAGTGAAGTGCCCTAGTATGTCTAATCTTTGACTTTGAGTGATTTATCTTTCCATTTATCATTTTTTCAATTGAACAAGACGAAAAGGGTAACTAAGCGTCATTGATTAATTTCACTTTGTCTAGTGAAATATAGTATTAGATCAGCCATTCTGGCCTTTGACCACATGATAACTTACGTAAGTTTTATAAAAAGTTTGAAAAGTAGCTTTAGTCAATGGCGGATCTAAGGGGGGGGCGATGGGGCGATCGCCCCCCCCTTGAGCCGAAAAAGAGTCGATAAACCGACATTAGAGGCCTCCATTGGAAAAGGCTTCCGGCGGTCCCGGCCCGACCCGCTGGTCGGGCCTTCTTTTTCTGGAGTCTCGGGCTTGGAGCGGGCCTCGCGTTTTCTGGAGACTGGGGCCGACCAGACTTCGGGTCGTTTTTCGGATCGTGCCTGGATTAGATTTCATTCTTTCTAAGAGGTCTGCACGGGCCGAAATTTTCAGGCCTGAGCCAGGCATAAAAGCAGAAAATTCGGTTCCGTTGCCAGCAATGGCGTATCGCCCCCCCGCCCCCCCCCCCTTGCTTTAATAAAAGGTCTGCAAACCGACATCAGAGGTCTGTGCGGGAAAGGGTCTGGCCCAAAGAAAAATCTCGAGCCAGTTTTCATTCACGAAACTCGGACCTTGCCAGTTCTCCACTCTTTTCTGGCCGGGTATTCCTTTTCTGTAGACTCGAGCCGGGCCGGTATAGACTTCTTTTTTCCAGGACGAGTTTGGCAAGGAATTCATTCTTTCTAGAGATCTGCACGAGCCGAAATTTCCTGACTCGGGCCCGACCCGGTATAAAAGCTAACAATTCGGCCCGTGTCTGACTCAACCCGTATGAAAACCATTATTCGCTCGTACATACCTCTAAATTCTTGCCTCCGAGCCTATGTTCGGGTGGAATTTTAGGTAGATTTCCAGATCTACGCCGATCATGACTCCCAGAACCCAAAACCACACCCAGTTCAAAACTTTATCTATCTATATCACTTTTTTATGGACACGATAACTTCAATAATTCTGCACAAATCTCATCCAAACTGATATATAAAATCAAGGGGCATAAAATCTCAATTTGGTCAAGTTCGTTAATGGGCAAAATTGAACCAAGGTTGGGGAAATGGGGGGAGGGGGGGGGGCTTTTTGTGAAAACAGAAAAAAACACATAACTTCTTAAATATGATACATATCGAATCCGTTTAAAGTTATTATTACTTCTAGGAAAAGGGCCGAAAATTTATGTTGGACAGATTTTTGATATCATTAAAAATGGCCTCAAGGGGGGGGGGAGGAATAGGTGTGTTTAAGAAGAAAAAAATTCATAACTTTGTCAATTCACAAGATATCAAATCCTCTTAAATTTGTTATAAATCCTCTTAATATTATCTACAACTTTTATATTGACAAGTTTTTTATAGGACCAACCGTTACAGCAAAACAAAATTAAAACAAAAAAATCCTAGCCGGCTCCGCCTACAGACACAGGTGATTTCGAAGTAGTCGGTCCCAACTGCCGCAATATGGCAAAAAGGTCATTTCTTCCGGAATTCCCAAAATACAGGCGCCCCACGATCTGAGTCTTCGAAATCTGCCTGTGCCTATAGGCCGAGCCGTCAGGGATTTTTTTTCGAACAAAGTATTTCTTCCCGGGTGAGGCATTAACGTTCAACGGTCCGGCTCCTCCGGACCGAGTGGCCTCACTCAGGCTTTCAAGAACAAAGTATTGGATTGGTAAAAATTTTCGACGTATTTCTACATTTTAGGAGGTCCTGAACAGAATTGACTGTTCTTAGAAAATGTCTGTCTGTCTGTCTATAGACACTGCTTGACAATTGCTAAGGAACAGAAACATTTTTTGAAATAAATAATCACAGGCAATGATTGAAGAAATGAAACTAAGAACATATGTAATAGAGGTAGAGTGTTATATTTATCATGCAAAATGGTACAGATCGCACCACATGGGAAAGCGGGATAACAAAAATAAAATAAAGAAATGTCTCCTTTGAAAATTTTCGGACTTGACGAAAAAGGGTCTTTTTATATGAAAAAATAAGATATATCAATCTCTCAAGGAATATGGCCTTCTCGGACACTAGTGCACATTTTCATCTGTTATTCATGCTGTCTATTAAACTATTGAAGAGTCCTTGGGGGATATTTTCCCACTCCTCTCTCAAGGCGTTTTTCAGTGCTTGTAGACATTTTGCACTTCATTAATACCGTACCACACGGAATTTCACAGAAATTAATTCAACAACCTAAGGCGCTATTTTTTTCAAACACCTAACTGCATAAATTTTCGAATGAATAACGATCTCCCATGGACTACATTTTAGGCACATAACAGGTCCGTCCTTAGTACGCCATCTATAATTAATTTTACTATGTTGGTTGGCTGTTGGGAACGCTACGTTAAAAAAACGAGTTGTTCCTTAGCAATTGTCAAGCAGTGTTACAATCAAGCAAGTAATACAAATTTTGTGGGCGCTCTATCTCAAGAACTAATGCGCGGAATTTAATGAAAATTCGTATTTAGTTAGACCTTGACATAAATTGGTGCAGATGATGTTTTGGTTTAAATTACT
Organism: Maratus michaelseni; assembly: GCA_963931845.1. Taxonomy (NCBI): domain Eukaryota; kingdom Metazoa; phylum Arthropoda; class Arachnida; order Araneae; family Salticidae; genus Maratus; species Maratus michaelseni. Next base: position 206,998,461 of record OZ007594.1, on the reverse strand, counting down.
CAACAGGTGATACTGCTATGCTGTATTTTTCGCAATATCTATATCTTAAGAATTTACACACGGTATTTCATTAAACTTTAGATTATGTTTGACCTTGGCATATATAGATCTTTATTAGAATTGGGTGTATACCGCCCAACAGATGTAGCCACTATGATCTGTTTTTCACGATTTCCGCGTTTGCTGTATCTCAAGAACGAATAGATTGTCATTTAATTTTTATTGCAGACAATTTGATTTATGTAGAAGAAAGTTTTGTGATAGCCACAACATATTAGTATTAATTTGTTTTCGTAAAAATTGTAGTGATGTTGTACATTTTTTTAGCATAATTTTTAGAAATTTAGTTTGGTTTAATAAATCAAAGAGAGATACTTTTAAGTAATCGGGTGTGCCAATCCCAAAGCTTTCTTCTATCTCATCCATGTTAATACTTCAAAATTCACTTTCACAGAATTCCATTTTACATCAGCTGCTTGCGAAGCGCCGTGTTAGATTGTCATTTAATTTTTATTGCAGACAATTTGATTTATGTAGAAGAAAGTTTTGTGATAGCCACAACATATTAGTATTAATTTGTTTTCGTAAAAATTGTAGTGATGTTGTACATTTTTTTAGCATAATTTTTAGAAATTTAGTTTGGTTTAATAAATCAAAGAGAGATACTTTTAAGTAATCGGGTGTGCCAATCCCAAAGCTTTCTTCTATCTCATCCATGTTAATACTTCAAAATTCACTTTCACAGAATTCCATTTTACATCAGCTGCTTGCGAAGCGCCGTGTTAGATTGTCATTTAATTTTTATTGCAGACAATTTGATTTATGTAGAAGAAAGTTTTGTGATAGCCACAACATATTAGTATTAATTTGTTTTCGTAAAAATTGTAGTGATGTTGTACATTTTTTTAGCATAATTTTTAGAAATTTAGTTTGGTTTAATAAATCAAAGAGAGATACTTTTAAGTAATCGGGTGTGCCAATCCCAAAGCTTTCTTCTATCTCATCCATGTTAATACTTCAAAATTCACTTTCACAGAATTCCATTTTACATCAGCTGCTTGCGAAGCGCCGTGTTAGATTGTCATTTAATTTTTATTGCAGACAATTTGATTTATGTAGAAGAAAGTTTTGTGATAGCCACAACATATTAGTATTAATTTGTTTTCGTAAAAATTGTAGTGATGTTGTACATTTTTTTAGCATAATTTTTAGAAATTTAGTTTGGTTTAATAAATCAAAGAGAGATACTTTTAAGTAATCGGGTGTGCCAATCCCAAAGCTTTCTTCTATCTCATCCATGTTAATACTTCAAAATTCACTTTCACAGAATTCCATTTTACATCAGCTGCTTGCGAAGCGCCGTGTTAGATTGTCATTTAATTTTTATTGCAGACAATTTGATTTATGTAGAAGAAAGTTTTGTGATAGCCACAACATATTAGTATTAATTTGTTTTCGTAAAAATTGTAGTGATGTTGTACATTTTTTTAGCATAATTTTTAGAAATTTAGTTTGGTTTAATAAATCAAAGAGAGATACTTTTAAGTAATCGGGTGTGCCAATCCCAAAGCTTTCTTCTATCTCATCCATGTTAATACTTCAAAATTCACTTTCACAGAATTCCATTTTACATCAGCTGCTTGCGAAGCGCCGTGTTACCTTCCCTGCATGAACAGCCGATGTTAAACTACGAAACATAACGCACATAAATCGCTCACCGGCCCCTTCCGGTGGAATATCCCCAAATTTAAGTACGACCTTCTAGCCATAGTCAAAAACCTATCAATGAAATTTGGTTTAATTCTATGCACAATTTCATACACTTTCGATGATACAAAGGGGACATACACAAGGACAGACAGACATTTTGTAAAAACATGTTTTTCGGGATCTCTTTCGGTGTACATCCCAGAGATCTGCATGGGCCGGAATTTCCAGGCCCGGGCCCGTTCCGATTCGTACAAAAAATTATTGGCCCGGTATAAAAGTTAAAATTTTTGCCCGAGTTTGGCCCGGTATAAAAGTTAAAATTTTCCCGAGTTCGGCTCGGTGTAAAAGTTAAAAGTTCGGCCCGAGCCCAGCCCCGACCGTGTAAAACAAGTGATTGGCCCGACTCGGCACGGTATAAAATCTGAAAAATCGGCCCGAGCCCGGCCCAGCCCGTGAAAACAGATTATTGGCCCAGCATGTTATAAAAGTTAAAAGTATGGTCAAGTCCGGCCCGGCACGGTATAAAAGTTAAAAGTATGGTCCAAGTCCGGCCAGACACGGTATAAAAGTTAAAAGTATAGTCCAAGTCCGGCCCGAAAAAAAATGCTGGCCAGGTCCGGCCCGTAAAAAACAAAATACTGGCCCAGATCGATATACGAGTAAAGCTAAAATCTCGGACTGAGCCCTGATTGGTATAAAAAGAAAAAAGTATGAAAGCTAAGATTATAAAAGCCCGGTAATTAAAGCTAAACCCCGAGCCCATCCCGAGACTGTCCATTAGGAAATTTTTACTGCATATAGATTTTATCAGAAAAAATATTTTAGACATTCTTTTAAAAAACAGGGTCAACCCGAACACGTTACGCAAGAGTGAAAAAACACGACCCGCAGGAAAAATGTAGAAGTAAACCCGGCCTGCAGAAAAAAAGTAAAAATTAACCCAATCCAAACCCATCTCGTATCAAAAGACAAGTTAACCCAACCCAAACCCGACCCGCAGTAAACGTAGAAGTCAACCCGCCCCAAACCCGACCCGTAGCCAAAAGTAGAAGTAAATCTGATCCGCAATTAAAAAAAATTAGACCCGGCCCGACCAAGACTGTGGGTCAGATATTAACCTCCAAATTTCTGATATCGCCCCCCCCTTGAAGACTCTCTAGATCCGCCCTTGGCTTTAGTACTTTTATTTTGTACCTTTATTAAAACCAGTTTTGCTAAAATCGGGAAAAAGTTATCTGGTGAATAAACGTTTTAGAGAGAGAGGTTTTTGAATATCGTATGAAAAGGGGAAAATGACTGAATATAACAAAGAATTTTACAATAAAAATCGAGAACATAAGTTTTATTTTGCTGCTATTTTTAATACTTTTCAAGTTATAGAAATTAGAAATGTTACTGGATTTTTGAAATAAGGAGTACTGTAAGCTGTTGCCAGACTTCCCTCCCCACCAATATATTGGTATATGCACTTATTACAAAAATGCCCTTTTTTTGAAATGATGTGCCCTTTTCAACAAAATTGCCCTTATTATGTGATGTGCGCCCTGCCCTTTTTTATGTTCTAGAATGATCCCTGCTTTAATACATTGAAGTGCAGGAAGATGAAACAGCGTCAGATGTGTTGTTGTTTAAAAGGTGGCGTGATAAGGCAGCATTGAAGCAATGTGAAGTTGAAAAACAAAAACAGATTTTGTAAAGAAATGAATTGTTGTATATGTCTATGCAATAAAATGCCTGCATTTAAGCAATAGTCCAAATCAGTAAGTTGACACTTTATTTATTTCATAAACAGCATGCTTGTTTAAAAATAAAATTTTTCATATTAAAGAAAAAAAAAGTTTTAAGGTCTTTCGGTTAAGCCGATTTTCGAATAACTGGGATTCGGATAATTGGGGTTCTACTGTACTTCAATCCCAATTGAAACTTTACACACATGATCTTTTCTAAGATAATGAAGCATTTATATTTCAACAGGATTCAGCTTCATGTCATGTTGATAAAGTGTGCAGAAATTCCAGTGTTGGAATTAGTGGTGTAGTCGTAACAAAACCAGAGGGTATACACCAGAGAGTACACACTATAGCTAGATAGGGTATATGGCGTGTATCACTGTATACCTTCCACTACATCCCTGGTTGGAATGGCCCAGACCTTAACACAACTGAAAATCTATGAAGCCACCTAAAGAAATTTATTGCACAGAAGCAACCCAACAATAAAATCCAATTAAAAGAAGCAATAATTCAATATTTGTATTCCATTATATCAGCTTCAGATCTAAGAGATTTGGTTCATTCCATGGAAAAAGTAATCAAGAGTAAAGGTTACTCAGTTAAGTATAAACTCACATTGTAATAATTTTTGCATATCTCATTTTTTCCCGATATGTTTCACTTTTCTTCTTTATAACTGCTATACTAATAAACATTACTTCACCAAATTTGTTGCATTACATTATTGATTAAATTGTCTTTCCAATGGTACATAATTTTATGGTATTATTTAAAGAGAAAGTGTTGTTATGAACCATCAAACTTCAAAAATACACCTTTTTAAAATAATTTCCACAATTTTGGCCAGTACTATATATATATAAAAAGAAAATCATGTAACAAACTTTAGTTACTAAAATCAGGGCTGCCATTTGCAACTAAAATGCTACTAAAAGCGACTATTTTCAGCATCAGGCAACTATGGCTACTATTTTAGCCCAAAAACCTTCAAAAGTGACTATTTTGTGAGAAAACCAGGAAAAAGGAGACTATTTTCCAATTCCAGCTACTATTTTTGTAAAAAATAAAAAATATAATTCACCAGTTTCAGAATTACAAATTTTTTAACCCAATATTCCAACCTAATATTTCCGTATAAATTTGTTTTTTATTCAATTTTTAAAATATGTAAACTTCCAATTGAAATTTTAAAAAAAAATTACTTTTTCAATCTAAATATAGTTTAAATATATCAATCATTCAAATTTCAGTAGGAAAACTAATTACTGACTTTTGGTTTGGCTACCACCCATAAGCCTTATGCTTTACAGTATATTTGTCCAATTTTTGATTGTTTTTAAAGGTATTTAACACTTTAACTACCATATTAACCCCAAACAATTAACTGTAGATTTGTTCACTAGGCAGCGTGAATCGTTTTTGTTTCTAACCTTTTATAAATGTTTCATACCAAAAATTTTAATTAATAAACGAGCTGAAATAAATCCTACTTAGAAATAAGAAAATCTTGTTTTCTATCGCAATTTTTTAATTTAATAACAGATTTAAAATATTGAGGAAAACATTTAAAATATTGCCTTTCTTACTTATTTAGATAGCTTTATTTGGCCCATTGGTGTCTATAAAATCAGACTTTAATTATGCTGATTTTGCTATTTTATTTTACCCAAATTTCTTTTAAAGAATAGATTAGTTATGTACACCTATTTTCTTTATCAAATGCATCCTTTTTTGATAAAGTCACTTTTTATTGGCAGATTTCTTGCTTCAGTTTTATTTTGTTTACAAAATGGAATTAAAATTGTAGCTAATAACATGCAATAAAAGTTTTATCGTTTTCAGTTGCATCACAGTAATGCTCAAGTACAAGCTTAGCATATATTAAATTTAGTTTGGGAAAACCAAATTGCATTCTGATCCTATATTTCAGATGATAATTTAAATAATTTAAGAAGTTTCTTTTCTGCTTCCGTTTTTGTGTGTGTGTGATTTTATAATTAAAATACAAAAAGTAGCAAATTTGGATGGTAACATGTAAGGTAACTGTAGAGAAAGATGTGGATTTTCATTATGTTATTTTTATGGCAAATAAGGATTCTTGCCCTTCTTTTCTTAAGTTAGAATGCAACTATTTTGGCTACTATTTTTGTACAAATGCTACTATTTTGGCTACTATTTTTTTCATAGTAGGCTACTAAAGCAACTATTTTTGATGCCATTAGGCAGTGGCAGCCCTGTAAAATGATAGTTCTAGCAGTAAAGTAATCTATTTAAATAAGTAAACCTTTATGGCAAAAAGTCAAATTCTTTTTAATCCATCTACAGTAATCCCTTAACATTTGCGAGTGTTATGTTCCAGGAAAACTCAGCAAAATCTGTGAATGTTGAGTCTATCTCTCTGCACTATAAAGGGAGTTACGTTTTATAAAATTTTAATTAGAGTGGCACAGCATTTCAAAGAACGAAAGGTTATATGTATTAACAATACATTATGCATAACATATATGTACACACATATTCATAAATACAAAATTTATTTAATGAAGATAATTCAAATTAACTGACTGGAAAAATAATTACAGATAAAAAAGCATAGGTTTTTGTATAAAGTAATTTTGACTCTCTCTATTTGCAAAAAGATGATAATGTATTGTTAGTGGGTCAGTATGCGATACAATATTTAAATACAGCTAAATGCTTCAGAAATGCTTTTATTTTCTAAGTGCAATTTCAGCTCCATTTCTATGAGAACCTGCACATATTAAATTAATAGATTGAAGATGCCTTTACCTTACCACTTCTAATATCCCCATTCCAATGAGTATTCTTCTGTTATTATTTTGCTTTCCTACAACCCTCGCTCCTTTTTCAGTTAACAACTGAAAATTGATTTGTAAATAGATACTAAGAAAACACAGGGTAAATTATCTTTAACCCCTATAAATTCTAAAAAAGAAAAAGATTTTAAAAAAAAAAATGTGAATAATCAAGCCAGATTCTTGTGAATGTTAAGTTTTTCCACATTTTCATATTCATGAATAATCGAAACTCACAAATGTTAAAACCACGAATGTTGAGGGATTACTGTATAAACAGAAAAATAAAATAAAGGTAATAAAAATACTGACGTAGTAAAATATTTTACAGGCTATTAAAAAACTCTAAATCACAAAACAATATTGAGCTTGGACTTAAAGATAAAAAATTTGGCTCTTCAAATGAAGTCCCCCCCCCCCCCCCCCACACACACACACAGACTTCTACTGGAAATTCTACATGATTTTTTTTTTAAATGCATGCATATTGTTCTATTTATTTTTCACACTTTTCAAAAATAGCTGTTCCTAGCTGTTCTGCTTAGATTGTCTACTACAACAATACAATCAAATTCTGTTAGAATGAAATCAAATAAAAGGAAAATTCTGTTATAAAGAAATTTGTAGCAAGCATGATACTTATTAACAGAATGCAATCCCTTCATTGCAAAATTTCATTATAGAAATAAATGTTAGCAATTCTGTGAGTTTGTTCTAACAGGCCTTGCATGTATATAATTTCATAATGTTTAAAAAAATATTTAATTGTCACATAATATCAAACTTTTAGCTTTAAGGAGCATAATAATAAAAAACATCTGATAATTCAATATTTTTGCTATTAATCAGAATTGGCACAATTAGAATAGATTTTAAATAAAAACAATATCAATTTAAAATATATATTAATTATTAATTTTTTTTTAAAAATCACAAAAGAAGAAAGCATTGATTACCTGAACTTTTCAAGAATAATTTCCTTAGTAAGATCAAATACAAAATCAACAAAAACTGACTGGGAAGGTGTTGAAAGTTCTAATTTATCGAAATTAAAATCCTCATTAGATAAAGAAATGTCTTGTAGAGGTAAACCTTTCGATTTTCCATCCAATATGACCTCAAGAGCATGGTCTACAACCTCAGAAATATGCTTTGTTACCTTTTTAACAGTCGTAATTTTCTCTACTTGCTTCTCTTTTACAAAAGGAAAGTCTGAAGATAATACAGGAGATGATGGAGGAGTATAAGGTGGTGGTGGCTTGTTTGGAATTTTTCGATAAAAGTAAGAATATTGTTGTAATAACAATTGCTGCTGTTGATATTGTTGCTCACTTTCAGAAGTAGCAAGATAATTTACATCTAAATTGGCTGGTTCTGCAAATATTTGATTACTGTTAATATCATGAGATAAATGATTTAGAGGAAATTCTGAAGACTCTTCAATTATCATATTAGTACCATCTAACATAGTTAGAGAAGAAATGGGAGTAATAGTTTGCATATCACATTTCATATCAGCAGAATTAGTAATATATAACTCTGATTTTTGTGATTTAGTCCTCTGATTTTCTATAATTTTGAAAAGAGTTGTAAAGGCATTCTTCAGATGAAGATTTAACAGACTGTCCACAAGTGCTTCAGCTGTTTTTTCCTTGACATTCTGTGTTTCTACCTGTAATTTACTTTCATGAGACTTATGGTTTAAAAAACTTTTTAAAATACCTCTTTCATTTGAAATTTCAAACAGATTATGAAGAGCATCATTAATTAACGATGTTGACAGATAGTTGACAATATTTACAACTTCTGATTCAGATGGTGTCTTTTTCTTTTCTTCTTTCGCTTGAAAAACTGAAGCTGATGTTCCATCCGATACATGCATCTCATTTCCTTTGGGAAATGCATCAAGAGGTAAGTTTCCCTGTTCATTCCCACCATCAATAAATTCTTTTGTAGAAGGAATTTCACAACCTTCAGAACTATTACATTTTGAATTTTTACTTGAACTTTCACAGTCTAATTCTTCCTCAAGAGATACAGAATTATTAACAGATGGTATTTCAGATACAGAATCTTCTGAAGAGTTAACTTCATGTGATGTATTAGATGACAATTGCAGATTAGATTTTTCTGATAAATCTTTTGAAGATTCCTTAGCTTTTAAAGTACTTGGTTCACCATCAGAGGAAGTTATTTTATTTGACACAGTGTTCTCATCAACCAGTTGTAAGCTGTTCAGATCTGAAGTTTTTGATGAAGTTGATTCAGAGGTAAATGTATCTGTTTGACTTTTAGAATCTGATCTATCCAGAGAAAAATTATTTTCATTCAGTGATGAAACCGCAGAAGGATGTCTTTGATCTGAGTCTGGTGATTTAATTTCACTAAAATCTTGTGATTTGATTGATGATAAAGAAACACTTTCATTCATTTCAGATAGTATCTCACTTGATACAGAATTAACTCGCATGATTTCGGAAGCTTCTTGAGCCTTTGAGGAAGTGCTGACAGATAAAGCTTCTTGAGCCTTTGAGGAAGTGCTGACAGATAAAGCTTCTTGAGCCTTTGAGGAAGTGCTGACAGATAAAGCTTCTTGAGCCTTTGAGGAAGTGCTGACAGACAAAGCTTCTTGAGCCTTTGAGGAAGTGCTGACAGACAAAGCTTCTTGAGCCTTTGAGGAAGTGCTGACAGATAAAGCTTCAGATATTTCTTTAGAATCATCAGTAGATTTTTCTGAAATCTCTTTAATATTTTCTTCATTAGTTTTTGCAGATGGCCCAGGAAAAAGCTTCTTTGCTGCTTCATCTACAAACAAAACAGCAAATACTGAGTAATAATTTAAAATATTTAAATACACAGCATTTATGAATAAAATTATTGATTGCTTAACTCCTTAGAAATTTTTCCAAACACATTTTCAACACAATTATTATTGCAATATTTTACTTATTTTGCATATTGACTTGTTAAATTCTTAGGAATTATTTTATTTTTTACATAAAGCTATGTTATTTTAATGAAATTTATCAATATAATTAAGCAGAGTGATAAACATGCCAGGTTAAAAATACTTGATACTTATCCATTATAATAACTCACATTTCCAGGGTAACTTTATTTTGTTCATTTATTTTTGCCTGTGGAAATTTTATAGGATACTTTCAAGAAAAAAATTACTTAAAAGAAATTATACAGAAAACTGGAGGAACTTCTTCACAGTGAAATGTGCCAAAAAAATGATTGCAATGTGGGTAGCATACTTAAAAAACTACTAGGTGGAATGGACTGTAATTTTGTATTCACATATCTGAAGCTTCTACAAATCTATTTCTGTTAAAAAATTCAAAATTAAAATTAATAATTATTTTCTAAAAAAAAAAAAAAAAAATAATAATTACAATTTTAGAGTTTGGTACAATTTCAATAAGAATTTCAATAAGAGCCCTAAGCCTATTTTTATAACAAATTTAAAGAACAGGAGACATAATTTCCAGCAGAATGGCTATTTCTTTTTATTTCTGGGACAATTTGGTGATAAATGTATGAATTGTTATCTCTCTCTCTCTCTCTTTCTATCCTTTGGTTGATTGCATAACAAAGTAAGTTTTTTTTTTATGTAACCAAGAAGTAAATTCAATTTTTGTTGAAAATGTTTTAAGTTTTTTTTAATTTTCTGGCTGTACATTGTTTTGATTCTTGGGAGAGAACAATGGTAGTATAATAATGTTAGCCAGGTATTTGATAATTATCAACTCCCCCCCCCCCCTCCCCTCAAGTACTGGATTAAATGAACAAACAAGTTATAAAATCTGACAATAAGATAGATTTTTTTTATTTTCCTTTCATAGTTGTTCGCTAGAAAGTATCATTAACGTACAGAAAAAATTGATTCATTAATATACATCAGATGTTTAAGTTTTTTTTTTAAATTATTGATTAAAAAGCAGAGATAAATTACTTTATAAACAGAAAAAATTATTAAAAAATAACTATTTTAAAATATACTAAATTTACATTTATGAAAAATGAAGGAATATCATTTGAATACTACACAAATTTAATTAATTTTACCTTTTTCCTTGGTTGTAGCTATTTCATAATTTTCAGAAACTTCAGGACTGCTATTAATGACCTCTATTTTCTTCTATAAAAGTGAAAATGTAAAAGAGTAAATTTTATTAAAAACAATAAGGTACTAATTTTTCAGAATTTTAAGAGAATCGCAAATACTGTCTATAAAAGAATAAGCAACTGTAAACATGATCAAATAACAACTTTTTAGAAGAGGTTATACAGGGCTACCACTGCCTAATAACATAAAAAATAGTTGCTTTAGTAGCCTATAGTGGAGGGGGAGTAAAAATAGTAGCCAAAATAGATGCATGCTTACTTGAACTAGTTGTTGGGGACCACCGTAATACTTACCCATCATGCATAATAATATACATGCATAATATAAAATACGAAAAAAAAAACATGTGTAAACTATTTATAAAATGCATTGCAATTTGAATAAAATCGTGGCTTGATGACGTCATAAACTTTAATACTTAAAAAAATTAATAAATACTTAATTTAATACTTAAAAATAATTCCCTTGCTGAATAAATTAAGAATCCAAGTAAACTAATATAAAAGACAATAAAAAAACATAAATTTTGCATAAAGAATGAAGTTGATCGGATAATTAGTTGCTGAGATATTTGTAATACTATTTTCCACACTCTTCGATTTTCCATGACTGTGTATTTCATTCAAATTTCAATTCAAAGATATATTTTAATATCTTTGATATACAGTGCAACCTCGATTATCCGAGCTAATTGGGACCGCTAGTACCTCGGATATCAGAAATCTCGGTTAATAGAAATTGTGCATAAAAACTAACTGTGGTCGCGAATTTAACATATCTTAGAATAAAATACAGTAAAACGTTTTTTGAATAATAAAAATAAACATATATAAAGTTATGTTTCACAGCTCAACAAATTTAAAAAGGAAATCAACTAAAAATAGTAAATTTTAAAAAGCAAATTGAAATTTAACTATTCTAAATTAAGTCCAGATTTTCTATCAGTGGCTGTCCGATCACGCCAATTTTTGAGCAGCCGAAGATCTATCGGCGCAGCATCGCTTCTTTGCTCCAAATATTTTAGGGCAGTTGTTAGTGCTTGAACACCTTCTGTATGACTTATAGTCCTTGAATCCTCAAAGTCCTGGTCCTCATTGTCAGCATCATTAATGTCCAATAGGAATTAACGGCTTGTATAATTTCTTCATCATTAAGGATTTGAAAACTTGGATGTTGCTTTTCAACGTCCAGCCATTCGGAAATGTCCTCTTCCAAAACTTCTTCACACCTTTTAATGTGATTAATAATCTCAAATAGTTCTCTGTCTGTCGGTGGGTTTACCCTTTGCTGGGGTTCATCCTCTCTTCTCTTTTGAATAATTATGTAGCCTGTAGCATGGACAGTGAACTAAAACGTGTGGTATTTTTCAAGGCTCATACACCAAAAAAAAAAAAAAAAAAAATCAGACTTTGTTAGCGGCTTGGTTAACAGAAACCTCGATTAATCGAAGCTTGGTTAATCGAGGTTCTACTGTATGTACAAAATTCAAACAGAAGTTTGTAAATTGTTTTTCAATCAGTAATCATTGCTTAACAACATACCCTAAATCAGACAAAACGGATCATGGAACACCCTTAAAATGGAATCTCTCTTTTTAAAAGGTAAAAAAATTAATATAAATGAAAAACTAGTCGTTGGGGGCCACCGTAACACTTACCCATCATGGATATGCATAATATAAAATATGAAAATAAAACATGTGTAAACTATTTATAAAATGCATTGCAAATTCGAATAAAATCGTGGCTTGATGATGTCATAAACTTTAAAGGCTCTATTACTGAATTGTATAAAAGAAACATTCTTATAACTCCAAAATTCATAATCATATTAACTAATGGATTAAGCGTCACATTTCCAATTAAAATATATCTTTGAATTGAAATTTGAATGAAATACAGGGTCATGAAAAATCGAAGAGTGTGGAAAATAGGATTGCAAATATCTCAGCAACTAACTATCCGATCAACTACATTCTATATGCAAAATTTATGTTTTTTTATTGTCTTTTATATTCCCTCCTTAAAATAAACAATTTCGAAAATTTTTATATATCTTTTCTCAGAACTAATATTTTGAGAGTCCAAAAAAAAAAATAGTTCCGGATAATCGAGGTTACTGAAATTCAATAAGCTTCTTAAAAAATGTGATGTCACAACAGGCGGGGGGGGAGTTAACACATAATTGTGAGGAAGGGGTAAAAAAAATTATGAAATTTGCGTGACATAATTAATGGAGGGATCCTAATGCTGCTACTATCTCCTTAAATTTGAATACTTATTTATGCAACTGCAAAAGTTCTTTTACATTATTGTAGCAAAAAAAAATAAAAAAATTATTTATTATTGCATCACATGTTGATAGATTATAAAAAAAATACATTTTAGAGGAGGGGGGGGGAGTCCACAAAGCCCCCCCCTCTTGAAATATGAAAACATTCATGAAAGTGATTCATTAAAAAACGCCACCCCCAGCCTCTGTATATGCCCTTGCTTTTGTAAAAGCCATCATCTGCTTTTTTTTTTTTAATGCTCCAAAATGAGAGTGTAGTAAATTCATAATGATGTAACTTTGTATTTCTTTAAGATGCTAAGAAGTTCTTGCAGGCTTTTGACCCCCCCCCCCTACCAATTTATAAATTTACCCTTGACTTGACATTAACTGCAAGGGGGGATGATTTATTCCTTCAAAATGTATAGTTTTCCAATCATTTATGAAGTATTAATTTTTTTGCTGAAAATTATGTATGCATCTTTGCTTCTTCATATTTTACTTTCTAAGATAAACATGACAAAATAATTTGTAATTCAGACTTCATATCCAGATACTTGGAAGTTTAAGTTTGGGAGTGAAATAAACAGAAACATTGAATGTTGATGAAAATATTTTATCTTACTGTAAAATTTAGTTTAAAAATACTACATTTAATACTTGTGAATTTCAGTATGAGTGTAAAGTAACTTAATTTTCTAATAAATAAATATAAAATGACTTAATGAATTTGATAAAGATTTACATATGTGCTTAAGAATGTAAAAGGTGAGGTGTTTTTATATTTCACTAGGTTGTGTTGGCATAAAATTAAACTTACACAGTTTGTTATTTAATTGTTCTTTTATATTTTATCCCGGATTCTTGCTCTTCTAGAAGTATACAAGAGACTAAATGGATGCTTTCAATTTAGGTATCAAAGTTCATAAAAATATTTTCAAACTATAAAAAATTTAACACAAACAGCTCAAAATACCTGATTCATTATAAAATAAACTTATGAAGGCCAAATCAAGTCTCTCAGGTAAGTGTATATAACTTACATTTGAAATAGTTGTGGTTAATGATTTAAACTACAGAAAGCTTGTTTAATGGTAGGTTGGATGGTTGATGGATGAACAATCTTTAGTTTAAAAATATCCCAGTTTTGAGTAATATTCAGTTTACAAATACTTTATAGCCAAGATGTTTTTCATGTGTTCTGAACAGCCTGTTAAATAAAACATGTTAATCTATAACCATTTTCTTTAAGACAGTAACATCTTTTCATTTTGAACTGTAACTTTTATCTGAAACAGCAATCTGCCAGTATAAAAGTAGTGTTTTTGAATACTAACAACTTTATACATTAAGTTTGCATTTTCCTTGGCTGGTAGTCAGGACCAGAAAAGTAGAGTATGAGCAAATGCTAGTAGGCTTATTTAGGTAGTTTTTTTTTTTTTTTTTAACAAATCAAGTCTGTTTGGAGTCAAGTCGAGTTATTTATGGATTGGTGGTTATTTTATTTATTTATTTTTTAAATTCTAAATTCTGTAAGTTATCAAGCTATTTTAATGTATTTATATTAATGTAAGTAATTAAAATCTTTTGAACAAGAGAGTTGTCATGCTAACTGTCATGTTTTAAACTCATTTAACCTTTATCATTCTACTGTTAAGGGATACTGAACATCACATTTTGACCACTGTCTTGGTTATAAGGGTTTAAATTTAAGAAAATTTTGTTTAGGATGTAGTATATTTAACTGCATTATAATTTACGGTTTGTATTATTTTATTCTATTTATTTATTTTGCTGCCTGGTATAATAAAGTTGCATATACAATTTATAAAATTACATAATAAACTATAGTTATTATATGACTATAGTTAAAGTACAACTATAAGAGTTGCATCCAAATCCTCTGGTGAATTATAGATGAATTAATCAGTTTTCTAGGAATGTTACAGGAAAAGTTTTTGTACACTCTCATGAGTGTAACCATGATTTAAATTTGGAATGGTGTGTGTGTGTGTGGGGGGGGGGGGGGTTGCTAAAACATTAAATTAAGACAAACATTAATATTTTTGTATGTAAGGTGTAAAATTCTAATTTTTAATGGGAGAAGAGACACCTTCCAATATTTGCAGATGGAGTGGGATCACAAGTATTTATGAAGGAGAGAAAAAGTAGCAAGAATAGAATAAATGTGTGAATTTTTAGAATTATTTCCAGATGACAACTTAGGTCTTATGCATTGAAGTAGTGCAACAATGTCCTCGGTGGAAATTGTTTAAATATGGTAAGTTAAATGCTCCTATGCCCCCCCCCCCCCCCCCCCCCAAAAAAAAAAAAAAAAAAAAAAGAAAAAGTCAGCCACAAAGAGATAAAATGCTTTATAAATAGTTTTTTTTTGGCTCAAAAGAAAATATAATTTCCCAATGTGCATCCACTTTTCATAAATCATCAACAAAGAATCATGAATATTTCTACAAAGCAAGTAATCTGCCATTCACGTTAGGTTGTTAAAAGTCTGACTAATGATTTCTAAGTCTAAACAATTATTATATATATTTCATACAATCAAGTGAGTTCCTATTAAAGACTTTGAGAAGCATTTAAATTTCTTAATAAAATCGCAATAGCTTCGTTTTGAAGTAAGAATATGTGAAAGAAAGCCACTTAATTCTAAACTATTTAAATTTTCAACTAGAAATTAAAGGATTTCCCTTTCTTTTCCAGTTATTATTAAATTATTTACACTCATATGTTCTCAACTTGTCTGTTATAAGTTTACCACTTTAGAATTAATTTCATTGCAATATTCCCTTTTTAGAGCCAAAATTGAAACTCAAGTAAATTTCATGACATCATCTGAAAATGCAAATTCTTTTCCAAAAATTTTCAAAACATCTTTTTCTGCTGTTATAGTGGGAGTAAATTTAGTTGCCCTTCTTTTTTTTTTTTTTAAGATAACATTGTTTTCACTGACATTCTATCTTTCTCGGACTGGGGTTCTTTGTTGTGTAGTGGAGAAAATGATTAAAAGTCCTTTGGTCCTCATCTTGGTACAGAAGGAATCAAAAGCTAATATACACTTCATTAAGTACAGAAATTTAGTAAAACTGGTAGTTTGAATGAAAATCTGCATTTTCAGATAAATATCTTAAAAATAAGTTCATTTTCACAGATGAAAGCATTTCTTCCATTCAAGATTTGATCTTTAATTTCAGAGCTGGTGGAATGAAAAATCTTTGAAAATGATGTCATTTTGAAATAATTATTAGAAAGAGTCAGTTTTATAAACTAAAGTTGATGCTTTTTTTTAAAAAAGTGATGTAATTTTCTCTTGTGAAAATAGATCACTTTTAGTTCCCCTAAGCCCAGTGTCTTAACACCATGTATTAAAATTAAAAAGATGTTTTCCTTTTTAATTGTACTGAAATGAGAAAATGACATAAAGATATAATAATCCCCACTATTTCCCTTTTTACTTACCCATCATACGTAGTATAGGGTAAGTCTTGTAATCGTTTTGAAAATCGAGAAAATTTTTTTGACGTGTTTACACGTTTCAGACATTGAAGATTCCGAAAAACATATTTAAAAATTTTTTTTTTTGCTGTCCGTCCATCTGTGTGTGTTTGTAAATGCTCTATCTCCCAAATAAATTGAGATAGAGACTTAAAATTTAGTATGTAGTTAGTATGTAATAATGGGAAGAAGCTTATTGAATTTCAGTAAACTCGATTATCCGGAACTATTTTTTTCGGACTCTCGAAATATTCGTTTGGATAAAAGGTATATAAATTTTTTCAAAATTGTTTGTTTTAAGGAATGAATATAAAAGACAATAAAAAAACATAAATTTTGCATAAAGAATGAAGTCGATCGGATAATTAGTTGCCGAGATATTTGTAATCATATTTTCAACACTCTTTGATTTTTCATGACCCTGTATTTCATCCAAATTTCAATTCAAAGATATATTTTAATTCGAAAGGAGATACTTAATCCTACGCAATAAACCGTTAGTTAATAGGATTAACATTTTTGGAGTTATAAGGATGTTTCTTTTATGCAATTCAGTAATAGAACATTGAAAGTTTATGACGTCATCAAGCAACTATTTTATTCGAATTGCAATGCATTTTATAAGTAGTTTACACATGTTTTATTTTCATATTTTATATTATGCAGACCCCTGATGGGTAAGTATTGCAGTAGCCCCTCAACGACTAGTTTTATTTTTTTCACAATGCAGTAACCCAGTTGCCACTATTTGAAGTTAAATTTCTCTAAAAATTTTTTAAATGTAATCTATAATGATAAGGAAAGAAGTCTGCTGTGTTTCGAAGAGAACACTGCATGCAGAGCCGTCATAAGATTTGCAGGAAAGTATCTCTATATCTGTAAGTTATGCACCTCAAAGCCCGATTTTGAATTTTTTAATTAGACTTCAAATTTTTAGTTAATTTTTTATGTAAGAGTTTTTTCACCTTTTGCAGCTATTTTTTGAAATTCGTAAAAGGAATTTGGTTTCAAACTTTTAGCCTACTATAGCAAAACTTTTGTCCTCATGCGTTTTTCAAATTTTTTGACATTCGGGAAAAAAAACTGTGGTTCTAATGCAGGCATGTCAAACACGTGGCCCGCTGACAACTTATCTGTGGCCCACGAAGCCTTTGGCATTTATCTGTGTTTAATTTAATTGTTGAGTTGTTTTAGTTGTTAGTTAATTCAGAATACTACCAGTATTTTTTAATAGTAATATTTGCCTTATTTATTCTGTCATTAAATAAGGAGAATATTTCTTTGAAGAATGTGGTAGTATTCTGAATTAAAAAAATCCCACTCATCTGGCAACAGTGATGTATATAAACATAAGCAGATGTAACTCAATTTTATATTTAAAAAAAAAAATAAATGTGGATACAAAGATGATCGAAACATACCAAAGTGCCGAATCTTTAGTCTGAAAATGTAACTATTCCTAAAATTTGTACAATAATTTACTTATATAATTTTTATTTGTTTTATGCCGAAACTAATACTTTATTTTACTACTCTCTTTAATTTTACACTGCTTTACAAAATAATATGCTATATTTATTAAATACAAAGAAATGGGTTATAAAATTAATAAAATTCGGAACTGACTCAGAACAGTTAAAAAGAAAAATTTCATTAAATAGCTTTAAATGAGTCGCTTTGAAAGTGACACAAATTATTACTTTTATGCATTACACAATACCCAGAATATGTCATCCAGGTTCTGCTCTTGGGCTTTAGTTGAACAGATGGATTTTGGATTTAGACTCTTTATTTATTTTCATTACTTAGGTTAGTAACTGTGTCATTGTTAATGAATCCTGCGTGATGTTTCTTTCTTTTCTTTAATTTTTTATTGACATACTCTCATAGATTTCAGGATTTATATTTTTAAAAAAAATTAAAGCTATTTACCATTATGAATAAATATGATGAACAGAAGATGAACACTGCAGATTTTTTTAAAGGTAATTTACAATACAATTATATTCAAAGGAAAACTGAAATTTTATGTTTGATGTGTAGACATTGTTGGAGTTTGAAAAGAATGTAACATTAAGAGGGGCTACAGCACAAAGTAAAAACTTACAAAAATCCGGCTAAACATCGAAAAGGTAAACTGTCAGAATTGAAACTGATACTTCTTAAAAGAGAATCAGTGCTTTTACCAAGCCTATTGAAGAAAATACACTTGCTTTAAAAAACTAATTATTGTCTTTATTACAATAAATATCTCATGAGTCGAAACCAATCACTACGAAATTGAACAATTATGATGTCTAAAGCAGTTAAAGAAATTTGGAATAACTATAAGCATAAGTACTATTAGCAGAAAGATTTAAATGATTATTATTTGTTAGCTGATAGATTTATAAAAAAGTCGAATATGTGGTTAGAAACTTATAGTGCTTATAAATTTACATTATATTATTCCTACGAGTATGATTAATCTTCGTCAATGTAGAAAATATCTTTAAAATATTGGCATTGAAAAAAAGCAGATCCACCTTCTTATTACAGATATTGGACGGCTTTCCCTTTCCATCATAAAGTTTTAACTGTTAATTTCAAACTGATAAACAAAGTTACAATTTAAAATTTTTTTAAATCAACAAATTATGAATCTGGATTATTAAAAGACCACCAATAAACAAAGTACTTGGAGTTTTCATTTGAAATAACAAAGTACCTGAGTAAACTTTAACTTCAAGACAAATTTCATAATGCCATCTCGTTATTTGATAGTATTAGAATTTTCAAATATAATTTATTACTTTGATAAAACAATTTTAATATATATAAATATATATACAGTGGAACTTCCATTTAACGAAATCTCATCGTTACACTTAAAAACTTCGTTATGAAGAAAATTCGTTAAATAGAAATTAACTTAAATTGATGAAATTTTTTCTTGAGATACGACAAACAGGTATTGGATTCAGAAGCATCTGATTCAGTTTTAATTATAAAGCCGTCTTTTACAAAACAGTTGTGTACTGTCCATGAAATCACGTCACATTCCCAAACTTTGGCCCAAGCTTTCTTCAGCTCTGATACACAGAATCTCAAACTAATGTTTTCACTACATCGGCATTTTTCTGTCTTTTTCGATAATGTACTTCAGGATTTCTTATTATTCCTTAGACTAATGATTGAAGTTTAGCTGTATTGGCAGGAACAAAAATAACTTTGATGTTCTTCGATTTGTATTTTGAAGCACGTTCTTTTGGATGTACAAAGCAATTGTCTATCAGCAATGGAAGGTCAGAATGGTACCTGTCTGACTCTAATAGATATTTTTTGTTTCAATGCATCTGACGCCATTGCGACACCTCATCTTCTATATCATTGAAAGTAAAAAGGGGATTTTGACTTCCCCCAACTGTCAGCGCTGGCGTCTCGGAGTGGGAGAATAGTGATAACAAGTGTTTTTCTTAGTGTGAAAAAAAATTGTTTTATTTAGCACCAAGCAGAATGGAAATTATTTAAATGTGTTCATTTTCATACAATCGAATCCGCTAAAATAATTTGCATATCCTTCGAACAGCAATCGCTTAATTTGAATTCTGTACACGTACAAAAGTGGAATAAACTTCGTTATATAGAATATATTTTTCGTAATGTGGAGATTAATTTACATGCTAATGGTGTTCAAAGTCAAAGTTCTGCAGAAAATTTCGTTAAGTAGAAAACTTCGTTAAATAGGGACTTCGTTAAAGGGAAGTTCCACTGTACATATATATTTCATTTTACATGTTGCTGGTCATTATTACAAAAATCATCGGATAGGAAATTTTTAGAATCTACTAAAAATATATTTAAAAATGAACTCAAAAGACTATTTTTGGATTTCAAGAAATATGAAAATTAGTTTAATCTATATACCTTTAATGATTGATGTTGAAATCAATAATTGGTAATCAAGTAATCAATCTTAATTGATTACTGCAGTTAATCAAAATTTACTACAATTCTAAATTAGAACAAAAATATATGGATATGGGGTTTCCAAATTTCTGTAATTATTCATCAATTGACCGATTTTTTAATACTTAGTGTGCAATAGGCATATTTTAGCTATGCTCGGTAGCGCAATTTTATATGACGTCTTTGTGTAGCTGCCAACTTTTGTTATTTTTTAATTCAAATAAACATAATTTGAACCAGAAAATTTATTTAATAAATGAAATAAATAAGTAACCTATACAAACAGGTGACATTTTATTAAGTAAATTTTCTGATTCAGAATATGTTTATAATTTTTTTTTCTAGAAAAAAATACGAAAGATTGTCATCTATGACTTTGCTAGATCAAGTTTAACAGACCAGCGTGTACAATCAGTTTTAATATAAATACAATTTAGAAAATTCAATTAAATTTTACAGATTTGGTTCATAGAAAGTAATTTAGAACATTTTTTTTTCAAAAATAAAATATAATAAACTACATATAATAATAACTTTGGAATTTTGCATGAATATGTCTTTACCATGGCTGTGTTTTGTATTTACAAATTTCATTCTGTGCAATGGTAATAATATCTACTTTTTTTTATGTGGTCCTCATCTTTGTATATAATGCTTAATTTGGCCCGCAGCAGTAAGCGAGTTTGACATGCCTGTTCTAATGTTTTATCACACTATAGAAAATTTTTCCTCTGCGATTTTTGAATTTTTAGAGTTTTGCATTTTTTAGTGATTTTTTTGACGTTAGTAAAAATGACTGTTTCAAACTTTTAGCCTGATATAGTCAATTTTGTCTGGTGTGATTTTTAGCATTTTTTCATGTTCTGCAGTGATTTTTTGACATTTGTGAATGAATTCCATTGACGAAATGAATGAATTCCTTGAATGAAGGAATTGAATGAATTCCATTGTGAATGACATTTGTGAACGTACAATGTTTTAGCCCACATAGTAAGTTTTGTTCTATGAGATTTTTGAATTTTGTGCAATTTTTAATGCTTTCAATACGATTTTTAGCATTTTTTCACATTCTCTGGTGATTTTTTTTACATTTGTAAAAGGAATTCGGTTTCAAACTTTTAGTCTAACAAAGTAAATTTTGTCCTCCGTGATTTTTGTTTTTTGCGAATTTTAATGCAGTTTTCAATGTGACTTTTAGCATTTTTTTTGCATTCTACAGCAATTTTTTGACATTCTTAAAAGGAATTCCGTTTTAAACATTTAGGCTAATATAGTACATTTTCCGTTCTGAGATTTTTGAATTTTTAATGATTTTTTAAAAGCGATTTTTAGCATTTTTTCATATTTGTGAAAAGAATTCACTTTTAAACATTTAGCATAATATAGTACATTTTGTCTTCCATGAGTTATGAATTTTTAGAGATTTCTTATGAGATTTTTAGCATTTTTTTAAATTATTTTTTGTCTTGTGATTTTTTTTTTAATGCGATTTTTAGCATTTTTTTAAGCTTTGCTGAGATTTTTCCACATTAGTAAAAGGAATCTGGTTTATATCTCTTAGTCGAAAAAAGTAAATTTTATTCTCTTTGCAATAAAGTTTATTTAGAATTTATGCTGTATTAAAAAAAAAATTGAGATTAGTTTTTTTCATGTTTATGAGCTTTTTTGATGGGCTCTGGTGATGCCGAGAGTGTGAGCTAGTAAATATACATATTTTTAAAAACTAGTGCCTGCACAGCTACAAATGAACAGCTTTCAGTTTAAAAAAGAATTAAATGTGCTTATAAAGTGCTTATTTTTAAAACTAAAATGTTGCTACTCACCTTGATACACCTTTAAAATGTATTTAACATATAATTATTAGTTACAATTACTAAATGTATAAAATTTTTATGTATATTTATTTGCATTTTCTATGTAGAAATTTAAAAAGAAAATCAACATTTTATGTCTTTTTCCTTCTTAGTGACTACTTTTATAAGGTAACCAATTTTTTGTAGGGATGTAATAAATAGTAATTTGGCCAAATAGTGAATATTCGGCAACATTTTAGGACAAATACCGAAAATTCAGTTGCCGAATACCAGTACATAGTGATTATATATATATTTTTAAATGTTAATAGAAATAAAATGAAACACAAATTAAAACTGGTCTTTTATAATTTGTATCCTTAAAAATTTTAACAGTTTGATGTATTTCACACATAATAAAACTTCTAGCAATAAAACATGACTTTTACTAATGTTAAATTGCAAATATAGTATAATTTTATCTGTAGATACATGTAATTCATATACATTTTAGTTATATGAACTCATTATTACAACTGTTGAATATACTTTTTAAATTTATTATTTTTTAACACTTTCCAACATAGTTGAATAGTTTATATATCAGATTATTTTTGTCATGTGTTATTATAGCATTCATATTTATAAACTGATTTGGATGTGACTAAGCATGTGCACAAGAATTACCAAGATCTTGACCATGTCTGTTGGCCAGCTTCATATGCCATCTTGTTTCAAAATGGCAACCACTTAAAGATTTCAAATTCAAAAAGATGTACAGAATAATTAAAAATCCCAAAAGTGTTTTTCATTAAGTGTTCAGTCTTGATACAAGGATTCTGGTACATTTTTTGTTTTGCTTCTATTTTAAAAAATGGCTGAGATATAGCAATTTAAAATTCCAGGGTGACTAACATTTTGAAACAAGACAACAGATCCTCTATAAACAGGTTTAATTTATGAGCTTTATTGAACATGGTTTCTCGTGAATTTCCTTTCAGTGTTGTAAACATTGTTCCAATTCTCATGTGCTTAAAACTACACAGTCATATCTGCCTGCACCAAATTCTTACCAAACTTGGCAAATTTTGTAACAAAATTAGGTTGCCATAAATAAAACCAACTTGGCAGACTAATTTTTTGAAATTCCCATTCAAATTTGATATTTACACAAACTGGGAATCTTCTATAATCGGTTTTATGTCTTTTAACTTTGTGTGTTAGAGAAAAATTAGCTGAATACTTAAAAAGATGGAATAGGGAAGCTATCTTTTCCTCCTGATATAGACAGGCTGGAAGGACTTTTTAATATACTATTCATATACAGGTCTATGCAAAGAATCTGATACATTGCCATCTAAGAATGGTAATTTCTAAAAGTAGTTTTTCAACCATGTTGTGTTTTTTTTTCCAGAATGTAATTTTAGTTTAACATGAAGAGTGTAATCTGTATATAATATACAGAGCTGTAGAAAATTATAAAAGTGCATTTCCTCCTATTAGTGGAAATTACTGAATTTGAATTTCTGACTGTGTTATGTGTTTTGTAACTAAGCTAAACTTTAGCACACATGTAATGTATATACAGATCTATAGATCATATATATGGATACACAAAATAATTCAAGTACTTTTTTGGCTATAGATGATAACTGCTGAAATCTGGATTCACTTTTTTAAACAGTCAAGTTCCATTGCAGTATTCTGGAAGAGTTTGAAAGTGTTAATCTATGCCTGACACATGATTTTTCTTTCTTGTATTATTTTAGAAAACTTATTTTAGCATAAAAAACAATTTGTATTTTATCCTTTTCTATTAAGACATATCAAATTGATTTTTTGTGTATCTGAAATACAGGATGATAATTATTTTCATTAAAATACAAAGAATATTCTTCACTTCTACTATTCAGTGATACTGTTATTGTCGGAGCAAAGCTCCGGCTTCCCATGAAAAATTAGATTTTTGTGAACACGATTGCACCCAAAATATTAGTTGCACTAACACCAAAATTGGACTGGAAGTCGGTAGTGTCAAAATCTTGCTGGGGATTGAAAATCAGAAATAATCGTCAACTCTAACACCCCAAAACATCTGCCCTAAAATTTGATTTTCCCATGGACTTAACACTGCGATTGTTGAATTATTAATTATACATAAGCTTCATTGTTATAACTTATGCATTTTAACCCCATTGCTATTCAAATCATTATGATGTCAACATTATTGATGCATACATTTGCTATTTATAATACAAATAGACTTTTAGAATTTTACTTTACACAGTACGTAACCACCCTCCTTTCTTTTGAGAACTGATAGGCATCCAAATTAGACCTCATATTCTTTATAATTTCCAAATCGATGTAATTCGGTTTCAATTTTACATTTTTAAAAAAAGAAAAGAAATCCAATACCAATTTGGGTACTTTAGTATTTGCAGCATGCCAACAGATAATAACCAAAGGAATCGAGAAAAATATAATGTCATGTATGTATGTACTTTTGTATTCGCATGTATGAAAGTTTGTATAGGGAAATTTCCATAATCGGGTTAACAGACAATTTGTATACTTTAGTGAGCGTTGTTTAGTGTGAGCGTGGTGCAAATTTCAGTTCATTGTATTAACCTGTTTTTTTTTTGTTTTTTTTCTGTACGCATACAGTGTAAGAAATGTATTGTAATCATGATAAAAACCCGATCATGGACATATTGGCATATTTTAACATTTTGAGGTTATCTGAATTTGTTTTCATTATTTTTAAATTATTCCACATGTATATATGTGTGTATGCATGTATACTAGAAAATCCATGCATTTTTAGGTTTCCAGAGCTCATTCTTACTGAAGAACTGAAATAAAGACTTCAGTTTTTTTTGTTTTTTTTTTTAATTCCTAGAATTTTTATAGTTGCCATTTTTTTTATCATGAAAAACTTATTTAAATAACAAAATACTCAGAAACAACTTTTCAGCAAAAGGTTTTAATCTCGGTCGTGATCCAGATTACAGATTATTTATTAAGTAAGTAGGTAATCTGTTGTCTGGATTAAATGAAAAAGTAGTGAAAATTACGTAAATTAAAACACAATCGTCGTAAAATTGTGCAGATTTATGAATGGAAATGCAAGTTAATGACATCATTTTCACCATCAGATGTATTTTAGTTTTCTGAAATAAGGACACTATAAGTTTTAATCTTTAAACATGTGCAATAAAGTTTAAATCCTATTAAGTACATGAATTTAGCTTTTCTTTATTCGAACTCAGCCATCAGTATAATTCAATTCTTTGTTTTGCATATGAACATAAATTTTTCTTTTGCATTTTATTGTAAATGAAGTCCAAACTGAATCTATTTTTTGGTGGATTATATGTTTACCTCATTGGAGATATTAAGCAGCTGCAGTCTGTAAAAGACACCTCTCTATAAAGACATTTTGGCTTTGCAGGGACAAACAGTGCTTAGGACTTTTGAAAAGTGTTTCAGCATAACAAAGTCAATGAGATATTGCAACAATCAACAAAGACAGTTTCAAGAGATTCTTGATTTGCTTTCCGCAGGCCAAGTTACAGGTGACCAATACCCATCCTTTATGCAACACCACAAAGATACACTACTTCCGGCTGAACGCAACAGAGTTCAAGGTGTCATACTTTTTTTCCCCACAAACAAGCAAGCTGAAGAACATAATCAAGAAATATTTCAAAAATCAAAATGGCCAGTGGCAAGAATATTAGCAGACCACATAATCAAATAGCATTTATGGTGTGAAGATGATCATGCATCTGGACTTCAGGCTGAACTTTTCTTATCAATTGGATGCAGAGTTATGTTACGTAGAAATCTGTGGACAAAAGAAAGTTTGGTAAACGGTGCACTTGGTATGGTAAAAGATATTGTCTATGGCCCAGGACTTCAGTCTCCCGCCTTGGCACAAGCTGTAATGGTTGATTTTGATGATTATCATGAGCCATTTCTAACTGAAAGACTTTTCACTGTCGCATCTATTTCTAAATCTTGGAAAGAAAAGTGTCTCATGCTCACGAACTCAGTTGCTTTTAACAGGTGCATATGTTGTCACCATACAGAAATGTCAGGTAACTTTGGCAAAAAATTGCTGTGGAAATTGTTCAAAGAAGTTGTCACTCGGAGAAACTTATGTCGCTTTTGGTGGAGTTAATCGTTTAGAGTATGATCTCATTGAGTGTCATCTCAGTGTCTTTCACAAAGGATAAACTTAACAAATTAGAAAATGGAGGCATTTTGCTGATAGATTAGCATTTGAGCATTACTTGAGGCAACTGACAACTGAATAAATACTTGAAAATGAAGATTCAACAGCTGTTATTGCAAATTTACTTTTATACAATAAAACAGTAAACCTAAATGTAAAATATTTTTCTTAAATGTTATCTTTTAAATTTATGTGACTGAATGTTCCGACATTTCGGCCTGACAGATTCTAGTCCTTTTTTACATTCAAAGTTAGTGAGTTCATAATGCTTACTCTCCTCCATAATCAATTAGGTACTTTCTGAAATTGTCTTTGGTTGATTTTATTATGAGGAATTTGTATTAAATTCAATCATGACTTAAATCATGAAATGAGGTATTATTTTGCATTTTATTAATTAAAGTTGCAATACTTGCTTAAATGGACAATACTTAAAAATGCAGCAAGAAAAATTCTTTTATTTTGTACAGCATCTTTATATGTATTTATGCAGAACTTAAAAAACCTAACAATACACTTATATATAACTTAACATTAAGTTAGCATTAGGGAGGTGTTTTAATAATATGATGAAAGATAATTCTGGAGTATTCTGCTATACCTATACAACTTACAGTATTTTGCCTTAAATATATTTAAGGGTGTTAAAATAATACTGCAGAACACAGTGTAGATCTTTCTGACACAATCACAAAGACATTTACACGGGTATGAGATCTGCAGATTTTAGTATTCAAGCATAATAGTATTTAATTCCTTTTTTTTTTCATTCTAAAAATATATTACATTTATAATCAATTGTTCTCCAATAGTTGTGTCCCCAAAATTGGCTTAAATCTGTACCTTTGACACTATTTTCTAAAAGATTCTTAGCCTTTAAAGTTAAAGAAAACATAAAAATGCTATTCGATTTCTTAGCACCTGAATAAAAATAACTATAAATTAAATTTTCTGCATTTAAGCATGAAAATGATTGCACAATGTAGCAAATTTAGATTTAAGAAAATCATTGCAAAAAAAATTTTTTTTTTTTAATTCTGTATTTATTTGGTTCAATATCTAAAAATATTCATCCACAGATATTCGGCTATTCAGTATTTGGTAGGGATGTACTAAATACTTGGTATGTATTCGGTATTCGACCAATTCGGCCATACAACTGAACATTCAGTTAGGCTGAATATCAAACTATTTGGTTTGCTGAATATTTGATTTGGCCGAATGTAAAGATATTCAGCCAAACCAAATACTTAAAGAAAATGCCTTTAAAAATATTTTTCAAAATCTTAGATAACTTTTATTTTTAACTGTCAATAAATAAAGATATTCAGGAAAATTAAGAAACAGAATCATATTTAAATAACAGAGATTGCTTTTACAGTTTTTATTTACTGTTTGAAAAATAACAATTAAGAAAATTAACTGATAATGAAAACATTCATAGAAAGTAATAATGCATAATGGAAGATAATACATAGCTTTCAGAGATCATAATAGGTAACAAGACAAATGGTTTTTATAAGGGAAACCAGGATCACAATCCACTTATTAAAAAATACAGTGTCAAAGTAAAACTTACATTTTCGTTTAACTATAACAATGATGATGATATTGTAATGATATATTAAAACACCAGATTTACTTTGCTTTCTGTGAAATATGACAAGAAGTTCTAGAAATTGTTACCATTGCTGTGCAAACAACACTAAGCTGGACATTCCATTATTCTGAATGTAGTTGACAATACATATACTGTGCCACTGACTAAAATTCAGGCATTTCCAATAATTTCATCATATTTCATACAAAGCAAGGTTAATATGATGAAAATCTCACTCAAAAATCTTCATTATTGTTAAAGTTGTGAACAAAAATTTGGGTTCAGCTTGTAATGAAACACATTGTATTTCTGACTGAATAAATGGATTGTGATGCTGGTTTTCCGTACAGAAAATGTTTGTTTTGACAGCATTATCTTGCTTGAAAGTTTGTTTTGAAATTTTAGGAACACCCTGTACATTTCCAACCTCTGAAAATAATCATTCACTTTAGACCCTCAGGTACATTAAAAAATGTTCTTGCTAAGTTGCCATCATTTGAATATTTTAATTTTTTTTTACTTGCTTCCTGGCAGATAAACAGTATATGACTGTAAAATATTACTTTTGTAAAAATTCTTTTTGATTTCAAACTATTTGTTTTAGAATATAAGAAAAATTTATTCATTTATTTTAGTTCACAGAAGAAGATGTAGAGTTAAATTTTTTATTAATTAAAAATATTTTAGGGACTTCCTTCTTAAGTAATAATTCAAAGCATAGATTTTTTTTTTTTTTTTTTTTTTTTTATCGTAAAGTTTAATTGTGAAAAGGTTTTGTTCAGCAAAATTGTCTTTGTGTTAAATAGGATGTAATAATTATTTTAAAATTTAACTTTTAAAAACTTTTAAACCTTGAAATATAGGAATATTTGGCTAGCCGAATGTTTGGTATTCGGTTCGACTGTGTGTCGAATATTTGGCATTCAACCAAAATCACTATTTGGTGCATCCTTAGTATTCTCCAACTAAATATTTGGCAAGAGGGTCGAATACCAAATAGTGGCTGAATATTTGTTACATCCCCAATTTTTTGGTACCAAAAACAATATATTTAGATAAGATTACACTTTACTCTGCATTTAATAATATATACACATAAAGTAATAGAAGAGAAAATATGATAAATATAACCAACAAAAATTACAATATGAAAGTATAAAAACTCATTAATTGAGGAGAAAGCATTTACCTCTAAACCAAAAGTATCAGAGCTCAGAGAAGCTTGTTTCCTTATTTGACGTGAATCAACAACTTTCTCAGGTCTAGGCCACTTAATGCGTGGTTTTACAACAACATCACTACTTTGATATGGTGATACAGCAGATTCAATCTGTTGATCTAACTCTAATTTTGCTTGGTGAATATACTGATTATATGCCTTTAATCAAAATGGTTAAGAAAAATTTTATTAATTAGTATTAAAATTGGAAAGAAATTTTTATAACATATAATTTCCCCACCTCCCTCCCCATTAATAAAAATTAGATTATTCAACATTCAGTGAATTTATTTCTTTTTTAAAAATGCAAACAATGTAAAAGTCAACAAAACAAAAATAATAAAGTAAATAATGATAATAACAAAAAAAATTATTCTGCATTACACTTTTTCAGCTTCTATACCAATTACTATAACTTAAAAAAAAAAAAAAAAAAAAAAAAAAAAAAAAAAAAAAAAAAAAAATTAACAGGCTACAATCCGTTATAGCATCATGGCCTACAGTGCCTTGCTTTGCTTTTTTGACCATGGGTCCTAAGGTGCTATATAGCATATGTCCTGGTGAAATGATCAGACTGACATATAAGCGATAAGCACTAGTATTTAGATGCCAAGTAAGCTTGGTAATCATTTTATCGATTATTTTATTTTATCATTAACAGCTATTGAATTTTCAGTTATTTATAACCATAACTGAAGAGCTTAGTGGATCAGCATGTTAGGTGACAATTTAGTGAATTTGAAAAAATAGGCTTTAAAGTTTATAGGATGTTCTTTTTAACACTTTCCAACCTAGTTGAAAAGCATTTATGACTTCGGCTTGTCTGGCCATCTGTTCGTGCTCTAACTCACGTAAATCTACTCAGATTGTCCTGAAATTTTTTATGTTATTGTTGTTTACTATAGTATGTTCCCTATTTCAACTGAAGTGTGTAGCACTTATAGTTTTTTTACAGGGACAGTCAAAAGTATTCCGTTACATTACAGTCAATCGGAAATAATCGTTACAAGTGCATTTGGATGATGCTATGTCATTTGAAACATGATGAGATTGATACATAATTACGAAGTGCATTAAAACATGCTTTTTGTAAAATATGGGGTGCAAAGCATTTATAATTTATTTACAGGGTCAAACAAAAGAATTCTGCTACACATTGTTCTATGGGGAAAAATCGTTTGCAGTGTAATTTAGTGATATTTTACTATTTCAAACATAATGAAAATTATATGCATTAATAAGGTGCACTATAAATTGCTCTCTTGAAAGTGTAGTGTACATTGTGTTTATTTACAGGGACACACAAAAGATATCGATTACAGTACAAGTGCGATATTTACAGTCTATGTTTGATAAGTGCGTTTTCAACTTTGGTTTGCGTTTTTAAGTTTAACAAAATTTTTTCATAATACATGTGTGTTTATAAACTCGATTGATCATACACAGGGCTACACAAGGGAATCCGTAAGTATTACAGACTATGGGAGTGAATTGCTTAAGGGTAATTTTTAATTGTTTTATGCATTTTCCTGGTAAACTATAATTAGTAGACTAATAGAAGTTATTCCCTGAATATAAATAAATTCATATACAGGGCTACGTAAAGAAAAAGATACATTGTTGTTTACGGTTGGTAATTGCTGAGAGTGAGTTTTAAGTTGCCTTTTGGCTTAATATGTGGTGTGTACAAAAGTCTTCAGGTAATATACATGTCTGTACAAAAGATTTCGAGTACATTTCCATCGATTGGCGAAAATTGCTAAATGTGAATATTCTAACTGAACTAAATTTTATGATGCTATATATATATATATACATCTATTGATTATATACAGGGCTGCACAAAATAATTCGACTACTTTATTTGACACTGGAAGGTAATTTCGAAAACTATTTTTCAATGTGTTATATGTTTTCTAAACTGTTTACTTACATATCTTCTTTCACCTTATTTAACGGTGAAGTTTCATTACCCTGTGTTGGAAAGTGTTTCATAATCCATGCTTAACACATGATTTTTCATTCTTGTTTGTTACTTCAATCAAAGTTTACCGGGTACTCTTCTTTAGAAATAAGATTTAGAATGTTTGGGTTTAATTGACATAGCTTTTCTAATGAAAGAAGATTTTAACAATTTTTGCACAGATGTTCTTCCATTTATGTGTTGAAAAACTTGTTTCTTATTAGTGGAAGAACAAGTTATGTACAATACATGTAAAAAAGAAAAAAAAAGTAAAAAAAGATACACCCCCACTGACTCTGCTGAAAAATCATCATATAAAATTTTTACTGGTACCAACTGATTTATTAGTAATAACTCTACTTATTAATGCTATATTTAAATTGTGGTTAGTGGGTTGCCTACATATAAAAATTATAAACTTTAAAATTTTCAATAGTAACACCTAATTTTTACATCATATTTGATTATTCGGTAAATTTTACCTTTAGATACCAAATGGGAAGTCATTCGGTCAAGTAATGTAAAAATTATGATGGTTTAAAGTTTGGAACTCCTAATGATAAATTCACTTTTAACTGTTGCAAAACAGATTTAAATCTGGGTAGATTTTTAAGCATAACTCAAAAACTACTAGTTGGAATGAGAAGTAATTTTGAATTTGCGTATCTGAAGCTTTTAGAAATCAATTTCTGTTAAAAAATGCTTAGGTTACAATTCATATATTTTTTGCAAAATAACTTTGAATGAATTTTCGTATACAGTAAAGCATCGTTTATATGACGTTTACATTTATATGACGTTTTCGTGTGGCCCCAATTCATTCCTATTCGTTGTAATGTAAAAATATATCTTTTATACGAAACACAAAATCGTTTATACGTCGGTTTTTCGATTTTGTACAGTTTTATTTATTTTTTTTTCTTGTATATTTTAAGAGCGGGTGGAATTTATCAGCTATGAATGACACCAAAGCAAGTGTTTAAATATACCCCTCATAAGTCATGATAACAACGTGGGCTGGAGTGGGATTGTAGTCGGAAAAACCAGTTTACACACAGTGGATTACACTGGGAGGGGTCATTCTTTTTGCAGGGATGATCAGCTTTCCCGACCTGTTTTATTGTTACACGGCATATTCTTTGCTTATCAGTTCACAAACAGTACAGATAATTTTTTTTTCATTCTTCACTTTTCGTACTGTATCGGCCACAGCTCTTTTCAGACATGTCTCGAAAACGCAAGTCCATCTCGGTAAAAAAAAAAATTGAAATTTTGAAAGAATTCAATAGTAAAGATTTACCGATAAGGTCAAAAGTTGACTTGGATAAAATGATGGGTATTCCAGTTTCTACCTTAAAGACTATTATTCACGATCGCCAAAAAATTGAGGAAAATGCAAAAACCTGTGGATCTTTGGCATAAAAAAAATTGCGAGTGCAAGAGGGTAAATTTCCTGAAATGGAAAAAGTTTTGCTCCAGTTTTTATGAAATTGAATCTGGCAGACTATGGCTTTACAGCAGGATGGTTGCAGAAATTCAAAGCGTGCTACGGGATCACGTGTCAAGTTGTAAGTGGTGAATCCAGAGATGTTCCAGTTGAATCTGTCGCAGAATGGCTCAAAATTCTGCCAGGCATAATAAGAGAATACCAACCTAAAGACATTTTTAATGCCGACGAGACGGGTCTTTTTTATCATCTGATGCCGAATCGGACTTTACTCAGCGTCAGTCATCACGTCAAACAACCATAGATATTTTTTTTTATTTGTAATACTATGTAAAATGATAAAAAGAAAAAATAAAGGTACGTACATTTAAATTAATTGCTTACTGTATTTTTTTTTTTTTTTTTTTGGGGGGGGGGGGGGAAGGGGGGTTATTTGTTTGTTTTGGTTTGTTTAATTTATAAATTTATGTAAATCAACACGTTAAACATTAAAATTAAGTGAAAGCCAAATTAATTCTAGAAAATCGATTATACGATAGTATCGTTCATACGACGTTTTTTGGTAGTGCCTTCAGCGTCGTATAAACGATGTTCCACTGTGTATATATATATATATAATTATAATATCTTTGAATTTCAAAATATATATATATATATCTGTTTGAATCATTCATACACCTTTTGTTACTGGTGAGTTGTGTGTACTATTCTTTGTTTTTTTAATTATTGCTTTTAGATAATTACTTATTTTTTGGTTTTCTTTTTGTTTTAATATTTCCTGGGTTTCATTTTGATATGTTATAAGGTGCATAATATTGTCATTTTTAGGCTTAATGCTTTCAATATTTGAGAAAATAACATATCTTTACTATGAATTATATTTATGATGTTCCTCTGACGATGAATCTATAAATTATTCATAGTATTTCATATTTCATTTTCATCTTATTGGGTTTAATTTTGAATTATTATTTAATTTTAATTTTATACTGTTTCTTTCTTAGTTTTTCACACATGTGATTTCATTTTAACTATATATATATACATATATATTCATTTTTGAAAAAATATGAATTGTTGTAACCTGTGAATTTTTTAACAGAAATCGATTTTTAAAAGCTTTAAATATGCAAATACAAAATTACATCGCATTCTGCCAAGTTGTTTTAGAGTTGTACTTAAACTATCCACATTGCAATGTGTTTTGCAATTATTAAAAATTAATTTAACATTAACCGTTCCAAATTTTAGATGTGCATAATTCCTAAACTACTTGACCGAATGACTTCCTGTTTGGTATCTGAAGGTAAATTTACTGAACAATCCAAAAATGTCAAAATTAGGTGTTTATCAAAAATTTTAAAGCTTGGTACAATTTCAATAAGTAGACTCCCCTCCCCACTAAGCAAAATTTTTAATTATAGCATTAATTACTAGATGTTATTACTAAGTCACATTTTTTTTTTTATGATGATTTGAGGCAAAGTTAGTATGGGAGTATAATTTTTTTTTTCACCACTGTACAACAAATTCTTGACACTGACTTTCAATTTGCAGAAATTTAAATAATCTCATGTTGTTCTTTGCTGAATTTTACATTATACTGAAATTTACACGCTTCGTTATATAACATCCACAAAATAAGTTTTTCTGGGAGGATATCTTTGTCTGAATAAGATTTGTTATGACATTGAAGGTCAATATATTTATAATGTAAGAAGATATTATGTGCATGTAACATGCTCTTCTATTAATGAAACAGTCCAAAGACATGTATATAACATTTTCATACTATAGCGAGATTTAGGGATCGGAGAACTTATACCGGGAAAAATTAACGAAGTGACGATTCTCTCGAAAAATATTCCGATTGAATCCAAACCTGAAAATTCAATTTAGAAAAGAGTACAAGTTAACTATCCCAAAATCTCTCTATATGGCTTAATCTCAAGTGGAAGTAACATTGCGTTGCAAAAATAAGTTAAATTAAAAAGGTTAAAATTTAATGTTGGAATATTAGAATTTAAGTTAAAAGCTTAATTGTAAAATTTAGGAATTATAAATATTCTCTCAGAAGTTGATCCATCCAATTACCGTATCAGTTGAAATGCATAAAGGAAAAACAAATGACTCACCAAATAGATGCTACACAGTGATTTATTTTGAAGCAGAAAGAGCACTCACAAAATATTAAAACGAAAAGAACTTCATTTGATTATATCATTTACAATCTTCTTCTTTCACAATATTTCTTACTAGATAATTTTTCATAATTTAAATTATGAAAATACATTCAAAATGATTGATGTTCAGTCCTTTTAGATTAAATTAAAATGTTATTCGTTTAAATAAGCTTATTGCTTATGGTTTCAAAATTTAATGTTCATCATTAAGGATGTTCATGAAGATTAAAACTGTCTTTAAAGAAAAATGGTAGATTCTTTTACAAGGTACTAAAATAAAGTCTGTTCTCGATTAACATAATTTTTTATTCTTGAAGTAAGATGCTATTGTTGAACGGAACAACTCAAGAAATGAAGGAGTTCATTATTGGATCAGGAAAACTCATGAAATGAACATTTTTCTTTTATCACGCTTGCATCTATCTAAATCTCATCCAGAGATGT
Organism: Maratus michaelseni; assembly: GCA_963931845.1. Classification (NCBI taxonomy): domain Eukaryota; kingdom Metazoa; phylum Arthropoda; class Arachnida; order Araneae; family Salticidae; genus Maratus; species Maratus michaelseni. Next base: position 206,963,449 of record OZ007594.1, on the reverse strand, counting down.
ATGAAAAATCACGGAGTGGCTCTCAGTAGACACAGAAGATTGTAGGTTGGAGTTATCCAACAAGAAATGGTAGATACTTCTTAACGAAAGATCTTATCTCAGCTCCAGATGGCAAAATATAATGGCTATTTCATCAATCGGCTGGCGCGAAGATCTCACCTCGGATCTAGATGTCAAAATAGAATGGCTAGTATCTAATTCGGCTGGCACTTGCAATTTAATACATCGTAAAATGTTCTTCTATAAATCAGCGATAATAAACAGCCCAAGATGTCGAAAAAGGTGGTCAAATTATGGAGTTGCATCTAAAACTTTAAAGTATATTTATCTCTTGAAAACATCAAAACAAAATTCCACCCACTAACTGAAAAACTTCATCCAGTGCTGGAAAAAACTCAACTGCCGCCAGGCCAGAGGCCCGACAGCTTAAAAGAACGTTGTTCATCGATCAAGAGAATCTGGCGAAGTGATTCTCCTTCAATTTCTCAAAGTACGATCTCTCTCTGAGATTTGAAATCTCCGCCAATCAGAAAACAGCATTACCCAACGGTTCCGAATCTAACTGTCGCGCTCGTGACACCACCTGATGGATTTTTTGAAGAAGCTCATCACGCGGTCAAAGTTAAATATTAACTGTTGACGACACGTCATTGCAAATGTTCCATGAGCTTCCATCTGTCACCTTGAATCGGACTGATAATGACCTTGCCTCTCGTGAGTCACTGACCCAGATACAAATGCGCGGGAACTAGGAAATAACGCCTGCTTGTTTATCCGAAACATTTAAAAACTTATCAATAGCGTCTTATAGCGAATCTCGACGAACTTCAAAACAAAATAAACGAAAGTAATTAAAAATCTATAACTGCCAAACTAATGGATGAAAATAAATGAAATTTTAGCAATCTAAATAAAATTAAAAGTTCTTTCCACCAGATATGTTTTGAAAGTAAAAATATTTAATTTAAGAAATTTTGAAAAAGTAAATATTGTACTTAGAAATTTTTTGAAACGATATATGGAAAAGTTCGTTATTCTGAAAGAATTTGCATGAATTAAAATAAATGAATTTGAACTTTCTGAAAAGAATAAAATTAGCAATTAACCATTTTTTAATCAATATTATTAAAAAGGAAATACACTATATTTTAGAATAATTTTTAAATTTAGACTGTATATTATTTAAAAGTTAGAAAAAGTAAGTTATAAATATTTTCTTTTTAGATAATTTGAAATGAAGTTTAATTAATATTGTAAAGTGAATAAATTGTAAATTAAAATTGAAATGAATATCCTAAAACATATGTAATGGAAAGATTCTGAAATTAATTTATACTCTCACAAAAAGTAAACAATTTAGAAAGAATGTTTGATTTAAAATGCAAAAATGAAATTTAGCTTAATTAATTTAAATGAATTTAATGAGTTTAATTAAATTGATGAATAAATTAAAGTTAAATGTTAAAATACTGAATAAATTAAGAGTCAAATTTTTAAATCATAACACATACATTGAAGAATGCCTAATTTGAAGACTTAATATGAAAAGTGAATGTTCTATATTTAATTCGATAAAAATAATTTATTCCACCCAAAATCTCTGTTTTCTTTAAAAATGTCACTTAATATGTTGTTCATTCGCTAAGCTCTTCAATTCTCCATCAACTATTAAAAAAAATTAAATTCTCAAATACCAGACATTGGTATAATATCAGTCATCTAGTATATGAATCTACAACAAAAAATTTAAATATAAGTGTACACCTACCTCTAACTGTTTTTGTAAAGATAGTTCTTTTTCCTTCAAATGTTCCCTATTTTTCTTTTTTTGCTCTCTTTTTAGTTTTTCAGCTTCAGCTTTTCGACGTTTCAATTCCTCAGATAAAGCATGGATGCGGACTTCAATATCGCTCTGATCTGAAGCAGTTTCTGGAATTACAAAAAACAATAGTTTCTAATTAAGTTTTACATCTTCTGAAAAGCATAGTAACAAAATTACAATTTAAAGGGAATGTCAATGTAAAATCTTAAAAAAGCTTAAAAATTTCTATGTTTTTTTCTATTTCCCACCCTTACTCAGTGCTCAATTAAACCTCCTACTTCTATAGGTTTTTGTTTGCAGTCTGCAAAACCGCCAATACAGCTTCTACAATTTTTAAATGCATTTTTCACAAAATTGTCTTTTTTTTAAGTGGTGGACACTGTGCAAAAGAGTTAATAATTAACACTTTTGCCTCCATGTATCCACTAGTGCCGGGGTTCCCACATGTTTAGACTGCCATATTACTAAATTGAAATTTATAGTTTTGGCATACCACCAAGTAACAAAGGTAATGTTAACAGAAACTGATTTACAACAGAGCATTTGACACATGTGCCCTGGGTCCCCATTCTCAAAGAGGCCTCAGGTTAATGAATCAATATCTGAATGCAAATGTTTAAAATTGTATGATTATAATAACAAAATGGTTAATTAAATAATTTAATACATTATCTTCTTTTCTTGACATTCATACATAAAGTAATATATTAATAATATGTCAAAAATCATAAAAGAATTTGGAGACTAGGAGACTACACCAACTTATGACTTATTTTTATATGCCTATACATACTACTGGCTCACTTATATGCTATCTTGCATGCACTAACTTTACTTGTATCATTGAGACAAAGACTGGGCCTGGTTTACCCAGGGGGGTGCCATTTCCCTTTAGTTCTGGTATCAAGTTTTTGGTTTCTCTGACGTCACTGAGCGTGCTAAGAAGGATTCTTTCAACGGGAAATAACGCATTTTTTCATTTAAAATAGTATTTCTGCTTCAAAAAAATAGTTTCTTTAGTCATATGAAAGCATATTTCTTCTAAATAAAACATTTTTCATTAGCGAAAGTATTTTTTTCTAAGAATAAAGCGATTTAGAGGGATTTTTTTTCCTTCAAATGAAATAAGTCGTGTATCTTTTTTGCTAAGATATAAAGTTTTTATTGCTAGTTATCTTTGGTCGATCTTTGAAAGAGGTGGGAGGGTGAAGTAAACCATTTATTGTCATTTTCTTTGACAGACAGGGCAGTTTTCCCTCACACGAAGCTTTAATTGCTTCTCAGAAAGAGAGACTTCCGGTTACTTTTGCTAAATATACGTGGTAAATATTTCCCAGATTTTGTTAGTGCAACATCTCTTGGTTTTAGCTCTTTAAAGTAACGCATTATTTGCATTGATTTTCCTGAAAATGCCCAATACTCGTGCTATTGCAACATGTACTAATCGTTCGGATGAAACACGAAATGTTCTATATCATACATTTCCAAACAAACCTGATATAAAGAAAAGATGGATTCTTGCCTGCAAAAGAGCAGATAATACCTTTAATGCTGCAAATTCCCGAATTTGTTTGGATCACTTTCAAACGGATGATTACCTGAGAAATTTGAAAGCAGAACTTTTTGGTTACACTCCTGCTAAAAGAATATTGCAGGAAAATGCTGTGCAACTTTAAAATTGCCAGAAACATGTGCTATGAATTTTAAAAAAGAAACTTCACTCGGAATTAATTCTTTTTGCAGCAGCTCCAAGCATAAAAGAAACACCTAGACATACTAGGTTACATAAGGTTATATTTTAATGAGATTCACATTAGCTCACTTTCGGAAGAATTTAATGTTATCGAAAATACGGGCAAAAAAGTCCAACTGTTTTTTCCAAATATGCACAAAAATATAATAAAAACATTTGTGAAAACCAGAACTTTCATTCGATTGAGACATAGTAATCATATATTCATCAGAAATAAAAAAGAGATACGCTGCCAGAAAATCAAAAATGTGGAGTTAATCAGCTTTGATTGCACGTAAACGAAAAATAGCAAATAATGGAGCGCACATATGAAATGCGTCTTCAAAATGCACCCCGTGATGAAATAAAATGCTTGAAATGAAAGCACATTCTGAGTGTAAAAAACTAAAATATATTAATTACTAAAATATTTTTATATAATTTTTTCATCATACAGCATTAAAATGTAATTTTATATAACCCTTTTGGAAGTTGTTTATAAAAGTATATTATTCTGAATTTCAAATATAATTTTTCTATATCGCATAAATCTGTCAGTTTTAAAAAATAGCAATTTAAAAATTAAAGTTTCTATTTTTATTTTTATTTTAAATCTTCCTTATAAATACTGCTGTCTTCATTTTTATTCTAATCTAATATATATATATAAAATTTAATATTGTTTCTTCGGATTCCATTCAAATAATTGATGTGATTGAATATCAAATTGATATATATATATATATATATATATATATATCAATTTGATATTCAATCACATCAATTATTTGAATGGAATCCGAAGAAACAATATTAAATTTTAAAATTGAGTTTCAAAACGCTAAAAAGAGATGTAATTTTAAATTTTAAATATTATTTGGAAATAAGAAAATTTGCTTAAACGTTAAACGCTCTTTCATGCATTAATTTACCTTATTTTTTAAATTATTTTATGCTTATTATATGCATTTATGTTTATTATATGCCATTAAAATAGTATTTTAAATAAACTTTTCGGAAAGTGTTTACAAGATATATTACTCCGAATTTAAATTTTATTTCCTCTAAATCCTATAATTATATCGCATGAATATTTTAGTTTAAAAATATTAAATATTAAGCTGTTTACTTATTAAAATTTCTATTTTATTTGTCTTTTTAATCTAATCATGCAAAACTCAATATTGTGTATCTGTGGTGTGATGTTGAAATCTGAGTGATTATTATTTTTTAAAACTTTTTATTACTTTTTTTTATGAAAGACATGTCGAAATTACAATAATATTAGAATTATTATAGATTTCAAATTGAATACTGATAAAATATTATAAATATACTATATTAAAAATTATTAACTGTAGTCATATAAACACTAAATTTAATGCTTTTGTAAGTCTTTAAGATTTTATTTATAAAAATTACTATTTTGCATTTTTATGTTTATGAAAATGAACTTTTCATATTGAGGCGCAAACGAAATGTAATGATAAAGATAGCCCATTTAACAATCAAATTTCGGCAAATTGAAAAGAGATAATAGTTTAAATTTTAGATGTGATGTAAGTCCTATGTATAAAGAATATATTTTAATTTTTAAATTTCTTTTCACATGAAAATTTCGACTGTTACTTTTCACTTAAAAATAGCGCGTTTCTAATTCAAATCAATTGGAAAATTGAACAGAGCACGCTGAGTGACGTCAAACAGCGAGGGGCTCCCTATTGGCTGCAGAGGGAAATGGCTCAACCTTATGATATAGTAACCTTGTGGTTTACCAAGTGTAACTACCTCATGTCCAGATCAATATTTGTGAATTTTAGCAATGTCTGATTCAATACTTAATTTATTCCTGAATTTTGTTTTTATCTAAAGAAGAGAAGAAAATGCATTTTCACATAGATGAGTCGTGTTAAACATAAGCAAAAAATTTGTGGTTTACAAAGTAAACAAAATTCTTCTAATTCATACTTTTAAAAATGTTCTCTTAAATTCCACCACAAAATAGCATAAGTTCTTTTCTCTCTCTCACCAGTGATGGTGACAGAGTAGTATCTTCAATGAAAAAAAAATGATAAAAAATTTCTATTGTTGAATTTTCTGGACAATATTGAAACCTGCTATATGGCATTCACACCATTTATACCACTCTCAATTCAGAATGTACTTTTAATATTTCATTTCAAGAGATGATATTGTTTTATTGTTTCTTAAATAATCAAGGGATGGGAAAAACGGGTCAGTTTAAAAATGATTTTGTTTTGTCATTGGCTATGAAAGGTGTGTGGTGGTTGTTTGATTCTTAAATATTGTATTAATGTTTAATTGCTTTTTTATAGTATAGATGGTACTGGAATGCTCATGATAAAAATATCACAATGAGTGGGGGGGAAAGTTTTTGTCTTTCTATCCTTCACCCTCCCAATTAAGTGATTCTAGGCAATCAGGTTTTCATAGATTAAAGCCTGTAGAATATGCAATTGGCTGCTAACCTTATGAAATATGAACAGTATAGACAATTCCTGAAAGAATATCAGGAACTACGACATATGGAACTTGTTCCTTAATCACAGTATGCAAAAAAGAAGAATATTACCTTCCTCATCATGCTGTTTTAAGAGAACCTAGTAGCATTAGAGAACTACATGCAGTTATTGATGCCTCATTTAATTTATTATTTAGATTTTTCCTTAAATATTTATTCATCATAGGTCCACAGGTACAGCAAGATTTGTATCCAATTTAGAGTCCTGTATAGATTTGGTTGTACCCGACCTGAACAATTAAACTCCATTTGAAGTCAACCCGCAATCTGACTCGAACACAAAAAAAAAATTTCCTCAATCCACAAAAATAATTTTTGGTTACTCGCAACCCACCTGAACTCAACATATCTCAACCTGCACCCGACCCGAACCCACAATACTTCAACCCACAACCCTACCTGAACCTGCAATGAAAGAACAATAAATCATGTTTTAATGCTATTATGAAAAGTAATGTAAAATTATATCTCTAATATCAATTTTAAATTTTATATAGAAAACTAGACAAATCTATGTTCTGTTATTACTGTTTTATTCCTGTATATTACTGTATTCCGAACAGGAAGGACCGAGCTATGCTCAGTCAAAATTAGCTTTGAGTTCAAATATCATGACCCATGACTAATATGACACACTAATCAAATTTTCTTGAACAAGTGACCAAGCCCAATTGTCTTCTCGAGCCTGAAACCCATAGGATATAAAATTTACTCAAAATAGTCTGAGCCGTTTTTTAGATAAAACTGACCCACTAATCGGATTCTTTCAAGCATGTGACCTAGCCCAATGATTTTTTCGTGCCCAAAAACCGTAGGATACAAAATTTAGTTCAAATCATCTGAGCCATTTTTAAGATAAAAATAGCTTGACCCATGACCAAAATAACCCACTAATTGAAATTTCTCGAAAATGTGACCTAGCCCAATATTCTTCTCGATCCCTAAAACTGTAGGAATTTAAATTTAGTTCAAATCCTCTGAGTCGTTTTTAAGATAAAAATAGCTTGACCCATAATGACCCATGACCAAAATAAACCACTAATCGAATTTTCTTAAACATGAGAACCTAGCCCAACAGTCTCCTTGTGCCGAAAACCATAGGAAGTAAAATTTAATCTAAATAGTCTGAGCCGTTTTTCATATAAAATTAGCTGGACCCACAGTGACCCAAAAATGACCCACTGATCAAATTTTCTCTGACATGTGACCTATCCCGATGATTTTCTCGTGTCTGAAACTCGTAGGATACAAAATTTAATCAGAATCATTAAAGCTGTTTTTCTGATAAAATTAACTTGACCCGCGTTGAACCAAAAATGACCTACTAATCGAAAGTTCTTGAACATGTGACCCAGACCAGTCTTCTCGTGCCTGAAAATTGTAGGATACAAAATTTAGTCAAAATCGTTTCAACCGTTTTTTTAGATACAATTAGCTTAATCCATGGTGACCTAAATGACCCACTAATCAAATTTTCTCAAACATATGACCTAGCCCAATGTTTTTCTGGTGCCCCAAAACAGTAGGATACAAAATTTCGTCAAAATCGTTAGAGCCGTTTTTAAGGTAAAATTTGCATATATATATATATATATATATATATATATATATACACACACACACACACACACAATTTTTCTTCATATTAGAACATATGATTTCTCCATATTATTGTTTAGTGTCTTTTGAACTGGGGCGGCAAGTTTGATTCTTATATATTGTATTCATGTTTAATTGCTTTTCTATAGTGTAGATGAGCTGTGATGTCTGTGATAATAATATTCCGATGAGTGGAGGAAAAAAGTTATCTTGACTGTATTGTGTAAATTTTGCTGGGATGAATGACTGGGTTCAATAAAATTCTAAGATGTTTATAGTGAAATAATAAATAAACAACATCACACCAGTAGAATAATATTTTATGTGTTTTCAAAGTCTAACATTATGGCATGTGTGTCAATGGCAAAAATCTTTCCTTCAAATTTTCATTACATTATAATCTTAATTCTCTGAAAAGCATTTAAAAAAAGAAAACATAACAATAATACCAGACTGAGATATAGTATAAGAATCATCTGAACCACTAGAATCATGTCGCCTGAGATTTCTTGGCACTAGAGGCAACCGAATTCCGGGACCACAGTCTTTTTTAATGCTATTTGAAGGACTAGAATTCTTGAATGGAGGTGAAATGCTTAAAACTGAAAGAGATTTTTTGCTCACTGTTGATTCAAAAGACTCAGAATAAACATCAGAACTAGATGATTTATCCTTAACAGAAGGGAAACTAAGGGAGAAAATACCAAATAAGATAATTCAGAATATGCAAATTTCAACAAGTACAGAAAAATTTAATAATTTCCATGTACTTATACATATATAATATATATACATACAGGATATTCATAAATTACTAGAATCATTTTTGATGTCACAGGGCAAGAAATCCATAAAAGATTAATTTAAGCTTAATTATTTAAAATACAACTCTGTGAGTTAATCAATTTTTATGCAATTTTCTTTTGTAACTCATACAAATAACAGACAGTACTTTATTTCCAATCAAGTATCTTTCACTGGATACATTAATTTATAAACTGCTTCGACAAAAGGGACAAACTATTCTGCTTTCAGAATGAATCTAGAATCAGAAATTAAAACAGATATCTTATAGGAGAAAAATGATAAATATTAATTCAGGAAAGCATATTTCTCCCTTCTCTTCTAATTAGTAGCAGAAAGCAGTTACCCTATCAAAGGTATAACAGATTTTGCTGAATCTATTTCATCTTGCCAGGATAATTACTTTTTGCTACTAATCACCTGATGAAGAGAGCAGCTTATTAATTAAATTACTTGTAAATCTATAGTGTTTTTTAATCACTCTGAGGAAACAAGATTTATATATTTTTCATTTCCAGTCAACTTATTATCCCCATGGAGAATTTTTTAAATTCCTACTATTAGCTCACACTCTCTATATATATCGTGTTCAAATTTTCAATCGGTAATAAAATATTTTCTATTCACCCATTCAAGTTCAAATACATTTTTTAAAACTTGTACTGGATGACAATTGATGTTAATACAGTTTTTTCAAATATTAATTCATTAATTAAATTTAATTAATTAATTTTTATTTTTATATGGGAGAAAAAAAATTCTCCCATTGTTTTCATAAATGAAATGAAAGATTTTCCTGAAATTAGTGATGCCAACAAAAAATAAAATACCGCAACGATGATTATAATGTTCAATAAAGATAACGTGGGATATTAATGCTGCACAGGTTTATTTTATATATTTATGATTAAAAAGTAGGAATTGACTTTAAAAAAAAATTATATTACTTGTTTCAGATTATTACAAGAGCAATATTAAAACAAAATGGAACCTTTCTAAGTTCAATTGGAAACATTACATATTACATTTAATTTGGATGAAATAACTTAAAGTTTTTAAAACTAAGCAATGATGTAATTTTTTTTTCTTTGCCAAAGGAACAATTTCATCTCATGATAAAAGCAACATAAGTGACAAAATTTATATTTTGACTAATAACTTTTAAAATTATATAAGAAAAATAACTTATTATCATAAATATATATATGCTAAAAGTTATTATAATAAACAAAGGTTTAAAAAAACCTTTTAATAAATAAACATACTAGTTTCATACACACAATCAGTGACATTTTCAAGATAAATAAAGATAAAATAAACTATTTTCACACAAAAAAATTTAAACAAACATCACGAGATATCAGCCATCATGAAAGTGGGTGCTTTAATAAAATTATCATCTGTAAATGCGATTGATTTTATCCTATTTTTAAATTTATAAAGTATCTCATGCCAAATTCTAGGTAACTCAAAGGAGACTGATTCATTGCATATGCTCTCACTGTGCATATAAATTTCTACTGACTCACAGATAATGGATGGGAAATAAATCTTGATGGATAAGTTATTTTACGATTTTTTAAATACTTAATAAAATAACTAAGTAATTAATACTTAACCAGTGGTTCCACGCGAGGATTTCACACTGCAGTCTAATATTTTTTAGATCCAGGTTTAAACTTCTAAAGAAAAATTAAAGATAGGAATATCTGCAAACAAGATTAGTCAAGCCAGAATATCATCTCATTTATTCCATCATAGTCAAAACTGATCAAAGATAGCAAAAAGCACAGATGAGGGGGAAAAAAAGTTGTATGTTAACTGCATTAGAGGATGACGTCCTCCACTTCAGAAAAAAACACGGGACAAAGAAAAATAAATTGAATACATATAAAATATAAGATCATTTAATATAAAATAAAAGCACACATTTTAGCCTACACATGAAATACCACTGCTTCGATCAATCCATGGGGTCTTTTTCTTCTAAACATTTGACTTCCAATTTCACTTTTTAATCATAAATATAAAATAAGCCCACATGCGGCTGCTTTATCATTTTTATTTTTTAAGTTCTTGTTGAGAATGATATAATTGCGGTATTTTATTTTTGTGGCAACACTGATTTTTAAAAAAATACCCTTTCATTTCATTTATGAAAACAATGATGATTTAATTTTTACTTAACTTGAATTTTTAATCAAAAAACATGTTTTAATGAAATGTGAGTGTACTGACAAAAGAAATAATATATATGATAAATTTCTTAGCTCAAATTAATAATCTTGATTCTAAAATAAAGTTTACTTTGAAAGTTTAACAAAATGGAATACTCCCCTATTTGGATGTACTTTAATCAAAACTCACCATGACTTGGAACATACTGTTTACAGAAAACTAACACCCAATCAATCCACTATCCCACATCCTGTTTCTACAAAGCTTCTGCATTTAAACATTTTATTGAGAGTGTCTTTATAGTCTTTATGCACCTCTGATCAGTTAACAAATGAACTAAATAAAATATGTGATATCACAAGAAATAACAGATATAAAGAAAACACTATAAATAGATTAATTATGAACATGGATAATAAGAAAAGAAACTTCAATGAGTAAAATTCCAAGATATATACTTTACAATATTTTTCTGGGTTCTTTGAAAGATTGAAATATAAGTTTAACAAATTCAATGTCTGTCTCATTAAAAAAACTTTCTATAAAATTAAAATGCATAGTCTGTAAAAAAATATATATATAATCATGAGTTAATAGAAATTTATATGCACTGTCTGTCACACTTACAGATGATCATTTTACTAAAGTGCCTGTTTGAATGAGGCTTGATATCCCGTGATGTTTGTTTATCAAGTTCATATTTCAAAATTTTTTTGCAAAAATATTTTTTATTATTACTGATCTTGAAAAAGTCACCGATTGTGTACATGAAACTAGTAGGTCTGTTTATTAAAAGGTTTTTTAAAGCCTTTATGCTTATTGTATTTACTTTTAGCATACATATTTTTATTTTAATAACATTTATACTGATTAAAATTTTGGAAATTTAAATGCATGTTTGATAGTTTAGAGGAAAGTAAAAAATATATATATGTAAATTATATAAATGAACATTCTGAATGTCTGAATGAGGCCAGACTTTTATAAAATGGATTTATGAGGTATTTATATCTCATGATGAAGTCGTATAGATATCAGGGCTGAGGATTGCCTTAAATTAATAAAAATGAAGAACACTCACAATACAACATCTACAGATTGACAAGGATATAGAGGTTAGAGGATATAGAGATTCAGATAAGTATCTAATGCTCCAAAAATATTTGATTAAATCTGAAAAATTAAGAACTAAAGAGCGTTACAGCATTTTTTGTTTTTTAACAGTGCAATTTCTCAATACACACCCAGCCCGCACCTCTCTTTTCTTTTCACTATAATTCTTAAAAAAAAAAAAAAAAAAAAAAAAAAAAAAAATCCCACATGCAAATTTAGGCTCCTCTAATGGCTCTTTGGAGAATTAATGATGCTAATGATGTCTAACCAACACTTGTTAAAACCCGATTGCTTATAATAACTTATACTCTATACTTCTTACTTACTAACTTAATAATCTATAAACAATTGAAACACTGAAAATTGCTCAGTAGATCTTATTTGGAAACTGAAAGGTTAAAAATATATATAGTCTATTGAAAATTAAGAAAAATGGAAAATAAACAAAACCACAATTATTGGCAGCTTTTATACTGTGTTGGCTACAATCAACACCAGCCAAATGTTGATTGTTGCCAAAGTTACGATCATTGCTTTACTATAAAAAGAATACATAATTTGTTTTCTTTTATTTTGATTAGTATTTGCTTATATTGTTAAAAATAGATTAAAAAACAACAAAAAGTTTTTAAGTCATCTCAAAAAATTAAACTAAAATTTTAGCAAAGATGAGAAGAAAGTGATTTTAAATACTTATAAAATGGTATTACAACTTAATCCTGAAACTATAATAATGGATGTTGATGATGTTTTGATAAAAAGTTAATTAAATATTCAAAATAGATATTTAATTTGTGTAATTAATATATCAATAAATTTCAATTGTTAATTTGAATAGTTAAATTTTAAACATTCAATATTTGTCTTCTTTTTTCTGGGCAAGGGGGAGGGGGAACAAATAATTATCTATTTTTATAAAATTGCCAAATAAGCAAAAAAAAAAGCAATAACCTGGAACATCATGGTGTTAATTGGCAACCCTGATGTCTATTTAACTGATCTCTTAATTTTTAATTAACTATAGTTATGAATTATTTTTGCATTTACAAATGATTAAGACTTATATGATAATGATCTCTAGTTAACAAGAGAGTTTTGCAATAATAAAATTAAAGGCAAAATTTTGAATGAAAAACAAAGGAGATATTAAAAATAAAAAATAACATAGAATTACTCTGATAATTCTATATTAGTTTCAGATCTTAATCTTTTCTTTATTTCATATTCAAATCTTGAATTTGAATATCTTTGATTTTTTTAAATACAGGAATTAAAAAAAAATAATTTTTACTATATCATACTTAAATATATTTTAAAGAAAGAGTAATTTAAATTGTGCACATTATTAGCTTAAAATAATTATTTTTCATCTTTTAAAGGATGGTTTTATTCTTTTCTTATCTTTTTTGAAAATATAATTTGAAAATTCCTTTAAAAAATTGGCATTCAAACAGATGTAGCAAAATATAAATGTAATTATTACACTTGATTAGATATTTCTTCAGATACCACTTCCTCTGCCTGTGAACCATTTTCAATAGCTTCAACAGTCTGAATAGATGATTCTCCACTTGCAGATTTTATTTCTTCTGGCAGAGAAACACTGTAAAAAATCCCATTAGATTGTTAAAGGAAAATGCATATTATTTATTTTCAATTATTTAGTTTTACATTACTTAACTCCTTAATATCCAATTCAAAATGCTTAATGGACCAAATTTATGTAAGTTCATTCTGCCCCAATTGATAAAGGCAGTAGCTAATTAATTAATTTTACACTACTAAGCTACTCCTTATTCATTTGAGATAACTAAACTGATTTCAAGTAAAAAAATAATGAACTATGATTTCACAAATTTGTATAATATATGCAGACAAGCTAACTTATGAGATATTTTTGGGAGGTAACGCACAGTGTATTAGCATTGTTCAGATTAACCTTGGCAGTTTAGGTAAGAAATATGTCCCAAGAGGTAAAAAAAATCATGTTTTTTTTTTGTTTGTTTTTTTAGATTTTATTTTAAAAGGGTGGAAAGGGGAATTTAAATCATGAGTTTTTTTTTTAATTTTGTGTGATATAAACAACTATATATATAATCAAATTTTAATTGCTTAATAGGCGTATTGCCAACATAGTGAAAAAGTTCCGAACCCGGGTCATCAGATTAGCGCACTGAAATTGATTTTTGTCCCGGCTTGGGAACTTTTTCACTATGTTGGCTATACGCCTATTAAGCAATTAAAATTTGATTATTATGAATGCAAGGCGTGGGAAATTTTCTCTGGAAAAATTTCCATGTATTAACTATATATATTTTAGATTTAAAGTTATATACTATACTATTGTTACTAATGGCATGCATAAGAAGTAAGCATTTTCAAATTCAAACATTGGTAACCTCGTCAATAATTTTTAATAATTTAAAAACAAAAAGTTAATTAAAAGATAAGCAACCAATAACAAAGTGATTTCAAGTTAAAAAAAAATAATAATAATTTTTTTTTATATACAATAATTATTTACAATTTCAAAATATCTAAAAATTAATTAGTTTTATTCAAAGATTTATAAACATAAAGGCTATTTTAGCTGCCTTTTCTACACCTAATTGATTTCACAATTTACTCTGTGCAAGTCCAAAAGTGGAAAACATCCTCTCTATCCCTGCAATTGTTCCTTTTGCAGAACGCATACAACTGTATTGTATCAAATTCTTCCTGATCTACACAGTTCTTTAGAAGTGCTACTGATCCCCACCACTTCAAGATATTTAAGGATTCTAGAGCTTTTTTATCAAACAGAGTTTCACTAAAAGGAGGAGATCACATGATGAATTTTAGTAAAATGTTTAATAAGGAGATATCTAATTTAATTAATTTTTCAATTTTCAGCAGTGAAATTATGCCGAAATTATTGAATATTAAATACGTGAATTTTCATATTGTTAACAAAGCACTTTGTTAGCAATATGAAAATTCACATATTTGATAAGGATATATCATTATACTTTTCTTTAACAAAGTTTAAAGCTTGATCTTTTTCATTTATTATTAAACATTCACTTCAGAATTAGCATCCAAGAGATAAGCTAAAAAATGAGCTGGTGTTAATACTTGTTTGTACTGTTTATTAATTATTTTTGTTGCAACAATTGCCATAATTTTTCAGAGTTTCCTTCAAAATTTTTGAGACGTTGACAATATTTGATATACAATCATTTCTTTGTATTTTATCTAATGCCACTGAAATGGGTTTTAACATTGAAAGCCTTTCTTTTGTCATATTCGTCACTTTTGAACTGATATTGGTGTAGAAATTTAGAAAAGTATACAAAAAATGTTCAAAACAATACATAATTTTTTTTAAATTCATTGGATTAAAATCATTTACAACTTAATATTTCCTCCTTTAGTGTATTTCTACCAAAATTAGAAAGTTCTCAAGTTTTTTTTTAAATCTTTTCAATGGGGTGACGGGGTTCTCTGGAGGCATGAGGTTAAACTTAGAAAAAATCCTTTAAATTCTGAGTATCTCTTAAGTCTTGAGTTTTGTCATCCTACAAAGTTATGCAAAGTAAAGCCATCCTACAATGCAAAGTCTTTTCTCTGTGACCCTAATAGGTTCTGAGATATAGCTTGTTCTCCTGAGAAAGACAGAAGAGTCAATTTAAACTAGTATGTTGTGGCCATCACAAAACTTTCTTCTATATAAATCGTCAAATTATGTACAATCAAAATTAAATGACAATCTATTCGTTCTTGAGATATAGCAACTGTGAAAATCGTGAATGAGCATAGCAGCAACACCTGTTGGGCGGTAGACACTCAAACCTAATAAGGATCTATTTATGTCAAGTCTAACAGAATATAAAGTTTGATAAAATTAGTGCATTAGTTTTTCAGATATAGCTATTGAGGAAATGCTGAAAAATGCAGCATAGCAGTACCACCTGCTGGGAGATTTAAAACAAAACCTAATTAGTGTCTATTTATGGGAAGATCTAACAGAATATGAAGTTTGATGAAATTCCATACATTAGTTCTTGAGATATAGCTATAACTGAAATCGTGAAAAATACAGTATAGCAGTGCCACCTGTTGAGCGACTTGCACCAAAACATAATCAGCACCAATTTATGTCAAAGTCTAATTAAATCTGAAGTAAAATTAAATTCTGTGCATTAGGTCTTGAGATAGATTGCCCACAAAATTTGTTTCACATACAGACAAACAGACATTTTCTAAACCTTCTAAAACATATAAATCTGTCAAAAACCAGAAGTTAAATTTTTTAACGAATCCAATACTTTCTTCTTGTAAAGATATAAGAAAGTAAAAAGTCTCTGAACCTTATACAATTAGGCACACAGATATACAAACAAATTCTTCTTTTCATTTAATAGATATTAGAATTTTTTTTTTTCCTAGTAAAATTTTCTAAAATTTTGAATTTTAATGAAAAATTGGGAAAATGTACAGATTTTTTTCGGTTTCCATTTTCCCCATAATTGGACAGCAATATTTTAAAAAACTGCATAAACTGGAATATTTGATACCGCTACATATAAATAAATTAAAAATATATATATGTTTGTTTAGTAAAAAAAGAAGAAATATGTTTATAGGACAGAGAAAATAATTCTACATTTGGAGGAACATAAAACAATGTTTCTAAAAAAAGTATTGTCTCAAAAGGAGAAGTGTGTCTTTTTCAAAATACATACATAAAAAAGATTGTTTAAAATAAAATATATATGCATCATTGTTACTGCAAAGCTTTCGGTACAAGAGGGATGATTTGAAACATAGAATATATATATATATATATATATATATATATATATATATATATAAATAAATAAATAATTTTATACAAAATCGAGTTAAAGATATAAAAGCATACAAACTTTAGGTTTGTTTAGCTTTATTATCACAGGCAACGTCGGGCGGGTCAACTAGTATATATATATATATATATATATATATATACTAGTTGACCCGCTTTATTATCACAGGCAACGTCGGGCGGGTCAACTAGTATATATATATATATATATATATATATATATATATATACTAGTTGACCCGCCCGACGTTGCCTGTGATAATAAAGCTAAACAAACCTAAAGTTTGTATGCTTTTATATCTTTAACTCGATTTTGTATAAAATTATTTATTTAAAATTGCTGCGCATGCGACAGAAAATCCTTTATTTCCACCCTCTGCCGATAGGGGGCGCATTCTGATCTAAACAAACCTCCGACACATGTTCCCACTGCCTGTGGTACCGTGTAATAGGCATGTTGCAAAATCTTTTGTTCCACTTTCCGTGGCCAGGGAACACACTCTGTTCCAAACAAACCACCTTCAGAAGGAAACTCCAACACGTGTCCCTGTTGCCTCCGGCACCGTATAACAGGCGTGCTGTGCACGCACTGCAAAGTCCTTTAGTTCCACCTTCCACCATAGAGGGCGCAAATTTGTTCTATACGAACATCCGACATGGGTACCTATTATATCAAGGGAGTTGAAGAACAAATCCCGTCGAAATCGGCTCATGGACCTCAAGAAAATAATGCGCGTTCTGGTGGTGGAAGGTGGAACTAAAATCTGTAACGCAACCGAAAACCAAGTCGAATTAGGGCCCATAGAACCCGAGATAAAAGTGCACAGTTAGAGAGAAAAACTTGTAGGATTGCCCGTCAAGTGCACAACAACAAAACACTTACTTTGATTGATGGTATGCATCAAGTGAATACAGATTGTGTACTTTTATTAGGAACATAAATTTAATTTTTAGGAAAATCGTTATTTGAAATTTCCGGTATTCTCTATATATAACGTTTACAAAATGCTGCGGGTAAGACTAAAAATGTTACATTTCTTAAATGGAATTTGTTTTGTCTAAAGTAGAACAATACATTTTTTCATTATTAATAAGAGTTTTCAATTAATGAAAAAGTTGCCGCCAGGGGGCACTCAATGAAGTACAATAAATGTGATTCTAAATAAAAAGGCGTTAACCTCCCCCCCCCCACCCGCAAGTATAACAAATAATTTGTTCAAGGAAAACCCCGATGCAAAGCTTTTTTTTAATTATCTCATTGTCAAATAAGCTTTTATTTCTTTTTCATAAAACTCAAAATTTTTATAAGATAAAAACTTATTAGTGGATTATTTTGATTTTTGGAAAATTTTAATTCTCAGCCTGTTTTAAGAAAAGATGCATAATTTTCCAATAAAAAAATTCCAAGATTTTTAATAATTTTATACAGTTTCTAATAGCACCATTCCAAATTTTTATTACTTGTTTTGTATCTTTCTTTATTCAATAGATAACGTACATCTTGTAGGAAAAAAAAACACGTTAAATTTTTTTTTTCTTCAATCAAATTAATGCGAAATTATAAATATCTTTGGTTATAAGAATCGGATAATCTTAATTTTTAGAAACTTGTAATGTGGAAACAGACAGGATCTGAACGGTGTTAATTTTAAAATCGAAGCTTAATTAAAATTGCTATTATGAGTCACCTAAAAAATCTTTTAGTACCTCTTTCTTTGTGGATTCATTATCCAGACAAGTGCCGCGGCTCAAATTTTTATCAAAAACGGTTATTCATTGCAAGATTAAATTGCTCGAAAAATTAAACATTTCTAATTAATATTTCTGAAAGTTGTGGGTGGAATTTTTTGAATTTGCGATTTTTTGTTTATATAGATCTGCAAATTTTCGTGTCGAAAAACCTAATAGTTTCTGTTATTTCGACATGCGTCGAAACGGCATAGTTAAAAGTCATTGTGGTAACTCAACCTTTTTTCAGTAAACCTAAAATCTTTCTTCTCTCTCCCAACATACACCTCCTTTTACGGTTTCACATTTCTTTTGCACCATTTTCAGAAAAAGATGGCATTTTAGAAGCGATGGTTAATGAGAATCTAATTAATTTCTTGGGTAATTATCAAAATATTAAAATTCTGAGACTCAGGTGCACATGGCCAGACCTTGGACTATCCACACTTAAATTTTCAAACTTCTAGGTGGGCTAGATTTTGCTAGCCATCGCAGACAAACACACACACACACACAGAGAGAGCGAAACTTTCTTTTATTAATATAGATATAAAGTAGATTAAAAAGTACTAAAGTAGTAAAAAAGTAGTAGTACTAAAAAAACTAAAAGTAGATTAAAAAATATTGAATTCTATCACAAATTGTTGCATTATATTCAGTACTGATTGCTTAGTATTCTCATAATATATATTATCAGTTTCTGAAAAATAGGTCTAATATTATTTTTATTAGCTTCAAAATTTTATAGAATAAAACCATAGACTGGTATATTAACTACTTCTTTATATTTTTAAAATTTCAATTGTCAAGTTTTTTTTTCTTTTCTTTTCTTTTTTTAAATAGGTGTTATAATCTAGATATTTTTTCCTTCTTTTTTGGGGGGTGGGGTGAATAATTATTTATAACTTTAAAAATACTTATTTTATAAAATGTTATATCTTTCAAACATATTTTTAATTTCTTACGAAGAATGAGTAGCACTCAAAGCTTGAGCATTTTCTTTATCACCATCATTGTCTTCTTCTAATTCGTTTACAGAAAGGTTAGTGTGAATGCTTTCATCTGATGTTGTTTTGAGTGCTTTGTGTTCACTTTGACCAGAGTACTGGACTTGTGACTTTTCAGATTGTTTGCTAAGCTGAGTAGGAGTTTCAGAAGATGGGGGTAGTGTTTCATAATTCAACTCTCTTCTTTTATCATCTAAAAATAAATGATTAAAAAACAATGAGTACTCATTCATCAAAAGAAAAAATATATATACATTTAACCTAACAAAAACAGAACAGATATTTTAAATTTCTCAACTTCCTAGAAACATTATTTCTTTTATGTATTTAAACTGATAAGAAAACTATAGTAATTTTTAGGGTTTCGTTCATCTCACGAAACCCTATTACACCCGCTCCATTGTCTGTCCATCACAGAGCCATTCTCAGAAACTATGTAACTTACAGAGTTGAAACTTTGTGTATATCTAGCTGAATACCAGCTAGGAAGCTCAAAATATTAAAATTTGAAAAATCGTATTATTTTAATAAATAGAGATAAAAAACCAAAATTCTAACAGCCTTTTCCTATTAAATTTAAACATTTTTCGTTAAAGCAGTTGCCAAAAATTAAAAATTCATAATGAAATTCTTTCTACAATAATTAATTTTCTATTGAACGATTTCCACATGAAAAATGAAAATGAAATAAAAAGTTTTACCAATTGAAAAAATATTAATATGAAATAAAAATGATTGAAGTCATAGTGGTAATAAAACGGAAATTTTCAAAGATTTCTGAATAATACATGGAGTATAGTATGTGTATGTACACAAAGCAGATTAATATCACGTCATTACAGAATTAAAAAGAAAATCTGACGTCATATTGGAAGTTTAACGAATTTTTCAAATGTTTCAGAATAACACAAAGCGAGTATCAATATGAGTAATAGAGAATAGTAAATATATGAGTTTGAGAAACATATTGAATCATGATAAAAATCCGATTATGGAAATATTCGCATATTTTAACATTTTGAAGGTGTACAACATGTTTAATTTTGAAATTATTTTTTTAAATATCGCATTTAGCCCACATGACAGATATTATATGACAGAGTATAATAGCAGGCTTTGCCCGCTATCGGGCTGGTTTAGATATTCGAAAAAAAAGAAAAAAATAGACCAGTAATTTTTTACTTTATAAAAAACATGACCTTTTTTTTTTTGGTGCTAAATGAAATTTATTTGGATTTATTAAAGAAAGGATAAAGTGTTTTGAAAGGAATGATAAACGAAACACTTTGAGCGATCTTTGATCACACTTACCCATTTGTTTATCTTGGTACTTGATAATATCACACAGCAGTAGTACTTAATGTAGTTCTAAAGAAAATACTTTATACAAATAAAATGTAGAAAAATAAATACTGCATTTAAGTTTCATCATTAAATTATTCCTGTCATTGCAAATAATGACCGCGGCATATATGCTGTGCTTATATGAACTGCAGCAATGCCTTGCCTGATGGAAGACTGAAGACTGTTGGGAAGAAAGTCTGACTACAAAACAGTCCATCAGAAAAATTTTAAAGCAATTTTCTTCAAGGGGACTGGAAAGATTTGAAACGAGGAAAAAAAGAATATCTTCTTCTTATTATTTTTATAATGTATAACTTAGTCCTTTGAGTAATTAATTCAGTATTTGATAAATTTGTTATATAGTTAAATATTTATTTGAATCATCATTTTAATTTGACATTTTAAAAATGTTTGATAAAGCATTATCTCCATTTATGCTGTACACACCTTTAAGGTGTGGAAAATCAATCAAAAGTGCAGCTCACAGAAATATATTAATTGTTTATCCGAGACTTCATGAAGAAAATCTGCAGAATTCTATAAATAGAATCGTGGAAGAAATTTCCCAATTTACAGATGTTTCACAAAAAAAAAAGTTTTTTGTCACACCTGGAAAGAAATAACCTGGTGCAGTGGGTAAATGCAGAAGACTAGTAAAATATTATGGTTTTACATTATCCTGCATTCGACAAAAAATCCTTTTTTTTTTGTTGGGGAGGGGGGTGGAAGTAACATACCAACATTGGATAAAGTTTTAGAAGTCGTAAATGACGATAGAGAAATTTTTTTGAAAAATATTAGTCGGACAACATTGTACAAAATACTAAAAGACTTTGGATTTTCTTTTGAAAAATGAAAAAGAGAGGATTGCTCTTCTTGAGAGGCAAGTTATTTTGTGGTGAAGAAATTATTTGAGAAAAATTAGAGAATATAAGTAAAGAAGTGTGACGATTTATTATCTTGATGAGACATGGGAGAATGAAGGGCATATTCAGAGTTAGGTATGGCAAGATACAAGAATTAAAAGCAGCTATATCGCTTCCTCTTCAAATTTAAAAGTAGGTCTGACTGCATCAAAAGGCAAAGGAAGGCGATTTATTATTACTCACATATTAGAAGCGACGAATATTTCGTTCGTGATGCAGCAGAAATTTTCATTGGGAAGAAAAAAAGGTTATTACAATGAAGAAATGTTTAGTAATCATTTTGAAAAATGTTCTTCCATAATTAAGCCAAATAGTATAATTATAATGGACAATGCTTCCTACCATTTAATGAAAGTGAAAAAAAAATTCTTAACAAAGTCTTGTGTAAAAAATTCGATTCAAGAATGGTTATCGCAGAAGAAAGTTAATTGGAGCAAATATGTGATAAAAGTTGAGCTTTTACAAAAAGTATACAAAGTGAATCATTTTTTTGATAAATATAGAGTAAAAGCAATTGCAGAAAAATATAGGGATACAATTTTAAGACTGCTTCCTTATCATTGTGAGCTAAACAAAATTGAGATGATTTGAAGTCAAATTAAAAAATGTGTCACACATAAAAATAAAAACTTTAAGTTTAAAGATGTGAAGGATTTGGTAATCAGAGGAATAGAAATCAAAATTGAAGAAACTGTAATAGAGATATAAGTTAAAGAGAAAGATATGTGGGAAATTGATGGACTTATAGATGAAGTGTGTGAAAAACAGAACCTTTTAATTTCTTTAAACAGTGACTCTAGTGATAGTAATTAAGAACTAATGAGCACTGAAGATACTTAGTACATGTAACGCAAATATTAAAAAAATTAGTATCTTTATAAATATCTTTCTTATGCCCACAAATTTTCATTAAAAAAACCTATTGATTTTGATAATTAAAATTAATTTATACTTTAAACTTTTTTGAGTATGTTACTTATATCTATACATATGTATATTGTAAATTCACAACTATTGACAATACATATTTCTTTTAAATGCTAAAAGGTGTAAACTAAAAACATAATATACAGTAAAATAACTTTTATTAGATTGTTGACATGTTTCGGTTCACTCTGAGCCATTATCAAAAACAAATGAGGATATTCTATAATTGTACGGTCTTTGAAGTTATTATTTGAAATGCTATCATTTAATTTTCATCCACTTTTAAAATAATAACTTCTTATAGCTTTATTCTTCTTATAGAGTTAGTATAGCTTTTTTAAACAAGCAGTTAAAATTTAATGAAAAATGCACTTTTTATTTAGTAACTGAACAGAAGTGAATTTCCAAATAAATAAAAAAAATAAAGTTATTAAAAAAGATAAACTTAGAATTTTTGTACGTTACACACATTCAAAATCAACATCTAATTGCAAAGAAAAATACCATTTTGATTAGTAGAGCCAGATGATGAAACATAGTATTTTGACTTTTTCCTGCTATGATCTACAATATCCAATGCTTTTTTCTCTAACTCTCTAACAGCCATTTCTTCATTATCAAGTTTTTTCTGCCACTGAAGTAAATGTTCAACTTTCTTACGACGCTGAAGGATCCGCTGCTCTCTTTTAGTCAAATGTCTAAATGAAGAAGAAAAACAAACTGTAGAAATAATAAATCTTACCGTTATAAATAATTAAGAGTCAGAGAAGAAAAGCTTTCAGAGAAAGTAATAAACAACTATTGATTTTGGTATAACAGTTGTAAAAGAGGAAAATTTTGAAGACAATAAGATCACAAAATGTTGAAATATTGAATATTTTGATGTTTTGTTTTGAACATAATCCTGTTAGAAAAATAATATTAGTTATATAACAATGCTGTGATTAAGATATATGAACATTACTACTTTTCAATGCTGTCTGAGTTTACTTAAAAATCAGAGCATAATAGCGTTGAGAAAGGCAATTTTATGCTTGTAGGAAAGTTAAGCTACTGTATCTTTTAAAAAAATTACAAAAACAAATTGATTATATAAGTAAAAGAAACATTGTATTCCTATTATCTAAATATGTGTTTAATAGAAAAATAAATGTAACTCAATTAACTTGCAAATTATGGGCCAAAAATCAATATTCAATGGAAATTTTGAAAAAATAGAATAAAAAAGTATTTAGGGAAACCAAAAAAACAAAAATGCAGACAATTTTAAAGTAGCACTTTAAATATAATTTCATATATAACTTACAATGGAGCATTCTAGTGTAAAGTTTCTAATTCTTGGAGAGGGAGGATAAAAAGCAGATTAAAAATACAAAGAAAGCGTAATGTTATTTAAAAAATAAATAAAATGTCTGTTGTATGAGCACACTGAACTCTTAAAAAAGATAGAAAAATATTTTAGAGATCCACACTTACACTTGCAGACGTAAGTGTTTATTCACTAGTTAGGTTTAGAAACCTTGGGGTTTTAGGCATATTTTAAAGAACATTTTCATTGTACCTAAGCCTGACTCAGGGTCGTGCATATGATCTATGATCTAATTAAGAAACAGATCCCCAAGTTATACTTTGGTATGGGATTCACAAACATTTTATGGTGTTCCTAACTCAGGCTAGAATTTCAAGGTGTTAATTATAGCTTTAAATCCCCCCTGACTGCCGAGCAAAAGAGCAAATTTGTAATGCTGTTTTCTCTGCTATTTTTTTAAAATGCTAAAAAAAGATGAATTTAAAAACTTTATATAAAAAACTGAATTATGCATACAAGTATAATCCTTGAGAGAATGAATCATATACTCAGTGTTTTAAAGCTGCATTATATTTTCAGAATTACATTAATTTAAACAATGCCTCTATTGCAGTGAAACCTGCAGTGTAGTGAACGGATATATCAGTTCACGGTGGTGAGAAGGTAAATTAAAACTTGAATGCTTGTAAAAAAAAAATTGCACTGAATCAACATACATGCTATCACCAAGTCAGAGTGAACAAATGCAGTCTGATGTTCATAAACTAAGTAACCTTAAGGGAACTGGGTACTCTTCATTTGTGAAATATCAATTTTCCGTTTTTTTTTTTCTTTTTTGCTTAAAAGGAATTTAGACAATTCATAGTATGTCCTACCAAAGTGTTGTAAAGTTCAAATAATTAAAAATATGAAAAAAAGGGCATTTTACTGCATTTATTTTCTTTTTAATGATTCAGAGTTACAATTTTTAAATTAATTTTTTTCAGTTTGCATTTTTTCAATATATCAGTATGTTCTAAGTGACAAAACTTCAAATTATATTTCTCAATTAACGGGCCTTTTTTTTGTGTGTGTTAAAAATTGTAGGGCAAGTAGAGTTTTAAAATTTTTTGAAGTTTTTCAAGTTTTACCAGAAGAATTGCATTTTTTTTTTTGCTTAATCATTTTTCATCCATTCTCTCCCCCCTCCTCCCCACATCTATGTATATATACATACACATGACATTAAATATTTTTTCACAAAAAAGGTAGAAAATAGTTATTATTCCATAAAATAAGTTTTACAGACATACTTACACTAAAACAGTTTCAGTATCAGAAAAATAAATAAATGCCCATAATATGAATAATTAAAAAAAATTTTTTTTAATAAAATAAATAAATAAAACTAAATGTGTATTCATTCGTTTAACATTAACTAATTTCACACACACACATACAAAATTTATAATAAACAATAATTGTATTTGAGATATTTAATTTCGAAATAATATGGAATATTAACATAGTATAGTAACTTTTATTCGGGATATAAATAATTGTAAGCAAAAGTAATATGACATAAAAATCACAAACTTTATACATCCATAAGTTATAAATACTTATTAAGTAAGTTAAAATTTACAGGAATGTCGACCTCTTTCTGCCTGCATTTGAAAATTTTCTTAGTAATAAAAACAAGAATTTCAATAATTACACTCATACTTTTCTATAATTTTGACAGTAATGTAAGATGATCAGATTTTTTAAATATAAATGGAAACATGCTTCTAATTTTAAAGGAAATAACTATCAACAATTATGGAGAATCCATAATTATTGTCATGTCTGAACTTATTCAAACAAAATTTTGTTTTAAACTGGTAGAATGAAATTAGAATGTAAAAAATTATAACTAAATTTCTTCTGAACATCTTTATATAGAAATGGTATCAGAAAGTGATTTCTACTCGATTAACTCTTTTAAAGTTTTTTTTTTTTTTTTAAATCAAATTGTGTTCAATTAATACAAAAACTCATCAATTAACATACAAGTATTACCAAGGCTACAAGCTGCTAAAGCTACATCTGTCACTATAATTTGTGTTTTGCTTTTACTGATTGAAAGGAAATGTTAAGGTTTTATCATTGTGCCCTTTTTAAAATTGAAAATTTTATATTAAGATCATAATGTTATCACAATGAATAACAAATAATAATATAATTTA
This sequence comes from Maratus michaelseni, assembly GCA_963931845.1. Classification (NCBI taxonomy): domain Eukaryota; kingdom Metazoa; phylum Arthropoda; class Arachnida; order Araneae; family Salticidae; genus Maratus; species Maratus michaelseni. The sequence goes on along the minus strand of OZ007594.1, from coordinate 206,937,365 downwards.
TGCAGAGCTCATAAAAAAGTATTATTTATATTTTGTTTTCTATAACTTATAATACATCATAAAATCTTAAATGCATCATAAAAAAACAGAAAAGCAAAGCATTTTGAAACAGTAAATCCTTCTTCTTGAGGCTAAATCATGTGCAAGCACTATGAGACAAGGAACAAAAGCTTTACTTCTCCACATATTTTCACTTGCACAAGCATTTGACTAAAGAAAAGGATATGGTATTTATGATGTAACAGGTGTGACAGTTAATAATTCTTAATTTTTTCTTTAAAAAAAAAAAAAAAAAAAAAAAAAAAAGTTTAATTTGGGAGAAAGATAAAAAATGGTTTATTCAAAGTATGCGCCATCGCTAGCTACACATTTTCCCCATCTCTCTGGCAAGTTGTGGATGCTCTACAAGGAAAACCATGCATCTTTTGAGGTGGTTCAGTCATCAAGCCATTTTTTCAACATCTCCGTAATTGTTGAAGTGTTTCATGGAGAGTGTGGCAGACATCGATAAAAACAAATTGTAGTCAGAAGGGGAAATGTCTGGTGAGTATGGTGGGTAGCACAAGAGATTCCAGCCAAAGTAGAAATGGTGTCTCTGACTGCTTTCGCTGTGTGTGATGGAGCACTGTTGTGCTGCAAAATCACCTTTCCATGTCTTGTAGTCAATTCTGGTCACTTTTTGATCAATGTATGGATCAAATTAATCATTTGTTGACGGTAGCGAACAGTATTAACTGGTTCATCTGGTTTCAGAAGCTCATGGTACATGACACCTTTCTGATCTCACCAAATGCACAGCATGGTATTCTTTGCAAAGCGATTTGGTCTTGCGGTTATGTTGATGGTTGTCCTGGGTCAACCCATGATTTTCTGCATTTTAGGTTCTTGAAATATATCCTTTTTTTTTAAAATCTCCAGTCACAAACCAATGCAAAAAATTATTTTATGTCGAGAAAGCGAAACTTTGAATACAGTTTTTTGCTTTTCCATCTGTCTGTCATTCAGCTGATGTGGTATACATTTTCCTGCCTTCTGGATCTTTTATGTGGTATTCAAACGATCACAAATGGTTCAATGGCCAACACTTAACCTCTCTGTCATTTGTTGTTGAGTTTGGGTGTCATCTTCATCCAACAATGCTTGCAATTCAGCATCTTCAAGTTTTTTTGGTTGAACTGGGCGTTCTTTGTCTTTCATGTTGTCTTGCATTGGAACATTGACACATAAGTTTCCACAAGTATACAACAGCTTTCACTCTCATTTTTCTTTTAATTGAACAAGGAAAGTAGTAGGTGCCGCACATGTTCTTTATTTGGCTCAAAACTTAACATGTTTACCACAAATATATATATATATATATTACTTCCTAAATCATAATTTCAAGTTTCAGTTGGTGTTATCGTAATGTTTCATTAATGGTTATATATATATATATATATATATATATATATATCTGCATAAAATATGTTTTACCATGCATTTATGTAAAATAGATAATTAGAAAATGATAAACAAAAGAAGGAATGCTTACCGTTTGCTGGCCTCTAATTTTTTCAGTCCTTGAAGCACTGATTCTAAGGAGTTACTTGAAGGTAATGTTGGATTTGAATTGCTTGGAGCTGTATTAATTGGAGAAAATGGTGGATTTGGTGAGCTCCTCTGTGACTTATTTTGGGAAGAACCAGGAGTTTTGGTGAATTCTGAAGGCTGAGTATCAATAACTGATTCTAAAGATAGTGTATATATTTAATTGACTAATGATACACTTAAATATGCACTTTAACTCTAATTTAATGAAAATGTCAAGTAAGGTACATTATTTTATTAAATTTAGAACTTGATTAGATTATTTCAGTGCAAACAGAATTTTAGAAAATAAAAAGGGGGGAGAGAGATTAAAATATGCAAAATCAGCTTGTACAACTAGTAGATTACATTATGATATATATATATACCGTATATACTCGTGTATAAGTCGAAGAATTTCAGACAAAATTTGGGAGCTGAAAATTGGGGGTCGACTTATACATGAGTAAGTAAAAAAAAAAAAAAAAAAAAAAATAGCGGAGGGAAAAACCGTTAGTCATATTTTTTTCGCAGATAATTGGTGAATGTGCAAGTCTTTTAATTAATAACGTATGGGTCTAGGTTGGAAAGACAGATAAAAGTGGACAATGGTGATTGATAAAAAAAAATCTCAACAATAATGTCTCTGTAATTGTTCTGCACTCATTTTCTCTTGATATAGAATTCCTTTCAATACAGGGGCATCCCTTTCAACATTTTAATCCCCCTTTTAAAAAGAGTTCAACTTGAGATTGCTTCTAGATTTCTCTCCTAAGAGTACTACAATACAAAGAAGTACTATATTATAGCCGTTTAAGAAGTTGTTTACCCTTGTAAATAAGGCTTGAATAGATTTTTCAAAAAAAAAGTAAGTAATCATTAAATGGATGTGAATAACTTTCAAAATAGTTTAAGCTTCTTCAGTTTTACATAATTATACAATTTTAAAATGTTTTTTTAAAAAAAAGAAGTCTGATTAGAAACGTAAAAAGTTTACTAATTTAATGAAAATTTATTTATTATTTTTTCATCCTCGATTACAAATTATTTTCCAACATACTACCAGAAATGTGGTTCGACTTATACACGAAAATTCAATTTTTTCCAAAATTTTGCGTAAGAATTGGGGGGGTCGACTTATACACGAGTATATACGGTATATACATAGTTTTTTCTTTCTTAAAAAAAAAAAGATAACTATGAATATAGCAGGCTTGAATAAATATTGAATAATCACCTTGAGAAGAGTTGCTGGCTAAACCTTTCAGCATTTCGGGCACTTCAGATGCTGAATCTTCATCTATCTATAACAATTCCATATTTAATATAAGGATATAAATACATAGTGCTAAAAGCACAAATCAGAGTTAATCTAAACTTGATACTTTCAGACTAGTAATAATGCTAAAAAAAATTTAATTTGATTATTTAAGACAGATAAATCTGTATGAAATACTTCATCTCTGTCAAGTTATTTTTTTTATTGGAAATTGCAAATCATATAAAATTATTAAAATATATATTACCACTTTATCATAAAGAAAAAAAAAAGATGTTTGCTGATGCCACACATGTTTACTTAATAAAATACAATAGTATCTAAATTTGCCACATGTAAGCAAAAATGAATAAGCAACATCAGCAAAAAATGCAAATATACAATATTTACTTGCGTAATTTGTACCCATCACATTTTATGCATCAAGATTTTGAGAAAATTTAAGATAATAAAACTGCATTTATCTTTATAGTTTTTATTTTAAATTCTCCCTTCCCCACAATCACTTTCCTTCAGATCAAACACAACCAGTGGCACAGCTAAGATTTTGGACTCCCAAAGCAAGAAGTAATTATATGCAATTTAAAGTAAAAAATGGTGCCTCGTTAGATATACTTTGGCACCCCTACTTTCTCTTTAATCACCTCTTTAGGCACATCATACTGGTGGCAAAAGGGACTGAATCACCACTAGAAATGTTTAAAAAAAAAAGTGTCTCCCAAAATACCTTTTTTATAAGTTGATATTTTAAAATATTTTATTAGAAGAGTGTGTATATGAGAAAAAAAATTATGAACAATTTTGATTGATTGTCAAAATAATCAAATAGAAAACCAAAGTCAGATAATTTTAATTAAAAACAATTGACATGAGAATTGTCCTTTATACACAGTATACCACGACTATAGTTGCAAATAATGAGCAGGATTCTTACATAGAATGTTGCAAAAGAAATGGGTATATATTTTTTGATAAAGAAGTCATAAAAAAATAATGGAAAAAAAAATAATCAAGAACAAAACACATTCTTAATTTGACACCCTATAACGACAGTGCCCGAGGCGGCTGCCAAACTTGCCCTACCCCAGCTATGCTACTGAGCACAAATGTATGCATATGGTACTTATAACTGATAAAGCAATATCATTAATGCTGTGATATATAAGTGCTGATTTGTTTACACTGAAAATTCATATTCATGGTAGAGTGTTTGGTTAAATAAAACAGTAAAAGAGCAGACGTAGAATCCAGAGTGAATGAAACACTTATTTGATATTAGTATAAATAGCAACATCCAATAAGAAAAATTATTAGAAGTGAATTTTGAGGCTGTGAATATCAGAAATTCATTTCATAGAAGAGGCTAAGGTGTTTTCATGCTTCAAAGCATAAAAAGGTTTTTCCTTATTTTATTGTAGATATTGTAGAAATGCTACAGAAAACTTTAAAAAAAAAAAAAATGCATTGTCTTAGTGCAAGTTATATATTTTGTTTAATCTTAATTATTCACTTACTAGCTAACTCACCTGGTGTTGCCCGAGCCCATGAAAATAACCTTAAATATACCTAAAATCAGTGAAGTAAGGTAGCTCATATATATGTATAAGTCTTGGTAGATCAATAACCAAACTTGATTTCATTTTTCTATGCAATGCATGATAGTTAAAGCTACACATTTCCAAATATGAAATGCACAATATTTTTAATTGCACAATTTTAGCAATGTATATTTATAATATGTTCAATGGAAGTGTGTTACAGTCCCTTTAAGGTAAAAGTATTTTTATTTTAAGAAGTTTGACCTTCTCATCTAACTCAATTCAACTAAAAGACTTGATAAGTAGAAAATATTTAATGAGTATAAAAAATAAGTAATAAAATAATCTAAAAAGACACAGTGATTCATTAAATGATAAAACTTCAAAATTCAGTGAAAGAAAATAAAATTTTATAAATACACACCATAATTTTTTCATCATTTTCAGAAACTATACTAGGAGTTGAGGAGGAGGACTTCTGTGCATAAAATTCTTTCAATTTTTGTTCAGGATACTTAGAGGTACTAGGTTTTTCATCTTCTGAATAAAATATAACAAAATAGTGAGAACATAGATATTTAATTAGACATTAGATTAGATTATTTTACAGAATAGGAAAAAAAAACTACAGAACATCGACAAGAGTGAACTTACACCGAATATACCTAAAATACACCATTTGATTTCAGGATAAAAAAAATTGGGTTGACTTACACACTGGATCATCTAATGAACTGGAAAATTCTCAAGAGATAATGCTATTATGGTGTTTTATGAAACCTAAATTTCATGCATGCATCTTATACTATTAAATGACAAATTCTTGTATATTTATATATTTTTGGGTTCTTGAAAACAATTTTAATGATTTTCAAAAAAATGATAGATTAGGGAGGAAGGGGGGGGGGGTCTAGAAATTTATCTGCAGGGTGTTATGTCCGGGAAAAATCGTCTTAACATGCTACCTGCTCTTCACATAAGTAGAAAGAATAAAAGTGTACAAAAACTGCCAGAATTTTAAATAATGTATAAAAATATAGAAAAGTCCCGTAGTATGTGGTACGTGAAATGAAACAATTTATTATATTTGCTTTTCCCACAGGTAAAATGGCTATTTTTCTATAATCGGATCCATAGCAAGATTGGCATCAAACAAGACAACAATATACAATTTTAACTGTATGATAGTTATGACAATTATTATAAAGATGAAACAAATTTTTTGTCAACCTACAGCAATTGGCTTTGACCCGATTATAGAAATTTCTGCAAGCAAAGACTTGAAGAAAGTATAAAAGAACTGCCAAAAACAAAAAGCTTTAATAATCGACAGAAACATACAAATAAGTTGGACTCGGGACCTCTAGACAGATCGAACTCGTTTATTGAAGCCTTCCTTCTTACAGTCATATTCGTGCGTTCAATCGGAGGTCCCGCGAGCCATTTACGTTGTTTTGAGATCTACATGGCCGAGGGTTTGGCTGACCGCTCAAATGTGCCAAAATTCCGTCTTCTTCCTTCTTGCATGTGGTTTTAATCAGAATTTTGGATATTTTCCAGCAGAGGGAGAAAGAGTCAAATTGGAAGGATCATTTATTTTAATTGGTCAATTAGCTTTTGATTGATGTCTGGGGTCTTATGCCGACACCAAGGCTTGGACGGGCCTGGGAGAAGCACCCCACAGACTGCTGCAAGAAATGCAAACTCATCACTTTTAAAACTTAAAGAGATGTCGAAATTGATAGATGAAAGTAATATTTGTGAGGCTGAGAAACAAAGATCACAGGGGCAGATTAGATTTAAGCATTAGATTTAAAAGTTAGAATAAATGTTTTAGGATTTAAATTTTTTATTTTGCATTTTAAAAAGGGTTTATTTTTATCCTTTCACATCCCCCCCCCCCCCTCCAAGATGAGATCCACCAGATTTGCCTGCAAAACTGGGAGAGCTCACCCGGAAGACCGAGAATGCCAAAGTGAATTAAAAAAAGTGTTAAATTGAATAAGGCTACAAAATAAGTTAATGTTAAAGTTAAATTCACAACTAAGATTGGTAAAAAGTGAGGGCTGAATTTTGCTGCTGGAAAAATATTAAAAGTTTACATTTTGACGCATAAAAATTGAGGAAAAATTAAAGATCTTAAGGTTTTATGCTAAAAATTTCTAAATTTGGGATATGGCTCTCGGAACAATATGACTGAACTTTACATTAAAAACTTGAAAAATATAATAATTATACCACAAAACATACGGAATCTATGAAAACAATAATACAGTAATATTAACACAAAACTATATGAAAAAAACATACTAATAAGATAAAGATTAAAATAATAGCCACAAATTTGTTGTTTGTCTTTTGGCCATAATTGTATGGATTAAAAGTCTTTTGGCCATTTTTGTGCTATTTTTGTTCAAGTCCTTACAGCACAAAATTTCAAAATATTTTATAAAATATATATAGTTCTGTGAAAATTATAACTTTATGGTAAAAAGTGCAAAAATTAAATATAAAAGTAGTTATATAAAAATATATAAACATATGGTATCAATATAATAAAATAATAATAATAAACGTAAGATATTGGTGTGAAAAATATATGTTCTTTATATGTAAAATATTCACATTAGACAACTAGTTAGAAATGTGAAATTATGGAAAAAATTGAAAATATTTATTCACATTTTTTCAAAACGTGAAAATATTAAAATTGCAGCCATATAAAATTGTTAAAATTAAAAGATTATGTAAATATTTAAAAATAATGGAATATACTGTAAAAATGTACAAAACAGGTGTGGACATAACGAGTGTATGATATAGAGTTTATTTACAGGGACTACTGGTTAGGTAAGTAGTTTTATTTGTATCCTAAACCTTTGGAGGTTTTAGCAGATCCTAAACCTCTGGGAGGTTTTAGCAAAAATTAAAAAAAAAAAGAAAATTGAGCATGATATTTTTATTTTGGATGAAGATGTAGATGCAATTTAATTGTAAGCAATGGAATTTACTGTTTTGCAGACTGGGGTGTATTTGTTTTCCCCAGTGGCATCAATAAATCCGAGCAGCAATATAATAAATTACAACTACATCTCACTGTGAGCTCAAAGAAAAAAAAAAAAAAATAAATAAATTCCTGCTCTAGACAAGTATAAATCACAGAACATTTTTCCTTTAAAATTGAGGCCAGAACGCTCCGAATTTTCCTTGCTAGTTTTTACGCAAATAGCAAAAACTTTTTTATTTTTAAGGGTTTTACTACTGGCAAAGGAAAAATTAATTAATAAAACAAAAAATAATAAACCTGGTATGAATAAAAAAGGACAGCGTTTTAGAAGTGCATGGCAACCTGGTGACAATTCTGTTTACTAATGGATCTATTCTTACAAAAATGTCAGCAGTCGCCACATTTGCACGTGAATATCACTGAATCCTCTTTGATTGCACAGGGGTGTTTTTGGTTGGAGTTTAACCAACTCAAAAACTTAAAAAAATTGTGGGCTTAAAGATTTAATGGAATGGAACCATGGTCATCTTTAAAAATTGAATGGGTGGATTTAGACACTATTGGACTTACCACGGCAAAAGTGGGTTCACCAAGGTCATGTCTAAACCGATTGGTTAATAAATTGAATTTATTTTGAATATTTAAAATGGTAAGGACGGGGCCTTCCAAATTTTTCTTTAAAAACTGGTTGGGGTTTAACCAACACATGGGGGTCGTTTAGTGAATGATGGGGCGCGACATTTTAATTAAAAAGGGGATAGATATAATAAAATTGCACAAGAGGAAATGGTAAAAATAATAATATAACATCTAAAAATATTGAATAAATGTACGGAAAAATACAACATTAATGCTTATTTACATGAAATATAAAAAAAATATTACTGGCAATTTGAATTGTATAGCTACCAGTTGTGCAAAAATATTTTTTTCATATAAAAGAAACTAACTATAATAATGAATAAGTAAAATAGGCAATAATTAAACACACACAAAATCTAGAAATAATACTAAAAATATATTTACAACTTTAAAAAAAAATCACCTGGAAAAATTGGTTAAAAACTTGATGAAAAATACTTAGTGAATAAAATGATGAAACACTGAACGATAACTGTGTAAATGTATCATTTAATATCTTCATAGCTATTTTCTTTCCTGTTTCACTCTTATATGGAAAAAGTTATAAAAAGAAACAAAAATGTTGTCTGTTTAAATGTTTTTACTGGAAAGCATTCATAAATGTAACTAATTCAACCCATTTATTTATAATACCATAAACATTAAATTCAACTGCATTTATTTTTTGGTGATCACACTTATGCTTCACCTCATGAAAAAGAAAAGAAACTACTGTTATCAAAACTTGTCACAATTTTAATATGCATAGCTTGTCATTACCAAATTTCCTATAACTTTAATAACTTGAACGTTACAAGAAAAAATAAAGCTAATAACATTTTAAAATAATAAATTTAAATTTGTTTAAAATCTTCTAAAATCCCTTTAACACAACTGTGATATTAAAAAAAAATCTACTTTTAAACTTTCAAAAACTACACCTTGATAACAGCATTTTTTTTCTTTTCTAACTTTTGATATTTCCAGGAATAACTTTTCAATATTAATCCGTTAAGCAAATAAGTAAATATTGTTTAATTTAACAAAATTGATTTTTAAAAACACCTTTTCATAAAAGAAATAACGTAAAAGAAATATGTATTGTGGCTTAATTACTTTTAATACAAAAACTTATTAAAATATTTAAAAATTTAAGCTTCAATTAAAAAATATCAGTTACTTTCAAACACTTAAATGAAGAAATTAAAAAGAATGTAATTAAACTTTATACTTTTTTTCTACAAAACCATTAAGACGGAAATTTATATAGCAATAAAACTTACCTGTGGATTAAAATATCCAATTTGCTTTAACACACCCACACACACAAACAAAATAAAATAAAATAAAATAAAACACAGGGCTTTTTCTGACCCAGATCATTATCGTTATTTGTTCACTAAAGGTAAATAGATAACATTTTCCGGTGGTCATTTCAGTGCATCATGAATCACTTTAGTTTAACATGCTCAACTGAAAGAAAAAAAAAAAAGATTTAAAAAATAAATGAAAACTGAATGTTTTTTCCTTTTCTTACTCAGTTCTAACCACAAAAATTTAAAGTCAGGATCGCACAGATAACGAAGGACACAGATAAATATGTCAGTTCTGTATCAGAGTTTGCGAGATCTTGAAAATCAGCTGTCTCTATGACCTACATATGTTGAGGATGAGGTATAAAAGAGTTTTTCGAAAGATTCAGTTTGATCTTCAGTGAGTCTAAAGTTAATAAATTGATGCGGTTTGCACATAGATAAGTTTCTTTGTGACGATAACAGACTGAGGAGAAAAAAAAAAGTTCCTTGGTTGAGGATCGGAAATATAGCAAATAAATTTCAGCATAAAGGATGTTTATTTTCGGTTTTTCTCAGATGAATATGAAAATTATTTGAATGTTATCTGGCGAGTAAGCACACTAAGTAAAATAATTTGATGTTGGAGAAAAAAAAAAGTTCTTTTTTACCGGCCATCGGGGGGGAAAAGTATTTTTCTTTTCTAGGTGACTATATTCAACTTTTATACACAATAAAAGTTCTTGATGGTAAAATGCACTTTCTTGAAAGACTATAAGGACCCGGTACTCATTATTTTTCAGCAGTCTCATGATATTTCCGAGTGTAGCCAGGCGACGAAACACGAAAAGGGAGTTTTTATCCGCAAAGGTATGCGCAGAAACATCGTTCTCTTTCTCCAATCGAATGTCACATTAATTACAGGCAATATTCTAAGATTGTTCGTGGGCCGATTGCGCCGACACAACTCTGAAACTATCCGAATTTTTCATGGCACAAGTGGATTTTGTCCTTTATCAAGTTCTGGAAGAAAGGCTGGGATTTTCCCGCATACGCCTCTGTATAACGGGCGCACCTCGATGTAACGAACACACATCGATCTCTCTGTAACGAGTGGTCGATCACCGCTATCACACATCCCATTACTAGATATCACGATGTTCGAAGGACCATATTTAGTGCCGTTAAGGTAGTTTCACCTCTTTTGCCCTCACGTGGTGATTGGGATTCGGTTCCTACCCATATTGGTAGGAAGTGCTCTATTTGGTATACGGATGGCTCAAAGATGAACAAGAACACTGGTGCTGGTGTCTGTTGCCCTGGTGATGGCATTAAGTACTCGTGTTCTTTGGGCAATTTTTCTACTGTCTTTCAGGCTGAAGTCTTTGCCATTCTGATGTGCTGCAGAATTTATTTAGACATTGGCTGTAGGAAAAGATGTGTTCACATTTGTTCTGATAGTCAAGCGGCATTACTTGCTTTGAGTAAAACTGTTATTTCCTCCCATATAGTTTGGGAATGTTATACTTTACTATGCCAACTGGCAATTGACAACAGGGTCACTCTCTACTGGGTACCTGGGCATTCAGGTGTTTCTGGTAATGAGTTGGCTGATGAATTGGCAAGGAAGGGATCTGCTACCCCTTTTGCTGGTCCAGAACCAGCTATTGGAATTTCAAGTAATCTTATTAGGACTACTGTCTTTAAGATCTTTAGAAAGAAGCAGTATTATGACTGGCGTAACATTAAAGGACAGCGGCAAGCAAAGGAGCTTAACCGTGGTTGTCCTAGTGTTAGGCACAAGGAACTTTTAATGCTGAATAGGAATGGCATTAGGAAAGCCATTGGTCTTTTAACGGGGCATTGCCCTTTGAAAAGGCACCTTACAGTTATGGGTGTAAAAAATGATCCAACGTGTAGGGGTTGCCATTATATGGAGGAAACGACCATGCATGTTTTATGTGAGTGTGAGGGGTTTTCTGCCTATAGGTTTGAGCACCTTGGTCGCCATATAATTGAACCTTGGGAGCTTTATGACATTCCTTTGAGATGTCTGCTGAATTTTGCTTCAGCTACTGGCCTTTTTTAGGACTATTTTCTGGGGTTAGTACAATAGACCTCTGGTCGGAGTGCTAGGTTCTTCGAACCCCCCATCTTTAAGTCTAAGTCTAAGTCTAAGGTAGTTTCACGGCACTCTTTCGTCGAATCACCGTGTAATTCATAGGCTAGAAGATAGAAGTATGTAGTCGTACGAGTGTAGGCGAAATCAGCAGACATTTTCCTGGGAACTAGCTTTTATTCCAACTAATTACAGGTCTCTCTTTAAGCTAGGCCCAGGGGACAGTTTGAAGAGTCTTTTACCGGGGAAACATCGTCTTATCGTTCATATTTCGGCGAATTGCCGGACTTACACCGGCAAGGATGCCGTCGCACTTCGAAGAATACTGGCCGTAGTTTTTGTGGAGAGTGATTAGAGTCAAAAGCCATGCAAAATACGTGCTCCTGACATTATATACGGCCGGAACACCGCTAGAGACCGCTTTGCAACTTATGAAATAATGTCATTTAATTGGCTAATTACTTTTGACTCATATCTGGGTAAGCAGCCCAGATAATTAACATGCAACATCTAACCACCGGTAGAAGAGAGATGCGTTAACGTCAGCACTTTTAAATCTTAACTAGGATTCAAAATTGATATCTGTTCGTAATAAATGTATCGTAAGGAAAGTTAAGTTACAGGGGCAACTAGAAATGAAGGCAGGGCTTTAAAATTTTGACACACGATTTAGGGATTTTAAACTTTGAATTTTTATATTTTAGTTTCTGATTTGGAATGGGTTTAACTAACTATCCTTTCATATCAATCCACATTCGTTCACATTCAATATTCTTTCATACTTTTTCACATTCATTTCACATCCCCCCCCTTTAAAAATGAGCGCCACAGTACTTGCCAGCAAGGGCTGTGGGGCTCAACCCCATAAGTTAAACACATTTTAAACTAGGCTATCGAAATTTTTTTTTTTTTTTTTTTTTTTTCCCCCCCTATGGAATTTTAATTAGACTCTCAAACTGCTTGGGCTTACTTTTACATAAAATACTGGTACTATTTGATGATATACACTGAAGATTAAACATATGACATATACTGTAAACAAAACACACAGCTGCAGCAAAAAAAATATTGAACATTTCTCGAGAACATTGTGTGCTATTTTTTGAAAGTCTTTTAGCACATTGCGAAAGTTTTTGTTAACCAACATGTCCTGTGTGAATTGTTCTTGGGGGTTGGTTCATCAGGAAAGGTAAACATTGCACCTTTCTTTAAACATACAATACAATAAAAACTAAATAATATGATACTTGAAAACAGAAATATAATATGGCAATTACTTATATGATTCACAAAACACAAACAATTAAAAAATGCACTTAAACTTATAAAAATATTTCAACATGATATAAACACTTATTCAAAACATTAAATTAAAAAAAATATAGCATAAAATGTACTTTAAATATACTGTAAATATAGGACAAAACAATTACTACAAATGCAATAAAAACAACACAAACATGAAAATGTCATATGAGCAGTTACAAGCTGTGTTACTACTCCAATTTATCTATTTATAAGCATCTTTGGGCTTATAGGACACTAGTGGGAATTATTCTCAGGAGGAGAAAAAAAAAATAAACTTGAAAACTTTGTAAAAATAGGAACTTCTAATAAAAAAAAAAACTTACGTGAGGATAGGCCCTCTTGTAGGGAAATAATAGTCTAATTTATGCAGTTGGTTAAAAAAGGTAACCAATTGTTCTTGCTTTAGCCAATTATCTAGTTTCGAACAATAGTTATTAGTTGGCAACAAGACAGTTGGAAAAAAAGGTTAAAGGTACCAACTTGGTAAATTGGAATACGGACTTGATTGATTGGTGAACTGGGTACAACATATGAAAATAGAGGATTTTTTGGAAAAACATTAAGTAAGTCATTATTTGCAGACTGAAGAATTTCTATATTTCACAGTGGCGTTGATAACATACATTGATTTTTTCAGCTACCTCAGTATGGTGGTATATTTGGTAAAAAATGGAATACTGTTTGGGATAAAAATGGAATATAAGGTTGACAAAAAAAGTTTTCTCATAGAAAAAGGGGTTTGATCACCTGAGACATTAATCAAAGCAGCAACTTTGTCTTCGGTCATTTTCAATAACCTGCTGACATTTATTTGCACGCATTTTGGATGTTTTATTTTCGAGGTACCCGGGTACTTAAAAAAAATGCTGGAGGTTATGTTTACATCACGATGTACAAGAATTGCCACTGGATTGACCAGGAATTTCGAGATCATCCTTATTTTTGGTTTCTTTGTTGGGGTTTTAGCACATACTAGAATCATCGCTAGGGTTGTGTCTACCAACGGGTTCATTTTGTCATTAAATGAGGATAGGGGTGGAACCTATACCTTTCTTTTCACTAATATAACTTTGGGGATAATCATGACACTAATTAAATTCTTGGTGCATTTACTAAAAAGGCAACTGTTTCAAAAATATATTTGGTCAGGGAAATACTAAAAATATAATTCTTCAGAATAAAAAGGTAAATATAATAAAAATAGCAATAATAACAATAACGCAAAATAAAAAAGCATATATTTTTCTTGAAAAATTGTTTAGTCTTACTATGACAAAAACAGATATCTCAAGAGTTAAACTAAAGCAGTAAAATATGTGCATTGGCACTAGCACTTTTGTGCACAGTGCGCCAGGAATCTTTGAAAATTCGTGACATCAGTTTGAATGACATCAGTTTTTGCTGCACCTCATCACTGTACAGAGGTTAATTCTTACCTGGAGCACACACATTTATTATTACCACTTGATTACCGACATATATAAACTTTTTACAACACATATTTACAGAAATATCTAAAAACATTTAATAGGTCATTTTTATATGAGAAACTCGTTTTTTTTTTTTTTTTTTTTTTTTTTTTTAATTTTTCATTAAATCCCGCTTAATTTTCCAAAATAATAAACAAAAATAACCTGCTTCATTAAATCACTTAAGTTGTAAAAGGATGAGATAATAATACAATAATAAATAATAATAATAATAATAATAATAATAATAATAATATATTTTATAAAATTAACATATATATACAGGGTGTCCGAAAAGTCTGGAAATGGTTAAATAACTCGAGAAATATACATCGGATTGAAAAACGGCAAAATGCATGTTCAATATTTTTGAAAATCTATTTAGGGATATGAAAGTTGACCCCCCCCCCCCCCCCCCCCAAACTTTGTCCCCCTGGGAGAAAAGGGGAGCAACTTTGAAATCTTAAATGATGACCTCCATTTTTTATTGCAGATTCGGATTCTACGGGAGAAAATACGTAACTTTTGTATTGAACATTTTCTTTGAAACATTGTAGATGGTGCTGTAATTGAGTGCAATGCTGTGAGAATCATTACCATTGCAATGTCTGGAAATAGTTTTGAAAAATCTATTTAGGGACATCAAAGTTGCCATTTTTCTAAAATATTACACACATATTTTACTGTTTTTCAATCTGATCTGTTTTCTTGAGTTATTGGAGCGTTTCCAGACATTACAATGGTAACGATTCTCACAGTATTGCACTCAATTACAACACCATCTACAATGTTTCGAAGAAAATGTTCAATACAAAAGTTACGTATTTTTACCCATAGAATCTGAATCTGCAATAAAAAATGGGGGTCATCATTTAAGATTTCAAAGTTACCCCCCCCCCTTTCCCCCCGGAGGGGCAAAGTTGGGGGGGGGGCAACTTTCATTTAAAAAATATTGAACATTTTGTCGTTTTTCAATCCGATATATATTTCTTGAGTTATTTGACCATTTCTAGACTTTTCGGACACCCTGTATATGCCGGGTTTCTTAAGAACAGTTCTAGCAATTTTGATGAATGCAACAGATCAGAAGAAATTTGGATCTAGAAATCAATGTGTCATGTGTGTGAAAAATCAGTTTCAAGTGGAAATCATTGCAGAAAGCATAAAAAGTGTACAAGAACTGCCCAAAATTGAAAATGGAATATAAAAATTTTGTAAATATGGTATGCAAAATGAAACAATTTATTATATTACTAGCTGTTACCCGTGACTTCGTTCACGTATCATTCAAAGAAGAATAAAGACATTAATTAAGCAAAATATTTCATTCCCGATAATTAGAAACGTAAATAATTAACTAACTCTTTATCACATTCCATAGGAGACAATACAGTATTTCTTTGTTATAGAGGCCTTGACATAACTAAGTTTTAAAAAAGTGAAATTTTGTGACAAATAATCACGAAAAAGAAACTGCAACCAATGAAAAAAGGCGGGCCAAACAAAATCGTGGAAATCGGCGAATTGCGTAAAAACATATGTCAAGTTTACCTGGTAAACCATTTTACTTTTAACGCCTTTGGGAAACATTTTAATAGCCATCCTTCAAAGATAACGGAAATAGTATATTCTTTTTCATTAAATTAAATTCTTGTGAATAGGGAGCAATAATTGTAGACCTAAATGCAAGGAGCTTAAATTTGCCTCCTTGATTTAATCTATAACTACAGCGCCTATATTCTAGGCGCTGTACTATAACTGAATAAAAAAATCTTTATTTCTGAATGAAAATATATTGACAGACGATATTTGATCTCCAGAATAAATTGACTCATGAAGTTTGAATATGTGAAAATACGTTTTTATTTTTAAAAAATTTTACTGTAATCAAGATTTTTTTTTTCTTTCACCATCTATTCAAATTGAAATCTTTTTTTCAGTTTTAATGAGCAAAAATATATTATTCCGTTTTCTTTTTTCTTTTTTATCCACAAAATTGGAATAATTAAGTTGCCATTTTTTAGAGAAACTTCGTTAAATTTACAAAAAAAAAAAAATAATAATAATAATCATATCTCGGAATTTAAATAATTTTTTTTAAATTCTGAGAGTTTATGACATCCTCTGCGAAATACAAACAGGCGGTCAGATTTTAATATATTAGATTCGTAATTATTTTTATTTTCCTAATAATCATGGTGTGGTTTTTGGCAAAAAACTCTCATCTGTACGTAATTAATATTCATGCATAATAATCGGTAAAGCTAAAAAAAAAAAAAAAAAAAATTAATTTTTTCGTTTTAATTATGGCGTGAAACTCATCTACTTTCTAAGCTTACCGATTCTTGTATTATTAATGTAATGAATTGATTCACGCTCCTTCTAAAACACACTTGAAAATTCCCGTTTTTTTTTTCATATATGACGTCACTTTTTTCTCAGAGAAATCTCTTTTAAATGGCACAATTCTTGTTAATTTTCTTTTTCTGGCAATCAGGACGTAAATTTTAGCGGAAAACTCACATTTGTGTGTAACTGGTATTCAAGCTAATTATTAATCAGTATCGATAAAAAATATTTCAGTTTTTCATCTTAAATATTACGTCCATTATCTATTTACTTTCATTATACATTGATATTCATGCTCCTTGTATTATTACGAATATTTGAAAATACATGTTTTATTTATGACGTCATATTTGTCCAAGCGGAGGAGGATCCTTTTCATAGTTCCATGGTCCAAGCGAAATCTATTTTTTAATAATATAATTATTGTTGCACTTTTCCTTCTAATTATAACGCAGTTTTTGACAGAAAAATATCTTTTTATTTTAACCGATATTCATACTTCATGTATAATAACAAATACTCCATATTTTTGTTTCAAATATCACGGAAATTCACCTTCTTTTTAATTTTTTTAATTTTCAGTTTTCACGTGAAAATGGCTCAATTGAAAATTAGTTGTTGGGGAAAAATTATTTTTCAGTGTTTTTATTTATTGGCAACGATCAAAGCCCTAGCAACGATAAAGTAAAATGGTTAAATTGTATGGAAAAATGTCCATTTATTCTCTATGAAAATAATGAAAATTTTAATTATTAAAGAAAATAATTGAATAAAATAAATAAAAACCAGCCTATGTTCAAATGAGGATTATAATCAACCTATATGCAAAAATACAGGATCATTAAATGCTCCATTTTGACGCTGGCTTCAGCCTAACATTTGCACACAATCGGATTTATAATATTATTAGGATACCTGCTCTTTGCACAGAGAAAATAGCTAATTCCATAGTTGGATCTACAGGCAAGGTTGGCATCAAACAAGAATAATCCTAACAATAATAATGTTCTACTGTATGAAAGTTACTATAAAAACGATATTAAATGTGCCAAATGGTTTTGAATCAGATTACAATAGTTACCCACCAGGAAAACAACTGCAGAAAGAGTTTTCCTCTTTTGTTTTGAGTGCAGCTCAGTTGATCAGCTATTAATAAATCGCTGAAATCATAACTTTGTATTAAATGGATTAAAAAATTTGGTGGCATACAGAAATAATTATATGGCATAGATAAGTGCAAATTCCATGTACAGTAAAACTTATCTATAATGATTTTCACAGTCCTGACAGATTTCTGATGAGATCTAATGTATAACAAATCTATCTATAATGGTAATTCATTTTGATGTAAATCTGTCTATAATGATAAGTTTGGTTTTCATGAATTATGCATTTGTGTATATTCGTAAACTCTGAAACCTACAGAACTTTAAAAATGCACTGATGTTGGAGACTTGCAACTATAATTTAAACAAAATGTTTTCTGAATATATTTTTTGATTCTCTGGAAGTTGGGGAAAATGAAAGTTGATAAAGAAACATTAACTTAAAACAAAACATAAAGCAACACTATAGGAGCTAACTCTTTTGTCAAAAATTTATAAAATCACTCACAATAGACTAATTTATAACTTTCTCCAAACAGAGTTTTGAGATTTCACTTTCATAGAATAGAAGATATCCAACATATACTTCTGTGTTGTCTCCTACTTATTCAGGCACAAATTAGTCTCATTTTAGTTCTCTTCGCACAACAGATCAGATTTTTTTTCTTTATATTATAAATGTCTATATAATTTTAATAGTTAATATACAGGGTGAGTTTTTTTAAATGCAGTCTGGAACAAAGAAAACATACAATTTATGAAAAAAAATTATTTACATAATTCGAACAGTCCCAAAAGATGTTGAAATGTCCCCTAGCATGAAGATCAGTCACTTTTACCGGGGTTAATTTCCATTTACTTTGCTATATTGACAAGTTCCATATGTCACCATGCACACGAAAATGGTTGACAGTTCCTTTAATAATGTTCTTATTTGGTACCTGTACATCTGGAAATCAATCAGAAAGCTTGTTTTGCATGTTTCAGTACTAGCAAGATATAAAATAATGCTCAACAACAAAGAAACGGTGAATTGAAAAACCATGACTACTAACAACAATTTCAATGTACTACTTCACACTCAGAATATATGTATCTTAGTCCAGTGTTACCAGCCTAGCAGTTGAAAGTTCTCTTTTACATTTTGTGAGAGTGATGCATGTTAAAAGTCAGTGTTGCATTTTAAAAAACTCACTCTGTATTACAGTATAAGCTCAAATAACCGGCATGCTTGGGAAGCGCCAATTGCTGAATACTTAAAAAGTCCAGATAGTTGAGCGCTACAAAATCTATCATGAAAGAAGAAAGGGGGGGGGGGGGGCGCATCGATGTAACAGTAAAAAAGGAAAATATTTTTTTGGCCTATTTTGCTCTTACTTCATGTGCTAATAAAGTAAACCGCAACATGGGAAATAACAAAACTAATGAAGTCAAATAACAAACTAGACGTTTTTCAAAGTGCATTGCATCCTGCCCTTTTCTTCCTAAAACATTAACTTAGTGCCATGTAAATTTTTTTTTAAATGTTGTTCTTTTTACCGTTCTTTTTACCGTTCTTTCCAGAAAAAGCACGTAGATGCTTAGAAAATTAAGCTCTGTCTGATGTCTGATTTCGCCTCTCCGATCACAATAAAAAACAAACTACAGTTGTCAGCAATTTTTTTTTTTTTTGGAAGTGGCTCAGATAGCGGGGTTTTTTTGGGGAGGCTCTAATTTTCTGAAAATTTATTGTATTTAAAGAGAAATTTGGTAAGTGGCCCAGTTTATTATTTGAATTTGCTGAAAATATGAACACAATAGGATGATTAAAAACGGAGATATCAATTATTTTTTTGATAATTAGTAAGGAAAAGAAAAGGGTATTGTTTCGTTCTTTTTTTAATTATTATTATTTCTGTTTGCTGTTTATTCTGTTGAAAAATAATTTTCCCTGCTTCTGTTGAAGTGTTTTTCTTTCATCCGATGCCTTACTTGTTTCTGTAGAAGATCCAATATTGAACTTATGCATCAATTCTTGTTTATTTTTCCCTCTTTCTAAACATTGTTTCCTTTTATGAGAATTTGAATGATCTGCCATTTTTTAATTTAACAAAAGATATGGAAGAACAGAAAGACAGAGAACAATTTACTAGGCCAGCTGATTAAACACAAGCAAAAGTTAGTGAATGGACGAAAAAATGTGCCAAAATGAAAAAATATACAAGTGTGATATTCAAAATTTTTTAATTACTTAATAGGCGTATAGCCAACATAGTGAAAAAGTACCCAAGCCAGGACTCGAACCTGGGTCTTCAGTATAGCGCACTGACGTTCTACCAACTGAACCACTTGGGAACGATACTCAGCCTGGAACTTTTTCATCATAACATGTTGGCAAGGCTACAAACACAGCACAAGATGGAATATTTTCCATGAGCCGCCAACCCTGGGGCAAACACGAAATCAAAGAAAATTCAGCATCGACAATTGAATAGGTTCATATTTTAATACTTGGAAATTTTTCCAGAGAAAATTTCTCACGCCTTGCATTCATAATATTCAAATTTTTTAATTACTTAATAGGCATATAGCCAACATAGTGAAAAAGTACACAAGCCGGGACTCGAACCCGGGACATCAGTATAGCGCACTGACGTTCTACCAACTGAACCACTTGGAAACGATACTCAGGCTTGGGTACTTTTTCACTATGTTGACTATACACCTATTAAGTAATTTAAAAAAAATTGAATATTATGAATGTAAGGTGTGAGAAATTTTCTCTGGAAAAATTTCCAAGTATTAAAATATGAATCTATATAAGTGTGATTTAAGCCAAAATTCTAATTGGTCAAACTGAATGCGTAAACCCAAATAGGCAGGGCAGGTAGAAAGTTTTAGTAACTCCAGGGAGAGTGTGTGTGTGTGTGTGGGGGGGGGGGGGGGGGGCACTACTGTGCATTTGATAATAAAAAAAGAAACCTTCGATATATGAAATGACGGAAATGACCATGTATCCCCTAATCCCAATTCTTAGAAAATGCCTTCCTCTCCTTGTTTCTTCACTTGGCTGTTCAGTTTTCAGAAAAGGTATAAAAAAGGTAGTTTTTCTACCATTTAATTGCCTCTCCCCCTGGTCCAGTTTCGCAAATTGCAGAAGGATTATAATTAGTCTCTCTTATCTCCTTGAGTCATTCTTTTCCTTCCCCTCCTCTCTTTCGTCAGAAAAAACAGCTGGCGGGCGACTGCTGACTATGATGCAACATGAAGCTATTCTGTGCTATCAAGCTGTATTTTTTATTTACGCTATATTTTTATTTTATACATTCACTGTCATGAATATACACAGATTTGTTTTACGCCAAATTAGTCGCTGCGATAATATGAGAATGTTAACATTATAGTTCCTGAAATAGCAGTAAAATTTTTTCAACTGTTAATGGAACGAGAAAAATAAAGGAATTCTCGGAATTTTCTGGTTAATTAAATGTTGGATAATAGAGCTTTTACTGTATATAGTTAATTAATAAAAGTAAATTATTTTTTATTATTAGATTTATTCTGAAACATTTTATCTCTATTCCATTTCCATATATATAATACTTCACTTTACATTGTGAATCAGTGAATTGTTCTTGACTTTCCCTAAAATAATTTTTTAGGTAGATTTCGTAAGAAATACTACCTATTACATTCTCACCTAAGTTGGAAATTTTGAAACATTTTTGCAGATCTACGCCGATTATGACTCCCAGAACCCAAAACCACCCTCAGTTCAAAACTTTATATATCTATCTATCTATCTGTCTATGTCACTTTTTTATGGACACGATAACTGGAAAAATTCTGCATAAATCTCTTCCAAACTGATACATAAAATCAAGGGGCATAAAATCTCGGTCAAGTTCGTTAATGGGCAAAATCGAACCAAGGGGGGGGGGAAATGGGGGGCTTTTTGTGAAAACAGAAAAAACCCCATAATTTCTTAATTATTGTACGTATCAAATCCATTTAAAGTTATTATTACTTCTAGGAGAAGGGCCGAAATTTTATGTATGACAGATTTTTTATATACTTAAAAATTGCCTTAAGGGGGGGGGGGGAGAAGAGGGGTTTTAGAAGAAAAAAATTCATAACTTCGTCAATTCCCAAGATTTCAAATCCTCTTAAATTTATTATAAATCCTCTTAATATTATCCAAAAATTTTATATTGACAAGTTTTTTATAGGACCAACCATTATAGCAAAAAAAAAAAAAAAATTAAAAACAAAAAAATCCCGGCCGGCTTCACCTGCAAACAAGTTATTTTTCAAAGTAGGCGGTTCCAACTCCCGCATCTTTTCGAAACTGATACATAAAATCAAGGGGCATAAAATCTCGGTCAAGTTCGTTAATGGGCAAAATCGAACCAAGGTGGGGTGGGGATGGGGGGGCTTTTTGTGAAAACAGAAAAATCCTATAATTTCTTAATTATGATTCGTATTGAATCCGTTTGAAGTTATTATTACTTCTAGGAAAAGGGCCGAAAATTGATGTATGACAGATTTTTTATATCATTAAAAATGGCCCCAAGAGGGGGTGGGGAAGGGGGGGTTTTAGAAGAAAAAAATTCATAACTTCGTCAATTCAGAAGATATCAAATCCGTTTAAATTTATTATAAATCCTCTTAATATTATCTAAAATTTTTATATTGACAAGTTTTTTATAGGACTGGTCCTTATAGCCAAAAAAAAAAAAACCCTGCTGGCTCCACCTGCAAACAAGTTAGGTTTCGAAGTAGGCGGTTCCAACTGCCGCATCATGGCAAAAAGGTCATTTCTTCCGCAATTCCCAACAAACAGGCGCCCAACGGTCTGCGTCTTCGAAATCTACCTGTGCCTGTAGGCCGAGCCGTCAGGGATTTTTTTTTTTCAGGTCCCTCCAGTATCATAATAGACAGGTTTTATGGCATATAAAAATTATTTTGTATCACAAAATTAATGACACTTGTAAAAAATATTTAATCAAATATCACAAGCCAAATAAATGATTCATGCCTAAAAATTTGCTTATGGTATCATAATAGTGTTTCACATAATAATGGTTCACAGTATATAAAAAATGTTATGAAAAAAATTAATCAAATATCACTAGCCAAATACATGATTCCTGACAAAAATTTCTTTGAATGAAAAAGTCATAGACAATAAATATATTTTAATAACTTACTACTTAGTAACTCAAAAGCTAATAAACTTGGCTCTTTAAGCAATTTCTTCTTATCTTTTAAAAGAGAATGATGTTTCTCACAACTACTCCTATATGCTTCTTGCATGCATTGCAACTGTGCTCTTTCTTGACGCAGTCTTGATATAAGTTCTTTTTGCCTTCTTTTAATGGTTGATACTTTTTTTTCAGCTCCTTTTTGTCTCAATTTCCTAATGCCAATACAATAACAAAAACTGTGACAAAAGTAATAATTAAACTTTAATAAAAAAGTTTTCATGATAAAACACTATAATTATTTCTATACGTTTTAATAAAATTGCAAAACATCAAAATATTGAATTTTTGATTCAAAACATTCACAAATATGTGAGGAAAGATTCTTTTACATTGGTAGATGCTAAGCCGATAACTTCTTCAAGTAGTTAATACTGAGAATTACATTTTTTTTTCTTATATATGAAGTAATTGGAAATATTGCCTGACAAACAGCTCTGAGCTATCCAAAAGTAAAAATAAACTACTGTTATTTCATTATCTTAAAAGATTAATTTAATTTTAAAATACTGTTTCAAAAACTAACTAGTCGGATATGTCAATCCCAAAACTTTCTTTCTATCTCACACAGGTTTCGCAATCACTAAAAACGAAAAAGCAGCAATATATATCAAGGTCTAACTGAATCTGAAGTTTTATTAAATTCCGTGCATTAGTTCTTGAGATATGATTATTACTATAATCGTGTAAATCTTGCAAAATACAGCATAGTAGCGCCACCTGTTGGGAGATTTAGACCAAATCCTAATCAAAAACAACTTATGTGAAGGTCTAACAGAATCTGAAATTTGATGAAAATCCATGCATTAGTTCTTGAGATATAGCTAAAGTGACAATAATGAAAAAAGTAGCATAGCAATGCCACCTGTTGGGCTATTTACACCAAAACTTAACCAGCATATATTTATGCCAAGTTCTAACAGAATTTAAAGTTTGATGAAACTCCGTGCATTAGTTCTTGAGATGTAGCTATTGTGATAATAATGAAAAAAGTAGCATAGCAGCGCCACCTGTTGGACTATTTACACCAAAACGTAACTAGCATCTATTTAAGTCAAGGTCTAACAGAATCTGAAGTTTGATAAAATTCTGTGCATTTGTTTTTGAGATATAGCTATCATAAAAATAATGAAAAAAGTGATACAGCAGCGTCACCTGTTGGGATATCTACACCAAAACGTAATCAGCATCTATTTATATCAAGGTCTAACTGAATCTGAAGTTTGATGAAAATAAGGGCATTAGTTCTTGAGATAGAGGTATTGCAGAAATCGTGAAAAATGCAGCATAGCAGCACCACCTGTCGAGCGATTTTCACCAAAAACTAATCAGCACCAATTTATATCAGGGACTAACTGAATATAAAGTTTTATTAAATTTCATGCATTAATTCTTGAGATAAAGTGCCCACAAAAATTTTGTCACATACAGACATTTTCTAAAAACAGTCAAATCGTGTTCAGGACCTTCTAAAATGCATAAATCCGTCGAAAACTGGAAGTCGAAAATTTTCATAAATCCAATACTTTCTTCTTGTAAAGATAGAAGAAAGTAAAAATAATTATTAAATTAACAATTTCAGCAAAAAAATAAATTTAATAATATATTTTATTAAATTGCTATTACTAAGTTTTTGAATGCTGTACTACATGTAACTAAAATCCCTACTGCAGCATAAGATAAGATTAATTTTACTTAGTTCTTGCAAAAGTGTTCACTCCCCTAATGCTGTCTTTCAGTCATTTTCTTACAATGTTTAGATCACTAATTATTAAGTCATAGGTGATGTGATAGTGGCTAAAGCTTCTCATTATGGAGTAGAAATTTTTCTTTTCTTTTCTTTTCTGCTGCAATGTTTTTTAGAATTTTTTTCTATCAAGAATGCAAGGGGCTTCAACTGGTTTGGGCAATCAGAGTATAGCTCTAAAATGAGCAAATTTTGGGGATTTTCAAGCATTGTTTTTTTTCTTCCTCGTTTTCAGGTAAAATTACAAAATTGTGATTATGAAGACAAATTTTCTGTCTTTAGAGTCTATGAGTCTTGTTTTCGTTCACTTGGGTACTGCCATTTGTTTCATATTTGCTGGATTTTTTGGTAAAGAATGATAGAAAATGTTTGAGATAAAGAAAATTGTTGTATTATATAAGATGTGATATCTTGATTTTGAAAAAGAACACTTGCTCAAAAAACTAACTGAGAAAAAAATTACACCATGCCCAAATACCTCTTATTTAGTTTGCAAGCATAAAGAGAAACAAAAGAATATGTCCAACATTTCGATTGTTTTATTTAACTCAACTTGGTTTTTGTATGTAAAGATGGAATTTTGTAATCGATTTTTAATCCACTTCCTGATATGCTAGAATTATAAAAATTACGTACAAAGGTGAGTTTTTGATGACAATACAACATTTCAATATTTTAAAAACTTAATTATAAATTAATATCTTAATTTTAAGGGAATTTTCCATTAACCTGCCACAGGTGATAAATCGTCAAATATTTTTTTATGGTTACAATTAATTGTATATGAGTTACAAAAACAATGGATTTAATCCTGTGCAAAACCATACTCACTAAAAAAAAAAGGCCAACTGGCTGTGAAACTGCAACAATGCAATATTTCAAACATTAAAAAATAGAAAATTATTATTAATAATAATAATAAAGAGTGCAATAATTAAACAAACACACTTTTATCAAGTAACAGTTTAATATTAATAAAATGATGATAATATGTTGAGTAAACAATTTACAAATCTTGAAGAGGTAGTTTAAATTATGCCTTTTTTTTTTTTCTTTCCTGTTGCAATATCTTAAAAAGAATGAAAAATCATGCATGAAGCAGAGATTATGAAACACTTTCCAACACATTTAAAATACTGTATCAAACTTCACTGTTTAATAAGGTGACAGATGATGTCTAAGTAGACAATTTAAAAATGCACAACACATTTGACAACTTGATTTCAGAAATTAACATCAATAGTAGGAAAAGCATCTGAATTCTTTTGTGCAGCCATGTATATGATCTATAGATTTGTATATATGCTACATAGTGTTCTAAAATTTAGTTACATAAGGAAACACATAGCACAGTTGAAAATTCCCCTTCAGCAATTTCTTAAAATAAATGGAAATGTACTTGAGATCTTTTGTGCTGCCCTGTATATGATCTACAGAATTTATACACGCCATGCAAACATTTTTAATTTATACACACACATGGAGAACATTAATTAAATTTATAAATGTGTACCAGAACTTAAAATGCACTTCCAGCAATTATTGTTTACAGTACTGTAATTGAATTCTTTTGTGTATCCCTGTAAATGAACAATGAATGTTATGCACTTTATATTCTACAGTAAGAATCTTGTAGTGCCCCTTAGTGATATAAATCAATTTCAATATGTTTGAAATAGTGTCATTAAAATACACAGCAAATGTTTATTCCCCATAGATTGTAATGTAATGGACTTCTTTTAAGTGAACAAACCATAAACACTGCATACTTCATTTTCAATACTGAACATGCCATAATAAACCTCAAAAACATATATCAATTGCATGGCAATCTGATTGTATTTACGTAAGTTAGAGCACAGACAGTCAGACCAACAGTTGGTAGACAGATAAATTTAATTCATAAACACGTTTAAACTCTGTTGAAAAGTGTTAAAAAAGAACAAAAATTACATATTTTTTAATAAATTCACTAGCTTGTGCTTTCTACCATGCGTAAAAAAAAAAAAAAAAAAAAAAAAAAAAAGATGAATTTTACATAATCGGATTGAATGCCCATGTTAAACTAATGTATTTTTTGGAAAAATCATGAGTTGTAGTCATGAAATTAGATGTAATTTTTAAAATAAATATTGAATGCTTATAAAAGAGTGCATTTAAAAAAAAAAAAAAAAAAAATTATCATATGTGTTTATATATTAGGGATATTTTTATAAATATTGTTGCAAATAAAAATTTTCCTTTAATGTAAAATTTTGTAAAACAAATTAATTTACACTATACAAAAGCACACAAAACACAGGTAAATTCTCAAATTTTTGTCATGCTTCTTTTTAACACTTTCTAACTTAATGTCCTGAAATTTTTGTATGTTATTGTCGTTTACTACAGCAGGTCCCCTAGTGAAAACAAAATGTGTAGCACTTATAGTTTTTTACAGGAATAGTCAAAAGTATTCAGTTACATTACAATTAATGGGAAATAATCATTTCAAGTGCATTTTGATGACGCTACGCCATTTGAAATATGATGAAATTGATATATAATTATAAAGCGCATTAAAACATGCTTTTTGTAGAATATGGAGTGCAAAACATTTATTATTCATTTAAAGGGTCAAACAAAAAAAATTCTGTTGCACATTGTTCTATGGGGGGAAAATCATATGCAGTGTAATTTAATGATGTTTCACTATTTTAAACATAATGAAAATTATATGCACTACAGAGGTGCACAATAAATTGCTCGCTTAAAAGTATGGTGTGCATTGCATTTATCGTTCATTTACAGGGTCAAAGAAAAGAATTCCGTTACACATTTTTCTACGGCAAAAAATCATTTGCAGTGTAATTTAATATTTCACTATTTCAAAGATAATGAAAATTATATGCATTACTGAGGTGCACTATAAATTGCTCGCTTAAAAGTATGGTGTGCATTACATTTATCGTTCATTTACAAGTACACAAAATATATTGGTTACAGTATATGTGCGATAATTAATGTCTATGTGTGAAAAGCGTGTTTTCAAGTTTGGTTGATGTTTTTAAGTTTAACTAAATTTTTTCATATCACATTGTGTGTACAAATTCGGTTGATCATATACAGGGCTACACAATCCGTAAGTATTACAGACTATAGGAGTGAATTGCTTAAGGGTAGTTTTTAATTATGTTATGCATTTTCCTGCTGAACTATATTTAGTAGACAAATATAAGTTTGTGAAATATAAATAAATTCATATGCAGGGCTATACAAAGAACAAAATAAATTGTCCTTTTTGGTTGGAGCTGGAACTGATGGCTGGAAGTGAGTTCTAAGTTGCCTTATGTATTTTTTACCTGAATTTAATTTTAACTTAATATGTGGTGTGTACAAAAGTGTTTAAATAATATACAGGGCTGTACAAAAGATTTCGAGTTCATTTCCATCAATTGGCGAAAATTACTAAATTGGAATTTTCTAATTGAACTAAATTTTATCATGCTATGTATTATATATCCAAACCTACAGATCATATACAGGGATGCACAAAATAATTCAATTACTTTTTTACAATGGCAGGTAATTTCAAAAACTGTATTTTTCAATGTGGCATTACATTTTCTAAACTGTTTACTTATATATTTTCTTTTGCCTTATTTAACAGTGTTCATTACAGTTTTCTGGATGTGTTGGAAAGTGTTTCATAATCTATGCTTGACGCATGATTTTTTGTTTTTTTGTTTAAAGATGTATGTGATAAAATATGTGCATTAAATTATATTTATGATTTAAATAACAGTAGCACAGTCACTGGGAGAAGTTTCACCAGACAGTAGTTTAAAATCATTTTTACTTGTAAAATATACATGTTCATTATTCAGGGATGAGATTGACAAAAAAGCAAAAAAGCTGAAAACTGTGCGAACGACGTTTGAGCAATAGTAGTTATGAATTTCAAGCGCCACAAATATTATAATTGCTATTAAAAAATATATCTTTTGAAATATATATATATATATATATCATCATCATCATCATCATCAACCGTTTTCAATCCACTGCTGGATGTAGGTCTCCCCCAGATTTTTCCATTGTTGCCTGTCTAGTGCTTTAGTCATCCAATTAACACCGGCCACTTTTCTGATTTCGTCACTCCATCTTACTTGAGGTCGTCTTCTTGGTCATTTTACATCTCTGGGATACCACTGTAGGGTGTTTGTGCTCCATCTATTGTCTTGTCTTCTTGCAATGTGCCCAGCCCATTTCCATTTTAGCCGTTTAATTCTCTCGATGATGTCAAAAACTTTCGTCTGACTTCTTATCCACGTTATTCTCTTTCGGTCTCTTCTGGTTATGCCTAGCATACATCTTTCCATACTTCGCTGTGTTGTTTGTAATCTTTGTACCATCCGTTTTGTTAGTGTCCAAGTTTCTGCTCCATAAGTTAGTGCAGGCAAAACACATTGGTTAAACACCTTTCTTTTCAAACAAAGAGGCATGTTACTCTTCAGAATAATATTGTTCTTCCCAAAAGCACTCCATCCATTTCTTATTCTTCTATTGATTTCATTCATGATACTGTTGTCTGATGATATTTCTTGTCCAAGGTACACATAACTTTCAACATCTTTAATCTCAGTGTTGTTGTAGACGATTTTCTTTTTTGATGCAAATGAATTGAACATCACCTTAGTCTTTTCCAAATTTATTTTTAATCCCACATTAATGCTAGCTTCTGCCAAATCTTTTAGCATATTTTGCAATTCTTCAGGGCTATTACTGAAAATTAAAATGTCATCAGCAAACCGGAGATGGCTTAAATATTCCCCATTTATTCTAATCCCTTTGTTTTCCCAATCCAGCTTCTTGAAAATACTTTCTAAGACAGTAGTAAAAAGCTTAGGCGAAATGGTGTCTCCCTGTCTTACTCCTCTTCCAAGCTTGATCTTCGCTTTTCCTTTGTCCAAACGGATGGTGGCTGTTGCTTTCTTGTAGATCTTCTTTATGATATTGATATAATGTTTGTCTATACCAATGTCCTCCAGAGAAGTAATTACTGCAGATGTGTAGACCGAATCAAATGCTTTTTCAAAATCAATAAAGGCAAGGCAGAGAGGTAAATTATATTCTTTATGTTTTTCTATAACTTCCCTTACTGTTTGAATATGATCCATTGTGCTAAATCCACTTCGAAATCCTGCTTGTTCTCTAGGTTGAGCTGAGTCCAGAGCTGATTCAAGTCTTGTCGTTAAAACTTTGGTGAAAATTTTATAAATCACTGACAGTAAGCTGATTGGACGGTAGTTTTTAACGTTTTCCTTTTCTCCTTTCTTATAAAGTAACACCATCACAGCATTATTCCAATCTTCTGGTACATCTGATTTCTCGAGACATTTGGAAAACAGTATGGCTAGCATTTTTGCAAATTCTTCTCCTGCTTCTTTGATAAGGTCAATTGTAATTCCATCTTCGCCAGGGCATTTACCTTTTTTCATGCCTCTAATGGCTTGTACAACTTCATCTGTCATCACTGGGATTATCTCTTCAGTTTCTGTTATGTTTACTAGTGGATCACGTAGGTTGATTTCCCTTTGATCTTCACATTTATATAGATCGTTATAGAATTTTTCGACAATGTGTACTATTTCATTATTGATTTTGGTGATTGTTCCATCTGCTCTCTTCAGTGCAAAAATACCTTTTCTTCCAACACATAGTTTGCGCTTAGCTGATTTTAAACTTTTGTTATCTTCTAGAACTTTTTTGACAAGATCACAGTTAAATTTTCTGATATCTTCTGTAACACATTTCCTTACCGTTTTACATAATTCTGCATATTCAACTCTTGATTTAGGATAGTTTTTCTTCATTTTAAATTCTCTGCGTTTCTTCATCAATCTTCTTGTTTCTTCTGTTATTTTCTTTGTTTGCTTTACTTGTACTTCAACAGCTATCGTCCTTGCAATTTCTTGTAGAGTATTTGTTATTTTCTTGTTCACTACTGTAACATCTTGTTCTTCTTCTAAGATTGATTGAAGTACTTGAAAACGATTTTTAAGTTCTAAATTAAATTCTTCTTTATGTTTCTGGAGATTTATAATATCGACTGATTTCTTTGAGCATTGCAAAAGCTTCATTCTTTCCACTTTAGTATTTAAAAGCAGTTTGCATCTAACTAACCTGTGATCGCTTCCTGTATTGAAGTTATTGAGAACGCTGCAATCCTGAATAAGATGCTTTTTGTTTGTCAAGATGTAGTCGATTTCACTTGTTGAGCCATTTGCACTACGCCATGTCCATTTTCTTTGTGGCTTTTTCTTGAAAAATGAATTCATGATATACATCTGTTCACATTCTGCAAATTCAATCAATCTGTTTCCTCTTTCGTTACGCACCCCATATCCATGATTTCCTACTGAGAATTCACCTTTCTTTTTTTCCCCAATTCTAGCATTCCAGTCTCCCATTATTAATTTTATGTAGCATTTTCCTTTTTGATGCATTGAAGCTACTTCTTCATAGAAATCCTCAATTTCTTCATCAGTATAGCTAATTGTTGGTGCATAAACTTGGGTAATTTGCAGCTTGTATCTTTTTGACACTTGTATAACTAACCTTGCAACTCTATCTGATGCACTATCATATTCTACGATTTGATTCTTCCACCTTTTATGAATCAGAAATCCTACACCACTTGTTTTTCCATCTTCTGTACCTTTGTAGTACAATACATGTCCACTGGCAAGATCAATCTTCTCTTCACCTTTTCTTCTTACTTCGCATAATCCTAGAATGTCCCAGTTGATTCTTTCTAATTCTTCTTCAAGTTCCTGTAAACGACTTTCAGAAGATAAGGATCGTCCATTATACGTAGCTAAGGTCATCAACTTATGGCAGCCAAGCCGAGCCCGGTGATTCTTAGCACCCTCTGTCTTCATGTTTTTCTGATCGCATATATATATATATATATATATATATATATATATATTACATGCAATATATATTACATCAATTTAGCTTTGAGTAAATGAAAAAGAAATTATTAACAAGGATTAGGCAGGAATTATTTACTTACTCTAATAAAAAGTCTATTTTACCAAGAAACAGCACATTAATAAAACCTTTCATCTGCATGAACATTTTTTTAATTGAAATTTTGAAAACAGTAAGACACTTTTCTTGAAACAGCAAATTAAGTATATGCTAATAATTGCAATCACATTAAATAAATGATAAAATAGAGTTCCCACCCTTTTGTAAAATAAAAAATAAGTTTTTAAGGAATTAAAGAGATTTTCTATGAACATTATCAGTGGCACCAACTAGTCAGTGCCGTGTTTATTCCAAATTCTAGGTCATTTTTACCAGTCAGCTTGAAGCCAGTTTTTGGATTTTTTGAATAAATTTTTTGAATTTAATTTGTTTTCTCATTTCTTAGCGAATTTCCTACATAACTAAAATAAATGTAGTTAAAATCTTTTAACATAATGCAGTAAATTTTGATAAAATCCACGTATTTTCAGCGATCCTTTGCCGAAATTCATGTTTTTACAGCTATCCTTTAACAAAATTCGCACTTTTAAAGCGATCTTTTGGCGAAATTCACGTTTTAAACGGCGATCTTTTGACAAAATTCACGTTTTTAGGGCGATCTTTTGGCGAAATTCACGTTTTAAACGGCGATCTTTTGACAAAATTCACATTTTTAGGGCGACCTTTTGGCGAAATTTACATTTTTAAGGCGATCTTTTGGCGAAATTCGCATTTCTACGGCGATCTTTAGGCGAAATTCACGTTTTTATGGCGATCTTTTGGCAAAATTTGTGTTTTTACGACAATTTTTTGGCAAAATTCGAATGTTTACGGCGATCTTTTGGCGAAATCCATGGTTTTTCAGTGAGCCTTTGGCGAAATTCGCGTTTTTACAGCGATCTTTTGACGTAATTCGCGTTTTCACAGCAATCTTTTGACGTAATTCGCGTTTTCACAGCAATCTTTTGACGTAATTCGCGTTTTCACAGCAATCTTTTGGCAAATTTTGCGTTTTCACAGCGATACTTTGGTGAAATTAGTGTTTTCACAGTGATCTTTTGATGTAATTCGTGTTTTTACAGCGATCTTTTGGCAAATTTCGCGTTTTCACAGCGATCCTTTGGCGAAATTAGTGTTTTTATAGACATCTTTTGGCGAAATTCACATTTTTTCCACGATCTTTTGGCGATTTTCACACGATTCTTTGACGAAATTCGCATTTTTATGACTATCTTTTGGCGAAATTCGTATTTTTACGGCGATCTTTTGGCGAAATCCGTTGTTTTTCAGTGATCCTTTGGCAAATTTCACGTTTTTACAGTGATCTTTTGACGTAATTCGCGTTTTCACAGCGATCTTTTGACGTAATTCGCATTTTCATAGCAATTTTAGGCGAAATTAGTGTTTTTACAGCGATCCTTTGGCGAAATTCGAATTTTTACAGACATCTTAGTGAACATGGCGAAATTCACATTTTCTCCACGATCTTTTGGCAATTTTCACATGATTCTTTGATGAAATTTGCGTTTTTTCAGCGATCTTTTGACGATTTTTGTGTTTTTTACACGATCGTTTGATAAAATTCACATTTTTTCAGCGATCCTTTGACAAAGTTCGCGTTTTTTTCCCGTGATCTTTCTGCAAATTTCGCGTTTTTTTGGAAAATCCGAAAATGGCAAAAAAGCGGAAAAGAGAAATGACAAAAAAAGCAGAAATCTGCATATTCGCGGAAAAATCTCATGCCTGATTATTTGACATGTTAATAAAGTAGTTTTTAGTGAACAAATAGTGTGTAAAACCTGACATACTGAAAAGCACAAGGTCTAAATAAATTTTAGGATTTAGCTGCTTCAAGACTTCAGAGCAAAATAAAAGAAAGAGACGAAGAGGTGACCACCTTATTAGTTTTAAAATCCTCTTGAAAGGGTTTCAAGGCTACCGGTCTTTTGCAGGACAGGAAAAGGCCAGTCGGTTTTTTCAACTTTAAACCATTTTAAAAAAAGCTTGCTAATATTAGAAAAAACTAGCTGTTATAGATTTATAAGTAGCTTTTTATTTATCATGGTAAGATAATCTAATAGATAAAATTCCACTTTGCATTTGCAAATCAGAAATACCAGACCAAAAGCTAATGTATGAATGCCCTTTATTGAAAAATTCGTTTGGTTCAATGCAACATTGAAGTTGTACAAAAGGTTTTTACTTAAGATAATCATTCAAAAGGCTCTTGGCACTGTAGCTACATAGATTGTTTACCATTATCAATATTTTGGCTTATTGTTCAGGTACTGGTATATTTTTATCATTTTTTTTTCTTTTATCAACACCCAAGGTATTTTTTTATCTTGTTCCAAATAAAATCATAAGAAAAAACTCTTTGAATAGAGATGCAGAAGTTAGAGGATAGCTATGAAATAATAGAAAAGTCACAAATTCTAT
This sequence comes from Maratus michaelseni, assembly GCA_963931845.1. Classification (NCBI taxonomy): domain Eukaryota; kingdom Metazoa; phylum Arthropoda; class Arachnida; order Araneae; family Salticidae; genus Maratus; species Maratus michaelseni. Next base: position 206,903,265 of record OZ007594.1, on the reverse strand, counting down.
TGGGTACTAAATCTTCATTTCTTGATGCATAAAGTTGGAGGGTTACACAACAGCATTGAGTGTTTGCCTTAAACTATGGGTAACTTTTTTCATCTGGCAAAGGAACAGTTTTATATTCCATTCTGTTACAAATTCATCATGTTCATTTAAATTTTGTGATGATTTTAACAAAGTTTTTTAATTTAATTATTTATCTCTAGTTCTTTTGTGCATTTTTAGTTGAGTGTTAATTAACTAAAATCTACTTTTCTATTTCCATGAAGTGTCTGAATATAGTGATGAAAGAACAGAAACATGTATTTAGTATATATTAAAAAAAGGAGGGAGGGAGGATTTGAAACTATAAGAATAAAAATAGAAAACTATGCAATTGAACAATAAACAAAATGTGTAGCAGCTATATGTATACAAGTGACTTATTTATAATCATATTGTACATGATATGTGCTTAAAAACAATTGTTCAGGTACAGTTGTTTATAGCAAGTTTCACTTTGTTTAATAATTTTATTATAATCCTTAAACTTAACAATATGAATATATGCTTAATAATTCTAAACAATTGACATTATATGTACAGCATTTATTTGTTGTTCTCATCATACTGGCTATTTAAGATTTACGAGTTTTTCACATATAACAATGGTCACAGTAAGGCAAATGTCAGCACAATTTAAAAAAAAAAAAAATACCAAGATTTTAGTTCTGTTTTACACAAAATGGCTATTAGTAAAACAAATTAACATATATATATAAGTGTTAAATGTAACAGGGCTCCCAACACACTTTAGCCCCCAAAAAGGGGAAAAGAGGACCACAGGGTTCATATAGACTTGAGAAGAAAAAATCCAAGTAGTCTACAAAAATTCTAAAGGGATTATGGTATTTTTTCATGTATATTATGTATGCCATACTTCATGTAACATGCTCACTCACTCTAATTTTTAATACCTCATTTAAGAAAGAAACAGATTTTATTCTATTCACAATGCATTGCTTCTTACAGCAAGTATTCACAATGCATTGCTTCTTACAGCAAGTATTCACAATGCATTGCTTCTTACAGCAAGTATTCACAATGCATTGCTTACTGCTACATAAATTTGAATACAAAATTGCCAGCAAACTATTTTATGCAGTGACCAATAGCCATATATACAGAGGGGTTGGCGAGCGTTAGCGAGTAGGGGGCTGAGCCCCCTAGTTTTACATATTAAATTTGGTGAAATTCCATTCGAAACATGCTGAGATCAGATTATGATGGAAATTGTTAAAAATGCAACCCAGAAGCAACCGCCTGTTGGGCAAAATACATCAAAATCTAATCAGCATCAATTTATGTCAAGGTTTAATTGAATGTGAAGTTTGATGAAATTTCATCACATAGATGCCGTGATAATAGTTATCACAAAAATCGTGAAAAATGCAGCATAGCAGTGCCACATGTTGGGCCATATATGCCAAAACCTAATCAGCACCTGTATGCGCTAAGGTCTAATTAAATACAACATTTGATGAAATTCCATGCATTAGTTCGAGATAGAGTGGCTATAAAAATTTGTATCACATACAGGCAGACTTTTTCAAAAAATTGTCAAATCATATTCAGGTCAACCTAAAATGTTAAAGTCCATCAAAAAATGGAAATCATTTTCCTGATTCCAATACTTTCTTCTGATAAATATATATTTAAGATAATAATAATAAAAAAATCTCCCTCTCTCTCTCTTTTTATATATATATATATAATTAAGTTTTCAATTAATAGCTAGATGCTGGACATATACTTCTCCATCAAAATCAAAAACAATAATAAACAATCTATAATAATAAAGATAGAAGTTTGTCTGGGTGCTGATGAGACTGCTGTGTGAAGAGCTACAAGATTTGGCAAGAAGTCACCCTGTATGTCTACAGTTATACACTTCGAAGCCAGCTTTTGTACTTTTTTATTAGATTTTTTAAATTTTCATTTTTTATGTGATTTTTAGCACTTTTTCATGTTTTGCAGCAATTTTTCCACATTAGTATAAGGAATCCGGTTTCAATCTTTTTGTCCATTATATTAAATTTTGCCCTCTTTTCTATAAAGTTTATTTGGAAATCTTACAACAATTTTTGAATTTTTCAAAAAATTTTTATGCAATTTACTAGGTTAACAGTGGATTGATACATATACAACAATAAAGTCATTATAGAAAGATATATTTTTTAAATGTGATTTAGCAGGAAACAGCCAAATTTAATTTTCAATAATAAAGGTCTATAAGTAATCTTGTTTTTTCTCTTTAACCATTTTTTTAAATATGCAATTTACTAGGTTAACAGTGGATTGATACATATATAACACTAAAGTCATTATGGAAAGATATATATATTTTTTAATGTGATTTAGCAGGAAACAGCCAAATTTAATTTTTAGTAATATAGGTCCCTAAGTAATCTTGTTTTTTGGCCTTAACCATTTTTTTAAAATTAAAAATTTTGATTAAAAATTGCCTGAGGGTTCATAAGGAAATGATTTCATGAATTGTAGAAACAAGCATACAAATGACTATAGAACTAAAAATATATTACTTTTTAAGTGATTCCAGCAAATCCATTTCAGTTCGAGCTTTTTGAACCAAAACTTTCTCTTGAAACATTAGGAAATCTAACTGCTGTGAAACACGAAGTTCCTCCTCTTGAGTCATTTTACGAACAACATCCAAAGTAAGCTGAGCAAATAAATCATCAGACAAGGCAGACTCACTCGCATTCGAATGACTGCTAATTGATGTTTCTGTTGTTGCTGATCCCTAAAATATTACAATAAAAAAAAGATGCCAAGTTATTCTTTCAATATCTGAAAGCTTAAACGAAACAAAAAGTTTCAACCATTCTCTTTAAATAATACTAATAAGCATGCATAATAAACATAATTATTTTAATACTGTTATAAAAATGTTATAGACAATAGAAGTCTGTTGTTTACTTTTTAAAAATGAAATAAGGAAATTATATATACTAATTTATATATGCATAATTTTTGTAAACGAAGATAAAGTACAAAGATGCACAATTTACAATCGAGGCAAAGTTGACATAGTTTAGTAAATTATAAAAATAAATACAATAAAATTCAATGATGTTATAAAATATACATCATGCATGTGACATTAATAAAATTTATCATAAGTAAAACCATAGACTGAAGTAACAATCATAATATAATCCACTTTTATGATACATAAATTGAAATAAAACTTTGATTTGTTTTTGCTATATACATGCCTGAATAATTAATACAAAAAGAAGATAAATATCAATTACAGATGTCATGCTATACTATGTAACAACACTTGAATATATTATTTTGCAGTTCTTTTTTCTCACAAAATAGCATTTTAATAATCATGCATGTTTTTATACTTGTTTGAGAAAGAGGCGAACAATAAAAAAACAAGAAAAAGAAGTCATGTCCTGTATAGATTATGAAGCACATTTCAACATTACGAGAATATTTTTTAAATACTTGCATTAGCATAGATTAAATTTAAATTAAAACATTTCTATATAATATAATATATGAGTTGAATGTAAGCACTGCTTTTTAATTACTTATGCTGAAATTTAAAATTTTATATGTTAAAATACAGCCTTAATATTCAAAAATTTTATGTTATTTATGAACTGTTAGATATGTCTTAATTGGAAAATAAAATCGAAAAAGCTTTGTTTACTGGATGTATATTGTTATATTCTAATGTTTAAAAGTAAAAATATTCCAAATATTGAAATAAGGCTGAAAATGAGACACAAACAATGCACATTTCATGATTTTTAAACTTTTCCCTTAATCTTTTAAACTCTGATTTTTTTTTTTTTTTTTTTTTTTTTTTTTTTTTTTTTGGTGTGTGTGTGTGTGTGTGTGGGGGGGGGGGGGGGGGGAGAAATTTACTTACATTTTCAGATAAACTTGCAGGTGATGGTGAAGAAATATTGCTGGATATTTTTCTTCTACTTCTTTCAGATGTTTTCTGGCCTAAGATTTACAAAAAACTGAGTAAAGAGTGAAAAGGCATACATATATTTTTAGTAATACTTTTATTACAAGGTTCAATGTTTTAGAAAAAAAAAAAAAATGACAGCTAGTTTTTCAATTACAAAATAAATACATTAACATAACAATTTTTCAGCAAGGATAAGCCTATTTTAAAATTACATACTTCAGCATTTTTAATACACAAATATGTTAAATTTACTTTAATAAATTATTGGCCTCTTTGAAAATATAATACTATTTATATAATTAAAATAAAAAAACTAGTTGTTTGTGTGTACAATTATGCAAAGGTTACTGGCTGTAGATTTAAGGAATTTAGAAAAAGGGTAATTCAGGACATCTACTTAAACAGCTCAAAGATAAATTTTTAATTAAAATATTCAGAATTATTTTAAAAGTTTTTTTTTTTCCTTTATATGTATCTATATTACCCAGGCATTTTCAATTTTTTTGCTATTGCGGTTCCCTTGAACTACCAAATTTGCATGTGCCTCCCCCGTGGACAATGAATTAAGTTGGATATGAATAATAGGGATATTAAGTGGGATTGTTATGATGGAGAAACATAAAATATGTTTCATATATTTATTTTCTGTTGAATTGTTGGTATAGAAAATGCTATTAGAATGACAAAACATACAGCTGAACCTCATTATGTCGAATATCAGGATAAAAAGAGAAAATTTTTAGATAAAGCTTTTCTGAAGTTAAGATTTAAAGGCAGTATTATATGCAAAATTTCAGAATTAGTTAAAATAAGAAGCATTATCAATGATTATTTTAATTATCAGAAAATTTTAAATTACAAGCTTTCTCAAAGTTTAAATTTTGTTATCCAATCAAAAAAAAAAAGCATATTAAAATTTACTTTAAAAAATTGTTAGCCAAGTCTGGTGTCTGAGTAAATTTTGTAATGGAGAATTGTCAGTAAAGCATAATAGATATGAATATTTCAGAACCACTATTTTTGGTAAATAATGAAGTGGATAGTATTTCCTATCAAGTTTTCTGTTAACTCAACTTATTTTCAGTGAAATCTGGGAATTTCAGATAAGCACAGAAAAAATAATATAAAAGGGAAAGAAAGATATATCTGACTTGTTAAATGTTGAATTATTCAAAACGTTTATTACAAAAACAATGACAATGAAAAATGATCAAATATTGCTTATTGTCCAAATAATGACTTAGTTCAAAGCAATCTGAAAAGTCCTTGGGACTCCCTTGGGAAGCTTTGGCACCTCACTAGAGAGATAAGCATCACACTTTGAAAATCATTGCTAAGCCTAATCTTAGGCCTAATCTTTGTTAATTAACTATTCACAAATTTTCTGTTCTAAATAAAAAGTATTAACAAGGCACTGATTTGAGTGCTGGATAATGGGGGGGATCATTATTAAAAAATAAATTTATGTACATGAAGATCAGAAGAAATTACAGGAATTTAAGGGAGTCAAACACAAAAATTGAAATTAGAATCTTGAATGTTACTAAGGACAACAATGGATAGAACAACTAATAATGCAATAAACACAGGAAGAAACTGAAAGAAACAAGTAGTCATAATCTGGCACAAAAATATGAATAGAAAAAAATGTAATTTTCAATTAAGGTGAAAGAAAATGCTTTAAAATTATCATTAAACAATTCAAATTTTATACAGTAAATGCATGAAATGTTTATTGCATAGCAGTGATGGAACTAAACTAAATTTCATCAAGGGAAAGACAGTAGATTGGCACCTACCTCCTATATAAGTACTTTTAGACAAAAATTTGAGCAAATAATTCCTTAACCCTCAAACGAAGGGCTGGCGTATAGAGTACATCAATGAATTATTTCTGGCTGTAAATAACAGACTACCCAATCATAAGCCTTCACACCTACTCTATCCTCCTAGAAATATCTCCCACGTACAATGCACCTTGCCAATCCTTAAAATTCTGGCTTCTGCCTTCCCTCATAAACCTGTTCTCGTGCACGGTTCATACTGGCAAACTCAGTATGCCACTCTTCCAAGTATGTCAAGAAAAGTTTATGTGGCTCCTGAAGACTATCTGCTGGTTTTACAAGAACTTTCAGATGAAGAGACCCTTGAAAGTGCATCTGATATCAATGAATTAAGAGTTCATTGGACATTCAGATCATGAAATGGACTCAAAAATTGACGGAGATGTTCTAGAACTTCGCAGCAAGCTTCCTCATCACATCATGTTTCTTCGACATACGACGATTCTGCCTATGTTGGAGATGATGTCTTCTTTTTCTGTTCTTTATTTAATTTCTTTGTAATATGGTTCCTGACCCAATTAATGTAATAAACTAGGAAATATATGTGGAAATTTGAAGCAGAGAATGGGAAAATGACCTGGTATACTCCATACGTTGCCCCTTCGAAATTCCACTGTACACCAGCCCCTCCAACTAAGGGTTAATAGAGTAAAAATAAAATATACTTTGTACACATACACATTTTTAATGTGCAAGTTGTTTTTTATATTAGCACATTGTACAGGTATATTCAATGTCTTTTTTTAATATCATAACTTAAATAAATACAGTTATACCATGGCTAATGAAGATAATTCATTTCAGAATAGCATTTGTTAACCGAAAAGGGGTTTCCTGTCCAATTAAAGTGCAGTGAGGTTACATAATATTAGTGCCAATAAAATACGTACAATAAAATATTTGTTAGACAAATACTTATACATTAATCAAGTCAGAAAAACAATGAAAAAATCTTCGTCAGCCGAAAATACAGTGATCATCATAAAAAAAAGATGATCCATCCAATGTCGACATAATATCTTTTTAAACAACTCTTCCTTCTTCACTTTTGGGTATTTAAAAAACTCTGTAAACTTTAAAATTTTTAATTGGGGAAAATTTTCAAATTTTATCATTTTTGAAAAATACTTAAAATTTAAGCAGACAATTTTTTAAAAACTCATTACTTCGGCATCAAAAATCTACTTTCTGATGCCGAAAACCGTATTTTGATAATTATACTAAATAATGAGTAATGAGCTAATTCAATTTTCCCATACGTTAACATAGGATTTCACGACTGGGAAAGAATGGTGAAGTGGCTTATTAAAAATGTACTTAACAATTTTTTATTTCTGTTTTTTTGCTAAACATTTTATTATATCATTTTATGACAGTTGGTGAGTTATAAATATTGAAAAATTATAAATAATTTTTTTTATCATTGCTCTTTTATTAAATATCTTACATATGTTATAATGAGTTTAAGCCTGCTAAAACTTTTTCTGTTGGAGGCAACAGATACAGGTAGTGTAATAAAGATTCTGACAAATATAGGAAGGTTTGGTTAAGCATCTTTAAGCCCACATACATGCATAAAATTTGGTAGATTAATAACCAAGCTTGATTTTATTTTTGGATTTGACTTTCAGCCAATGTAATTATTTCACTGGTAATGCAATATTTAGTATAACATAATGAAAATGAATTAATCTTCAGCTAACTAATGTATATTTTTGCATAATATGGAATTCCTTTAAAATGTTTAAGTACTTAATTCTGAAAAAATAAAATACATATAGCTCTATTGATGTAAAAGTATCATAACCTAAAACTGATTATTTTTTATTTGTCAAGTTCTAAGTGATCCTAAGAAATGGTAGGATGCAATGTGGGTTTTTCTTCAATTACACATGGTGTTATTTCTCTCTCTTTTGCCAGTAGTATTTATGGAAATGTTCATATTGTTCTCTTAAAAAGTTGATTTTGTTATGTTTATATCAATGGAGTGATGTGGTGCAATTAATGCATTTCTAAAATAATTGTTACCAATTTAATAGTTTATTAGGTGAAATGTTTACAAAATTTAAATTGAATCTATATCCATAATATTCAAGCATTATTTTTCATGAACTGGTGCATTAACATAGTTTCAGAATTTTGTTAATTAGCTAAAATTTGTTGCAACATATTCCTTCTGGAATCTGATTAATACTACATATTATTTAAATTTAAAATATACAAATTAGTGATAGAAGATTTTTCATGAAAATTAAAAGTTCTCAATATTTGGAGTTAAAATAGACTGTAAAGCATATGAAACACAACAGTGATCCTTTTTTTAAATGTCCATCCAATGGTAACTTTATTTTCAGTGGTATCAAATGTGTATTTGCTCAAGGTGGTAACATTTTTTCAAAGCAACACATAAGGGTTTGGCGGAAGAAAGATTGAAATAATGGAACAAAAGATGCATTATTGCATCAGTACAAAACACATCAATAAGAAAACAATCTGTTTCAGATTTTCAGGTTTATCCTAGCCACAGTTAGTTGCCAATAAAAATTCCTCTTTTGGAATGAAACATGAACCTCCATTTCCCATAATAGAGTGGTTCTAATATGAGTGATAATTTTCTGAACTAAACAACATTCTAAAAATAAATGATCATTTGCAATAAATGACAGACTTTTTTGAAAATAATGATGTTACCACCTCTTTAACATGTAACTGAATAATTTTTGTTATATGATATTTCAAATATATGCTTGTAGAAAAATTTTTAAGCTGATTTTTGAGCCTAGAAATGTAAGACTGTCCAACCTGGTGCCCATAGAATACCAATATATTTGTACAGTAATCTTTGTTTTATATAATTGAAGAAATTCATAGATTAAATAAGGTGAAGATAACTGTATGAAAATACTGATATTTCACAGGTGCCAGGTTGAATAGTCTTTAAGTATTCATTCAAGCCCTATGGCAGTTAATGCATCGACTGTGCAAAGTATATATATACGTCCGTATAAATTAATGGGTTAAAAGTTAATTTCCTGAAACTTTGAGAAATCTTGATATACTTATATTAAATATTATGCAGAGAGAGGTTTAAAAAAAAAAGACTAACAGAGCTGAGATTGAGACCTCTGATCTGTAGTTTTACTATATATATAGTATACATACATAGGAAAATTGTCGGAATGAGACATTAATTATTTGTTTTAAGAATTGCCCCTCACTTTGGATACGGGCCCGATGACACATAATCACAAATTTTGTAGGGTAGCCAGTTTTATTGCTTAGTTAATAAAACCACATATTTTGCTGAGTGGTAAACCTACAGAGATGAGAAATTTTTAAGCAACATATAGGCATTTGCTGTATGGAGACTGTCCTGATTACAAACATGGATGGGTCGTCCCAAACTCGTACTGCTTTGAATAAATTTATTCTACTTTGAAAAAGAATTGCTTAATTGTCATTAAACTAAAACAGGACTTATATATATTATTAGGCTTTGAAATGTGTACCATGCAAACAAAATAAACTCAGCAGAAAGGAAAACTGGATAGCTTTTAAAAGTTAGCATTAATAAATGCTTAGTTTTGATCTGATTAACTAAATTTCCTATTTTGTTTAAAAAAAAAAAAAAAAAAAAAAAAAAAAAAAAAAAAAAAAAAAACACAGAAATAAAATAAATTTCACAAAAGTAAAATTTTTTACAAAATAGGGACTCAAGGAAAAAAAAACTTGCAATAGCCCTTGCATTATAAACAATGATTAATTACTTCAGTTTTCAGATTTTCTTAATATTTGTTTTTCAGACTTTTTTGAATATTTGTTGTAAATATAAATTTATGAAGTTATTTAAGATTAAAAATTTAATACAATAATATACTCCAGAATTAAGGTAACATACACATGGGAAAAATTGAACAAAATAACTCACCTGCATCTCTTATTGACCTTGAGTGAATTGAGGGCTGGTTTCCTTCTGTTTTTATTGAGGAACTATGAGATTTTGAGTGAGCCACTTGATCGGGATTGGAATGGTTTGACAAAATTTGTTCTTCAACTGATTCACTCCTTGGAGAAATTTCATTGTTATTAGAAGCAGGAAGGTCTTCAGCTACTGAATCAGAATGCTTAGTATCAACAGCACTAGAATGTGGACTAGGTGAGGATGATTTTGCATCAGCAGAGCTTTCAAAATCACTACTGTACTGAGTTTTCTTGCTACTGCTGGATCTTCCATATGCATTTATTAATCCAAAATGATTTTTCTAAATAAAAATGTATAAACAATGCTGTTATAAAAATGCTTATAGCTGTGCAGATTGCACATGGTGCTGATGTCCCTGCCATGTACAGGCACACAAACATATAAAGTGTTTAAAATAAACAGATAATTTTTCAACCACGTATTAGACATTAGTAGTTCTAGCAGCAAAACTATTAATTCAAATAAATCAAGAAATCCATTTAGTTTTGAATTTATTTTAAGTCCAATTTAGAAAGTTCTATTTTAAAAGCATATAATACCAATCAGCAAAAAGCTTTAAAAAATTTACTTCCATCAGATTTTTTTAGGGAATAATTAATTACAAAATCAAAATTCATGTTTCAGTTATACATAATTTAAACTGAAATGACAATTTTTGACCAAGTTATAAAGAAAAATGACTGAAGCAAATCTGAAATCATCTTATAAAATAAATAAAAATTTAACATGACTTTTAAAGAAATTGATTTGTTTGGCTGATGGCATCTTGAATCAAAATTTTAGTTCAGATACTCAAGAAATGCCTGGTAGAAAAAAAGGATGTAAAAAAAAATTAAAGTTTTAATTTCAAATATGATTATTTTAGATGATTTGCTATTTCTGATTAAAGCTCAGCTAGCAGACAAGACAAAAGACATATGCTGCAGATTTTTTATTTCATCTGCATGTTTTAGAAACTAATTTTTATTTTCAGCAGAGTGCTTTTTTTTTTTTTTTTTTTTTTTTTTTTAAATCTCCCCTACCAGTCTTAGACATTCATAGACTGAGAGTTAATGATGAAATTTGCTTAAGTATTTTCTAAAGGTTGAAGCAACTATAAAAATATTTTTCTTGCTTATCTGAAATAGGTATGGAGGATCTAGCATGTTACAGGTTTAAAAGCATATTCAGAAATGTCGAACAGCCCGCTGCAAAGTGAAATGAATTGTATTTCAATTACAGATGTTATCCAATTTACTTTGATAATCATCACTTATCAGGATGTCTGTGATATATGCTTGCCGCCATACTCGGTGTAACGGGAGTCTCTGACTTGTCATTGACTCAGTCGCTGGTTTACTGGCTACTTCTGCCTAGTCGGGTTCAAACTCACGCCGTTCACCGAGGGTAACCGAGCCGAGTCTCGCCTATGAGACAAAGACCGAGTTTCCTCGTGGTCTTGGGTCGGCCAGAGGCGCCTTCCGATACACGTAGTGTCGCCCGCGGAAGATGAGCCCAGTGACTTGTCCTTCCATACATGTTCACGATCAGACTCTGCGGGAAAGCAAGGACCGTAGGGATGCCGGACATATGGTGGATGACCCGACTCCCTTTTGGGTGCTCGGCGATGAAGCCGTCCGACAGTCCCTACGGTTCATCAGGTGTCATGTGGGGAAGTCTCCTTTGATGGTGGGAACTTCCGCCGGATCGTAACGACCTCTGTCGTCGACACCAGGGCAAAGATGAAGAGGCCTCGCTGGAATGTGACCCCTCTGAATCGGTCGGAGCGCCGCGGCGAGACAAAGCCGCTGGTGCGTTATAAGTTCCTCAGAACTTGGGCACGACGAGGAGAAGGGCTCGCTCGGCGCCGGTGGCGCTCATTAGTTTTATCAGGATACCATTCATTTAGCTTAGCAGCGGGTTTTGCGATGTTGCTAAGTGTACTTTTAAACTGCTAACAACCTGTTAGGTCATCCATACCTATTTCAGATAAGCAAGAAAAATCATTTCATAAAAATATCAACTTTTATAAAAAACTTAATAATTTCTTCACCAGTTTTCCATCTATCATTACATGTAAGAAAAATTTAAAGAGATCATTTGGAAGACTTTACCAATTCAAAAAGAATTATCAAAATTGATTTGATACACATTGTTTGATAAAAAATTGCACTTCATTAAAAATTCTTGAAAAAATATATCAGTAAATAACCTCAAAGATTGCAGTCCGAAAGCCTTGAAGAAGTCTAGTGATATGTATATGTTTTTCTAATCTAAACTATATTGCAATCCAATCGATACTTGAAACAAATTTACGATTATTAACAACAAAATTATAAACCATTTAAAAATAATGATGAAGCTTTTTTGAAAGCAAACTGAAAAGTCTGCTTTTAAAGTATTGCATACAAAATAAAGTCATTTTCTTTTAAAAGGTGATAAGCAAAAAATATATCTTTTAAACAAAAACTAGAACAATTTTCATTAAAATCTTTCTATAAAACCATTACTCTGAAACAATTGTTGATAATATCTATGAGATAAAAAAAATATTAATGTCTTGTAGCAAACTATATTAAAAGTAAGCACATGATTGCTGGCTTCAGTCTTTTTATTAAACAAAAATAAAGTAAAATTTCAAGATGCCTTAAAAATTTATAATTAATCAAATAAAGAAAAATTCATTAGAGAAAAAAAACTTTTTTGTGTTTGCTGCATGGATTTCAAAATGCACTTAAAAAATTTGAGGTGCAACCGCCGCGGTGAGCGGCCAAATTGCATCCGCAACCTCTGCTATGTCCCGGATATTTTACTCTCTTGCACAAAGCACTGCCGCTGCCAAGAGCTATGCCAAACAACCCTACCTGCGTCCCATATATCATATTCTCTTGCGAGAAGCGCTGCCGCTGAAAAGCGGCCAAGAGCACACTCAAACATCCCTGCGTGCGAGCAGTATGCCTTACACTCTAAATTAGGGATGCAATGGATATCCGGTAAATATCCGATAGCTGGCATATCCGGCTGATTTTTCAATATCCGAAATATCATCGGATATCCGAATCACAATCACCGGATATCCGACTTCTCTGCCGGATATCCGGTACTCTACTATATAAGTTCTATCAATAATATGCCTAGGACATGATGGCAACTTGTATTCAAACATCCTTGATAAAAGTGACTTTTGTTTATAATGCAAAATATGAAATATAATAGTACGTTCCTTATCCACGAGTAAAAGGTTCTAACTCTCAAAAATTTAAAGAATAGTCAGCTTTCCTAATATAGATATTTCAACTCGTTATGATAAATTTAAGAATTTACGTTTACATCTTTTAGAAAATTGTTCCTTTACTGTCAGATTGTAAAATAATATATGAAGTTGTTTATTAAAGTATGACTTTATTAATTTTCTTTCTTACTTTTAAGTTAAACAATTAAACAGACCTATTTTTAACACTTTCCAACCTAGTTGAAAAGTGTTTATGACTTCGGTTTGTCTGGCCGTCTGCCGTCTGGCCGTCTGTCCGTGCTCTAACTCCCGCAAATATGCTCGGATTGCTCTGCAATTTTTATATGTTATAGTCGTTATCTATAGCATGTTCCCTATTTCAACGGAAGTGTGTAGCACTTATATTTTTTTTACAGGGACACTCAAAAGAATCCCATTACATTGCGGTCTATGGGGAAAAATCACTTGAGGTTTATTTAAATAAGGTTTCACTATTTTAAACGCATTGAAATTTATATATATCACTAAGGTGCATTAGAAGAAGCTTAATATGGAATAGTGTGTGCATAGCACTTATAGTTACTTTACAGGGACAGTCAAAAGAATTCCGTTACATTACGTCTATGGAGAAAAATCGTCTGCGGTTTATTTAAATAATGTTTCCCTATTTTAAACGCATTGAAATTTATATAAGGTGCATTACAAGAGGCTTACTACAGAATAGTGTGTGTATAGCAGTCATCGTTCATTTACAGGGACACACAAAAGAATTCTCTACTGTATGTTAACAATAATTCCTGGAAGTGCGTTTTAAGTTACTGAACGCGATTTTAATTTTAACTCGCTTTTTGTCTATTACGTGGTGTGTATAAATTCTGTAGATCCTATACAGGGAAGCACAAAGTTCGCGAACACATTTCCGTATCATTTAACTCCAGACGAAGAATTTTAAACTGTGCTACGCGTTTCCTAACTGAACTAAAATTTAGCATCCTATGTAGTATATATACAAATCTATAGATCATATACAGGGCTGAATAAAAGTATTCGGATTACTTAGATGTTATCTTTTAGCTTATTAAACAGGTATGATTTGTAAAATTATTTTGGAAGCGTTGGAAAGTGTTACATAATCTATGCTTGACGCATGATTTTTTGTTCTTGTTATTTTTGTTTTTTAACTTGTGTGTTAAAAAAACTTTATACTTATTATCTACTAATAAAAGAAAGTTTTGTTCTGTGTGTATGTGACGTTTACCAAAATCTACCGCACATAAGAGTCTGAAAATTTGGGTAAAACTTGATAAGACAGAATCAAAAGGAACCTTGGAAAATTCTATTTTAGACAGGTATAAGTATGCTGCATTTTTTTTTTCCATCTGAACCATAAAAATTTCCCTTTTAAGGCAGGATTCCATTTTCACAGGTTTTACTGTAATTGTGCTTTATTGTTTTAATCAGGATTATGATTTTTTTATTTTAAGGCAGGTCTGTTACACACCAATTTTATTCCATTCAATTTATTTTATAAGTTTGCTTGTTCGAAAGTTTCATAAAAAAGTCAAACTTATTTTTAATTATTGCAGATTTTAAATAGTTAAAAAAAAGTAAAATACCTTCAACTAACACATATTTTGCTTAGTTTAAATTGGTCTTAGTGAGTGATCCAAACTGGTTACTTTCTCACACACTCACAAAGTCAAATTTAATCTTATATACATGAACGTACACTGTTGAATGGAATTTTTATTTATTTATTTGAGTTTCAGCTTAAGTATAATCTGCTTTTAAACACTGTTGTACAAGGCTGGCCTTCACGTTAAAAGGAACATGGTGCAAGAAACATTTTTTTTCAAAGGTAATAAAAGGTATTTAGATCTTGTTAAGTGTAGGCCCCAGTGCAAACCTTTTTAAGAGCCGAATTATTTTTTTTCAAAAGGTAGTACAAATATTTTTTAGCCTCATTGGAAGTCCCTATAAGAACATAGCCCAGGTACATTGCACCTGACGCATCCCCTTTGTGATTGTCCCTCTTGTTGTATCAGAGAATATGTAAAAATATACGCATTACACTATAAATTTAAGAAAAAACTGTAAATTCATATAAAATAAAACCCTTTTTTATATAGTAATTAAGATTTATTAAAAACTTTTGAAATTCTAGACTTCAGGTACATTTTTTGAAAAAGCAATGAGCACATTAACCCCTTCGGCCCTGATTTTTTTTCAATTTTGAGAAAAAATTACAGTTATGCTAACAAAATTTAAAATAGCTATCGGAATCACAGAAGTTAGGGTTTAATGAAAGTTAACGAATGCGTTCTTTACCAAAGCCTCACAAATGTAGTTATTTTGCGTGTTTTTCATATAATAATCTAAGGAAGAATTTTTGAAGACGTTTGGAAAATGTCGTATTACAACTAAATTAAACAAGCATAAAAATTTAGTAATATTTTTTATCTTTTATCACAAATTACCAATTCGGAAAAGGATTCCCAAATTTTAATTTAAAGAGTGAAACGTATGTTTTAATTAAAAGAAATGCCAACGGCTTGCTAATAATTATGAAAATTATTATTATTATTATTATTACTAAATGCTAAACATAAGTGAAGTCATAATAGGAAATGTAGAGATTTATACTATCACTATTAGGTGCTGGAATTAATAAAAATAATCTTTAAGACAAAATAATACTTAATAAAAAAAATGTCCTATTACTAGGACGTCAGGGCCGAAGGGGTTAATTTCAAAGTTTGTATACTTATCAAAAATTCGTCCTAAAATAATAAATATTTTACACATATTCAAAATTAAAATAAAATAAAATATACATTTGTGGTGAAATTTGAAAATCATTAAAATACTTTTATGATTTTTCTTTGCAATTTTTAATGCTACAAAAGAAAATTTGTTTTGTATTTATAAAGAAACAAATAAATTGATAAAGCAAAAAAATTTTCAGTCAAACCTGATGGATGCACTTCAACCAGAATCGTATTCGAACACAAAATTTTGAAACCCAAACTCGAAGTGAAAGAAAATTAATCTATATTTTAATACAATTACAACTATGCCTTTAAAATCAATTTAGTATATCTATTTTGCATTAAAATTAACATACACTTATTATTTTTCAAATATATATTTTTTTTTAATTGAAAAATATTCAGGACTTTCTTTCAAAAAATCAGGTCAACCTGAAACATTGGTTCAACTTGAACTGCAAGTTGGGTGGATTCGAACAAAATCAAGTTACACAGCCTGATGCAATCTACATAGCTCTAATTAGACTTGGAGTTTTTCAAGAAATTTGAATCCAATATGACTTCGATATAAAGTTCAATTAAGAATCCAAAGTACAGTATTATAGCATGCAAGAATACAAGGTGATGGTGTGACAGAAATGATCATTCCTTATAGCTTAGTGTTTATTGCCAAAAATCTGAATACTGACTTTTTCAGAACGAGCATCCCTTATACATGTGCTCTTACTCACTTCTTACTTCCATAGAAACAAATGAGGGTTTAATACTAAAAGTATGCACCTACTTTACTGATTACTGCATCAAAGATAACAGAAAGCAAACATGTTAAAAATCGGCATATACAAAAGTGTTAAAGAAATGTGATTCATCAAATAAGATTTTGAAGGCTCTTTACATTTAGAAAACTTATTTTGACATCTCTTTTTGAATTTTTGTTATTCATGATTGCCTTTTTATATTTTAGTTTGGCTTTTTAAAATGAACTAGGCGGCTCTGCACCCTACTCGCTAACACTCGCCAACCCTTGTGAATTTCGAAGCAATTCCCATTAAGACCACTACACATTCTCAGCTCGCTTCGTTCATTTGCCCCTTTTTGTTTTTGCAGCAACTCTAGCTGGAATAAGTACTATCATAAATCATTTTGACATATGAAATTGACAAATTTTTTTATAATTTAAAAAACATAATTGAAAACACAATTAAAAATGCATTTAGTTGGTGCTACCAATGGGCATACATCATTTAAATATTATGAAAAAATGATCTTTGAAACACAGTTAATTTAAAACTCATTGCACCTATAATAATGTACAGCATGACTTAAATTCATTAAAAAAAACACTATGTGATAGGAAGATAGTTTATATAAATCAACAATCACTGTTTAAGTTTCATTCAATGTGAAAAATACAGCATCGCTCAGACGTAAACACGTTTTCTGCTGTGTGTAAAAGCACAGTACAATGCTGTGTAGCTAATTTGCTGAAAACATCAAGTGACCTTAAAACGAACCAATGACATACATCACCGAAAACAGCTACATCAGACAATACATGATGCTGTGTTTAAAAAATGATCCGGTTCTGAATTTTGATCGCATGGCTGTACCATGAACCACTCAGAATCGTCACACTGGAAACTACGGTTGTCGCCAAATGGTAAGCTACAAATTCAGTCTTATTTCCACACCACGTAAGAGAAATATATATGAAAGGATATAAATAAACCCTTTTTAAAATGCAAAATTTAAATTTAAAATCCCAAAACATTTATTCTAATGCTTAAATCTAATCTGCCCCTGTGATCTTTGTTTCTCAGCCTCACAAATATTACTTTCATCTATCAATTTTGACATCTCTTTAAGTTTTAAAAGTGATGAGTTTGCATTTCTTGCAGCAGTCTGTTGGGTGCGGCTCCCAGGCCCGGCCAAGCCTTGTGTCGGCATAAGACCCCAGACATCAATCAAAAGCTAATTGACCAATTAAAATAAATGATCCTCCCAATTTGACTGTTTCTCCCTCTGCTGGAAAATATCCTAAATTCGAATTAAAACCAGCTTTCAAGGGCGAGGAAGACAGATTTTTGGCACATTTGAGCGGTCAGCCAAACCCTCGGCCATGTAGATCTCAAAACAACGTAAATGGCTCGCAGGACCTCCGATTAAACGCGCGAATATGACTGTAAGAAGGAAGGCTTCAATAAACGAGTTAGATCCGCAAGAGAGGTCTCGAGTCAAACTTATTTATGTGTCACCAACTTATTTCTCCCAAGTCGTCCCCGGATAATTCGTTACATTTTATAAAGTCGGCATGACAGTCGCTTGCTGTGAAAATCCCGGCCTGCATACTCGCGGCTACACCGGAGAAAATCTCGGACTTCGTGCACTTTCCTGTCGCTCCATCATGAAAAGGATAGTTTTCTACCGCGGAAAATCCCAGCCTTTCCATGACGATAAATGAAAAAATCCACGTGTGCCATGTAAAATTCGAAAAGTGTCTGTGTTGTGCCAGTGCAATAGGCCAACGAACAATCTTGAAATAATGCCTGTAATTAATGTGACATTCGATTGACCGGAAGAGAAAGAAAACATATTTTTGAGGATAAAAACCCCCTTTTCATCACCTGGACTTTGATAAAATAATTTTTTTTTCTCGTCGCCTAACGAATCGGACGTTTTCCTGTCGGACGTTTAATGGGACGATAATCGAATCATTCATCCGATTTTTCCAAACGTGATGTGCCGATTCTTCGTATAAAAGAAAAAAAAAATCGTTCTGATGTTTTAATGCGACCAGAAAAGACAACATCAAACTGCAAGTGATTCTCTGAAGAAAAATCAACAGATTTTCTTTCTCCATCAACCACCATTTGATAAAATCGTTAAAACTAAACAATATGACTGCAAAGTGATCTGCTGCATGTTTCTTCAAACTGAAACTTAATTTGACTTACTAAAGATGATTAAATCAAGGGAACTAAAATGACTTATCAGCAGTGCTAGAATGACTCATTCAACTAAGCAACCATGGAAATTTTCCATTAATTTTGCTTGCGTTTTGAAAGACAGAAAATGTGGATCAAAGATCGGTACTTTTTAATGAGTCACAGAAGGCTGATTGCTTTTTCAATGATGAGCAGCCAAAGTACGGTTTTATTGATTCTCTTTTTGTGTGTATTTAGAAAAAAAAAAAAAAAATGAGAATTTTATTTATAATTTTTTTGTGTGTGTTTTTAACACAATTTGGTAAATTGGATATTTTAATTCACAGGTAAGATTTATTTGTATTAAAATTTCTGTTTTAATGGTGTTGAAGGAAAAAATTTTAGCCCATATTAACAAAATTAAGTAGTCATATAGTTTTGTTATTTCCGGAAGTAAAAAGGAAAATTTCCTAGTGTGAGTAAGAATTATTTTAACTTGAAGTGTTTGAAAGTAACTAATATTTTTTAATTGAAGCTTAAATTTTTAAATATTTTAAGAAGTTTTTGTATTAAAAGTAATTAAGCCATACTACAGATTTATTTTACGTTATTTCTTTTATGAAAAGGTATTTTTAAAAATCAATTTTGTTAAATTAAACAATATTTTACTTTATTTATTTGCTTAACGAATTAATATTGAAAAGTTACTTCTGGAAATATCAAAAATGAAAAAAAAAAAAAAAAAAAAAAAAAAATGCTGTTATTAATGTGTAGTTTTTGAAAGTTCAAAAGTAGATTTTTCTAAAATATCACAGTTGGGTTAAAGGGATTTTAGAAGTCTTAAGCAAATTTAAATTTATTATTTTAAAATTTTATTGGCTTTATTTTTTCTTGTAAAGTGCAAGTTATTAAAGTTAGAAGAAATTTGGTAATGACAAGCTATGCATATTAAAATTGTGACAAGTTTTGATAACAGTAGTTTCTTTTCTTTTTCATGAGGTGAAGCATAAGTGCGATCACCAAAAAATAATGCAGTTGAATTTAATGTTTATGGTATTATAAATAAATGGGTTGAACTAGTTACTTTTATAAATGCTTTCCAGTAAAAACATTTAAACAGACAACATTTTTGTTTCTTTTTATAACTTTTTCCATATAAGAGTGAAACAGGAAAGAAAATAGCTATGAAGATATTAAATGATACATTTACACAGTCATCGTTCAGTGTTTCATCTTTCTATTCACTAAGTATTTTTCATCAAGTTTTTACCCAATTTTTCCAGGTGAATTTTTTTAAAGTTGTAAATATATTTTAGTATTATTTCTAGATTTTGTGTGTGTTTAATTATTGCTTAATTTACTTATTCATTATTATAGTTAGTTTCTTTTCACATGAAAATATATTTTTACACAACTGGTAACCATACAAATCAAATTGCAAATTTATATATCATGTAAGTAAGTATTAATGTTGTGTTTTTCTGTACATTTATTCCGTATTTTTAGATGTTATATTATTATTTTTGCCATTTCCTCTTGTGCAACTTTATTATCTCTATCACTTTTTTAATTAAAATGTCACACCCCATCATTCTCTAAACGACCCCCATGTGTTGGTTAAACCCCAACCAGTTTTTAAAGAAAAATTTGGAAGGCCCCGTCCTTACCATTTTAAATATTCAAAATAAATTCAATTTATTAACCAATCGGTTTAGACATGACCTTGGTGAACCCACTTTTGCCGTGGTAAGTCCAATAGTGTCTAAATCCACCCATTCAATTTTTAAAGATGACCATGGTTCCAGTCCATTAAATCTTTAAGCCCACAATTTTTTTTAAGTTTTTGAGTTGGTTAAACTCCAACCAAAAACACCTCTGTGCAATCAAAGAGGATTCAGTTATGTGCATGTGCAAATGTGGCGACTGCTGATATTTTTGTAAGAATAGATCCATTAGTAAACAGAATTATCACCAGGTTGCCATGCACTTCTGAAACACTGTCCTTTTTTATTCATACCAGGTTTATTATTTTTTTGTTTTATTAATTAGTTTTTCCTTTGCCAGTAGTAAAACCCTTAAAAATAAAAAGATTTTTGCTATTTGCGTAAAAACTAGCAAGGAAAATTCGGAGCGTTCTGGCCTCAATTTTAAAGGAAAAATGTTCTGTGATTTATACTTGTCTAGAGCAGGAATTTATTTTTTTTTTTTTCTTTGAGCTCACAGTGAGATGTAGTTGTAATTTATTATATTGCTGCTCGGATTTATTGATGCCACTGGGGAAAACAAATACATCCCAGTCTGCAAAACAGTAAATTCCATTGCTTACAATTAAATTGCATCTACATCTTCATCCAAAATAAAAATATCATGCTCAATTTTCTTTTTTTTTTTTTTTTTTTTTTGCTAAAACCTCCCAGAGATTTAGGATCTGCTAAAACCTCCAAAGGTTTAGGATACAAATAAAACTACTTACCTAACCAGTAGTCCCTGTAAACTCTATATCTTACACTTGTTATGTTCACACCTGTTTTGTCCATTTTACAGTATATTTCATTATTTTTAAATATTTACATATCTTTTAATTTTAACAATTTTATATTGCTGCAATTTTATTTTGCAATATTTTCACATTTTGAAAAAATGAGAACAAATAATTTCAAGTTTCTTTTTCATAATTTAATATTTTCAAGTATTTGTCTAATGTGAATATGTTGCATATAAAAAACATATTTTTCAATTATTTCAGATATTAGAATAATTTCTTATTTTTCGTATTAATAGTATATGTTTACAGAATTATAATTTTGTACAGAAATATAATTTTATATAAAATTTGGAAAATTTGTGCTGTAAGGACTTGAACAAAAATAGCACAAAAATGTCCAGAGACTTTTAAGCCACACAATTATGGCCACAAAACTTTAAAACAATATTATTTTATTATTGTATTTTTTTTTTTCATATATTCCTTGTGTTAGTATTACACTAGTGTATTATTGTTTTCATAGATTTCGTATGTTTTGTGGTATAATTATTATATTTTTCAAGTTTTTAATGTAAAGTTCGGTCAGATTGTCCCGAGAGCCATACACCAAACTTAGAAATTTTTAGCATAAAAACATAAAATCTTTCATTTTTCCTTAATTTTTACGCGTCAAAATGTAAACTTTTAATATTTTTCCAGCAGCAAAATTCAGCCCTCACTTTTTAACAATCTTAGTTGTAAATTTAACTTTAACATTAACTCATTTTGAAGCCCTACTTGATTAAACACTTCTTTTTAAATTCACTTTGGCATTCTCGGTCTTCCGGGTGAGCTCCCCCAGTTTTGCAGGCAAATCTGGTGGATCTCATCTTGGAGGGGGGGGGGGGGGGGGGGGGATGTGAAAGGATATAAATAAACCCTTTTTAAAATGCAAAATTTAAATTTAAAATCCCAAAACATTTATTCTAACTTATAAATCTAATGCTTAAATCTAATCTGCCCCTGTGATCTTTGTTTCTCAGCCTCACAAATATTACTTTCAACTATCAATTTCGACATCTCTTTAAGTTTTAAAAGTGATGAGTTTTCATTTCTTGCAGCAGTCTGTTGGGTGCGGCTCCCAGGCCCGGCCAAGCCTTGTGTCGGCATAAGACCCCAGACATCAATCAAAAGCTAATTGACCAATTAAAATAAATGATCCTCCCAATTTGACTGTTTCTCCCTCTGCTGGAAAATATCCTAAATTCGAATTAAAACCAGCCTTCAAGGGCGAGGAAGACAGATTTTTGGCACATTTGAGCGGTCAACCAAACCCTCGGCCATGTAGATCTCAAAACAACGTAAATGGCTCGCGGGACCTCCGATTGAACGCGCGAATATGACTGTAAGAAGGAAGGCTTCAATAAACGAGTTAGATCCGCAAGAGAGGTCCCGAGTCAAACTTATTTATGTGTCACCAACTTATTTCTCACAAGTCGTCCCCGGATAATTCCTTACATATATATAGATATTTGGGATCTTTAGCTGATCAGATGCTATATCTTTTTTTCAATCAAAAAAGATTCTTTGAAAGAATGCATTTGTTTTAATGGACACAAAATGTGATTGTACCTATATGCTAAGCCTATTTGGAAATGTAATGTTTGCAATAATACTCCATGTTGGAACATGATTTGATAAATCTTATATTTCATATGCATAGACATGTAGACTCATTTATTGTTGGACGGAAGAAATAATTTCAATTAAATGGCATAAAACGCAGTTAAATATTGCTAGTAAATCTGCAATTCATTGGAACAGTTACTTATATTATGTGCATTTTATTCATGTCCCTGTAAACAAAAGAAAAAAATTGAAGACTCTATTCAAAGTGTAAATTGTCAAAAGTCTTTTTTCGAAAAAAAAAAAAAAAAAAAAACAGTGGCTAAGTTCTTCCTGAGCGATGGATATTTGGTGGTAGTAGTCGAGAAAATGGAAAGTATTTCATTATTAAGATTCGAGGTAGAAGGGCTACAACATTTATGCAAGCAATTGATTGATGAACATATTAATACAGTGAATGTAATTTAGTCAGATTGCTGGAATCTTTATCTCAGGAATTAAAGAAGGCAGATTTTTAACATTTTAATGTTAACCATAAATATAAATTTGAAGATCTGGATTTTAATGTAAATACACAAATGATTCAGTGTTTTTGGGGAATCATCAAAATGGTGAAATAAATGTCAATGTGGCAATGCTCATCAACACAGGGATCCTTATCCTGCTAAATTATCTAGAGAAAAAAACAGGGGAAAAAAGACTTGTTTCATGAAATTTTGTCTGAAATAAGAAATCTGTGGTCACCACAAATTGTATTGGTGAAATAATGGATTTTTGTTTTGCTGTTTCAAAATATGCACCAAAGTTGGTGGATGTTCTTGAAACACTGACAATCTGTTTTTTTTTTTTCTTGTTTGTTCTTAAATATTATGTACCCACATTTCTTGTAATACTTATTTATTTACTTATAATTATTAATATAATTTAAGATCACAAATAAAGTTAATGGCTAACTTTAATCCAAGGCTTGGTAAACCGTTAAGTAATTACAACTAAATTTATGCAACACACATACACAAAATATTATACCTCAGCCAGCAATGCTTTTTGAGTTTCAAAAACAGCTATAACAGCAGATGTGGCAGCAGCAGCTGCAGCCTCTGATGCAACTCTTGTAACAACTTGAGTATGAAGATATTGACTTTCCTGCATATTTATTCCCTGATTAGCTTGAACTGATTCTCCATTTGACAATGTAAGCCGCAGAGGCTGTCGAAAATCAATGGTTACACTGTTTTGAGAGCCAGATGGTATAGTATGGAATTGATCATTTTTCTGTGAAACAGCAGTTAATTCAACATTGTCTTTCAGAGATTTAGAGGACTGAGCAGAAGTGCTTTGCTGGTCTGATACAGATGAATGATCAGATTGAAGTTTAGCACTTCCTTCAGAAGCATATTTCGCTGTGTCTTTGTCAATACTAATTGAATTATCATTAGCAGAATAATGAGCAGAGTGTTCAAAATCTTTAAATGCCATACTTCTGTTTGACAATAAATCTTCAGCAGAGCTTCTAAATCCTGAAAACCATTTAAAGTGCTTAGTGTCAGAACTACAGTTCAGTGATAAAATCTTTAAAAATATATCAATGAGCATTTTAATGTAGTGATTAACTTAAAAATGTAAAAGCATACATGCATTATGAATAAATTATAAACTGACACAAAAGACCAGATGAATTTCAAATGCCAGTACAAAATACAAAGTATCAATAGCACAGAATTTTGAAAAAAAAAAAAAAAAAAAAAAAAAAAAACATACAAATTCAAACTCATTAAAAGAAATTAAACCAAATGTTTAAATGCAAAATTGCATAAAGTTGTACATTTTCCTTACTCTATAATGAATATAAGCATTTTTCATGAACACATTTATCTGAATAAATACCACACTGAGTGTAAAATAACCACAAATTTAAAAGCACTGAGCACAATATGAATTAACAGAGATTGTTTTTTTTACTTACATACAGCATGCTAATAATCATTTTTAAAAAGTTAAATATATATATATATACAAATTAATATATAAACTTCAAATTTGAATAACTCACTCTTTTTCTCCCTGAACTCACATATACATGTATGTATAATGTGTTATGTTCCTCATAATATTCAACTTAATCATGCTACATAAGGTCAACTTGTCAAAGTTTATTCATTGAGTAATTTGAATATATATATATTTTTTTTTATTTCCTACTCATTCAAAAATAATAAAGTTATTTCCTATTTAAATTAAATGGAGAAAATGATCAAGTCAAAATCCTTATTTTTGCAACAGTTATATTAAAGCGAATGAAACTAGTCGTTGGGGGCCACAGTAATACTTACCCATCATGGATATGTATAATATAAAATATGAAAATAAAACATGTGTAAACTACTTATAAAATGTATTGCAATTCGAACAAAATCGTGGCTTGATGACGTCATAAACTATAAATGCTCTATTACTGAATTGAGTAAAAAAAATATCCTTATAACTCCAAAATTGATAATCATACTAACTAACGGTTTACTGCGTCGGATTAAGCATCTCATTTCCAATTAAAATACATCTTTGAATTGAAATTTGAATGAAATACAGGGTCATGAAAAATCGAAGAGTGTGGAAAATATGATTATAAATATCTCGGCAACTAATTATTCGATCAACTTTGTTCTTTATGCAAAATTTATGTTTTTTTATTGTCTTTTATATTCACTCCTTAAAATAAACAATTTCAAAAATTTTTATATACCTTTTATCAGAATGAATATTTCGAGAGTCCGAAAAAAATAGTTCCGGATAATCGAGGTTACTGAAATTCAATAAGCTTCTTCCCATTGTTACATACTAAGTACATACCAAATTGCAAGTTTCTATCTCAATTTGTTCGTTAGATAGATCGTTTACAGACACACACACACACACAGACGGATGGCAATTTTTTTTTTTTTATAAATATGTTTTTCAGAATCTCCAATGTCTAAAATGTGTAAATCCGTCAATTTTTTTTTTTCGATTTTCAAAACGATAACAAGATTTACCCTATACTACGTATGATGGGTAAGTAATACTATTTTATTTGTATTGGGTAATGCAATATAACAAATTCATCGATGCCTACTTCAATTCAATATATCACTTAGAATAACCTCTTACCTTTAGAATTTGCAACAACACTAATAACTTCTGATATGGATGATTCAGAAGCTGATGCTTTCTCATTTGAATGCTCTTTAATGACTTCTTTTGTCTCTTCTTCGCCTGATTCCTCACCATCCATGTCTAAAGTATACTCAGAATTAATAGTTCCAGAAAGAATCACATCAGACGCATTACTTGAATGTACATTTGAAACGGCTACAGGTGAATCTCTTTCAGTTTCTAATGTATATTCAGAATTGATAGTACCAGACAAATTCCTTTCAGAGAGATTGCTTGTGTTTACATCTGGAATATTCTCAACTTCCTGAGACATGCCTCTTTTAGCTGTGGTATTATCAGACAGTATCTGTACATGAGATATTTTTTCAAAAATCTCCTGTGTATTTGAATTAGTTCTACGTGTTTCACTTATTTGATATTCTGATTTGCTTGAAGCATGGTTAGTAGAAGGAGTTTTTTCCAACAGTCTCTTAGAAGTGGAAACAGGTGATTTAGAGGAGGAAATCTCAGAATTATCTGATATATTAGAAGAGATTTTAGTTGGAGGGTTTGTTTGTAAAATAGAATTTTGATTTTGATTATCAGATATAAAAGATGAAACGTCTTCTTCTGGATTATATGTAAAATCTTGAGAAGTTCCATTTATGGAACTTTCAGAAAGTTTAGTTTCTTCAGAAGAAGTATTTAACATGTATTGATATATTTCTTCAAATGGAATTTTACTATTTGATACTTTTGATGAAACATCTTTACATTTTACCTTTCCATTATCTATAGTAAAACCTGAAAAGAATAAAAGAAAAAAAAAATAGTTTTAACAAAAATAATTATTATGAATATTATGGAACATTCAAGTTTGCAAATTACACTTAAATTAACTTTCTACACATATTTGCAAACTTAATTAAATTGATTATTTAGAAAGCTTTGGTGATACAAAATTAGCATCTTTACATAGCAAGGGAAAGAAATAGAAGAGTGTCATCACACAAACAGATTTTGAATGTGCAGTTGAAAATTTGGCAGGTAAAACCATCATTTTATTATTCATTATAACTATATAGTGAGAAAGTGCTTTAAATTCAAAACCAAATAAATAAGCATAAAAATAACAATAGTTTTTTCTTTTTTTTTTTTTTTTTTTTTTTTTTTTTTTTAAGACACTCTTTTATAAGTATTCAATGTTTATCTTGACAATCATGTCTAATTTCATGACTACAATTCATGTAATTCCAAAAAATTTCAGTTACAATACATTAAGAGGCTACTTCAATCACGGGAAAACAACAGCTCGCTAATGTTAATCATATGGGGGACATTTTTAAAAATATCTCATTTGTATTTAAATATTTGTAATTTTCTCTCTTTTTTTGAGGGGGGGGGGGAGGCGTTGGATAGCTGAGGTCAATCTCTACTAAAGTCACTTTCAAAACTGGTTCTGAAAGTGAAAGCATCCTCATAAAAAAAAATAAAAAAATACTTGCAAACAAGATCGTAAAAGTAAAAAACGGCCTGCAAAGAAATCAACCTTGACTATCCAATGAAAAATAAATAAATTAAATAATAATAATAATAATAATAAAATAAAAATAAAATATTGAAATACAACCGAGATATTTAAAAAAATTTCTCCCATTGGATTAGCATTAGCAAGCGGATGTTTTCACAGGAGTGAAGTAACCTCTTAATTTAGCGAGGGCAAAGAACTGGATTATGGAAAATTCACTATATTTTTTTATAACTTGGTAGAAAGTGCAAGCTTTTGAATTTATTACACAAAATTTTAATCTTTGCTCTGTTTTGTTTTTAAGATATGGCAAAGAAAAAAAAATCTTTATTTAAATTATCTTTTAAGAATTTCTAAATTGATTTCTCAACATATAATCATAATTTAATTAATATGAAATCATTAATTGATTAAAGGGTATTTTTTAAAATATATATTATACTCTTTATTTTTTAATTATATTTTCTAAGTTTAGTGTTTCAGATATTTTACTGCAGCAGTTTTTCATTCAGTTGGTCTTTTTTGGTGAGTATGATTTGGCACATTATAAAATCTATTGTTGTTGTAATTTCTATACAATTATAGCCATAAAGAATATTTGGTGATTTATTACCTGTGGCAGGCAACAGAAAAAATGTCTTAAAATTAAGATATTAATTTACAATTAAGTTATAAAAATATTAAAATGTTGTATTGTCAACAGAAACACCTTTGTACATATTTTTTATAATTCTAACATATCAGGAAGCAAGTTAAAAGTCGATTACAAAATTCCATCTTTACATTCAAAAACCAGATTGAGTTAGATAAAAGAGTGTAAAAAAGAGAACAATGCAGATAATTAAAGATTATTTTCAATAATCTTTCTTTAATCATTTGTGTGTTTATGTATTATCCTATATTTATAACTTGGCTGAAAAATTAATTATATAAATTTATGAGTTGATTTTAATGTTTAATTCTTATTTACTAATAATTTTTACTACATATGATATAAAACACATTATATATTAGTTAGTGTAACTCCCCATGGCAGAATCACAGTAACATAGCAACAATGTCACATAATGACAAAAATTCTTGCAAAAATATTTTTAATCTGGGAAATTTTTTTATTTTTGGAGACAGAGGGGGGGGGGGGCGGAATTCATGCAACAGCACAAAGACCTGCTGCTGAAACTGGTATGCAATATTTGATGAATTTTTTGGTGCTTTAAATGTTGTTTAATTTACTTAAAATAGTTACATAGATTAAAATACATGCTATTAAAATTTACATACATTATAACAAGTTACTAAATATTTTCATATCTAACAGCTTACCTAAAGGTTTCTTTTTCCAAGTATTGATAAAGTTAAAAGGGTCAGGAATGTTTTCTTTCTGCAAATCAGAAAAGTGACTAGAAAGATTTGATGCTTCAGAATGAGTTTCCAAATTTCTCTGCTAAAATACATAAAATTATGCTATTACATATTAGATATTATAATGCAATAAATAAATAAATGAAAAAAGAACATCCCTTTTTGGAAATTTTTATTTAATGAAATAAAAATGTATTGTCATCTAGCAATGGTTGATCCATTTAAGAGGGAAATATTAATACTAGAGCCTGAATGTTAACACTTGCATTACCAATCACTTTTCTGTTTTAATTTTTTTCTTTTTCACAATTTTTGGAGTATTTTTATTTATTTGAGAAAATTTATATATTTTCACAAAAAAAAAAAAAAAAAAAAAAAAAAAAAGGTTTTAGCTTTTATTTTGGATTTTTCATCTTTTAAAAAGATAAACAATAATTTTGTAAGTATATCACATTCTTATTCTGAAAAACTCAAAACTTTTTCCAGAAAATTAAAGGAAGGTGTTATAAGTAATACACTTTTGCAACCTTATTTACTGCATTCTTTTAAGGGCGGTGTCCATTTAGCATATTTTCACTGCATTGACTCTTTTCAAAAGCAAAAATAACTGCTATACTCCAGGTTCGCAGTTTGCTTGAAATGAAACAGACTTGCAAATTTATCAGCAATAAAAAGAAGCATTTTTTTTCCCCGACAGAAATGAATAAAAAAATATCGGGTCAAATTCTTTAAAATTGGGGTAAATGGTGCACTATAGCACATTACCGTGAGTCCTGTGTACATGAAATATTTTTAATACTAAAATATCAGGACAAATATTATGCTAAAGCCAAAAATCGGGAGAAATCAATAAAAATTCCAATTTTTGAGAGAGTAAACAAAACAAAAATTAGAATCAACTGGCAGAGTTCCCTCTAGCCTAAACTGGAAACCTGGCAACCCTCAATTAAGGAATTTTTTTTTGTTCACTTCTATAAAGCAAGAAAATGATTTTTTTTGTTTACTTTTATCTTATAATGTTGCTCATGTTTGAAACTTTCCTTGTGGCACGTTCCAGGAAAACTATTGCAGAGTAAATCTTAAGAGTTTTGGGATAAAAATTCAAAAATGAATGTAACTTTCAATCACTTTCAAGAATTATTAAAAATAGTTTAAGATTTTTGTTGTTGTTGTTGCAAAGGGCATTTCTTTGCATTATTTTTCAGACATATTTTTGAAATTTTTATGTCATTGTAAAGAATTCATTTTCACTTCCATGGACTGATGTGTGAGATCCGAAAATTCTTGTGAGAAAATTTTAAAAAGAATGTTTCCTACATATATTCTCACGTCGGCATTACTTTGAAATGGTGGAAATGCCGAGCTTCTGTTGTGAACTAAAGAAAACTTTAGAAGTGTGACGGATAGCTTTGACCCCCCAATATAAAGGTATTTACTTCTCTGGTGGCCGTCTTGGTGAGAAAAAATATCTTCGTGAGAAAACGAAAGTGAAAAGACTTTGTGTCCCCTTTAAAAAAAATAAATAAAAAATAACGCACTCATTTGAACGTGGGATCTGGTTCCCATATGTTCCTACTCTATGAGTGGCCCCAGTGAGCCACGAGAAAGAGATTTTTAATTCAGATTTTCAGTTGGAGAAAAGGAGCGAGAAGTGTTGGTTCTCTGTTGAGAGGACAGGAGACGCCAAGTTTCCCTGCAGCGAAAATAGATGCTGAGAGGTGCCAAACCTCGACTCGAGAATTTGGGATACTCCAAGTATCTGGGAAAGTTACCCAAAAGCTGAGGTGCCAGACCTCTTTTCGAGAGTAAAGGTGTGCCAAGTGCCTGTGGAACTATATAAAACTCCAGCAACAAGCTGTTCTTTGGTGTTAGAAAGATTTATAGAGACATTACCTGAGTTCTGCCCAAAATCCAATTAGACTGTCATTACTTAAGAATTTTATGGACATTGACATTGCGTCTGAACTTTTTGTTTTAAACAATATCATCATACCGAGGACCATGCATTTAAATTTTTTTAATTCTCAAACTGTAACGTCATAATTTTTCGTCTACCAAGAAATTACCAAGAGACCTACCAATTTTTCGTCTTTTGTTTATGCAATAAAGATTCTGTTATGTGCAAAGAATTGTTTTCTTCACATTGTCCGATCGCTACCAAAAACATCTTTAATCGGATCAGCGTTGAAAAGGCATCACAACCGGTGGCAGCGGCAGATCAATCGGCAAAATGTAATCAAATCACCAAATTTTTATGTAGCATCTAATTATTCTAAATTAATAATAATAAAGTAAATATGTGCATATAAAGTATATAGTAATAATATATGTAAGTTTTAGAATTAAAAATTCTCAATTTATTATAACTGACCACTCATATAACAATAACTTAGAATTTTTTTTTTTGTTGTTTTAGAAATTACATAGCAATGACTACAGTGTATATGTAATGTGTTTTTGTATGGGTTTTGTTATGTATAAACACTAAAGAATTATTGAAAAGAGTTGATAATTGAATTTAGCATGTAATTATGATATCCATTTAGTTTACTTGATTACATATATATTTAATCTCAAATTGTACATATAACAATAACTTTAAAATAATAAAATCTATAGAAATAACATAGCAATCACCACAGTGTATATTTTAAGTGTATATAAAATGAGAAACAATTAGAGCATTACAAATAACATACAATCAAGAACCTAGAGTATTATAGAAAATTATGTTCTGCTTTTTTTTTTTTTTTTTTTTGCATCAGTAGTAATAACTAGCATCCATACAAAGTTCTGTTAATACACATAAAAATATTAATAAATTTAGTATAATGTGAGAATACATTATATTTTAATCTAAACATTATGTAAAATAACTGCTTTACAGTTTAATCAATGAGTACAAAAACATAACAAATTGTCCAAACAACCCATTTCAAAATAAAGAAATGTCGAGTGTGCTTTTAACACATATACAGTATTTTCTAATGCAAACACATCTGTATCTGAATAAAATAATAATAATAATAATTGAAATACTCAACAACATTATTAAATAAAAAATGCAACTAATTATTTTATCACTGAGTCTAAAAAACTTCTGAAAGAAGAAAGTGAAGAACTGATTTTTGCACAAGATACAATAAAAAAACTTACGGAAAGATACTGGTGAGTCTTGAGATGACTACTATCTTTGCTAACAGCAGATTGTCTTTCAAAACCTAGTATCATTTCATTCGTAGATTTTTTACCTAATATTTGTCCATATAGCTGACTAACATCTCCAATACCTGATGAAAAAATGATTTCAAGACATTACAATCTATATTATAAAGTAAAAACATGTCTATGAGTGATGCTGATGTCATATCAACTGTGACAATGATCTGAGCAATAATTTTTGCTTTTTTGTAAATTTACAAACATTGCACAATTTTAATTTTTACACTGTCGAACAGGAAGGAAAAATGATAGAGAACTGCAATTTTTGTGAAGAAAAACTAACTCATTATTTACAGAAAATTAAAGTCACAAATTTGGCTTAAATAATTTCTAGGTATAGAATAATTTTTATCTTTGTCTTCATGTGAAAATCTTTCACTATTTTATAAGATATGTTATTACAGTAAAACCTCTAAATAACAGACATCTCAGGACCTTGCAATTTGTC
Organism: Maratus michaelseni; assembly: GCA_963931845.1. Lineage (NCBI taxonomy): Eukaryota > Metazoa > Arthropoda > Arachnida > Araneae > Salticidae > Maratus > Maratus michaelseni. The sequence goes on along the minus strand of OZ007594.1, from coordinate 206,870,763 downwards.
CGCTATCTGGAGGTGTCCATTATTTAGATGTAAAAATATACAAATAATATACATGCTGGGGATTGAAAAAGTGTTCACTAAATAATGATGTCCACTATTCAGGAGTGTTCCTTATGGAGGTTTTACTGTATTACTAAAATTTTATCTGATTGTTAAAACCATCAATTAATTTAATAAAGCCACATAAATAACTTAGAAAAATGAAAACAAATAATAATCTAGTTGTGGTAAATTCCAAAATTGTTATACACTAATAATGCTAGTAACACAATACAGTGAACTCCTATTAGTGCAGACTTCCAAGGGAGATATTTTTTGTCCATATTAAACAAGGTAAAACATTGAATGGTGTACAATAATCCCTTCCATTGAAACAATTAAATTAAATTTTTAATGGAAATTACATAGGCTTAACTTAATGCTAAAATAAACAACCTTTTCTATAATATAGTAACTAATTAAAAAGCAAGTTAGTGACAATTCGTACAAAAGAATAAATATACTGAGGGCAAACAAAATAAGCAAATAAATTGTCGTACTTACGTAATTTATTTAATGTAATTATTCCCTAAAAAATTTAAAACTCCTTTTTTTTTTTCTTTCTTTCTTTTTTTTTTTTTTTTTTTTGCATTATTTGAACCAATGATCTTTTTACCACATTATTTTTCAGTTTTGCTACACACTACAAAATTCGGTCCTTTATATCTCTCTTTGGTTCCTCTTCATTATTCAGAGTTCATACACATTTCTTTAAATAAAAATAAAAGACTTTCAAGGACTAAAACCCAAAAAAATTAAGGACCTTTTATAAACTATGGAATTATAATATGCATTTTTTAATACAGGGTTTCATTTTTGTAAATACAGCTTTCAGGGATTTGTCCAGACTTTTCTCCCAAGGTCCTGTTTTTGTGAAATTGTGAACAGTTTTTTTACATTTGTGAAAAATATAGTCATAATTTCATGAATTTGTAATGATCGTTAAATCCAGGTTCTTGTTTATACATTTTTAAGAAGATATATGTATGTAATACACATATTTTTATTATATATGTAAAAGTGACAGTCAGATTTTCCTTTTAAATGATTAAATTTGTGAAGGGTTCAGTTTGAAGAGGGAAAAGTTTTGTGAAAGTTCTATTTTTAAGACAAATAATTTTGGGAAAGGTCCTGTTTTAGGGTTGAAAGTTTTGTGAAGGACCCTGTTCTGGGACGAAAAAAAAATGTGAAGGGTCCTGTTTTGAAATGAAAAAACGGTGTAGTGTCCTTTAAAGGAACCCAATTTCTATCTAAACAGATCCCTGGTTTTTAAACATTCAAATGGAGGGGGGGGGGGGGGGGAGGATTTTGGCATATGGCAATGTAGAAATTTAGAAGAGTATTACTTATATTTATTTCAAAATAACAAAAACAGCACTGTAAACTTAGTGTGCAGGAGGAAAAGGAAAGGAGTGGGCAGATAAAAAATGTTGGAAACGGGGAATTAAGACACTATTATTTAACTATATTGTCACTGAAAAGTGTAAGGGGGAGGGGGGGGGGGGCAAGAAACAACATTTTTTTGGGGGGGGGTTATTAGATGATTACTTATCATCACTATAGAGTTACAAATAGGGCAGGAAAATAATTAAATATTAAAGAGCTTCAACATTTTTTTAACTTTGTGTACAGGAAAGGGAAAGGGGGAGCGAACATTTTCAGGGGAAGGAGAGAAGAGAAGGAATTTAGATAAGCTGTTATTTATTGTTACAATTAAAAAAACAAACTAGTTATTTATTATTACAAAGGATTTATGATTGGGGGAGAAGAAAAATTAAAAAAATGAGAGTTAAAGACTAAATTTTGTGTGGTAGAAAGGAGCGGGGAAAGGGAGAGGCAATTTCGGATAGGAGGTATTTTAAATCTACAAAAATTAACTTTTCAAAAGTAAAAAAACAGCCAAGCTTAAAAAAAAAAACGAAAGTTGCAGCTAAAAAATGGTGTGATATCAAATTTCCAAGCTTTTATTATAGTACTTATTTAACTTTTTTCCATTAAATAAGTTATCATATATATAAATAGAGTGCCTACGTATATGTTAATAGAAATCGTTTTCTCCTGTACTAAATACATCCTAACGTGTTTCTGAAAATTCAATTTTTTCAAATTATGCATGATGGGCTTGGCGGCCATCTTTCCATGTTATACACAAAATTCTAAGCACCCAAATCCGTAGTTCAAAATTGTAACTTAAGTAAATATTTTAAGCATTTCATTTATGGACTTGTATGCTCTGAAAATTGTGTATTAGGATAATGATGACTTAACTTAAGGATTCATCGTATGATTTATTTTTTAGAGTAATTAATCATTTCAAAGTAGTAAAAATCAATTTCTCAAACTATCAGTCTTCCTCAATTTATCTGTCTGCAGTTAAAATCTGAAGTTCGACATTGTTATAAACATATTACATTGCAAACATATTACGCTTTTACTTTAGAAATTGGAGTGCTTAGAAAGATGGCCGCCAAGCCCATGATGCATAATTTGAAAAAAATTGAATTTTCAGAAACACGTTAGGATGTATTTAGTACAGGAGAAAACGATTTCTATTAACATATACGTAGGCACTCGATTTATATATATGATAACTTATTTAATGGAAAAAAGTTAAATAAGTACTATAATAAAAGCTTGGAAATTTGATATCACACCATTTTTTAGTCGCAACTTTCGTTTTTTTTTAAGCTTGGCTGTTTTTTTACTTTTGAAAAGTTATTTTTTGTAGATATCATTTCTTTTTTTTAAATAGATTATACACAATATAAATAATCTACTCTATGAAATTAACATGAGAATGTTATATAAAATTACATTTTACTTTCAGTTATTGTTTAAAGGGTTAACTAGAAATACCAGTAGATTTTTCAATTAAACTAATTACACTCTTAAAAACAACATACTAAATGTGGATTGTTATAATACTTGTTATCCTTCATTAAAAAATATCACTGACTAATACATGAGATGAGTAAAAATGGAATATGTACATAGCGTGTCAGCACTGCATTTGAAATCAAACGTGATATCACACTCTTTTATTATAAGCATTAAATCACATTGATTGGCGAATCTTTATAAAACGTAGTTAATGGAGAAAAGTAGCAAAATATCTTAGCAATTTTTTAGATTTACATTATTTTATTCAATTAAACACTGTACTCTTACAGTAAATTTAAATGGAAAATTCACTTCTAAAACAAAAACAATTTAACAATTGGATTTCATTAATTTATAGAAAAAGGATGTCATTCTCTGCCTGCGAAAAAAATGCTTGTCCTTTACCGTGGTTTTTTAGAAATAAATGAATCACATTCAATTTCTTTACGAAAATTTTGTTTACATTTGGAAAGAAATTTTAAATGCCGTTAACTCTTAATGTATACATTTTAGAACATACCTCTTCTCCCCAAAAAAAATTATTTTTAAAGATCTTTCTAAAAATGTAAATTTTATTAAGCTGTATTTATATATATTAAAGCATGAACACTACGTCTGATTACTTTATTTTACAATATTATAAGAACAGACATTTTATCAGACAATTAAATGCACTAAACCAACATGAGTGAAAAATTGACCTGAGCCAGGACTCGAACCTGGGAACTTCAGCGTACCGTGCTGATGCTTTTCCACTAAGCCACCGAGATTGATGTCCTAACACGGCAATTTCTCACTCTTATTCATTTTGGAAACTGTCATCGACCACAATTTGCAGTCACATTTAATTGTCTGATAAAATGTGTGTTCTTATAATTATGAAGTTTTATTAAATAAAAATATCTTCAGAAAAAATATCTTGCAGATGATATTTGATATGATTAGCCTGTAACTGATTTGTGCGGTAATACAGATGGTACACGGTCGTTGGCGGGGTTTTATCTCTGTCTGGCATAATTTTTTAATTGCCAAGTTAATTAACAGTTTTTTGCTAATTAAGGATAGAAATTTATATTTTTTTCCCCTGGATTTTATAAAAGCACGTAGATTACGTGCTTTTATAAAATCCAGGTGTCCACAGTGTCCACATCCAGGTGTCCAAACCACTTGTCCAAAAATACAATCCTTTTACATTTCTGCCTTATATTTAAGTCTGAAGGTTGTTTGAAAAAAAAAAGTTTGACGAAGAAAAAAGTGATCATTTTAAGTAACTGGACGTTTAAAAAAAAAAATCTATATCTCTGTTTATAAATCACTTATGAAGATGAGTTTGGTCTCAAATTGAAGAATTTCTTCATTAGATTCTTCTAGTTTTCGTTTTTTTTTTTTTTTTTTTGCGACGCTTGGTTTATTTGATATTTGATATTTTAATCTGGCATGTTTGGTCGATTTAACATTGCGAAGTTGCTTCCTGTAAGTAAGCAGCGGTGTAGTCCAGGTCTTGGCGTTGTTTGTTTGGCGGGTTTTTTTTTTTATAGCTTGGCTAGGCAGAGCGACCGCCCTGCTTGATGATTATTTATGTATTAACAGGGATCTGTTTAGGAAAAAATTGGGTCCTTAAAAGGACTCTTCACAAAATTTTTCATTTCAAAAAAGGACCCTTCACAAAATTATTTTCCCTAAAACAGGATCCTTCACAAAATTGTTTTCCCTAAAACAGGACCCTTCACAAAATTCTTTGTCTTAAAATTAGGTTTTTCACAAAATTTTTCCATTTTTAAACCACACATTTCACAAATTAATCATTTAAAAGTAAAATCGGACCTGTCAGTTTCACATATATAAAGAAAATATGTGTATTTTATATCCATATATCTTCTTAAAAATGCATAAACAAGAACCTGAATATAGCGACCATTTTAAATTCACAAAATTATGATTAGATTTTTCACAAATATAAAAAGCTGTTCACAATTTCACAAAAACAGGACCCTGTGAAAAAAGTCTGGACAAACTCTTGATTAATCTAATTTTTAATATTTGGAAAAATTTTCCAGTGAAAATTTGAATATTTATGTATTTTTAGAATAAAGTAATAAATAGAGAAAATAAAGTTTAAAAAAATTAAAGAAGTTTGAAGATTTTTAACTTTGTGAGCTGAGGGGGATGGGGTCAAATGGGGAGAAACTGAAATCTTATGAAGGAAGTTTATTAGGTAATTAATTATTTATCGTTAATAAAGATATATAAATATGACAGAAAAAATATAAATTAAACAGTTTTAAAGACCTTAAATTTTGTGTGGTAGGGAAAAAAAGGTGGTGGGGCTAAGGGGAAAGCAGCAATTTCGAATGGGAGGAGGATTTTGATGGTTAATTATTTATTATTACAATAAAGTGCAGAGAGAGTAGAAAATAAAAAATGTAATTTGTGAGCTGGCAGGAGGGGGGGGGGGGGTAAATGGAAGAAACAGGTTTTTTGTAGGGGGGGGGATATTAAATAGATGATTATTTACCTTATTAAAGATTTACAAATAGGACAAAAAATTTAAAAGACTTTAAATTTTGTGTGTTTGGTAAGATGGGGATGGGAGGCAAAGGGGAAATGTTAATTTCGAGTGGAGGAAATAATATGATTGATTATTTATCATTACAATAAAATAACAGATAAACTAGAAAAAGATTTTTTTAATAGTATTTTAAAGATTTTAAACTTGGTGAACTGGAAAACCAAAGCAGATTTTTTTTTTTTTTTTTTATTTACTTATTTGTTTGGGGGGGGGGGGGGTATTAGATGGCTTATTATTTATTTAACTTACTAAAGATATACAAATAGGTCAAAAAGATTAAAATGAAAGAGATTTAGATACTTTAAATTTTGTGAGCTTGGTAAAAGGGAGGGAGGAAGGCAAAATGTGAATTTTGGCGGGAAATGGGTGGAAAAAAATTATATGTTTGACTATTTATCTATACTAATAAAAGAAAGTTTCGCTCTGTGTGTCTGTGTGTGTGTGTCTGTTGGCGATGGCTAGGAAAATTTAACGCAACTAGAAGTCTGTAAATTTAGATTTAGGTAGTCCAAACACTCTCCTGGTATACCTGAGCCTCAGAATTTTAAAATTTTGAAAATTAAAGTAGTTATCAATTAAAAACTGATCAAAGATCACAAATAAAAAAGTCATTATTCTGGAGGAGCTGACGCATGTACAGAAACCTATTTCCGTATCTTCCTGAACAGAAGTAAGAAAGCCGAAGACATTCCGTTTTTGTTTAAAGTATTTCTAAATTCGCCATGGACAAACGGCTAAAAATACGGAAAAACCGTCTACATATTCTAAAAGAACATACTTTTACGTCTCGAACGATATGGTTGGTTTGAAAAAATTTTACATTTAACCCTTTCAAAAAAATAATCAAAAAGCATTGAATTTGTGTTTTTTATTTTCTCCCGTTTTCTGAGCCTTGCATCTACCAGAATACAAAAGATATGGAAAAATGAAGGTCACCAAATTAAAGAACTGTTTTTGGCCTTTTCAAAGCCACCTTTGGTTTTAAAAAATACAAAAATTAACCCTTCGAAAAAGTATATTTTCTGTATGCCATTTTGCGATTTTTGCGATTTTGGCAATTTTTAAAATTTCGCATCGGCGATTCAGAGACAGGTACGAAAAACTAAACATACCAGACAATATCTATATTTATTCCTTTTCGACATATGTATTTGTTTTTGAAAAATACGAATATTAACCCCTCAAAAAAAATTTGTTTGCAGGATTCTCTTTTGCGAATTCCGATTTTCTGCTATATATTAAATCTGGCATCGGCTTTCTAAAATAACCAAACAAAAAGCAAACACACCTAAAGACATCTACATTCTATCGGGTTTAGGCAGAAACCTTTAGTTTAAAAAATAAATCACGTTAACCCTTTAGAAAACGTTTTTAACTGTAAGTCAATTTCGCTTTTTTAACTATTTCTCCTATCTTTAAAAATCCGAATTGGCGTTTATAAACAAGATACGAAAAACTAAAAATACTGTGCCTAATCTATATCCCTTTGTTTTTTAAAATCTGATATCCGTTTTGAAAAAATTTAATTTTAACTCTCCGAAAAAAAATCCTTTTCAAAACTCACTCACGCGAATTTTCTTTTTTTGGTCCAGATTTAAAAATGGGCATCGACTCGGGAAATGCAAGTACGGACAAACAGTAGACTCCAGATCATAGACACGTTCATTTTCTTCAAAATGCATTGTTGGGTTTTAAAAAATATCTACATTAACCCTTTAGAAACCGATCGATTACGTAACCCACTTTCGCGATTTCCGCTATTTTGGCAATGTTTACCCGTGGTTAAATTTCAATTCTACTAGGAAATTTGGTTGGGTCAAGTGTTCTGAAAAGGCCTCTTCCAGAACAGACTGTGCCCCCTGGTGGTGGAAAGTGGAACTATAGGAGTATATCTGGTTCTATGGACCCGATTATGACGGGGTTAGGCTCATTCGACTTGATATCTATAGCCTTAAATATTTTAGCTGCACTTTCGACCGCCAGGATGCGCTTTCCGATCTTGGGTTTTATGAGCCCGATTATGATGAAGTTTGCCTCATTCGACTTGATTTCGATAGCCTTACAGATTTCAGTCATATTCGCAGGGTCGGACTGGGCCAGGGGAAAGGACGCAGACCTTGGATTTTCAGAGGGCGCAAAAATTTTAACGAACTCAAGTCAGTTTTACTTGTGTTGTATCTGACATGACAAGGTTTATCACATTCGCAAAGCACAAAGTAACAAAATGGCTTAATATTATATTCCTGAGCCTAACTTCACTATATTCCCCGCACATGTTTGTTTTCCAAACTATGTCATGTAATATTCAAAAACTCTAGAAATCTGAACACAGATTACCTTGTAGTAGATTGACGGTAGACTAGACTTTCCTACTTTATTCTTTTGTCAATAGATACCTTAGAACAGCGGTAAAAAAGTGATCACCCTTTACTAATTATCCTGCAAATAAGGTATAAAAAAACATAGGTACCAATTTATTGGGAATAATTTCTACTATTAAATTGTATTTGTAAATTTTGTCTCGGGGGATTGTCTACATATTAAAAATGCATGTTTTCATTAAGCACCTACGTTTGAGTTCCCTGGATCAAGACAGACTGGGAATATACTTATCTTAATTCTTCATAGAGTTGTAGAAGAAAATGCGCTAGGGGTTTATCTAAAAATTTAGGAAATGCTTCAGTGGATTCTTTGGAAAACGAAGGCGGTCTCCTTATAGTGTCGGAAGGTTTTCTTTTTCTTGAAAACTAATTATTCAAGTGACTTACACACCGTTATTTTTTTATACAAAAATTAATATATGTTATAATTAATAATTTTTAATATGAATATATTAATAATTTTTATAATTAAAAAAAGACTTTGAATACAAAAAAGTCTGGAATATGTTTGGGTTTATTAAGCATATTTCACCAAAGCAATAATAAAAATTCAATCGGATTATTTTTATAAGTTTGTCATTAGTATCCTCAAGTTTTAAACTCTTCTAACTCTATGAAAAATTAGCAAAGTATTTAAACTATACCTTTTCGCAAGCTGTCTTGATACAAGGAAATAGGGTGTCAAAAATAAGTGTTATTGTTTGAAAATTCAAAGTTGGTATAATTTTTAAAATGTAGACGACTCCTGTAACATACTTAATCCATAGATTTAATTAGTAGACATTATTTCCAATCGATTGGTTCCTGTAGATTTTTTACAATTATTTTTAGAAGAATTTGTAGGGGATGATCACTTTTTTTTGTCCAGGACTGTAAATTAACACAATAGTCTGACTTCATATATCCATAATTGTATCCATTAGTCCATTAACATACACAAAAAATCTTGCTTTACCTTCTTAGCAATTTTAAACATTATTATAAGCTTGATGATATTTATGATTTTTTAAAACCTTCATCGTGCTGTGCGATATGACTTGATAATGACCAACTCTTCCCTTTTTTATACAATTCTTTTTTCGCTCAAGCAACACAGAATTGTTGGATATCATTAGTCCATTGTTTTCTAGCTTCGTTGGCCAACGATTGAGTTTGGCTGCTTCCAATTGTCTCAACCAACGGTCTGCTGATCGTTGGTCTAAACTAAATATGTGCCATTTAACCAACAATTATGTTTTCTGGCAAAACTACGCTAATAATAATATTAAAATATGCTTGCTAATAATTGATCCTATTTTAATTAGCAACCAATTTGTTGATTTTTTAGGCAAAAAATAATTATGCTTTTAGGATTACCAATTAAAATTTCTTCTAATTTGGTTCCCTTGGTTTCAGGAATGTTTCACCATTTACCATTTGTATTTAAACAAATATCTCTAAAACTATTATTGAAATAAATTTTACTTTTATGACTATTAAGTTGCAAGAATATCAGTGCTAAGAACGCCAACCTCTATTTTAAAAATATATATGAAACCAAATATTAGAAAACTAATATTAAAACTAAACTAAAAATTCGAAACTATATATTTGAAACTAAAACTGATGCTTGATTTTTTTTTCTTTTAAAAAAGTACCATATATTATAGCAGTATGTGAATCTCCAAATATAGGGTATTTGAATGGGGAAATAACACTTGCTCGTAAAAATATTACATTTGCAGCATTTGGGATTAGGAGAGGTAGGAGAAGGAAGGGGAATTTTGTAGGCTTAAAAATGACCTTATGCACACTTAAAATGCTGAATTGATATCGCACTATGAAAAGGTTGCTAGTGAAACAGGACATCAAAAATAGCGATTAGTAACTTTTAAATCACTAAAATAATTGAGTAAATTTACTTTTCTCAGCACACTCTTCCCATGATTTACAAATTTATTATCATAATTAGAAATCCAGGGAAATATTTAAGTTTCCATAATTGAAAGAAATCCCCCGGGGATTTTAATCCTGAAAGCTACAGGATTTTTCTGCCAGTGTTTTTTAATTTAAAAAAAACCTACAATTGTTTCTCAATAGTAATCATTGCTTTATTTAATGATCGATTTTTCCGCGATTAAATAAAACAAATTTTTATTCAAAATACATACCAGAATTTCCGTATAGTTATTTAATTCAAGAAAGGCTGTCATTAAATAAAGCTTAGACCACTAACCTAAAATTAGGGCAGGCTATTTGAATTTAAAAAAAAAAAAATGCTATCCGCGGGATTTCGCAGCTTTCAGAATTGCAATCCAGAAGTGTCATTAAAGTTGTATTCCTCGAAAAGACAGGTTATGTTTTCCAGTTAACAACAAAATCCACACAAAAGGATTTTGCCTTCTAATATTTATCTCTTTCTTTTATAAAACTGTTTTTCTAAAAGCATGGTTTCAATTTTAGATACACTCAGGGGCGGCTTTAAAGGAGCACAAGGTCAGGCGACCACACTGGGTACTATAATGGCGAGTGCGCAAAATATTTGATCTGAGATTAATACCTAAAAACTATTGTAAGAACCGATTAAAAACATTTTCAGGGCGAGGGAGTAGCACATGGGCGAGAGCTTTAGTAACCAGGGCTATTAAAACCTTCCCTACGTGCCCGTTTTCTCCTCTCAATCGTATGCAGACACGTCTGCTTTGATTTCGGATTCTGTAATTTCCTTTTCTTTATGATAATAAAAATCCTTCTCTTTTGCTATCTGTGTATTAGCTGATGATTATTCGTAAGCAAACTCTCGAAATTTAGTACACTAATCAGAATGTATTTGTGTGGGAAAATATTGGAGCGGCTTAGGGGCGCAAAATTTTCCCTGGCTGAGGGCGCACCGGCCCTCTGGCCGATGGGCCGGCGGGCCAGTCCGAGCCTGCATATTCGTATAGAACAGATTATTAATATTTCGGGCCCGGGCAACACCGGGCAGATTAGCTAGTTGTTACAATAAAGTAACAGATAGAACTGAAAAAGTTTTTTTTTTTAAATATCTTTTAAAGGTTTTAAACTTTGTGAGTTTAAGGAGCAAAAGAGGAAAAGTTTTCTTTTTTATGGGAGGGAGGAGTGTATTAGATGAATTATTATTTATTTATCTTACTATAGACTCACAAATAGGAGGAAAAAAACTATCGAGTTGTAAAGATTTTAAATTTTGTGTGCTTGGTGATAGGTGTGGGGGGTATATCCCCCCGCCCAAAGGAAGAAAAATTTTGGGAGGGGGGGGAATTTAGATGAAATTTTAACAAAATTTATATAGAAGACAAATTGTAAAAAAATTAAAGTGTTTCAAAGATTTTAAATTTACAGTGGGTGGGGGTGGGGGCAAGAGTAAAAAGGTGGAAACAATATATATTTTTTTAAATCATAAATTCACTGAAACACAGAAGAAGAGTTAAACTTGATTGAGAAATAATAAGAGAGTAAAATTAAGGACTTTTTGCAGATTTTGTATAAAAATAAGGATTATTTAGGACCAAAAATTATCTTTGAAAATTTTAAGGACTTTGAAGGACCGTACAAACTCTATTATTGTCACTGACAATTTCTTGATCTCTCAATAACCAAAGTGACATCATAGTTGCTTTTGAATAAATATTATATAAAAGCAGTTTCAATTCTGCTTAGTGAGTTTGTGAAAAAATTGTCTGCATTATCCGATGAGTACTATGCTTTAAGTGATGTATTTAAAATGAATTGCAAATAGAAAAAGATGGGGAAAATAATTTTTAATTTATTAACCAGAGACAAGTTTCATGTGAAGACGCATTAAAGAGATCACACCATATTTTTAATTTAATGAGAAAAACACCCCAACAAATTCAAGGGATTCAATAATGAATTTTACTATCCATTTCATATAGCAATAAAGAATAAAAATCCCTATAAACGTTATAAAACAAAACTAATATATTCAAAACATTGAGCTTAATCTGTTTTTGATTTTATGATTTTAATAAAGTATAATATTCATTTTAATATTCATATTTTGAATGGAGAAAATTTTAACACAGTAAATCATGACACAATTTTTGACTGTAGATTGATTGAAATGATTTAACTTCTTTAAGAATTAATAATAATAAAATCATTGTACAGCTCGGAGGTAGGTATCTGATCAGATATCAAAAATTTATAAAAATTAGGAGAAGTTGACATCTCTAAATATAAATAAATAAATAAATAAATAAAACTTACCAGAAACTTGTTCTTTAAAACTAGTTTCTTTAAAACCCTTGGGTTGTGAATTGTTCAACTGAATATCATGATTCTTTACAGTTTGATGAAACTGCTGCTGTTCAGAAGAATTGCTAGTTCTAGCTATTCTTGATTTCAGAGTCTTTGGAGGTAATGGACTTTTACTAAGCCACTGTTTCGTGTATAAAAATGGTTCTAAAGGCTCAGTTATTACATTAATAGTTTCAACCATTTTCTTTAACTCTTCATCCTTTCTTTGTCTTTCTGTAATATAAAAAAAAGTAAATGTAGAAAATCCATTATAGTAATACTTTGAATTATGTTATATCAATATATATGTGCAAAGATTACATAGATTCATGCATTCTCTTTTCGTCATACCAGTTTTTTAGGTTTCTTATAACACGGGCATACTTTGAATTTCCTTTTGAGGTGTAGTCATGGCAGGTAAACAAAGACAGTTTTTTCCGGGGATCTGACTTTATCCCTTGTTAATTACATGATCTTTTTGCAAGACAGACACGGGATGGTTTGAGAGTTGATTGATGTTAAAGGCTCATATTTCAGAGCATTGAGCCTAGCCCTTTGAAGACAGCATTTTTGGGACGCGGCCTGCAAGTACTCTTGCCTTGTGGAAGACAGAAAAAAGCCCACGAATAAGGCGCACTCCCACTTTTTGTTTGAGCCTAACTCGAATATTTTCAGCTAGAATACACCACTGAGAATGGAAAGAGAAAAAACACTAATTGGTTAATTGGCTCTCGCATGATGCCCAGGTTTCTGATGACAAGAAGGTCTGGCCAAGACCTGGATGCCGCAAACCACAAATGGCTGTAAGAAGCACAAATATCACACATTTAATCTTAAAGATGGATCGAAATTGATGGATGAAAGTAATAATTGTAAGGCTAGGAAACCACGCCAAGACCTGAATGCTGCAAACCACAAATGGCTGTAAGAAGCACAAACACCAGCACTTTTAATCTTAAAGATGGATCAAAATTGATGGATGAAGGTAATAATTGTGAGGCTAGGAAACCAAAATAACAGGGGCAAATTAGATTTAAGTACGGATTTATAAAGTTAGAAAAAATATTTTGGGGATATTAAAATTTTGAACTTATAATTTTAATTTTGCATTTTAAAAAAGGGTTTATTTTTATCCTTTCATATATAATTCTGAAACTACATAATTTCAATTCTTCAACTACTCATCCCTATTTAGCACATACCATGGATATGAAAGCTTGCACAATGTGCACACTATTTGATCTGTCTATTGTGTATTTATAAACAATGTACTGTTTTTTTTTTTGCTACCTTGCATTTTATTTGTTTAAATGCCTATATCATTATGTTAACAATACAATATACTTTTTAAAATTCTAATCAGAAACAGAACTTTTCAAATTTGAAATGGAAGCACAATATTGTTAAGAATTGTGAAGATAGAATAAAAGTTATGAAATAACTTTGAAATTTAATCTGCATTATGCTGTTAGCTATTCAGTCTTAAAACTTCATAGTCATATAAGTTCTTAGTCCACTTATAAACAAACAAACAAAAATTAAAATTAATTTATTGAAAATGGAATTCAGATTTTGGAAGAATTAGATTCTTATGAACAGTATACAATAACCACAAAACAAAATATACACACCAGTTGTTTTTTATAATGAAATCTTATGTAAGAAGAAAAATCTTTGTCTCACCACTTAAAAAAAATAACCACAGACATACAATAACTAGCATTATATACATTTTCTTCCTTTCTTCAGCAATTATTTTACTTATTAATTTATTGATTAAGAATATTTAGTTACAGTTATAAAATACTATCATTAATTTGGTAATTTCACAGAAAACAAATTAAGAATCTAATATAGTTCAATTAAGATTTTAATAAAGATCTGAATCACATATGTATGAAGTTCTAAAGTATTACTGTACATTATAACTGCATGAATAAAACCCTTAAAATATTTGTAAGAATTCTACTACGCTCATAAATGCAAAACTTACTTTCAGGAAAAGAATCTTCACAAAATTTTATTTCTTGTATCAATTTGGAATTAATACCAGTCATCTGACTAATGCCACTTGGAGTACTAACACTAGAAGAATTGATAGTCTTGAATAGATCAGAATCATGAATATCTATACTTATGTCTTTACACTCAGTTGTCTTAACAACTGGCTCTTGAACTGAAGATTCTGCCAAAGGTTTCGTAATTTCAGATCTTACAGAAGCTTTAACTGGTTCAACATCAGCTGCATCAGATGAAATCAAGTGATTTTTAACATTCTTAGTAGTTTGATGAACTGATGATGGCGTGACAGATACAGAAATAAATTTAGGAATTGAAACATCTATATGCACAGTATCTTGCCTTGTCTTTTGTGAATTACTGGTGTTGATTTGATTTCTTACTGAATCATCTCTCCTTTGGGTATCCTAAAAATTATTTAAACAAATGGAAATGAACTTATGAATACTGTACACAATATTATTTTTAAAGACTAAATCACAATGAGCCCTTATTACCAAATTATTGTAAGCAACAAAATGTTACTTTTACAGGAGATAATTTTCTTAAATCTTATTTACTATTCTTCTTAATCAGCATTTAATTTTTTCTTGTTTTTAATTTCAAAGAATTTCTTCAAAATTTCAGGCATGTTTATAAGTTTACAATGACACCATTTATAATGAAAACTTACTTTGTCAAAAATTATTACTTAATAATTTTACAGGAAAAGCATGTAAAAGCATATTGCAAGTATTTTTTAGAGAATAAATTAATTCATATGTTATACACACACCTGCATATAATAATTTATGTGGATTCTATAAAAAAAAAAAAAAAAATAAAGATTCATTTTATTCACAAGGGAAAAGAGTTCAAAATTATCAGCAAAATGCTCTCTTTCAAACTCTTGAAAGAATCTATTCCTGTATTATAAATACAAAAATATTTTTCTATGATGAATATATGATACATAATAAACAACACAAAGAAGAGTATAAATAATAATTAGAACATATTTAGCATATGGCCAGTGGTAAAAAAAACTAAATTTTTATTGTAGCAAGATACAACTACAACTACTTTATCGAAAATGTAGTTGACTACAACTACTTGTTTTAAAAAGTAGCAACTACAAATTACTTTTCAAAAGTAGCCACTAATTTGCTGCTTTCAGATTTTGTCAAAGGATTCAATCCACTCAAA
This sequence comes from Maratus michaelseni, assembly GCA_963931845.1. Taxonomy (NCBI): domain Eukaryota; kingdom Metazoa; phylum Arthropoda; class Arachnida; order Araneae; family Salticidae; genus Maratus; species Maratus michaelseni. The sequence continues at coordinate 206,855,430 of OZ007594.1, read as the reverse complement.
ATTGAGGTCACTTATTAAATAATAGAGTGATCCCTCATTATATAGCACTTGTCGGGATCAAATAAAATAAGTGTGATGTAACCGAGGGCATTTTAAAAAAAATAAGAAAGATAATATACAAGATGTTTTGTGTTTATCTCCAAAACATTACTTTATACACATATTACAAATTTTTTAGTGAAATTAAGACAGATATATGTAATACAATCAACATTTAAATATAGTTACATAATAGATGTGATTAAAATACAACTTATTTTATCAACAGATACAAAAACAGAGCTATATATTTAAACCAGCAATATAACAAGGGGCTACTATTGCATATAAATATATTTATACACCACCATACATCGCATAAATTTTATTTATTATTCTTATAGTAATGCTATTCTTACAGCACTGGGATATAAAATAACTGTTAACTCATGTATTTACCAATAGTTTTGTTTACTTAACTCTCCAACACACTCTTGGTTAAGAAAAATCAATTGAAGGTGTATTAATTGTATTAAGTTTTGCTGAAAATTATTTATATTGAGTTGTCTCAATCTAGAAAATTACAGAAAAACAATGATAAATGTAAAAAATGAATAAATCTGTAAAGTAAATTTCAAATGAAGAAACCCACCATTGAAACCTGGAGATTTAATAACAAGTAAGTAGACAAGTGTTGCCAGCAAGAAAATTTATTTTTTTGGTAGTCAGCACTTGGTTTTATCTAGATCCTATGTTTTATACCAGCAAGAGTCAATGGAAAACTCTACGACTTTGAGTGATGTGTTGCTAAACACTGCAACTGAGATTTGCCCAGGGGCGATTCTGAGTAAAAAAAAAAAAAAAATCTGAAATTCACAACAAATTATCTGAAAGTTTACAACAAGGGGGGGGGAGGATCCACTCCCGGCACTAACTATGTGTTTTTTTCGCACCCCTTTGACGATATTTGCGTTTTTTTGCAATCTTTTGACAAAATTTGGGATTTTTTCGCGATTTTTTGACGAAATTTTCTGTTTTTCGCGATTTTTTGATGAAATTTTCTATTTTTCGCAATTTTTTGGCAAGCTATGCAGTTTTTTCACGATCCTTTGACGAAATTTACGTTTTTTTCGGCGATTCTTTGATGAAATTCACGTTTTTTCTGCAATCCTTGAACAGAACTTGTGTTTTTTCGTGATACCTTGACGAAATTTGAGTTTTCCCCGCAATCTTTTGACGAAATTGGTGATTTCTCTTCGAACGATTGACGAAATTGATTTTTTCCGGCGACCGTTTGTCGAAAAACGCGATATATTTTATGTCCAAATTTTCGGATTTATGACCGATTTTTTAAAATTTTCAGAAATGACTGCCTTAATTTTTTGGAAAATTTCGGATCAGAATCACACTTGGATTTGCCGCTGAAATTAGCCACTAGTTGAACAAAACAGGTACAGCACAAAAGGAGTATGTTACAATTGTGTGATTTTTAGAATGGCATTTTCTTCCCTTAAGTAGTGTTAGAAGCAGCATCAGTACTTGCTACATTGTTCAAAATGTAGTGTGCTACACTACAAACTACTGTAAAAAGTAGCAACTACTGTAGTTTTGCTACTTGTAGCATACTACCTCTGACCACTGAATACAGCTGTTTTAAGAATTCTTTTAGAAAGTCTTTAAACATTTGTGTAAAAAGCTTATTCTGATTAACTGAACTTTACTTATGTTGGTTTCAACACACCAAGACTACTCTACTTATGATATGATATATTGAATATTAATATTTGCTAACTGGAAAACTATTACAGTCACTTTCCATATAATATCCCTAATAATTCCATAATTAATGGACACTAGTCATTAAATACTAATATCACAAAAAATGTAAAAAATAATCTTCCAACATCAATATTATCAAATTTTTAGATTTTTTTACAAAAAGTTATGCTTGAAGATAATATTTTCATGTCATATTATTAATTACTAACAGATCCACCTCACATTGTCCAAACTCTGTATAATAACCTTAACTGTACCTAAAATAATCTTTTTTTTTTTTTCTGTGTTTCTATATATCTATCTTGTTACTCTAGTTGTTTTTCCAAATTAAAATTAATCTCGTCTCTTTCCACACACTGAAAAAAAGTCTCCTGATTGCAAGGCCACGTGCGACATCATAGTAACGTTTTTTGGTGATATAGAGTTACTTAGGAAGCCAACGCTGGAACTTTTCCTCTCTTCCTTTGCAACATTTCAGAGAAGAAATCAATAGCCTTATTCTTTTTAATTATTTTTTTTTAAATTTCATATTTAAAAAAGTTATTTAGTTGATTTCTGAAAGTCTGCTCTATACAGGGATATAAAATACTAGATTTGGATGGCTAAGGTATCAAATAATGACAAAAAAAAAACAATTTTTCATGTTCGGTAGAATGGGGACTTGAGAAAAGAAATTAAGAAAACTTCCAAAAATTGCTGTACAAATTCCGAATAAACTTTATTGTAAAGAGGATACAATTTGTTATACTGGACTAAAAGATTGATTTGGATTGTTTTATGAGTAGATCAAATTCACCAGCAAACTTGGAAAATCATGGAAATACATGAATCATTCTGTTACAAGATACTTGTAACATCTTTTATTAAAATATGCATTTTAATTTACATATATAATTTCATAATATTAATTGGGTTGATTTATCTCATTAAATTAATTTCAATAATTTAAATTCAAATTCAAAGACATCTATAATTTTTATTTCTGTTTAATTTAAATGTTTTGGTTTTAGATTTCTAACATTTTTAGATTAATTAATATATTTTAAAAGAATAAAAGAAATATTTAATTAATTCAGAGAAATTCTATACAAAATTAATTTTAAATCTAATATTTGCAACGATATTTTTTATCCATTTGAAAACCGAAATTAAATAATATCTTTTAAATTAAAATAAATAATTTGAAAAGCATAATTTAAAAGGGATAAAAGAAATATTTAATTAAGAGAAATTCTGTTCCATATTTACTTTAAATCTAATATTTGCAATATTTTTTTATTCCATTTTAAAATCGAAATTAAATAATATATTTTAGCTTAAAATAAATAATTTAAAATAAATATCATGATTCACTATTTAATTACATCATTTTGTGATTATTACTCAAACTTTTATCACTCATTTTATTCTAATTTAAGCCCCTTTAAAACAATAAACAATTTGTTTATTTTTCAGCGTTAAAATCGGCCGCATAAGAAAAATGGCAGAGTCTGAGGCATTTTTCTGATTTTTGCTTCTCTCCCAAGCTAAATACATCAATTTAGCAAGTTCTTAAAGCTTTTTCTATGAATATCACTCCATCTTCTTTCACAGTTCATTGAACCTCGCAGGGACGCTAATTTTATCAAAACTGCATGAAATTTATTTGGACTCATTCTCTTGGAAGATCTATTATTAAATATAAAGTTTCCACTAAAAATAGGAACTATTATTACAAGAATAATTAGGACAATAACATTAATTAAAATAACTGGGACTTTTCTCGTTTGGAACATATTACATAGGCATCTTAAGTTTTATTCAACTACAATATTATAATGATATGTTTAAATTAGAATTGCAACTTGTGTGAAGCAATCAAGAATTTATTATGTTATAAAAAGAATTAAGGCTATATGCTATATTTTGGTACGAGAGTAACTCTCGAAAATACTTAAAATTTCTATCAAATCATTTTGTATTTATAATATCTTGAATATTTTCCCAGTCAGCACTGCACCATAATATTCTTATTTTAAGTTGCCATACAATAAATAATTTTATTTGTTTAAATTGTATCATGGTTCGTAATTTCTAAATCTTTGTCACTTTTATTCTGATAATCTACATTCTTCCATTTTCCAGGTAAGAAATTTTATTTTTCCTTATTCCATCATATTTTTTATTATCTTTTTAAATTTGTTGTTTAAATCTTTTAATAATGTTTTCAAATACTCAAAATTCTAGGAAATTTTACATCTCTTAAATAATTCTTATTTTGAGAAATATAAATATTTTAAGTAATAAAGTTTTCATCTGCAACGCATTGTTTACATTTTCTAAATCATCGCTATATGATAAAAGTATTTATTTAAATGACCAATTAAACCCCTAAAATAAACTCTTTTTAAAATAATTTTTTTTCTTTTATTTTTGGTGTAACATTAACATTTATTTATATTTTTTTATGTAACACATTCTGTTCAATGTAAAATAACAAAAAATTCAATTTTAATTTTAGGTACATTTGGACCTGTTTTCGTTCATTTGGAACCAAATTTATAAACATTTTCCCTAAACAAACAAGCCCCTGCCCATTTTGAAGCCATTGCCATCAAACAAACAAACAGATACACACAGACAGACAAAAACATTATTTTATTAATAGATATGTTTGATAAAAGAAACAAGAGTAATTTTTAAAGGCAGTGGAATTCATTAAAAGAAAGATTGACATTTAAAAAATAACACAAATCAAATGTACCATCTGGCACTGATAAGAAAACCCTGGCACCAATCTTATCTCGGCCCTATTGTCAGAATAACTCGTCAGTCAACTTCATTTTAAGGAAGTCTAGTATTTTTAACTCCTCAGTCAACTTCATTTTAGGGGAAGTCCAGTATTTTCTTTTCTGCCAATTTCCCCCCATTCAATAGATCAATCCGTGAATTATCGTAGCCTTATTAAATATTTTTAATATAATTTTTTTTTTAATTTAAAAAAAAGTTTCTAATTATTTAGAGTAATTTCTAAAGATATTGTAGTGGAAATGGGACATGTAGAAAACAGTGCAAAGAAAACATAAGGAAAATCAGACACCTATTTCAAAGGTTCATAAAATAAAATAAACTAAGGCTTCATTAAAAAAAAAAATCCCTGACGGCTTGGCCTACAGGCACAGGTAGATTTCGAAGACGCAGACCGTGGGGCCCCTGTTTGTTGGGAATTGCGGAAGAAATGACCTTTTTGCCATGATGCGGCAGTTGGAACCGCCTACTTTGAAACCTAACTTTGTTTGCAGGCGGAGCCGGCAGAGATTTTTTTTTTTTTTGCTATAAGGGTTAGTCTTATAAAAAATTTGTCACTATAAAAGTTTTAGATAATATTAAGAGGATTTATAATAAATTTAAACGGATTTGATATCTTCTGAATTGACGAAGTTATGATTTTTTTTCTTCTAAAACCCCCCTCCCCCCCCCCCCTTAAGACAATTTTTAATTATATAAAAAATCTGTCATACATAAAATTTCGGCTCTTCTCCTAGAAGTAATAATAACTTCAAACGGATTTGATACGTATCATAATTAAGAAATTATGGGATTTTTCTGTTTTCACAAAAAGCGCCCCCCCCCCCCCCCCCCCCTGGTTCGATTTTGCCTATTAACGAACTTGACCGAGATTTTATGCCCCTTGATTTTATGTATCAGTTTCGAAAAGATGTGGGAGTTGGAACCGCCTACTTTGAAAAATAACTTGTTTGCAGGCGGAGTCGACAGGGATTTTTTTTGTTTTTAATTTTTTTTTTTGCTATAACGGTTGGTCCTATAAAAAACTTGTCAATATAAAAGTTTTAGATAATATTAAGAGGATTAATAATAAATTTACGCGGATTTGATATCTTGTGAATTGATGAAGCTATGATTTTTTTCTTCTAAAACCCCCTTTCCCCCCCCCCCCTTGGGGCCATTTTTAATTATATCAAAAATCTGTCATACATAAATTTTCGGCGCTTTTCCTAGAAGTAATAATAACTTTAAACGGATTCGATACGTACAATAATTAAGAAATTATGGGGTTTTTTCTGTTTTCACAAAAAGCCCCCCATTCCCCCCCCCCTTGGTTCGATTTTGCCCATTAACGAACTTGACCGAGATTTTATGCCCCTTGATTTTATGTATCAGTTTGGAAAAGATTTATGCAGAATTTTTCCAGTTATCGTGTCCATAAAAAAGTGACATAGACAGACAGATAGATAGATAGATAGATAGATAGATAGATAGATATATAAAGTTTTGAACTGGGGGTGGTTTTGGGTTCTGGGAATCATGATCGGCGTAGATCTGCAAAAATTTTTCAAAATTTCCAACTTAGGGGAGAATGTAATAGGTAGTATTTCTTACGAAATCTACCTAAAGGGGGGGGGGGGGGAGAAGCTGAATGAAATTAGCAACAGCAAAATAAATAATGTACTTCAGCCTGTAAAATCAAAATAAGCACTCAAAATATAAATATATTGTATGTATTAATTGGAAAAATAGCTTCGAATGAATAAGGAGTTTTGAAGAAAAAGTCAAATTTATAAAAAAAAAAAAAAATCAATGCAATAGTTTGCATTTTTAATAGTCTGAAACATTTTCCATCATTCAAAAATCACTAAACTTTTTTTTCTTTTTCACTCTTTTAATCCTCGAATTTCATAAAACAAAAATCTGCTAAGATCATACTTGAATTCTTGAGACTTTTATTACCCAATGAATCTTCACACATGAAATCTTCTATGATATATATGAAAACAAATGAGAAAAACCTTTAAGGGTGATGCCAACGGTCTATAACCCCACTTCTATGGAAGAATATCCCCCCTCCCCCTAAAAGTTTTGGAACTTTTCATGAGCAGCAATCCTACCCAGAGTTTTCTTATGGGAGCCACACAGCTTGAAGGATAAAAAACTAAAAATAAAAACTTGCTTTCATTTAAAAAGAAAAAAAAAAAAAAAATGTGTTTTACTATATTTTACTATCATTCTTATTTCACATTGTCAAAGTAAGAGGAACTAAATCCGTCACAGCTCTTACTCTCTATGACATATATCAAGCTGAATTAATGAAAAAGTGCATAGTATTCATCAAAACTTGATGGTAAAGAACGTAAATGTTCCACAAAAAGAGGTTCATAATGTACAGTCCCTGGCCAAATTATTAGACGCAGTTGTTTTTATTATAATTTATTAAATATCTGGAAAGATACATGAGGAATTATCCTGAAACTTCAGGAATTTTCAGGAATCCAAATATACTAGCTTATGAAAGTTGACATAATAAGAATGAAGTGTCTCTCATTCTATATTTGATACAACCCCTCATCTTTTTGCTTCCTTTTGGGAACAGCGAAATTCGAGCTTATTTTATCGACTATTACTATCAGAATTTTCAAGCTATGTTTTTGAGACTTTCATAAAAGTTGGTCTATACATTTAGCTAATATATTATGCACAGTATATTTTGATTGAATTCGCGCATGCGCAGTGAAACAATATTTAGTAAACCTGCTCATTTTTCATACAATTTTTATTATCTTTTAATTCCGATTGCAGGGTATTGTGTATAATTTTGTTTTTCATATTTTCTGAAAATAACTTGTTTTTATATTAAAAACTCTGCAAATTATAAGCAAAAAACTTGATAAAATTTGGGACTGTTTTTATAAAAATGTGAATTTCTCTTCGAGTATACATGCTATCTTCATAAAAATGAACCCAAATTATTACAATAAGCCACTTAATCATAATCTACAGTTTGAATGCTTATTGCAATATTAATTTTTACAGGGTTATCCAAAAGATATTCGCTTTTCTTCAATTTGTCGACGGCCCCTTATGGGGTTTCGGGAAAAAATCTTCGCGGAAATATATGACGTTTATCATGTTGTTTACACTCCTGAAGTTTCAGGATAATTCCTCATGTATCTTTCCAGATATTTAATAAATTATAATAAAAACAACTGTGTCTAATAATTTGGCCAGGGACTGTATTTTATTGTTAGTAATAGTTAAAAGAAATAAAAACCTCTCCGTTTATAACCGGGCTGGGGACTGGCTCTCTTTATACGGATGTAGACAACAGAAAAAATTTCTAAAAATTCAGTTTTCAGATCCAAAAGAAAACAACTCCAAGGTTTTTTTAATAAAAAAAATTTACAAATAAAGAAATTTTTGAAGTTAAAATTTTATTACTTTTCTGAAATATAAACTTTTAACTGCATCACAATCAGGGCTGCGGAGTCGGAGGCAAAAGAGTCGGAGTCAGAGTCACTAAAAAACAGGCCGACTCCGACACCAGCTTGTTTTTTATACAGTTTGAAGCGAAATTAAACCAATTCTATGTAATTTTAAATTTATAAACTGAATTATTATTTTTATATTTGGACTATATATATAAGGAAACTCGGGTTAAACAGGCCTAATATACTGTCCAGTGTACAGCATATTTGAAAACTGTTTTGAATTGAAATCTCTAGTTTATATTTAGTATATAGTCCTTTCTCTATAGGTTTGAGGTTTGCAAAACCCAAGGTAATGCGAAAATTGGAAATTTTTCCCTTTTTAACACTTTCCAACCTAGTTGAAAAGTGTTTATGACTTCGGTTTGTCTGGCCGTTTGCCATCTGGCCGTCTGTCCGTGCTCTAACTCCCGTAAATATGCTCGGATTGCCCTGCAATTTTTATATGTTATAATCGTTATCTATAGCATGTTCCCTATTTCAACGGAAGTGTGTATCACTTATAGTTTTTTTACAGGGACACTCAAAAGAATTCCGTTACATTGCGGTCTATGGGGAAAAATCATTTGCGGTTTACTTAAATAATGTTTCTCTATTTTAAACGCATTGAAATTTATATATATCACTAAGGTGCATTAGAAGACGCTTAATATGGAATAGGGTGCGCATAGCACTTATACTTACTTTACAGGGACAGTCAAAAGAATTCCATTACATTACGTCTATGGAGAAAAATCGTCTGCGGTTTATTTAAATAATGTTTCACTATTTTAAACGCATTGAAATTTATATAAGGTTCATTACAAGAGACTTACTACAGAATAGTGTGTGTATAGCAGTCATCGTTCATTTACAGGGACATACAAAAGAATTCTCTACTGTATGTTAACAATAATTCCTGCAAGTGCGTTTTAAGTTACTGAATGCGATTTTAATTTTAAATCGCTTTTTGTATATTACGTGGTGTGTATAAATTCTGTAGATCCTATACAGGGAAGCACAAAAGTTCGGGAACACATTTCCGTATTATTTAACTCCAGACAGAGAATTTTAAACTGTGCTACGTGTTTCCTAACTGAACTAAAATTTAGCATCCTATGTAGTATATATACAAATCTATAGATCCTATACAGGGCTGAATAAAAGTATTCGGATTACTTAGATGTTATCTTTTAGCTTATTAAAGAGTATGATTCGTAAAATTATTTTGGAAGCGTTGGAAAGTGTTACATAATCTATGCTTGACGCATGATTTTTCGTTCTTGTTTTCATCAGATTTTTCATGTCTGAGGGACCAGGAGTAAAATGCTGAAATTGTAAAATTTCTCCCCTTTTTTTCATGTGCCCCCCCACCCAAAGAAAAAAAAGTGAAATATAATTTTTTTTTTTATCCTGAGTATGCAGTACTCAAAATAATGATGAAATAGTGAAATTTCTGTTATCTTTCTCCTTTCGATATTCAGGTCTTGCACAGTGACGGATTAACCACCTACCGGGCCACTAGGCTTAACACATTGGGGGCCCCCTGCTGCTCTATATGTATATACATTGATAAACAACATATATAATATATATACAAACATATACACATACACACACATATACATATATATACATACATATTTTTAGGACAAAAAAAAAAAAAAAAGGTCCCAAACTTAGTGCCGGGCCCTTAGTTTGTCGGGCCCCTAGGCTTCAGCCTACTCAGCCTATTCGGTAATCCGCCTCTGGTCTTGCAGATCCGAAATAAAGCTAAAATTATAAAATTAATGCAGGAAATATAAAATTTTCATCTTTATTTTTCTTGCATTCTCTCAGAATTTTTCGGGTTCTGGAGACCGCAAATGATGCTTAAATTGTAAAATTTTTGTCTCCTATTTTTTGGATCTGCAAGAATAGATATAAAACCAAAATTAAACATCCTTTCACCCATATTTTGGTATAATATATGTTTGATTTGGCATAAAATATTTTGGTTTTCGTCTTAAAATGATATACCAACATATTATATGTTGTTTGGATTCAAATGATAGGTCTTTGTGTGTGTTGTTCAAAGTAAATTTTGGAGATTTATTAAATTTCAACTGTTGTTTCTATCTAATAGCTTCAAGTTTAACTTTTTGATTGCAATTTACATGCATATAAATATTTTACATGCAGTTTTTGCAGAGTTTTGACATAATTAAATTTTACCACATATAAAATTTATGCATATTGTGTTTTTGTGTGAGTGCATGTGCATAGAGTATCTGCGGGAGGAGGAAAGGGGAATGCTCAAAATATTTTCAGTCTTGACCAGAGCCAATTAATGTAGGGGCGAAGTTCCACAGGCATTTTATAAGAACATTTTTGCCTTATTAAAAAAAAAAAAAAATCTGAATTAAAAAAAAAGGCAAAACTTTTTATACAAAAATACTGTCAGAAGTTTGCCGCTGCAGTAAATAAGTCCTAGTCTTGACTACCTATCACAGCTTGCACCCATAATTCATCGAAAAAATGAAACGGGAAAAAAAAATTATTGGTTGATATGTACATTATATGCTTCAAGGTCAAACAGGAATGTAACAGCAGGTTTCAGTGTTGCCAGTTGAGGTTTTTTTTAAATTTCAGATTGCTTGATTGCTGCTACTTTTTATAAATAGTAATATTTCCTTTATTTAATGACATTTAATAAAGCGACTATTACTGTTTCAAAACAAATGAGAGCAATGAAGCAATCTGAATAATAGGAATCAACAGGCAAAACTAGTACTTTAGCCATCCCGGAGTTGGAGTTGGTTCCTTTAAAATTTCAGGAGTCAGAGTCGGAGTCTGTCATTTTTCCGACCGACTCCGCAGCCCTGATCACAATACCAATAGAAGGCATTATAGTGCTTTATACAAAGATTTTTCCTTCTTTCTGTTTTTTCCCCCTTGGAAAATAATCCCCTACTTTTCTTAATATATATCTTTCTGATCAACAGTAAAAAAAATATAACAAAATTTGTAGATCATTTTAATTCATTTAATCAATGACTACATGCCGAAAATTATAATTTTAAATTTTAAATACAAAATCATTAATTAAAAAATATATTCGGGATGGTAAATTTTATTTAATAACAATAAAGAAAAAACAAATTTCATAACTTTTCCTCCTGAAATAAAATATGATTTGCATTACTGAACTGAGTTATCAGAATACTAACAATACCACAGTCAGGAGCAAAGTTCAAACAGAAGTTAGCTTTGGAGAACTAGAATTCCTTTTTCTGGCACCTAAGACCACTCAGCCATCGCGACTGCAATCCATTTTTAGCACTTTCCAACCTAGTTGAAAAGTGCTTATGACTTCGGTTTGTCTGGCCGTATGGCCGTCTGGCCATGCTCTAACTCCCGTAAATATGCTTGGATTGCTCTGCAATTTTTATATGTTATTGTCGTTAGCTATAGCATGTTCCCTATTTCAACGGAAGTGTGTAGCACTTATAGTTTTTTTACAGGGACACTCAAAAGAATTCCGTTACATTGCGGTCTATGGGGAAAAATTATTTGCGGTTTATTTAAATAATGTTTCACTATTTTAAACGCATTGAAATTTATATATATCACTAAGGTGCATTAGAAGAAGCTTAATATGGAATAGGGTGTGCATACCACTTATAGTTACTATACAGGGACAGTCAAAAGAATTCCGTTACATTACGTCTATGGAGAAAAATCGTCTGCAGTTTATTTAAATAATGTTTCACTATTTTAAACGCATTGAAACTTATATATATTACTAAGGTGCATTACAAGAGGCTTACTACAGAATAGTGTGCGTATAGCAGTCATCGTTCATTTACAGGGACATACAAAAGAATTCTCTACTGTCTGTTAACAATAATTCCTGGCGTTTTAAGTTGCTGAATGCGATTTTCAATTGAACTCACTTTTTGTCTATTACTGGGTGTGTATAAATTCTGTATTTCATATACAGGGTAGCACAAAAGTTCGAGAACACATTTCCGTTTATTGACAGAAACTCCAGAAGGAGAATTTTAAACTGTGCTACGCGCTTCCTAACTAAACTAAAATTTATCATCCTATATAGTATATATACAAATCTATAGATCATATACAGGGTTGAATAAAAGTACTCGGATACTTTTCCGAATATTGTATCTGTTCGAAATTCCTGAAATTATGTTTTTAAATATGTTATGCGTTTTCCAAATTGTTTACTTAGATGTTATCTTTCAGCTTATTAAGCGGTATGTTTTGTAAAATTATTTTGGAAGCGTTGGAAAGTGCTACATAATCTGTGCTTAGCGCATGATTTTTCGTTCTTGTTGACTTTAAAACTGCTTTTCCACTCCACTCAGCGACATAAAAGCACCCTAAAATGCTCATTGCACATGCTCAGATCAGCTGAAATAGGTCTTATTGGAATAGCTTTGCATTTTAAATACATAGATTATTGAAAAATATATATTCAAACACTTATAATTTAAACAGAAAACTCAATAATGAAAAACATTACAATATGTGCTAAATAAAAACACTTTATTATTTCATTAAAATTACTTTTGAAAATGCAATTAATTTTATTCAAATTACCTCCTGTAATTTTCTTTTCAAGTCCCTATCACAAGATGCTGTTTTTTCTTTTTCTTGAATGCCATTCATATCTTGTATTGTAGAACTTTGCACTGTGTGTTCATTTCTAGGACTTGCACTTTCAGGACCTCTATTAATTAAATTGTCTTTTGGAGAAATCTGTAAGAGCATTTTCATGAATAGCAGAAACAATCTTGTAATAAAAAGACTACAAAAAGTTAAAATTTTAGATATACAGTGGAGCCTGCTAAAGTGACCACCTGGTTAAAGAGACCGCTTTTGCAAAATTTTACTTGGGCTCATATAAAATAATATGAGAATTGCCCAGTAATGTCACCACCTATCTAAAGTATAAAGTGACCAGATAGCCTGTCATTGTCAATGTTATTTGAAACTGTAAAATGTGACCATCCATTTTTCTGCATGCCGAAATTTTTCAAACTAAAAGACAAAGTGACCATTTTCCGAAATTTTTATTTTCATTCATAAAAAGTACCGGAATTTATTTTCTATAGTGACCACCTTCTTAACGTACGAAATTTTCCAGTATAAAAATTTTCAATCTTTCTGTGAGTAGGCTCAATTCTCGAGTGAAATCCAGGTGTTTCCGCTGTGAAAAAGGATGCACTAAAAAAAGTGAATCAATTAATTTTAAAAAAATTAGATTTCCGCTTTTAATTATCCCATCGTTACGAAAATTAGATATTTGGGTTCATTGTTGAAAAACAAGTATAGATGCGCAATTTTCAAATCAGAAAGTGCAATATTTAAAAAAATAATAATAGAGCCTGAAATCTTACAAAAACAATATAAAAGAAACGCAGTTTTGATTCTTTATTTCCTCGGCAGATGGTTGTCTCTTACCTGCACCTGCGTCTCTCACGAGATAAAAACTGATATTTTTTCAACTTAAAATTAAAAATTTTTAAGTGATATCTTGGGTTTCCCTGGTGCAAATTTTTTTTAATTTGATAATTTAAAATCATGATTTTTTTCTACTCCCGTATTCCGAGTTTTGCGTGGATCGGGCTATTTTTTTTTTTTTTATCTGTTTGAATAGGAATGCTTGCGCCTGCTACTCTTTTACTAACTAAGTCACGAGTTTTAAAGAGGGTTCCTTTATCAGATGTTCTCAGAAATTCTAAGAATAAACCTGCTTTCAATATTCTTTCATTGTACTGCTTGCAAGATTTGTAACATTTAACATTAAGTTTTAGATATATGAACTTGCAGCTTATTGCTTTGGTAGTTTTTTTCAAGTTTTTATTTCTAATGTAGTTATATTTCTTCGTAAAATATGGAGAATAAAGAATCTAAATCTAAAAAATCTAAACTGTATAAAGAGTTGTATTTAAAAAATAAAATTGAAGTTAATAATTTTCTAAAAAATAATAGTCAAAGAGCAGCACCTGAAAATTTTCAAACCAGTAAAACTTGTGTGAGCAATATTTTTAAAAGAAAATCAGAAAAGCTACAAAAATTTGAAGAAAATGAAAATGAGTCTAGGAGTCAGAAAATTCGAAAAACCGATTATTTTGAAGTAAATCAAGCAACTATTGAATGGTTTTAAAAAAATTCATGGGATGAATGCTCGAGGTTCTGGACCTTTGTTACATGACGCAGCTTTAGAGTTTTAAAAAAAAAAAAAAAAAAAAGTAAAAAAATTTTACTGCTTCTAACGGCTGGTTAGAAGCTTTCGAGAAAAGAAAAATCATTTCTCAGAAAATTTTGTGTGAGAATCTCATGATGTTGATATGGAAACAGTAGGTTTCTATAAAAGACAGATTTCTGATTTGCTGGAGAATTACAAGAAAGAAGACATATTCAATGCTAATGAATGTGGTTTGTTTTATCGAGCAGTGCCAAACAAAACATTAGCAATGGCTGGAGATAAATAGAAAGATGGAAAAATTTCTAAAGAGAGAATTATCATTTTGCTTGCTTGCAGTTCAACAGGAGAGAAACTAAAACCTCTTGTGATAGGAAAAGTCAGAAAATCACGCTGTTTCAAAAAGGTTAACATCAAGAATTTACCAGTCTCATGGTATGAAAATAAAATATCCTGGATGACATTCTCTATTTTTACTGAATGGGTTATACAATTAAACAAGCAGATGAAGCAAAGAAAGAGAAAGATTACATTGTTTATAGATAACTGTGCAGCCCATCCGAGTGATTTGTCATTTTCAAATGTGAAAGTAAAGTTTCTACCACTTAATGCCACATCACATTTACAGCCGCTAGATCAAGGAATAATTCAAGCTACATTATAGAAAGTTCTTGCTTTAGGCTGGTAGTATAATTCCCAGAGCAGAAGAATGCAAATCAGCAAATGAAATTGTCTCATGTATAAACGTCCTCAATGCCATAATGTGGGTTAAAAATTTGGTACGTCAAAGTACAATTTCAAAATGCTTTGAAAAATCTGGCTTTTTGCAACAAATTTCTGAAGATATAAGTGATTCACAGTCTGCAAATGATAACAATAACCTTTCGAATATTCAAAATCTTATAAATCAAGTGCCTTTTGAAAATGAACTAGTGAAGGCTGAATTATTCATGAATTTTGACAGTGATATCCCATCATGCAATGTTTCCGTTGATCCAGAAAATTTGAAGCAAGAAATTTGCGATATGGTTAAAAATGAAAAAGAAAATGAAGAAGATTGTGTTAGTGAAGATGAAGTGAAATCGAAGGAAATGATGAAATTTCCGATGCAAAAATGTTAAAGATGTGAAAAAAAAAAATGAAAATGTATGCTCTAAATAACTGTCCACCAATGTTGGATTTATTGAGGAAACTTGAAGGTATGACTGAAAACATAATTGTTGAAAAGAAGTTCTTTAAGTAACGAAAAATTTCTAACTTTTTTGCTGTAAAGGAAACTTTATAAAAGTTTGTATAATTTATTAGTGAATGGTTTATTACTGCCAGTTATTGAAACATTATCATTACGCAGTTACTATCAAAATAAAAATGCATATTAATTACAGTACTTTGTCGTTAGGCGCTATTTAAATCAATCACTATGGAAGTTCTTCAACTGAATTCAAAAGAAATAAGGTGAGTTTTAAGTTAATTATCTTCTATGTAGTATATTTTAAATTAATAATTTAATTATTATAATTGTTAATTAATAAATTCATTACTTAATATAGTGCATTTTTCCGTATGTATATTTTAATTTGTTTAATTTTTTGAGATCCCAAAAAATTTGAACGTGCCATTTTTAAAGACACTTCATAAAGTGACCACCTCTATATAGTGACCATTTTAGCCGGTACTGAGGGGGTCACTTTAGACAGGTTCCACTGTGTATATATATATATATATATATATATATATATATATATATATATATATATATATATATATATATATATATAGCTAAATATTACAGAGTAGACACTATAAAATCTGCAATCCTAAAATATGCATGCTCTGTTGATAGCAAACAGTATTTTCCTCAAAAAACATAAAATTGCTAAATGTACATGAAATTTTTTTTATTTTATAAATAAAATTTTGAAATTAGCTAATGAAATATTTTTAATTAGGAGGAAGACACCATTAATGTATCACAGCATTAAGTATACTTTTTTAAGTTAAATTTGTAGGCAGGCAAAGTTGAGTCACATAGGAATAAGTGGAGCTTACATATGGCAGAGATGTACTTAAAATGTATATGATAGCCTTTTTAATCAGTTAGTTGAACAATTTATTTCCTTTTAGGAAAAAGGTAAACTTCCTTATATGTCATAGGATTTTATTTTTATGTATTTATTTATTTGGTAGTGAATTAGATTTTTTTTTTAAATGTTTATTATTTTGCTTAATTAAAAATTATTTTATAAAAACATTTGATGTTTCAACAATAACACTAAAAGACTGAAAGAAAAAAAAAATACACAGTGCATGTTATATGTTGAAAAGATTTATTTTGTTTGCTTAAAAAATGCAACACAATCAATGCACAAAGAGTAATATAAATTTTAAAAAAAAACTTTAATTATATACACAGTTTACTTCTAGATACACTCAATATTATTTTGAAAAATAAATAGATAAAAGCTAAGTATAGAATAGGGAGAATTTTTTTATCCCCCCCCCCCCCCTATCCAAATGAGAGGAGAAAAACACCAAACATCATTGCATTCATTAAAAGTTATGATACATTTTGTTGCTTGGGCATGGATAGGTGCAATACTCCAAAAGTCAACATACATAATGTTACTTGAAAAAAATTATTATGTACTACAAATGCTGATCCCAAATTTTTGATAAAATTATCAAGTACTACATTTAACTTGAACATTTAAAACATTTATCTTGACAATAAATTCTTACATTTATTCATTATCCATAGTTCATGTATATGAAATGCCTGATTTTCCAATAAAACTTCAAAGCCATAAAATTTCAGATAGTAAAGGAAATTTATCTGTTATTTATTTATTTTAAAGAGCCTCCACTAATCATCCTGAGATGTGTAAATCTGTTATCTAAATTGTGTTCTGTTCAAATGATACTTTGATTTCAATTAAGAACTTTATTCTTTTAGACAAGTTATTAAAGTAATTTTGCTTTATATAATTCCATGATTTTCTTTTTCAGTCCTATTCTGTTGAATCCCATAATTTTTTGATGATAGGATAATAAGCATTAAAATTTAATCAACAAAATATTTTGCTGTTGTTAATGGTGAGCAATTTGACATTTAGCCATTTATCCCAACAAAGCTCGAAGTGAATGTGCATTTTTTAATAATGACCCAAAGGACAACATATTTTTAATCTAAAGGTAGGTTTCTTTTGAATCTTGCTGAGGTGACAAGCCTTTAATCTCACTAGGCATCCCAACTGCTACTGGGAATTTTCTGTGAAAACAAACTTTTACATGTATCAATTACCTCATGTATCAACATACATGCCAATCTTTGGTCAGAGTTGCACATGTCAATTTTTTGGTCAGAGTTTAGAATGAAATCCACAACCTTCAGATTATGAGACTGGCTTACCTCAGTTAGATTTCTATAAAAATTAAGTTCTAATTATCAATAATTGGAAATATTTTTAAATGCCAAAATTATGTTCATGAGAGTGCATGTCAATTTTGAGCATGAATATTTATTGTTATTAGTGTAAATAGTGAAGGAGTTAAAATTTCCTTTCTATAGGAGCAGATATTTTGGCAGAAATGATGACTAATAAAAAACAGAGATACCGACCAATATGAAAATTATGAATTTGCGAATGCTAGTCAATTGGAAAATAATGAACTGCCAAAAAAATGGTAAAGAAGCATTTGAAAAAAGAATATTTTATGAAATATTTCTAACAGTCAGAAATAGAGGAAATAAAAAAAAATCAATATTAACATTATATATATAACAATATTATTGTAATTTTTATAAATATGGAAACATCCAAAAATAATCCAATTCTCAAAGGGAAGACAGTTAGAAATTTATTTTTGGGGGGAAAAAAAAGAGAGATTCATGTCCTAGCAGGGTTTAGCAATGGCTGATTTGGTGGTTTCCTGTTTACATACATAAGCAATATGTTTTTTAATTTGAAATTTAAGAGAATGTGTATTTTGGCCATATAGGATAAACCCCAATGACAATAATTATTAAAACTGCTTTGTATTCAGTAGCATTAGTTTGGTGTATAAAAAACATTAGCTATTATTTATAATTATAATACTTTGAAACAAACGTTAACATTCTTTAAAAATTAGATTCATTCCATTACAATAAAACTGTAAAGTTCTAAACTCATCAGTTATATACAATTGGATCTCTATTTAACGAATTCGCTAAATATAACAAAAAAGTCTGTTATATGGAAAATTTGTTGAATAGAGATTCAGTTTTTAAAATACTTTAAACTGCATAAAGACAAATGTTAAATTTAAAACACAACATAATTTATATATCACACACTAAAACAAAATAAATTATTACATAAAATGTTTATATTTATATGATGTAATAAATGTTATTTAAAAGAGTTGATAATTGAATTTATCAAAAAAATAGGATAACCATAAAGTTTTGCTTGATTTCGTATAAATCTAATTATAAACTGATTTATGTAAACATGAAGCAAAATTGGTAAAAATATTTACTGTAAATGGAAAGTCAAATCTTTTATCATAAATATCAAATATTAATTTATAATTATCATTAATATTAATTTTTAAGTCAAGAAAATTTATATTATTATTAATCAAATCATGTTCACTTAATGTAAGCTGATTAGGATAAAAATTGAGTGATGATGTGCAATTTTTATCATTGAAATAAAAAATGATAATTGGTATAAATGTAGACCTTGTGATGTTTAATAAATTTTTGATAATTATTTTGAGTAAGATATTTTATCTATTGTTTACAAGTTTTTTATTTCCAATTTTACTATTTCCAATTGTTTTCTGGTAATAATACAGTATACCTGGATGAATATACTGATCTTAGCATAAATGCCAGTATATTTATGAAATACTGTATTATTTTTAAAACACGTGTGGATACATCCAGGCTGATGATTATATCTACACGTGTTTTTTCGTGTCCAATTCTAATTTAAGTCTCTTGTTATCCAATTTTCCATTATATTTAGTTCATATTTCATTTCAAAATCCATTTGTATTCACTTGATATCAACTTCAAATTATTAACATTTTATGGTTTATTATATAATTTTTTTTTCTCTCTCTCTTTTTTTAAAATATTTTTCATATTTTCAGTATTTTTGGCCAATTACCATTGAAGCAAATGCTATGGTAATATTATGATTGCACTTGTTAATTTATTAACTATGTGGTATTCTGTCTACACTTTATTACTAATTATCTCTTAGGAGATTTAATTAGAATGTTACAAGAACTTGATATGTTTTTTGAAATTCAAAGATATTATATATATAAAATATATATATATTTATATATTATATATAAAATTATATATATTTTATATATTTATGCTAATATATATATATATATATATATATAACACTTTTTATAAATTATATCTATTTGTTTTAGTTATTTATTAAAAAAATATCTGCAGAAAAGAAAAACAAGAATAAAACAACATTACTGCATCTTGCATCTTTACAATGCTCTAAAAACCTCTTAAGGTATATTTTCTTCAAACTGTAATCAACATAAAATTGTTTCAAAATGTTTTAACATTTCCTCTTTAAAGGTGAAAGAGGTTATTGAAAGTTTCCCTAGTGAAACACGATGGATGAAAATTGTCATGCAAAGAATGATGGCCTGGATGAAACACAAAGTTTGTGACACTGATTTTCAACATCCAGATTGGTAGGTGCTTGATAAAACCAGTTCAAGTTAATTCAGAATCATAAAATGTGTAAACAAAAAATAAAAGAATTTGAAATGCCCAGAAATAAGGATAAACTAGTATTTAGACAACAAGAAAAAAATTCTTTAAATAGAGAATGCACTTCACTATTTAAAGGTTATTTTACAAGGAAAAGTTAGTAAAATAGAGGTTCGTTAAATCAAGGTCTGCCTGTACATGTATTACAAGAATTTAAAGAGAAAATAAATTGTCTTTGGTCCTCATCTTCATAGTTTTTACTTCATATTCCTTCATAGAAGTGTTGTAAATATTAATGATTTTACAATGAGCAGAGCAGAGGGGGGGGGGGGGTGACAAGAGTTAGAAAACAATGCATAACATAAACAAAAGGGATTACATTTAATGTGCACAGACCTAGAAGTATCTTTGAGAATGCCATCATTGAATAATTGCCATAAATAAAACAAACTTTGGATATTTAGTTTTAATACAACAAAATGCACAAAAAAAAAATACATATTTTTTTTTCACTTTCTTTATTTTACCTTAGCTGGAGATAAAGGTTTTACTTTAGCCACTGCCTTCACATTTTGTTTTTGATACTCAATCAATTTTTCCAAGTCTGTTTTTTTCTTCTGAGCTTCGAGAGTTTTTTTCTTATGTTCTTCTAAATGCCTTCTCCTTCTTTCTTCTTTCTTTTTTTTAATATATTCTCTAACTTTTTCAACATCATAATGTCTTATTTTGGGTGAAGATACAACTTGTTCTGCAAAAAAAAATTCATATTTTATATTTAATTTTTCCAGCTATTTCTGCAAAAAAATGCAAGGACCTTTTAAAAAACAAGACATAGTTTTATTTATTGTTTGTTTGTAAACTAAATTCCAAACAATCTTCCTTCTTATCAGTAAAGAAATATCAAAAATTAAATGCAGAAAGTTTCTTTTTTAGGAATTTTTGAATTCTATTAGGGAAAATGAATAAGGCTTTATAATGACGATTATGCTAAAAAAATTGTAAATAAAAATTTAAAACTACAGTTTCAGCATAAAATATCATCCAATTTTCAAGAAACTTAAAATTAATGGATAATAATAGAGTGAAAAATACATATGCAAGAGATGCCTTTTAAAATTGAGAATAAAATCATGAAAAATCAAGAAATATAGAAACAGCAAAATATCTTTTACATTTTTATATAGTCCCTCAAATTATATATATAATTGTTTTGTTGTCTAGTCTACTTTTTAAGACAATGTGTGAAGCATTTTGAAAAAACTATTTCACTGAACCCTACGTAAGTGAAATGACATGTGAGCTATATGAAATTTTTATCTGCAAAGCTTCTTCAGGTTGGTTGGTTGTTTGAATGGGGTTTTATGGCACAAAGTCTCTTTAGAGACGGGCAAAAAAAAAAGGTTGGAACAAAAACATCAAATTAAAATTTAAAATTGATTTAAAACTTTGTTATAAAAACAAGATGAATGAAAATAACACAGTTAAATGAAGAGCTTCTTTGGAGCACTATCTAACTCGCTGAAACCTTTGTAGTTATAAACTTGTTTCATGTTAAAAAAAAATTTTAATCTGGGGCTGTTTT
The DNA here is from genome assembly GCA_963931845.1 of Maratus michaelseni. Lineage (NCBI taxonomy): Eukaryota > Metazoa > Arthropoda > Arachnida > Araneae > Salticidae > Maratus > Maratus michaelseni. The sequence goes on along the minus strand of OZ007594.1, from coordinate 206,833,900 downwards.
CGAAAATGATAGTTCTGTGACAGAAAACTCAATATGTTTTTTCATCTATGTGGCATTCAATAAGAGTAGCTTTCACAAAATGTCTAATAATTTGTGTTATATTGAAAATAACAGTCATTTAATAACAACAAGAGTAGACATTAATTTATTAACTTCAATAATGGTTTTTTCTGAAGAAATCAGAATCCAAAACTAGAAAATACACTGTACAAAAATTATACTATAGCTGCCATGCATATACTATAGCTGCTTTTCAAGCAGTAAATAATCAACATTACATAGTATAAATAGTTTAGTGCAAATACTTAATAGGAACAGGCCAATACTGCCTAATATATCCATGGTTAAAAGGTATGTAGAAAGCATATGCTTTTTGTGCCTGAATATGTTTTTCTACAATGGGTAGAAATTAAAATAGAGATTTATCATTCTATTTGAAGGCTTCCAAAGAAATAACAAAAATGGAACCGGAAGTAAGATCTATCTTCCCCCTTTTCGCTTTAAACACTGCTAGATCAGGCAGTATAGTTTCATTTTGGACATCTTCTACCAATATTGCTCTCATGAATATGTGCAGTCGGAACTCTACTTCACTAGAAACCAGGACATACTATATGTTCAAGAAGGCGATGCTGGGACTAGATTTTTTAGCCTGAAAAAGTAAATTAAAACAAAACAGAAGAATCCTAAGACTACAGCTGATGATCTCACAGTAAATCTCAAGAAGTGACAAACCCTTTTTATCCAATCTTTTCAGCAGTCCACCAAACCAAAACAATTCTTAGGAAAATTTTTAAGCATAATGCTTTTCTCTTCTAAGGAGGCTTCCAAATTCTGGTAGGAAATACTAAATAGTCTATAAATTAAATAACTGGACAGACTGCACGAATGGGAAGTTGACCTGAAAATTTGGCCTTCCACAATTCCCAGCCTTCTCTAAGTGCAGGCATTACAAAAAGTACTTTTAAAACAAAAGATTAATTAATTTATTTATTAACAAAGAAAAAATATTACAAATAAACTCATAGCACAAATAAAGTCCCCTTGAAAAGAGCTATAAAATTACTGCAAATTTGAAAATTACTTAAATATTTATCCAAATTGCAATTAAAAAAAATAAATGAACTTTTAAAATTAGTTAATTACTACATTAAGCATTAATTAATTACTACATTGAAATGTTTTGAAATGCATATTGAATAATGAAACTATTGGATATCATTTAGAAAAATAAATTGTAGTACATCCCCCCCCCCCCCCCTATTATTATTTTGCTCATAATTTTTATAGAATACCACTTAATATTATGGTATTTATTAAGAGTGAAATATCGTTAAGCAAATTATCATTTATAGTTAAAAAAATTACCTTGTGATGTTTTTATTTTCTTGGCACTTTTATATTTCATAGGCTTTTTATTTTCTTTTACAATGTTTTGATTATTATCTCCAGCTGAAGATACAGGCTGCATTGGAACATCATAAGAAAATGTTGTATCCTTTACAGCATCCAAACTATCATCATCTGACAGCTGATTATCTAAAATTGAAATTACATACACAAATGTAACAGATATAAACAATGTGCTTGAGTGTGTTAAAATCAAATATTAATGTGGTGTTTCTTAAATTGTTAACCAATAAAAACTTTCTCCATACATGTCATGAAAACAACATCATTTACAACATATCAAAAAGTGCTTAATTTCCACTGATGATCTAATTTTTTTTAAACTTGCATTAGCTGGAAATAAATTTAATTTATGAAACACATATGCCTTTTTCCTTTATTTTAATCTACACCTAAATGAAGTTTGACAAAGTACTGTATATTTACTTGTGTAATGTGCGCCTCTGCATATTTTACATACCCAATACTTTTGAAAGAAAATTTTGGCAAAAAACAAAGATCACATAATTTTCATATCAAGATTATGAGATAATTTGAGAAAAACCCCCATGTATCCTCATAATTTTAATTTTTTAATGTTTCAGTTTAGTTATTAGCAATTTTTTTTGTTTTTCCTGAGATCTTTTTCCAACAGCTGCAGCACAGCTGTGTGCAGATGGTATTTATTATAATTGATAAAGTATAAGGGGTGCTTTTTTACACTGAAAATTTCTTATTCATAGCAGAATGTTTTGTTGAATAAAACAGTAAAAGAGCAGATGGTGAAATTAATCTTAAAGCACTTTGGTAAATTTTAAATTAATAATATTTCGCATATTATTCATAGAAATGTGTGATCAATTGAATAATCATTTTTATCTAATTTGTTTTTTGAATTATCCTAAATAGAAATAAATAATTTTAATTAGCTCAATTTGACATAAAAACATGCTTTTCCACGTGTCTCAGTGACTTTTTCCTCCTACGTGGCAAGCAATTGTGTATGTATATAAAATTTTAAGAAATCTTAAGTTTCGTTATTGAGAAAAAAAAAAGGTTGTATGCAAAATGAAAAAAAAAAAGACTATAATTAATCAACATATGAAATGTGTTTACTTAAAAAAACAATACTAAAGCGCTTATGCACAGAGCATGAACAGATTACAGAGAGTGTGTTTACACATATTGAGAACGATTTTAACAGCAAAAATAAAATACATAAATTAAAACAATTATGTTTTAATGTGTTCAACCTGGTAGCCCATGTTGTGGACTATCATATTGCAGTGGGATTTTCAAGATAGTAGGGCTTTTTGTAAAACTGGAAGTGGAATTTTGTTCCATTCCTCCACCACACATTTCCAGAGTCCACTCAACGTAGTTGGTCGGTGTTTTGCAAGAACTTGTTTTAATAGTCCAAAAGCACAGTAATCCATTGGTGAAACATCTGAGGACTTGATTGGAATATGATTAAACGGCATACACTTGATTCCAGTTTCTCTTGTCAATTTTTCGAGAAATGCGACTGTACTTTTGGATGTATGGCTGCTCGTTTTATACTTGGTGGAACTCAACACTTTTAACGTCCATAGGATAACGTTTTGGAATTTCTTCTTTAAAAATAGGAGTTAGAACATTGTTTTGATAATAAGTAGAGTTAATTTTGACATTTTTCTTAATTTTTCTACTCTTTAATTTATTGTTGTAGGAGATTCCAGCAATCACTATAAATCCTTTAGAGAAACTTTCTTTGCAGTGTTTGAACCAAAGTTTTTAAAGTCTTTTTAGCCTCTTTTTTGGTAATAAATCAACTTTTTTTTAATTACAGTCATTTAGATAAATCCACACTTCATCAATTGTGACAATTTTTTTCCACTTATCACTTGCTAAAGGATTTTTATATAACAGAATAGAAATAATTCTCTTCAGAAAGAACAAATATATAACCTTCAAGCTGTTTTTTTCGCGTGCCATTTTGGTAGCAGACAATATTTTTTTGTAGCAGCCAATATTTCAGTTAACACGTTATTACATGTTGCCAGATTTTATCCCCTGCTGTTTCTCGTTTTTTAAAAATTTAACATCAAAATCATTCCTAATATGTGTAAACACGTATTTTACATGCACATGTGGATGGATGATGCAGTTGTTCCATAAAAGGAGGAGAGAAGATTGGCCCAGGGACTTTTTTCGGACCGATTCAGGGGAGAGCTGGCTTGGAGCAGAAAATGACGACTGCGGGACTTTCGATGACTGAGTTTTTCAGCAGAGATTTTGCTGCCAGTGGAGGGATGAGAGAATTCTATTGCCACTAGTAGTTTGGATGCAAAGAGCTGGATGATTAGATTTGATAAACATTGAGTAGTGGGGGATCTCAAGAGCGATTTTTCATGATGTTTGGATGGCTACTGGAAGACGTGATGGTGTTCCATGAATAAGTGTGTTAAATATGTAAACCAAGAATAACTTTATAAGGTACCTTATTTATGTTTTTTTTTTATTTCTCCAGAGATCACAATTTAATATATTAATTTAAAACATGCTTCCCAAGATATAATATTCTCTTAAATTAGATCATTTCAACTGTATCATTAAATTTCTATATGTAAATAAACTGCTGAAATTTAACTTTAAATATGTATCTGTTTTAATATCTTCTATCTAACAGCAGCTTGTGTTTCCCCCCTTTGTTTATATATCAGATTATTAAAAAAAAAAAGGAAATTACTATACGAGGATTTATTCTTATGATTTAATTTTCTGATTTTAATCATATTTTGTTATTTTCGGCCAATTTCAAATTCCTTAACAAATGCTACATAAATTTCATGCATAGGTGTTGGGGATAGCGACACAAGACATTTTTGGTGCCATGACCTTTTACCTTTTGCAATGTCCGACACTCTTAATGGTACAATAATCTATACTTTAAAACATCTAGCAGACTCTTCAAATTAAAATTGAGACAAACTTTTGAACTTTGCATTACTAGCCTACAGAACGGTTTACAATGCTGCCATTAAAGATACCCCAGCTCATCTGGTTTATGGTAGGGACTTAATTTTACTCGTGAATCTCATAACCAAACCAATTTAGAGATCCTATGCAGATACCATGGAACTTAGTGAGGATATTCAATTAAGGTTAGGAAAAGCTTTTAATATTGTAAAACAAAATTTAATTAAAGCAGCAGAAAAACAAGAATAATATTGTTTGAAGTCTGTTAATGATGAAAATTTACAACCTTGCACTCCTGTACAGTCCTGTAGTAGTTAACTTAGACCTTGATATAAAATGTATAATGGTTAAGAATGTATTTTTGGGTTTCAGTATTTTAATTTTCAAAGTGGGTATGATTTTTAAATATTACAGAAAAAGCTAAAGTCCTGAAAGTGACTTTCAGAAATGAATTGAAATGGTTAATATTAACATTTTTTTTCCATATTTTGATTAGAAAAGTAGATGCAGATTTAAAAAAAAAAGCAGAAAAAAAAACCAAAGTGTCATTTGGAAAATATTTTTTTTGAAACAGTTAATATTAATATTTTTTAAAACTAATTATACTGTTGGAAAGAAAAAAGTGCATTAATCAAGCAGGTATTTTTAGCTATTTTGTATTTCATTAGGAAAAGTCAATTTCTTCTGGAAAGATTCTGAAATTAGTCAATTGGAAATATTATTCTGGATAACTGGTTTTCTGGTTAATTGGTTTCTGGATAAATGGTTCTATACTGTAAACTGAAAAGAATACATAGTAGCACAATGCAGTTTTCACAAAAATCCACATAAACATATGTTATTTTTTTAATAAGAATTTCATTGCTAGAATATTTAATTTGTCACTGATAGTGCTAAAATGGTTCCAGAGTTGCTGCCAGTCACTATTTAAATCATCATGCAACAGAAATTCTCTTTGATGCTATACAGAGTGTTGTACCACATCTGATGGTCATTCTCATTATTGACAGATGTCACACTGAACATTTGTAATCCTACCTGCATAGTGAACTGTGCGGAGCCACTATATTGCTGACACAACTGAAGTGTTACTTGTTGGTGGTAAATGTAATTAAGTAAATCTGCAGATCAGGAGCCTCAGTGTCAGATCTCAAAGTCATTGTTTTTTAATCTCACTTTTCATATTATTTATCATTTTAAAATTCGCAAGTTATTTTTTTTTTTTTATATTAATGCACATTTATAGACATATAAAATACTTTGGAGGTTTCAGAAATTAGAAGTGTTAAATTAAACACGGTTTATGCAATGATATTCTGAAATTCTTATGAACTCTTTATTCATTAATTTTTTAGATAAAAAAATAAACTTGTATCAAAATAAACTCTCATTTATGTCAATAAAATACTAAAAACTCCCGAAAATAATTTATTTTGCTAATAAAATATCGCAGAAAAATAGTGCGAGTTACTTGAGTTTTATTATTTTTATATTCTTTGAAATAGGGTTGCTAAGGAACTAATATATTAAAAAGCAAAGTAAAAAGAAATTAATTTTAAAATTTATAAAAAATATGAAAATAAATTGTTTTATATTTCCCGAACAGATGCAAAAAATGTTCCAATAATTTAAACAATTAATTTCTAAATTCTAATAAATGTATCGGCAATTTTTCAAAACTATTGGATATATTTAAAACCTCCATATTGAAAATTTATTATTAGTAATTTTACGTTTAAATCCCTTATTCAAATATGTGATTTTTATTTCAGTTAAAAATGAAATTTTTAAAAATCGTCTGCATTACCATAGGAAAGCATTATGACCTAAAACGAAATATTCTATATATTTTTAACAAATGAACCAAATGTAACTAAAAACTATACAGCTAATTCCGGGTACCTCACCAACATACCTACCAAAAATCAACCTAATCGGATCATTTTTGCCGCAGTTATTGCGGAACAGACAGACAAACAGACAGAATCCAAAAACTTTTCGCATCTCCACAGTGACCCTTCACTGACGTTTCGGCAATTATTCTGGCAATAAAATTTTCATAAGTGAACAAACCCCATGCCTTTTTGTGCATTTCTATGAAAACTGCATCAAGCTACTATCCACACTTTTCAAATTATTAAATTTTCACTTTTTCTGTTACTTTTATATTACCTGGTAATTTTGGAAAACAGAAATGAGAGGGAGCAACAAAAAGAGATTAATGTTATAGCATAAAATGAAGAGTATAGAGTCATTTAAAAAGATAAATTAAATTCAAACATGAAATAAATAGTATAAAACATAAACAAAGTCAGATATATTAATTATTAAAATTTCAACAATGCTCACTATTTAAAATTGACTGGATATCAGTTTTCAAATTAGTATTTTCTTGAAAAGGCTTGTTATCATCGTTGTGTTTATTATCTAGTACTTTGTCTTGAATGCTACTACTCTTGAATGTTTCAGAATGCATATTGTCCACTGCTTTGCTAAAGCTTTCATCTTTATTTGCAGTTGTGTTTGGCTTATTACCATCTTTACCATGCAAATGAGACACTACTAGAAAATATTTTCAATTTAATAGTATAAATAAATTTGAAAAACACAAATTTTTTATATCATTTTATGAACTTGCAATAATAATAATAATAATAATACATACAGGATGTGATAAAATAAAAACACCAATCCATAGTGAATCTGCAGTTTAACCTGCAGTTTGCAGAATAGATGGTCAGAACAATAAATTTAAATATGGCTCGTGATTGGTGGATATTTTCACATAGCATTTAAAAGAGATTCTGAGCGCATTCGTCTAGTTCACAAAACTTTTGAACTATGGACGAGAGGAAGAATGCTTTCTGACTTCAAAAGAGGCCAAATTGTAGCTTATAACAACATTGGAATGTCACTTTAAACAACATTGGAATATCACTTTAAAGAATTGCTGGTAAAATTAAACGTCCAAAGACTGTCATTGTTTTTTTATTTCTTAAAGAATCCAACTGCTTATGGTACTGGAAAATCTACAGAAAAACCTAGAATTCTTTCAAAATAATCCAAAAGTTTGATTGTTTGCATGCAAAAGAAAGGCAGCAACGAAAATTGGAAGTCAGATAAAGATGCCAGTATCAGAATGAACTATAAGAAGAGCAATAAGAAAGTCAGGAATCCTTAAATATGTAAAATCATGTGAGTGTCTGTGTTTAACATCTGGCCATAAAAAATCCTGCATTCAGTTTGCAGAGAAACATTTGAAGCAACAAACAAATTGGTCTAAAATTGTTTTCAAAAAGGAAAAGAAGTTTAATTTTGATGCCTCAGGTGATGTTCATTTATACTGGCATAACCTTTAAAAGGAAAAGGATGTATTTTCCATGTATTAACTAAGTAGAGGCTCTCTAATGATTCAGACTGTTTTTTACTCGGGAGATAAGTGTAGAATTTCTTTTCTAGAAGGACAACAAAATAGACACACCTATATTCACAGGTTAGAAAGCCATTTGTTGAACCAGGGTTAAAAAATTGCTGACATTAACTAAATTTTTCAACAAGACAATGCCTCAATTCACTCTGCAGAAGACACAAAGAAGTGGTTTAAAGATAAGATTTCCACACCTGATTGGCTAGCCAACAGCCTAGACCTAAATCCCATGGAGAATGTTTGAAGTATTACAGTGTGCAATATCTACTGAAAAAATGGTTAAATGGTCCAGTATAACTCAAAAGCAGAAATAAAATCTGGAATTTGTGAAGCATGGTATGTTTTGTCACCTCGACAAGTTTGAAACCTTGTAAACTGTATGCCATTGAAATTGTTAAACATAAAAGTAGCACAATTAATATGTAATATTTCTATAGTTTAGAAAAATCTATTCTGTTTTTATCATTTTGCTCCTATTGCATATCCAGTGAAAATGCAATTTATTATACTGTAATAATAACAATTGGTTTACAATGTTTTCTTTATGTTTATATTGCCTATTTTGTTTGATAAAATCAATTTATATGGTTTATGTGTGGATTAATATAATTATATTTATTATTAAGTCAATTAAATGATTGTTCCTATCATTTTGCACCCCACTATATAAGACTTTTCCAATCCAACAAAATGCTTGAGTATAATTTAATAAAAATTTACAAATTAAAACAGATTAAGAGCAATTATCAAGGAGAATATTTCAAAATTGTGGCAAAAAGAACATCATTTCATAAGCTACTCCATAATTTTTATAAATTACTCTAATAAAATAATAATAAATGATCCTGACAAGGTACATCACTAGTACATGAGATTGCAAAATTCTATAATATTTGAAATAATGATGGTAGAATTAAAGCAATGTTTCACATGAATCAGGATATGTTAAAATAAAAAAACATCATTAATAGTGGACTGACAAATGAACAAATAGAAGGCCGGATTTGCAAATGCATCGACCATTGTGGAGGTGGAAGAAATAGTACTAAAAATTTCTAAACATTATAGATGTTAAAATAAACAATCAGAAAAAAAAAAAAACTAACAGTAGTAATGCATGTTAGTAATAAAGGATTTTTGAGTAAAAATAAATTAGGAAAAAAAATAATACTGTTATTTTCAGATTTCACCATTGCCTTAATTGTTTGAGGAGGATTAATACCATGACTCTTAAAGTTGGATATATTAGCTGTAAAATATAGGAAAACAAGTTTTAAAACTCAAGGAACACTATTTTAAACAAATAGCTCATTCTGTCATAAATGAACAGGAGTCGAGAGGAATAAATTTATAAGTAAGAATTTCAAAGAAAGACAAAACAACAATACATAGCAGCTGACAACAATAAGAGATGTCTTAAACACAGAAAAAGTTAGATTTTCAAGGCATGTACATAGTAGCAATAGCATAGCAGCATGTGCATAGTTTCAAATATGTACATAGTAGCTGATAGGAATGTAATGATATTCAGCAATATTCAGTATTTGGCATATTTGATCCTTTTGCCAAACATTCAGTTGGCCGAATACTGAACAATAGTTGGTCGGGTATTTTTGGCTATTTAGCCGAATACATTCAGGATCAGACAAGTACTTTTAACTTTTTTTTAAAATTTAAATTAAATTAAATTAAATAACAGTAATTTTTTAACTTTTCTCAAAACCACATTGGGTGTTTTCTGACACATCCACAAAGCTATTTTCATTCGTAAATGCACAAAATTTTCAGCTATTTTGATTCAGATACTAAGAAATCAAACAGAATTTTTTATAAAGGCTTAAGAGAGTAGTGTCAATGTTGGAGATTTAAACCAATTTTATAGAAACAACTGTCAGAGAAAAGTCTTCATTGAAGAATAATCAATTACAACTCACGATGCAATACATTTATAGTAAAATGAAAAACACCATTCAATTCTAAAGCACTTGGATTGTGTGGCTCTGTGATTGCGTCAGAAAAATCCGCTCTGTTCAGCAGTATTTTTTAATTTTTACTTATTTATTTTTTAAGAACAGCCTTAAAGATATTTAATACAAAATATATTACAGAAAATTCAAGATTATTCATACTGTTGGTCACAATTTTTGTGTGTACTTTCAATATGTGTTCAGTAAGTTGTAAAACTTTGTGTTGTGCACATGCTGGCTCAATTGTTAAAAGTTTTGTTAAATATATATATTCTACATTTTACAAATTTGTTGACCATTAGCAATACAAACATGTCACAAAAAAATTTACTTGACTAAGAGCTATTTCAAGAAGTGTCTCATTGTGAATCATGGCAGTGAGTAAGCACTCATTAATTCTGTATGCCAGAGGGATAAAATTATCACTAAATAATAGAAGTGAAGAATTGTCTTTGTATTTTAATGGAAGAATTAACTTACCATCCTGACTTACAGAAAGTCAATTTAATACATCTAAGTATAAAAGAATAAAATGCAAATTTTTAATATTTTGTGACAAAAGAAATTTTCTAAATAAAAAAATTAATTTAAAAAGCACATTTAACAGTGGTAATGAGTTCTTACATTAAATAAGATATATATGAATTGCATGTTCTATAAATTAAACTGTGCAATTAGTAATTCAGACTTTATAAAAGTCAAATTTTATTATTAGCATGAAGGTGTTTGAAATATTTCAAAAATATTATATAAATTAATATGTATAATCAACATATATAATCAAAATGCATATATTTTTTAAATGTTACTATTCAGCCTATAATTTGGCCAAATTTTCAGTATCCAACCAAGTCACTATTCTTTACATCCCTAGTAGGTGACAGTGATAAAAGTTGTCTGAAGCACAGGTAAGTATTCAGATTTTCAAAGCTGAGAACAATATAGGGTATCTCAAGCACAGCTGAGTTAAAACCTCCTTTAGGGGACACGTATATTTAAGAGACAATGCTAAAAAGTCCTAGTTCCTTCAAATAAGGAGTATAATGCATTTAAACTCCAAGCAAAAGACCTTCCACGAGTGGTGAAATTAATATGAATAATGTAGTAGAACACTGTGGATTAATTTAATAAGGTGAGCAATAAAATATAAGAGCTGTGAGAATTGTATTAAGAACTGTAGAATTTCTATTATTTAGACATCATAAAATTATATAGTACTAGCCTTGTGTAAATTTCAATACAAGATGCAATAACACTTACAAAATTTTTCTTTCTTCTTCTTCTTCTTCTTTTTTTTTTTTTTTTTTTTTTTTTTTTTTTTTGTCAATTGAGAGAAAATAAAATAATTAAAATTGTTATAAATAATTAAAATTGTTTTGTGCTTTAATTCAGAGAATCTTAATTGTTATCTGATGAGTACTTATTTAAAAACAGAAAATTAAAATACAGTAGTAAAGCAGCTGTCTCAATTATCAGAAGTAAAATTAATGATATTTTTTTACATTTGTTTTGACATTTTGTCATAATTATACGAGTGTCCCAATTAAACAATGTCCCAAATAACTGGAATCTACTGCACATCGTTAATTATAGATATTTAGTTAAAAATAATTTATAATGAAGTTATTTTTAAAAAAAATGGATGCAGTATCAAGATGAAATTCATTAAAATGTTATTTATGCTAGCATTATCTTTGCATGTGTTTAAAGTTGAATGAATACTATGTAGGTTATGTATGTCATTATAAAAAAAAAAAAAAAAAAAGCTATTTAAAAAAATATAATTTTGCTATATTGCTAAAAATATTAATTACGGAAACATAAAAATGAGGCCCTAGGTACATAGATATTTGTTTATATATATGTATTTATAAATATAAAGATGTATATTGCAATAGCAGGGGTCTGTCCAGACTTTTTTCTCAGGGTCCTGTTTTTGTGAAATTGTGAACAACTTTTTATATTTGTGAAAAATTTAATCATAATTTTGTGAATTTGAAATAGTTGTTATATTCAGGTTCTTGTTTATGCATTTTTAAGAAGATATATGGATACAAAATACATATGTTTTTTTATATATGTAAAAGTGACAGATCAGATTTTACTTTTAAATGATTAATTTTGTGAAATGTTTGGTTTAAAGATGGAAAATTTTTGTGAAAAACCTATTTTTAAGACAAAGAATTTTGTGAAGGGTCCTGTTTTAGGGAAAATAATTTTGTGAAGGGTCCTGTTTTAGGGAAAATAATTTTGTGAAGGGTCCTTTTTTTAAATGAAAAATTTTGTGAAGAGTCCTTTAAAGGACCCAATTTTTTCCTAAACAGATCCCTGAATAGGAAAAAGTGAACTCACATAATATTTCTGCTACTAATGCGATTCATTTTAAAAAGTATACTGGAGACATTTTTTGTCAATGAAATAAGAATAACAATATATCATAAAGAAATATACCTATTGTATGTTTATTTCTTTGTTTTTTCCATCTTTTATTAGGTAGATTTTTAGGTGGAACACTAAAACCTTTGTAATTAGGTAATGATTTAACAGTACACACTTTTCTCACTGGCACAGACAAAACTTGATCATCTTTAACTGTCAGCTCAGATTGGTGGACTTTATCACTGTGAATATTATCATGACACACAGGTTCAAATCCACCTAAAACATCTTGTTCCATTTGCATCTGGTACAATTCTTGTCTTTTCTTTTGTCTGTCAATAATGGCCTTCAACTTGTTGTCTGTAAGAATAAAAAACGTTTTTAAAAAATTCACAAAATCTCTGATAATTTGTAATTGCAAGTTAGATTAGTTAAAAAAATAAATAAATAAACAAATCTGACTATGACTATAATATATATAAGAATTTATAGAGAGTAAGTTAAACTAAAAAATAAATACCACATTGAGTTTTTTTAAACAAATTTATTGATTTCATTGACAGTGGCCCACATTTATATTCGAACACTTTTGTCTTTGAAATTTTCATGTAGAAAATATCTATTTAATATTAAAGGATCAGCTTCAGGTTTCTTTTTCACATGTACTCTTATTTATATATTTTAAGATTTGCCACTTATTATAGAAATATATTTCAAACATTTTTTTAATAGAATAATTTCATTTCAAAGTATAAAAAATGAACTCATATAAGTATTCCAACATTTGTAAATTTGGATTTTGGAACATTTTTTTCATTTTATATAAAATTTGATTTAAGAAATATTGTCTGCTGTTTTTAGTAATTTGTTCTATAGCAAAATATGTTTACAATTTCAATTTTAAAGCAAGCATGGCAAATTGTTACAAAAAAAATACATGCTCTATTCAAAATCTTATTATACTGCATTTTAATGCTGGTAAAAGTATTCAAAACATCTCAAAAATCCTTTTTGTAAAACACTCAACAGTATTTGATGTAATAAAATGATGGAAATTGCATAGAATAACAAACATTTATTTGAAATCTTGAGAATCTTTTAAGTTATCTGATAGAGATTAAAGGTTTATCCTGAAGAAAAGCAAGAAAAATCCAACATTTCCTATCATAAAACTTTAAAGTGAACAGGAAGAAAGGTTTGGAATCAAAGTTTTCCTCGAAACTGTCAGATATGTCATCAGAGCATATGGGTACAATGACGTAACTGCCAGAAGAAAATTCATTAATAAGAGATAAAAAAAAAATTGCATTTAGCATTTGTTCAATCAATGGTAAACAAAGATTTGTCTTTTTGGAATAACTTTATATTTACTGATGAGTCACAATTTAATATCTTTGCATCGATTGGAAAAATTATTGTTTGGCAAAAACCAAATGGAGAGCTGAATCAAAAAAAAAAAAAAAAAAAAAAAACTAAAGCCTATTGTTAAGCATAGAGGTTGAAGTGTGATGGTTTGGGGATATTTTGAAGAATTTGGAATGGGAAGTTTGGTTTTTGTAGAAAATACTATGGATCGATATAAATATTCTAAAAGAAAATTTAAAAGAATCTGTGCAGAAACTTAGGATTCCAAATAAATTCAAATTGTACCAGGATAATGATTCACACATATTGCATTAAATGTTCGCTTATGGCTGCTTTACAACTGTCCAGAAGTTATTAAAATCCACAAAATGTATTTCAAATACATGTATTTTCGATACTGCCCAGCTCTGTCCGGAATACATGTGTGACTCCAACCATTCCGGATAAATCATATATTCTAATATGAGCAAATCTTGTGTGTGTGGTTATATATATATAATATATATATATGCAAATTTTATCTTAACAAGAACGAAAAATCATGCATCAAGCATAGATTATCTAACACTTTCCAATGCTTCAAAAATAATTTTACAAATCATTACCGTTTAATAAGCTGAAAGATAACATTTAAGTAAACAATTTGGAAAGCGCATAACATATTTAAGAAACGTAATTTCAGGAATTTCCAACATATACAATTTTCGGGAAAATATCTGAATACTTTTATTCAGCCCTGTATATGATCTATAGATTTGTATATATACTACATAGGATGCTAAATTTTAGTTTAGCAGCGATGCTGCGGACGTGCTATAGCGCATAAAATTGAAGTTGGGATGCAAAAAAATATTTCTTACGTGTCCCATGGGACGCAAAAAATAGTTCTTACGCGTCCCATGGGATGCATAAATTCTTCAAAGAATCGCGAAATCCGTCCAAGGACCGCGAAAAAACGGTGAATTTCATCGAAGGATCGCTGAACAAAAAAGCAAATTTCGTCGATGAATCGAAAAAAAAAGGCAGATTTCGTAGAAGAATCGCAGAAAAAAGACTAATTTCGTCAAAGAATCGTGAAAAAAAAGTGAATTTCATTGAAGGATCGCGAAAAAAATGCAAACTTCGTCAAAGAGCCGCAGAAAAAAAGGCGTATTTCGTTGAAGGATCGTGAAAAAACGGCGAATTCTCTCGAAGGATTGCGAAAGAAGCACATTTCGTCAAAAAATCGCAAAATTCGTCAAAAAATCGTCAAAAAATGGCGAATTTCGTTGAAGAATCGCAGAAAAAAACGCGAAATACATTAAAAGATCGCAGAAAATGGCTAATGTAGTCAAAGGGCCATGGAAAATCGTGAATTTCGTCAAAAGGCCGTAAAAAAACACGAGTTTCATTGAAGGATCGCGGGAAAATGCGAATCTCGCCTAAGGACCATGGAGAAAACGCCAGCTTCGTCAAAGGATCGTGGATAAAACTGCTAACTTCGTTAAAGATTCACGGAAAAAAGGCAATATTTCGTCGAAGAATCTGAAGAAACGGCAAATTTCATCGTCGGATAGCGAAAAAATGGCACATTTCGTCGAAGGATCAAGAAAAAACGACGCATTTCGTCGAAGGATTGCAAAAAAACGGCACCTTTCGCCAAAGGATCACCAAAAGAACGGCAAATTTGGTCGAAGAATCGCCAAAAAAAACGGCAAATTTCGTCGAAGAATCTCGAAAAAACGGCAAATTTCATCGAAAGATCTCGAAAGAACGGCAAATTTCGTCGAAGGATCACCCAAAAAAGACAAATTTCGTCAAAGGATCTCGAAAAAAGGTAAACTTCGTCGAAAGAGCTCGAAAAAACGGCAAATTTCGTCGAAGGATCGCCCAGAAAAGACAAATTTTGTCAAAGGATCTCGAAAAAATGGTAAACTTCGTTGAAAGAGCTCGAAAAAACGGCAAATTTCGTCAAAGGATCGCCAAAAAACAGCAAATTTTATCGAAATATCTCGAAAAAAACGGCAAATTTCGTCGAAGGATCTCGGAAAAAACAGCCAATTTCAGTGAAGGATCGCCTAAAAAAGACAAATTTCGTCAAAGGATCTCGAAAAAACGGTAAACTTCGTCGAAAGAGCTCGAAAAAACGGCAAATTTCGTCGAAGGATCGCCCAGAAAAGACAAATTTCGACAAAGGATCTCGAAAAAACAGTAAACTTCGTCGAAAGAGTTCGAAAAAATGGCAAATTTCGTCAAAGGATCGCCAAAAAATGGCAAATTTCGTCGAAAGATCTCGAAAAAAAAACCCGGCAAATTTCGTCGAAGGATCTCGGAAAAAACAGCCAATTTCGGTGAAGGATCTCGAAAAAACCGCAAATTTCATCGAAGAATCGCAGAAAAAACGCGAATATCGTCCAAAGGCCAAGGAAAAAATGCAAAATTCACTCAGCCTGAAATCGACTCGAATCAAAAGTAGAGTTAATCTGACCTAGAACAACAAAAATAGTGCTGAGAGACGATCCCCCCCCCCCCCCTTTCTGTTGTAACGTAACTAGGGCCGTAGCTAGGGGGGTGCCAGGGGGAACTCAGCACCCCCTGAAAATTTTTGAGACCCCCCCCCTGGGAAAGTTGCCAAGGCCACCAAATGAAATTCTGTTTCAAAAATCCAAATGAATCTCTGTTCAAAAATTGAACTTAGTTTTGGGGGCTTTTTACAGATTTGCACAAATACTAAATTGTGGTATTTGTTTAAAGACTGCAAAAAAGTGCTTCAATAGGCGCACATCCTATCTGCACATACTCAGAATTAGCAACCTTTTGCTGATGCAAACATTTACTTTTGCATTAGTTATATACTGAAATTTTTCATTTTGCAGCTTTTTCATTATTAGCATAAAACAAAGTTATTCTAATGAGTTATAGCCAATTTAAATACAAGTGCTTTTAGCTTTTAAGCAGACACAAAAATAATTTTAAAATGCAAAACACACCCTTGATTTTTCCAATGTTTTTATCATATAAAAACATAACTTTAGAATCCTTAAGGGCAGGGAATATTCAGAAAAAAATTAAAGGTTGCAACTCTTTTGAAATAGGTGAACTGTCAGCTTTTTATTTACTTATTGATATCATCACTTATTATTTCACTAGTATAATTATACACTGAAAATTTTCATTCTGCAGCCAGTGATGTAGAAGTAAAAAAACCAGAAGGCATACGCTTTAGGCAGAGGGTATACCCTAAAAAGTATATGCTATAGTGTTTTTGACAATAGGGTTTATGGTATACCTTAAAATAATCCAGAAGGTATACTGCGTATCCACCGTATATCCTCCATTACATCCCTGTCTGCAGCCTTTACTTTTCTTAGCATCAAATAAAGTTATTATAAACAATTTAATAAGAAACATAGTGCCTACAATATGAATATGCACTAATTTACCTTTCTATATAATACTTTGATCATATATATCGGTGTTTGTGCATGCATGTGTCAGAGTGAGAGAAATAGTATGAGCCCCCCTTACATTTTCTTGAGCACCCCCTAATTTTTACTTCTAGCTACATCCCTGAATGTAACCTTTCAGAAAATTTGCTGTGAATTTCAGAAAATATTTTTTAAAATTCAGAATGACTCCTGAAACTTCTTTACAAAGAAAATGTTTGATTCCAACACTGATCTATGCTGACAAATAATCCAATGAGAAGTTTAATCAAAGCATCCATTCATTCAACAAAAAGTGCCCCTTTACTCAACAAAAGTATTCTTTTATCCAACAAAAATGTCCTTTTCAATAAATCCGTCCCCCCCCCCCCCCTTTTAAAAGAAATGCAAATATTAGTGATACTTGTTATCTTCTACACTCAAATAATCATTATTTTATAATTAAGCATTTACATTTAAAAAAAGGCAAAGAAAATTTCTCTTCATAGTTCTTTAAAAAAAAAATCTTATTTGATTGAGAAATACTGGTTTTAATTATTCATTATTTAATTATTATCAAACAATAACTATTGCATTTCTCTTTTCCAAATAAACAAGTTTCACTTATTCCTTTAAAATATGAATTTGAATTATTATGAATGGGGACCCGCTTTTATAAAAAAGGGACCCAGAAATTTGAAAATCCTGGGTCCCTAGGACCCAGGATTTTTAGGATCCAGTGACATCACTGTTTAGTTAGGAAACGCGTAACACAGTTTAAAATTCTCCTTCTGGAGTTTCTGTCAATAAACGGAAATGTGTTCACAAACTTATGTGCTGCCCTGTATAGGATCTACAGAATTTATACACACCACATAATAGATAAAAAGTGAGTTAAATTTAAAATCGCGTTCAGCAACTTAAAATGCACTTCCAGGAAATATTGTTAACAGACAGTAGAGAATTCTTTTGTGTGTCCCTGTAAATGAACGATGACTGCTATACACACAATATTCTGTAGTAAGCCTCTTGTAATGCACCTTAGTGATATATATAAATTTCAATGCGTTTAAAATAGTGAAACATGATGTAATTAAACCGCAAACAATTTTTCTCCATAGACGTAATGTAACGGAATTCTTTTGACTGTCCCTGTAAAGTAACTATAAGTGCTATGCACACCATATTCCATATTAAGCTTCTTGTAATGCACCTTTGTGATATATATCAATTATAATGTGTTTGAAATTGTGTAACATCATTATAATAAACCACAAATGATTTTTCCCCATAGACCGTAATGCAACGGAATTCTTTTGAGTGTCCCTGTAAAAAAACTATAAGTGCTACACCTTTCAATTGAAATAGGGAACATGCTACAAATAACCACAATAACATATAAAAATTGCAAGGCACTCCGAGCATAGACAGATGGCCAGACAAACCGAAGTCATAAACACTTTTCGACTAAGTTGGAAAGTGTTAAAAACGGCTCTAACGATTTTGACGAAACTTTGCATCCTATGATTTTGGGGCACCAGAAAACAATTGGGCTAGGTCACATATTCGAGAAAATTTGTTTAGTGGGTCATTTTGGGTCACCATGGGTCAGGGTCAAGCTAATTGTATCTAAAAAACTGTTCAAACGATTTTGACTAAATTTTGTATCCTAACATTTTCGGGCACGAGAAGACTATTGGGCTGGGTCACATGTTTGAGAACTTTCGATTAGTGGGTCAACGTGGGTCAAGTTAATTTTATCTAAAAAAACGACTAATAATTTTGATTAAATTTTGTATTCTATAAGTTTCAGGCATGAGAAAATTATTGGGCTAGGTCAATGTCCGAGAAAATTCACTCAGTGGGTCATTTTTGGGTCGATGTGGGTCAAGCTAATTTTATCTAAAAAACGGCTCAGACTATTTTGACTAAATTTTGCATCCTATGGTTTTTGGTCACTAGAAAACTGTTGGCTAGGTCGTTCAAGAAAATTCGATTAGCGGGTTATTTTGGTCATGGGTCATTATGGGTCAAGCTATTTTACCTTAAAAATGGCTCAGAGGATTTGAACTAAATTTTGTAATCTACAGTTTTAGGGAACAAGAAGGCTATTGAGCTGGGTCACATGTTCGAGAAATTTCGATTAGTGGATCATTTTGGGTCAAGCTATTTTTATCTTAAAAATGGCTCAGAGGATTTGAACTAAATTTTGCATCCTACAGTTTTTGGGCATGAGAAAATCATTGGGCTAAGTCACCTGCTCGAGAAAATCTGATTAGTGATTCATTTTTGTTTCACTGTGGGTCAAGCTAATTTTATCTAAAAAAGGCTCAGACTATTTAGACTAAATTTTGCATCCTATGGTTTTCGGGCACTAGAAAACTGTTGGGATAGGTCACATGTTCGAGAAAATTAGATTAGTGGGTAGTTTTGGTTATCGGTCATTATGGGTCAAGCTATTTTTATCTTAAACTGGATCAGAGGATTTGAACTAAATTTTGTATTGTACGGTTTTTGGACACGAGAAAATCATTGGGCTAGGTCACATGTTCGAGAAAAATTGATTAGTGGGTCATTTTGGTCATGATATTTGAACTCAAAGCTAATTTTGACCGAGTATAAGCTCAGTCTTCCCTGCTCGTGGTTCTTAACTGTATACCAATTTGATTTATTGATATGAAATGCTGATATCAACATCATAGTTTTTACATGTTTTACTTTAATATTCAATTAGTGATAATTTCACATAAGAGGTCATCCACATTAATTTTAATTACATTGTAAAAATTTTGTGATACTTTGACACTTCTCTCACCCTATGTCACAGGATGTCACACTTGAGCTATACTCTGCCTCTGTTCTGAAGTCACATTTTGTGTGATTATTAATTTAGAGCTAATCTTTTGCAAAAGAAGCTACGCTACTGGCCAAAAGTATTGCAAGATTAAAAAATTCTAACTTTATTTTTTTAAGAAGCCCTAAAAATTTATATTTTTAAAATTAAACTGATTTTTATAATGTCAATATGTTAAATTAGTTTAAAGACAAGATTTGAGTAAGTTATTGAACAAAAATAATTATTTATTTTTATAAAAAATAGAATGCAAAAAAATTTACAGACTATCAGAATTCAGCATACATTTTGGTATTCTGGAATAAAATGAAATAAACAATTTAGAGTTTACCTAGGTTCTTCTGAGCAGAAAATATTATAAATGAGTGCAATTTAACCTAACAGCATTTAATATGTTGTTGGAACGTTTAATATGTTGCTTTGATCACAACAGCCACTCTTTTAGGAATGGAATTAATAAGGTTTTGCAACACTTCTTTCGGTATTTCATAGTGCCAAATTTTAATTATGATTTCCTGAAGCTCTTATTTTGTTTTGGGATGTTCCCTGCCAATTATACTCCATAACTTCTCAGTTGGATTTAAATCTAGGAAGTTTCCTGGCCATAGGAGAACATTAATACCATGTTTTACAAATTCAGCCTAAACCTAAAATAACAAAAAACTGACATTTAATGTTTAATTTAATGAAATTTAATTTTAATTTAATGTTTTTCTTACCTTTCTCGATGTATGGCAGTATGCTAGGTCTTGCTGAAATATCTATTTCTGCTTTGGGAACAGATCATGAGCACTACAAAGCAATCGATCCTTCAGCACATTAATATACTTATCACTATTCATAGTTCCCTGTACAAAATGGAGTAGTCCAGTTGACTTGTATGACATGCAACCACACACCCTTTGGCTTTCTGAGTGTTTTGTTATACGAACCAGGCAGTCTGGGCTCATGCTCTCTTTAGTTTTACGCCAAATGTAGACAGGTTTGTCAGATAATAAAGAAAATAGACTTTCGTTGCTGAACAAAACTTGTCTCCAATTTGAAATACTCCAATTTTTGTGAACAATGGCCCACTCCAGTCGTTTTTCCTGTATTGCTTTGGTCAGAACTGGTTTTTTTCCTAGGTACATGTGCCTTGAAAGCAGTTTCACGGAGGCAACAACTGGAACTGGCAATAACAGAAGTCGACTCACTGCATTCTCTTGCAAGTGTAGCAGAACTGGCAAAAGTATTTTTTCGGCATAATTGTATCAATGAAGCATCATTATGTTTCGAAGATAACCTCAGAACACCACTTCTAGGCTTTTTATCCACGATTCCCTGTGTTTTAAATTTCTTTATGAGGTGCGAAACAGTCGACTCACTGCAGCCACACTGCTTAGCAATCCAAGCATTTGAAATGCTCTCTTGATGCATTAAAATAATAGCCACACACTTCCGAGAAATTACTGCACACATTTCAAAAAGAAATGTGCAGCATTACACACTACAGCAGCGCAAGAAACCAACTGAAATTCTATGCAGTCAATTCGTATTTACAATAAACATCCGAGATGACACAATCATTGGTAAAGATTGGATCAAAAAACATAACACAATAGCTTAAAACTTCTACAATATATTGACATTTAAAAAAAAATCACTTAATATTAATTTTTTTGTTCTTCAAAAAAGAAAAAAAAAAGTTAAAATTTTAATCTTGCAATACTTTTGGCCAGTGGTGTATATATAATCTATTATCTACTGATATAAATATTATAAAATATTGTTGGTATTCTGTGTGCTTTTACTTTACAACGAAAATAACAAAATATATTTAATACTAACTAAATGAACAAATATATTTGTTTTATGAACTTTATTATGCTGCTTGCAAATAACCTTCCTAATTATTTTCATATTTTAGATGTGACATCACAATGCGCTAACCCACTCCTTTTCTCTGTCAGACCTTTTAGACCCCTTTTGAAATATGATGTAATTAATGGATGAAACCTAAATGCTTATAAAATTATCAGGAATTTAGTTTTACACATTATAGATGAATGAATTATTATGACTTATTATAAACAGGGACAAAAAAAAAAAATAATAATAATAATTCAATCATATTCATGTTTTAATAAATATAAGAGAAAAAAAGTGTAAAATCAGAATTATTTGCTAGTTCAAAAACTATTACCTGTTTTAAATTTATTTTGAAGAAAAAAGGCCTTATTTTTTGACGTCCATTCCATGCCTATATCTTCTGCATTGTTATGTAATGACCTTTTTGTACTAAGCCTTTTCTTTTCTTTATAGTAATTTTCTTGCTCACTAGTTTCAGTCGTGAAAGATTTGGAAACATCTGCACTAACCAACTTCTCTTTGGTTCCATGTCTAACAAAAAAAGGTGCCACAATGAATACATTTTTTTGTATCTTAAAGGAACAACATGATTTATTTACACACATAAAATTCATTTATTATTATTACTAATTAATAGACTAAAAGCAAAAAATAGCAAATTTTATTCTTTAAGAAAAAAATAAACTAGACAACAGCAAAAGTTCATATAAACTAGAAATAGAAAATGGTCTAAATAAGAAAGCAGATCACCATACTGTCATTTTTTAGATTTAATCCATATAACTATATCTGCTGCAGGTCATTTAATTATTTAGTTACTTCCTTTATATAAAAGTCTTGACAAGAAAAAGAAAATGGCTTTGCAAGACGAGGAAATTTTTACAAGTATTTAGTAGCAACCTATTATTTGTTTCATAAACACAATGAATTTGTTTCAATACTTCCACAAACTATTTAATGTATACCAGCAAGAACCTTTTTTATAATCAGAAGCAATTTAATACATACATAAATAAACACAATGTTTCATCAGTTGTTGCTTTTCTTCATAGATGTTCATATCATTCGACAATAGATCTCATTTCCATAAATCGAACAATGCTATTTTAAAAAGCATCAAAGCCACTATAAAAAAGAGTACTATTACAGTGATACCTCGGTTTTCGTCGATAATTTGTCCGAAAACAGTCGACAAAAACTGAGGCAATTATTTCCATATGAATCTATGTAAATCCAGTTAATTAGTTCTATACGTATCAAAAACCCATTTTATAGAGATGCATATAGTGTTTAATATCAAAATCAATAAGAAATTAATATAGTGTTCTTGGCATATGATATCAAGGGGTCACTTTCCTTTTTGGTCTTTTGGCAGTAGGACTAACTTCAAAATCACAGGACCTATGTCGCTCAATGGAACTTATAGTGGATGACGATATCCCGATTTCAGCAATCTTAATACCACTCTTGTATTTTTTAATAATTTCCTTCGCCAACTCGATCATGTTCCTGGCTTTCTTCTTTGAAGGACTGGAAACTTTCTGTGGTCCCATGATCGAGTACTCGTAATCAATAAAAAAGCACAAAAACACACTGGAAATAAACAAAATTGTTTGCTTAGACACACGGGGTGATGCACACATGATGAGAAACAACGCCACATGCACACTGAACAGGAGAATGTGTGGGTCGTCCCCTTTGTAAACAGAAAATACAGCAAGATCACCTGGGTATGCCGACGAAATCAGAGACAAATTTTTCGTGGAAAAAATCGACGAAAACCGAAGTCAACGAAAACCATGGTATTATTGTATTTACTTTAATCTGACATTATGGTAACTGGATATCTCATAGGCTAGACAGTGTGGAACTATTAAATCAGAATTTGAAAATATAAGCCTGGAGTTGGGATCTTGGTTGATTTTTAGCCTTAAAAATCCTAGGATAACTGTATGCCAAGTTCTTAGATTTTGGGAATTGTTAAATAAATAATAGTATACAGAAATCTATTTATTAATCAACGTTTACAAAAAAAAATTAAATGAAAAGCTCTAAAATTAACAAGCAGTTCCTCCATGTAATTATCATTGAAATGTTGCTTAAAATGGTTTATTCAATTAATTTTGATGAAACATTTGGCAAGAGATTAATTTTGCACCAATTGTCTAAATAGTAAAAACAAATATCTAAAATTAAAGTATTTATAAATATAATTAAAGGAAAAGCAGGGAAGTTTGATCAATCAAACCTGCAACATGAAATGGATTTATGAAGCTGAATTTATAAACAACTCGAGGCCTCACCTCATCTGTGACCAATTCATAACTTGAATTTTCAAAGCTTCCAGAATAACAATAGTTTTTAGCTAACACTTTTGGAAATTGGCTAATTAATTTCAAAACTGTCTACTGTATTGGCTAATATGCATTTTTTTTTTTTTTTTTTTTTTTTTTTTGCTGTCTCTGATTAGGTATCATTAATTGATGCATGCATTATGTACTTTTAAACAAAAGAAATGCAGCCTTTCTCCAGCTAAGTGTTACTAGTGATAGTTGAGTTTTATTAAAAAGTAATTTCTGACTAGGACTTGTGAGAAACAAGCTTTTGCTAATAAAAACAGTCTTTTCCAAAATAACTGTTAATCAATAATAATAAAGATAAAAGTTTGTCTGTGTATGTGTGTGCTGTGTTCTGAAGAGACCACTGCACACAGAGCTAGAAGATTTGACAGAAGATAGCTGTATGTTGAAAGTTATGCACATAAGACAGTTTTTGGAATTTTTTATAATTAGCCGAGATATTAATGAAAAACCCTAATGAGAATAACAAAAAAGGTAAGCTTCCTTTGTTCCATCAATTGTTGTATTTCTCTGAACTTTCTTCAGATTTTCATGCAAATAAAAGCGAAACTTTCATTTTCATTTTGAAATTATGGTTGACAAGTCTCTCATAGGAAGAAAAACACAAAAATTTTTGTCGTACCTTCCCAGTTCTACCAGTATCCTTCATTTTAAAAAAATATATTAATTTTTACTGAAGTTCTCTTCAGTTTTTAAGTTTTCAATTTTTCTGCATTTTGAAACTTTCCGGGCAGAAACACAAACACACACACACACACACACACAAAAAAAAAAAAAAAATACCCATTTATTCCAGGTACCTTTCCTTTCTAACAGTGTATTTAAAAAATATATATACTATACATTAATATTTACTGCATTTACTAATTTAATTTTTTTTTCTGGAGTTCGATTCTAATGATCCTCTCCTCCTCCTTTATATTTGTTGAACTGAAATCAAGTACAGTTAGCAAAGTTGGTAGTGAAAGTCTTAAAGTCCTTAAAAAACAGGCAAATTGATTAGAGACATCCTTTTTAAAATACTTTTAAACAGCACATACATTTAAACGGACATTTAGAATTAAAAACTAAGATTTGCTTTAAATTATCTTATACTTTTCAGCATCTCTAACTTTTACTAAGCTGCATGCACGGTAAGCATACTGGTACTGCTTTCTTTGAAAAAAAAAAAAAAAAAAAAAACATTACACAAGAGAAACCAACACCATATACTTTGATTTTCAACCAAAGTCTTAAGAAGCATCTACTTCTTACATATGCATGAATATTTTACCAATTTGATGAGACTGGAGTTGCCAAAAGCTTCTTAGAAAATTAAAGAGAAAAATGAATGAGCAAACATCGATAACATAGTGATGTCAAATTATTGAACACTCAATATGGTTCAATAGTTCTATCGTCATCCCTGTTATGATATCATATTGTCCTTTTACAACAATGAAATCACTATGGTTTCTTGAGTTTAGGTACAATAACAATATAACTCAACACTTTGTTTAGATGCAAGTAAAACTGGAAAAGAAAAATTAGCCATACAAAGGAATGAAACAAGAACTAAAATGAAAGATTCCTTTGTAAGTTGTTTCAAAATTCCAATGACATCTGAAAATACTTATTTTAGTGGTTATTTTCTTTTAAAATGCCAACAGATTCCATGCTGGTTTTCGTGTTTTATGATTCCTTTTCAAGTTTTCTGTTTTTTGTACATTTTAAAACTGTTGCATCTGCTTCCCAGATATAAATATAAAACAAAAAATATTTACTTATTCAGCGTACTTTTCTAGTTGGTATCTTTGGTTTTGAAAAATATTAATATATACTATTTTTAAAAAAAATTATTTCTAGGAAATCGATTCACATTCATTTCGCCTTTTTTGTTTTTTCTCCAGTTTTAAAATGCCATCTCCTTTCCCCAGACAAAAATACAAAAAAAAATACTCACTTATTCCCAGTACTTTTCCAGTTATAATGATGATATCTTTGGTTTAAAAAAAATATTAATATTTACTATTTCAAAAAAAAAAAAAAAAAAAAAAAAAAAAAAATTCTAGAAATTGTTTCATGGATTCTCCAGAGATTTTTAATTTTTTAAAAAAATGTTTTCCAGTACTTTTGAAGACATTGTTTCTCATTTTAAGAGAATTGTGCTTGCCCAGGGAAACCTCAATATTTTCAACACACTGGAAAATATCATTTTGCGTTTTAAAAGAGTGAGGGGCTGGAGCCCAGAAAAATTTAGATTTTTTTCAGGAACTCTTGGTTAGGATTCAAAGTTTAATATATCTAAATATCAGAAACTAAATCAGCAATCACTATAACGGGGACCCTTTAGTTTGTTTGGAAAGAATTTTGTTTAATAAATATAAAATCATTCAAATTCGAGGTTTGTTTTCAAAACACAAACAGAAGCATTTGTAGCATGCTTGGTGTATACTAGAGTCCTGCATCGGGTCGGGTTACCCGCTTTTACCCGCACCCGACCCGAACCGCGGGTCGTGTCGGGTCGGGTTGACGCATTATTTTTTTCGTTGCGGGTCGGGTTGACTTTTACTTTTTTGCTGCGGGTCAGGTTCGGGTCGGGTTGACTTTCATTTTTTGTGGGTTCGGGTTGACTTTTAACTCTTGCGGGTCGGGTTCGGGTTGACCCGCTTTTTTTAAAGTATATCCAAAATATTTTTTCAGTTGAAAAATATATCTACAATAAAATATTTATAACGAACAACTCTATTTAGCGATCACTTCTTCATTTTTTAACACATATATTTTGTACGCTTTTATCACTGAATAGTAGATATTTCCGAATAACAAACTGCTTCGACAGTAGATTCCTTTTTCGCTCAGTTGTATCTGACCCGAAACAGAAAAAGCTATTTGAAATCAATCTGCAATCCGATCCGAACATGAAAAATATTTATCGTCGAGTCGCAACCTGAGACCAGACCCAAACCCGGCACATTTCAATCGGAACACGAAATAATTTAACTCGAACTCGACCCGCAACCCGCAACGAAATAAAACAAATAGTTCATTTAAATATCATTAAGGAAAACCCTTTTTAGCTTACAGGCTATCAAAGTCTAAGAGCTACTGTGCCCACCCGATCTGTATGTATGTACGTATGTATGTACGTACATAACCCGATAATTCTGGATAGAATTATCAGATTTGGTTCAAATGTTGTATATAGGTTCATTCTGATAAGGCGCTTCCCTGATCAATTTTGGGGGTTCATTGGTTAAGTATAAAGAGAGGAAAGGGGGGAAATCCCCCTTTAATGGGTTTTTCATTCAGAATTATCCGATTTGCTTCAATTTTTATACATAGGTTCATACTGATAAGACCTCAGTAGTTTTGGGGGTTTTATTGGTTAAGTGTAACGGGGGGAACGGGGGCCTAATTCCCCTTAATAGGTATTTTATGCAGAACTATCCGATTTGCTTCAAATTTTGAAAATATTTCTTTGAAATAAGAGTATAATATTTTAAAAAATTTTCATTATACGATTAGTGTGAATAGCCTGTGAGCTCAATGCCATCAGTTTAACTGGGCACTTTTCTTTATTTAATTGAATGAATTAGTAGCATTACATTAATGCTCAGGAATTCCACTTAATCTATCTTTTTAATATTGTAAAAAAATAATAATAATTAAAAAGCATCTACTGATAAATACGACAAAATTAAAACTTTAATTATAGAAAATGTTTAAAACTCGATTAAAAAAAAAAAAAAAAAAAAAAAAAAAAAAAAAAAAACACTGACTAACCATCTTAAAAGCAGAACGCATGTCGAAAAAATCTAGTTAGTCATTCTTCACTAATCCGTGGTTTGAGGGCAAGAGCAAAACATTTATATATTTATTGTTAATATGTTACTGTTTCTTGTTTACATTTAGTATAATTTTGCCTGTGTTTAATATATCTTTGTTCATATCTTTTACTTAAATTTAATTCCTTCGTATAACATTAATGGTTAATTCAAAAGTTTTTTTTAAAACTGTATTTTAATAGCGACCGCATCTAACAAAAGCTTTAATACTGTCTAAAAATATAAATGCCATATATTTATACATGTAAATAATAAATAGAATATTTCCATTCCTTGCAACTGCAGCCAATATACCCCCCCCCCTTCCTCCAAGCTTTAAAACAATTAAAGCAAGTATGTGTGTAGGGGAGAAGGGAATTTTTTTTCATATCATACATAAGCAATAAATGCGATAACTTTTTGAGTGATATACACGCATATATATATTTTTTCATTCAGTTGGCAAAACTTCTCAAATGGATTAAAATATTTTTATAATTAATATTTAATTAATATTTTTAATTATTTTTATAAATTCATCTAATGTAAACTTGTATATTCATATTCATATTGAGCCGGTGAAACGAGCTCGAGAAATTAGTAAAACGTGTGAGCAGATAATACATTTTCCGCTCTACATCTATTTTATAATCATAAGTAACTCGTAATTAATTACGCATTCCCCTTCTTTAGAATGTCTTAAATATAACTACTCCATTTAATAGATAATATATCCTATCAGTCTGCGAATATATCAGTTTATGTCCCGAGTTGTAAATAAACAGAAATGGTAGAAAACTGAAACTCGTTTTCAGCTGGCGTCTTATAATTGAAGTTCAAGATCGTTTTACTCTTTTTATTTATTCTTGGTAACGTCCAGGGATGAAAGTGTTTTAGTTTTCTGGATGTAAATAAAGCATAAGCAACTTAATGGTGTTTATTTCACTAGAGAGTTCTAAGTGGGTACCACCAATTAAACGTTGCCTGGTACTTGGATATTACTTATACTGACAGATTCTTGTTTACATGGGTTTTTGGATGCAACATATTATATGAATTGGTGCGAGAAGTTTCTCACTGTTTTACTCATTTGAAATCTAGTAGTTGAAGAGGATAAGTCGATCGAGAATGTCTAACGACGATATAAAGAAAAAGATAGACGAAGAAGAATATTTCTTAAAACCAAAAGTTGGAAAATCAGAAATATGGAAAAGATTTAAACAAGTTTTTGATAAAGACGATGTTTTAGTACCGGATGTTATAGCTTGTGATAACTGTCACAAAGTGTTTCGTTTTGACAGCCATAAAACAGGAACATCTACTCTTTTAAAGCATAAATGTATGCCTTCAAGTAAAGGAGCTCAAGGAAAATCTATTGACAGCTTCTTCAAAGATAAAGAAACGGTACCTTCTGTACAAAAACCATCTCAAGAAGATAAGAAAATTATCATTGAAAAAATAACAAAATTTGTATGTCGGGACCTGAGATCATTTAACATCATTAAAGGAAAAGGTTTTCAGGAGTTAGCCCAATCTTTAATTTCGCTGGGAAGTAGATGTGGCGATATGGATGTGAAAGATGTACTTCCAGATCCAACAACAGTATCAAGGAACATTCATCAAATAGCACAGAATATTAGAGACGAGGTTAAAGAAGAACTAGGTAACACAATTGAAAAATGGGGTGGAGCAGTTACGCTAGACTTGTGGACAGATGATTACAAAAAAAAACTCTTATCTCTGCATGACAATTCATTATATAAACGATAAGTGGGATTTAATAGACCGAGTCCCGCATAGCATGCACAGTCACAGTGACGTCATTGTGACGTCAATGTGAGTCACGTACGTCACGTCACATCTGTGACCAAAATGCCACCACTTTGTAACGTCACACTGTGACCAAAATGTGAACGTCTTGGAGATCTAAAGAAAACTTAAAATAAACTTTAGAACATCTTATAACATAAAGAAAATTACTTTTTGACAGTTTTAAAAAATTTTGTGATGTTGCAATGACGTCACTGCAAGTCACATAAGTGACGTAAAACCTATGACCAAAATG
Organism: Maratus michaelseni; assembly: GCA_963931845.1. Classification (NCBI taxonomy): domain Eukaryota; kingdom Metazoa; phylum Arthropoda; class Arachnida; order Araneae; family Salticidae; genus Maratus; species Maratus michaelseni. Next base: position 206,804,078 of record OZ007594.1, on the reverse strand, counting down.
CCAACACTCTGTGACTTCACGGTGTGATCGGAGAGTGAATTTGGAAAAAAAAACTCATAAAATATAGATTTGAATTATGTCATGTACCTAAATCATTAATAAAAATATTGTCACACACTATTTAAATATATTGAGTATTTCCAAAATAAAATAATAAATAAATATCTGTCTACATATATGAGGCAGATAATTTTTTACAATTTTCATTACCATTTTCATGAAATTTAACAAAATATACTATATAATACAAAGGTAAAAATCCTTAAATAGAAATTTAGTTATTTATCGAGTTATAAGCAATTCGTGTCATGTGACGACCAGTTTTTCACTGTCACGTCGGATATTCAAATCAAAACGCTGACTTTGACATTCTTTTCTGAAAGATCTTCTGCTTTTAACAAAAAATGGAAAAGGTTTTTCAATAACATAGTTTCTGAACAAAACACGAGCCAATTTCATGTATTTCCGAGCAAAAATGAATTAAAAACATGTTATAAAGTATATGTCTTTCCTATAGCAATTTATCCAAAACTGGCCAGTGCTTAGTAAGATGTCACCTCTATTAAATATATTGCTCTTTTCGATAGAGTGTAAAAAATGAAAAATTTGTACTTAGGAAATTTGATTGCAATTTAAATTTATATCGAAATTACTTTATAAAGCCTATTAAATCAATTATTATTTAAAATATATCTTTACTTTTGACGACTAAAGCAAATGCAATGGATTAAAAAATATATAAAAATGTAAATTTTCACAGCTTATTTCTAAGAATACAAAACTCTCTCATATAAAAAAAGAATATTATAGCATCATTAGAAGTTCATTTTTCAGCCATATAAATTATAAAGGTTTTGAAATGTCTTTATTTAAATTATTTTCTTCCTATATCATTTGCGGTAAAAGTTGGAAACATCTGCTAGCTGTTATTTTGTTGTGTTTAAACAATACTGCGCGCGCATATTGAAGGCAGACGACTTTTTCTCATTCGAAGCTAGGATTAGCGTGTGTTGGGTTCTTTGAAGTTTGTAGATTTATACTGTGTAAGTAAATTAACGTTTTAAAGTGAACAATCTCCATTTTAAAGTAAACCATCCATTTTAACATATCACTGTGTCTAGCCGGGTGTGTTCATAAGGCCTGGGTGATATTTGATTTCTCAGATCTATGAACACATCGCTTCTGCTGAAATAATTTGAAAATTATTGTAGTGGATTTACATTCTAATTTTTCAATGAAAGGGAAGCAGGTAAGGAGCATTCTATCATAACCCCTTTATCTATAGATCAGCAGGTAACTTTTAATGTCTTCGCAGTTTTGTTAATAGTGCATGTTTAGTACTAGTACATTTAATAGTGAATTATTTAAAAGTTAAGATGTTTAAATTTTCTTTTAAAAAATCACTTGTATTAAATTTTATCTTTAATGTTTTATATTTTTTAAAATAGATTGTTTGGAAAAACTGTATTTACTAAGAATATGTATTCTAAATGTAAAGTGTTATATAAAATGAGGAATTTATTTAATATTTTGCGTTTCTTAGTTCAATTTTCATAGTTATTCATTATAATTAAAAACATTGCAATTTTTAAAACTATTAATATTTGATTTGCAATTTAATAATTTCGTTGCTAGTGTAGGTTTCCAGAAATAATTTTCCGGTATATTTGAAAAAAAAAAAGTGACAATTTAATGCATTGAATAATTTATTTGTCGAGATATGTCAATGTTAGATGCACAAAAATAATAAATATTGATGAAACAATAAAATAACTGTTTAGTTAATGTAATTTTTCCAGCTGTGTTATCGAATGTTTTTACTGTAAAAATTTATATTTAAGTTCTGCATTTAGTATTCTATCAAAAACTATAAATAAAATAATTTGTAAAGAAAAAAAATATATAATTTTTTTTTGGCATTTATGATCTTAAGTTCTATATTTCATTTACAACGAAAACTGTTTTACTGCTTGATACAATGTTTATTATTTAATAATATCGCACAATAGGTATATCTATTATTTAAATTGATTCCTAATATAAATTTTTCAGAATGCTTATTTGAAAATGTGTACTTATATTTTCTTTAAACTTGTTCTCAAATACAAAATAGCTAATTTCTGGCATATTTCTGAATTCATTTTTATTCGGAAATACATGAAATTGGCAGGTGTTCTTATTCAGAATAGGGTAGATGTGCCAGTAATGGACCGCCTTCCAGTAATGGGACACCTTCAATGTTTTTGGTTTATAAAAAAATAACCAATAAAAATTCAGCTTTATTTATTTCATTAATATGCTATCTTTAAATTCTAGTTTTAAATGCAATCATAATATCAATTATCTATTACTTTTTGTGAGGTGTCCATTACTGGAATTTAGGGTGTTTTGATTTATTTCTGTTATTTACAATTAAATTTAGATTCACATTGGGAAATGTGACTATGAGCATGGTTAAATATTGTTGGTAGAGTAATATAATATTAAAAAATGTTGAATACAACAATTATAACAATTAATTAAAAAATAATTGTTAAAGAAATTCCTTAAGGGTGTCCATTACTGGCACATCTACCCTATATATAATCGAATGGCGTTATCCATTTTTTGGTAACGGCAGATGGTGTTTCAGAAAACACTATCAAAGTCGGTGTTTTGAACCAAATTTCCGACGCGCAGCATCAGAAACGGGTAAAACGTGACCGACATTGATCTTAAGTATTACATTTACCTAAAAATGGAAAACGCTATTCATTCCAAATAGCTTTAATAATCAGGCATGCAAGTGCCATGCGTTTAAAAGTTTGTTCATAAATGTGTCAGAAAGTTTCGTGTTAACCGGTTTCTCAATCAGATGCAAAGTTTTAATTTTAATACGAGTTGCATCAATAAAAATGATTGCCGATCCAATCCTTATCGTCGATCTTATCCGTATTTGGTGAAATCTTGTTATCCGAATCCATGCGAAATCATTTATCAGGTTCGGTCGGGTTGTGGGCTTACAGATTTTTTGTTGTTGTTGAGGGTAAGAATACGGGTTGAATCAAAATATAGTTTCAGTCAACCATCATTCATGTTCAAGTTGACATTCAATCATGTTCAAGAAGTATATAACCGGATTCGTGTATGACTCTAGATCCGAGCCGACATCAGAAATTGTATCGTAACACAATTTCTGATAAAATCTGGTTACTCGGTCGTATGCAAGATTCTATTCCAAACAAGACTTACAGTAAAAACATTATAACAAGACTTACAGTAAAAACATTATACCAGACTCGGGTCAGATCGGGTTCACGAAAATCAGGTCACACGACAACTAATCCAAATCTATTCTGTAACCAAACAAATCCAAAAAGATCGATCCGAAGTTTCTGGATTGGATTCGGGTAAAATCTGGTCACCCGACACGGTGCAGTGTCGTCACAAACGTCACAAACTTGAACCATAAAAAAATTTTGATCCGAACAATCCGTATAGGATTCGGGTAAAATCTGGTCACCCTATCCGATGCAGATTCGTCACATTTTTCACATTTAAGTCGCACGGTGACTTCACAAAGTAGTCACATTGTGAGGTCACAGAAAGCCTTGAAAACGGCCATAACGACCTCGCATTTACGTCACAATGACTTCACATCGACGTCACGTGACGTCACGACGACGGTCACAAAGTCACAGTGTGACTTCACAGTGACGTCGCCGTGACGTCACCATGCCTTACGGGGTATTACATACTACCTCATGGGACAGTAACCAGAAGAAAACGGGTGACAATATAAAGCCCATAGTTATACAGAATCTAGAAAAGTTTGGTATTAGTGAACAATTTGAAAATTTAATCTATGTAACAGATAGAGGATCAAATTTGATTGCTGCTCTTAGAAACAATGTTAGATTATCTTGTACTGCTCACATATTAAATAACATTCTGGAAAAAACTGTGGATAGGAATACTCAATTTTCAGATATGATAAATGCTTCAAAATCCCTTGTGAAGTTTTTTAAGCAAAGTGGCTTGCAAAATAAACTGTCGAAGTCTTTAAAGGCTAGTGTAGATACCAGATGGAACAGTTCATTTTTTATGCTGAAATCAATTGCAGATGTTTACTGTGAAGTGAAAGAGCTTCTTTCGCAGAGAAAAGAAGAGAGCAAGCTCATTGAAATCCGACAGCCTTGCCTTGAAAAACTTATATCATTCCTGGAAAAATTTAAAATTGCATCTGACGAAATTGAAGCAACAAAACGACCAACACTTTTTTTGGTAATAATTTGGTACAACCGACTGTTAAAGCATCTTGAAGTTACCGATGATGACGATGGAAATTTTCGTGATTTAAAATCATCATGCCACGCCATTTTCAAAGAAACTTTTGAAATTAATAAATATCATAAGATGGCTAATTTCTTACATCCAAAGATGAAGTCGCTGAAGATATTGAACGATCGAACAGAAATTGATTCTGTGCATGCAGAAATAAACAATTTAATTTCTGCCTATAGCAAGAAGATTAAAGATGAAAATACAAATGTTACTGACAGGAAATCTATTCCAAGTTATGAATCAATGGAAATAATATGTAAAAAAACCCGGCCAAAAAGCAAAAAATAAAATGTAACATTTCAGATTTTGAAGACACAGATGAAAGTGACAACGAAATTAGTGAATTGGAACGCTATATAGCTCTAAAACCTGGCAAATTTAGGGACAGTGATGGCAATCAAACAGATGTTCTGAAATGGTGGCATACAAATGAAGCAAATTTTCCTTTGCTATCCAGAATAGCAAAATTCATTTTAAGTATTCCTGCAAGTAGTGCAGCTAGTGAAAGAGATTTTTCCTCAGCGGGTTTAACTCTTAGTGATAGAAGAACAAATTTATGTCCAAAGAGATTGGATGATATTCTTTTCCTACACAGCAATTTAAAATATCATGATGCATAAAAAGAAAAAAAGAAACTAAAACATTTTCTATATAAGCTTAAAATATAATTATACTTTATGTCATAAAATATTTTGATCAACAAGTTTCATCAAAAAGTAAGATACTTCTTTATATATTTTTTATTCAGTACTGCAAATTAAATAATCATGATTCATAACTGAGTATATTAACTACTGTATATTTTTCAACTTATATCTATCTTTTAATTATTTATTATTATTATTATTATTATTATTATTATGTGTTCTTTTTAAATTATCATTTTTTATATATTTATCTATTTATTTTTTTGTCAGATAAATTGTTTTAATCAGCAAGTTTCATAAAAGAATAAAAAAAAAGTCATTTCTGCAAAATTTTGTTTTACATGGCAAATTTAAAGTATCATGATTCACTAAGAGAAGTTAACGTAAAATAATTACAGTATAACTTTTGAAATATGATTATTTTTAAGTACTAAATTTTCAGGATGCATAACCGTGCATTTTTTACTACCACTATTTCCGAATAGTATTCTAGCTTAATTTAATAGCAGAAATCTGAAATTTAATAAGTCTTACTATTCTGGTATTCAGATTAAAACACTTCTACGCACCCTCTCTCTCTCTCTCTATATATATATATATATATTAAATTTCCAAATTAAACTTAAAATACTATAAAATTTAAACGATATATATATGTATATATATATATATATATATATTTGCTTTCAAATTATCATCCTTCCTTGTCCTTGCTGTTGTGTAAACTTTTCAGCCTGAAAACTTGATACAGCTTGGTGATATCTGCATATTCTTGTTCTATATTGAAAATTAAAGTAGTTTAAAATGAATAATATAACATAAAATAATTGCAGGAATATTTTTTAAATATGTTTATCATTGTCAACTTTTTATGGATGTTTGATTTTAAATTATCATTTTTCGTACTGTGTAAATTTTAATGTCAATGTTTCAATCTGCAATTTTTTGGGAAAAAAAAATAGATTTTATGTATATATATATATATATATATATTTATATCAAAAATCCATGAAAGAAAATAGTTGGAAATGCTTTCTGTATAATATTTAAATATATATATAACAACATTTATATTTGAATATGCTTAATTGTAAATTCTTTGTGGATATATATATTTTTTAATTTTCACCTTAGTTACTGATAGTTTCTTTATTTTTATAAATACTTAATTCTGTCGTTTGAAGTTTCTCACTATTGTATTTGAGGACCATAGAGGCCAAGGGGTATAAGTGACAAAATTGAAAAAAACTGAGTTAACTGCACAGGCGATCTCGAAATAAGGCTATTTATTAGTACGTAAAAAAATATAAGTGATTGTTTAATTATTTGTTGCGTTCTGGAGGTCATTTACTGAAGCATTCGAAATTTCTACCACTTTTTATCAATACAGATTAACTATAAATTTGAAAAAACAAAACAATGTACTCCACCTTCTTTACATAGTTATTGAAATAATAGTTCAAAAACCACAATGAAATAAGCAACAGTTTCATAATTATTTCAGTCGATTAATATTGACTCAAAACTTTGAACTCAATTTACTCGAAATCGAAATTTTGTAACTTGTACCCCTTGGCCTTTAAGGTCGTCATTTATTTTTAATGTTATAGCACTGTATATCAAGTATTTAGTAGAAAAAAAAATCTGTTTTTAATAATACTTCAGTAATTTTTTATTGTAAATAAAGCCATGTCATTAAAAATTAGAAAATTAGATTTTTGTCTAAATTGCAAGATTAAATAACTTTTTATAACAAAATTGTGAGTCTCAAATAAGTATATTTAACCGGATGCAAATGCAAACAAATATAAAATGAAAGTTATGAAGTTATGACAGGAAATCAAATTCAGTAATTAAATCTTAATATATTTGAGTAACTTATTAATTTTACAAAATAGGAAGAAAAATATTATTAAATTTATAACACATATTAATTTTAAAATACTGAGTTGTATCTCAAGAAGTTTGAAATTATTAAATTTGTTATTATTTTTATTCATTTGGTGGTATAGGTTTTAATTTATCAATGGCCTTACAATAATTTTCAGAACAGTTTATTAGTTCAACACCCTTTAATATATCAATTTTATGTGTGTATTTATATTTATCTAAACCTCTGACTATTATTTCATCAAATATTATGTTTCTATTAAGGATGTTCTCAAATGCAAAAGAGTTACTTTCTGACATATATTGGAATTCATTTATGTTCATAAAAGGATGGAACTAGCAGGTTTTTTTTATTCAGAAACTATGTAATTGATTGGCGGTTTTTTTTTTTTTTTGTGAAGGCAGAAGATTTTTCAGAAAATACTGTCAAAGTTGGCATTTTAAAGCGAATTCCGGACGTGACAGCGTGGTAAAATGGAAAACTAGTCGTCACGTGACACGAATTGCTTATAACTCGATTATTTATCAAACTTTTATTTATCAAAAAATGGAAAACGGTATTCGATTCCAAATTGTTTCAATTGACATGGCTGCCAGTTTTATGACTTTACATTTAAAAATGTGTTAGAAAGCTTCGCGTTGTTGCGAGAAGGGAATTTAAGAACCACCTTAAAACAGCACTTATTATTATTATTATTATTATTATTATTATTATTAATTTTGTTTCCCCTCCACCACCTAGAACCTGTGCGCCGGGGCTACAATTGGTGCTTTTTCTCCTTATCAAACTTGGTTACTTGCTGTCACTTTCTAATTCACTCTACATTACGTAATATATATATATATATATATATATCTTCATCTTATTCAAAAATTAGAACCTCAATTTATTGGATATTTCGTTATATTGTATTGTATTTGTCGGTTAATATTATAGTATGTTTTTTTTTTTTTTTTAATTTAATGGTTATTATTAACAAAAGTTTATATATATATAAAAAGAGCTAAATACCCACTACCGCCTGGATGACTGATTGTATCAGTTTTGTTCTAGAATAATAATACATAATTTGGGAAAATGGGGAAGAATGCAGATAGGGAGTTTAATTCGAATAATTCTCCTCAAGGTACTGCTTCGTCAAGTGTAATATATGTGTATATGTAGGAACTATCACAAATACAAAAATACGATACATGTATTTTTATGTGTATCAAAAATAAAATGTTGGTAATATTTTTCATATTCCAGTGTTCTTAACTGTACCATAGAGAATAATTTATGATTAAATTTCTTATATATAATTTAATTATTTTGCAGTAAATTGAATATATACTCATTCATATTCAAATATGTATTTATTTTCTTCTAAAACGTAGTTCTGTTCAAAATTTTATGAAAATTCAAAGAACTCTAATTTGATTAAAAAATCCAAATGACTCGCAAGTAGGTCCACACCAAGAGTAGTGCGGACGGTGCCCCGGCACCAGGCACCAAGCACTTTAAAATGCCGATAGGCGTTTTCAGTTACCACTTTAATGTTCCCAGGGAGCGATAGAAATATGTACAAAATGTAAATTCTTATTTTTATGACAAATGAAAATTGCCACTTACAAACTAGTATTTCTTTTCCATAAACACTTACACTATTTAGATTTATTTCACTCTAAACCATTTTATTTTAGCATTTTTTCGTAAATTATAGAAATTGTATAATCTTATTAAGATCTTTGAGCGGCTCTGTTATGTAAATTGCGCACTAATTTTCGTTTAACGCTTTTAAGGGCAAAGTATTCTATTGTTAGGATGTTGAAAGGATTGAATGACACCAGAATTTGTGAACAAACTTTCTGAAAATAACTAAAAGCTTTTCTTTACGTGCATTAGAAAAGCAAAATTTTATTCAAAAATTCTGGTGCCATAGTGGCATATGGGTATTTGATATATGGTAAGATATTTATATAATATGCCACCGCCCTTTAAGGGAATTATGTGCAATAGACACATGTGCAGAAGCCACAAATTAAAATAACATTCAAATTTTTAGACCTTGACTCGTGGTTATTTGATCATTAAAGTTATTTTTTACAGCTTTTGAGGTTTGGGAATTAAAAAAATTATATGTCTTATTAATTTTTAAATATTCTTAAATAATATCTCTCCTTCTCCCTAAATCTAAAGATGCAGTGGAGGTAAAAAATAAAATTTAATGGGCAGTAAGATTCTACAATTAAATTTAGCTCATTTATACAGGATGTTGTCAGTGCAAACTTTTTTAAAATTGAAAACATCACATGATAATTTTCTCCGACTGCAGTGAGAAGCTGATTCAGTGAAAACTTTTAACTAAAAAAAGTGCTAAACACAGCACTGATGGGCAGAATAGCTGATTATTGGATTTTGTATGAAATACCATAATGTCGGCGCAAATTTCTGTCAATTAGCTTTATAGTGTTTGTTCAATAAGCTACATTACTTTGTTTTTGTTTCTAGTTTGCGGAGATAGTTTTATTGAGTATAAATTAAATTGCATTGAAAATCGCACAAAATATCAATGTCGCAGTTAACTATATCCCTTTAAAATTTTGTGATTTTATTTAAAATTTAGATTAAAACCAGCCAAGTTTCGATCTTTTTTTTTCTTCGTTTAAATCAGAAAATGGGAAAAGAAACAGAAATTAAAGTAACAAGCATTTAATTCTAGAAAAAAAAAAACTATTGAGAATAATTTTAACCAAAATAGTTGTCGTTTCGTATCTGCCAAACCTTCTAATGTTTTTCCAGATATATAAACATGTTTTCAAACAGAAAATTTATAGAATAAGGCATCTTAATCTTTCTTTTATTTGGTGCTTATTTGATTATATCTATATAGGAAGGTTTGGCAGCTATGTCGTTTAATAATAAGCTTTAAAAATTTTTCCTATTGGATTGGGAATGCCAAATCAACGAGTGGCTCAACCTGTGCATTTTAGATTTTAATGAAAGTTACAGGAACTCCCTGATGATATAAATGAGAATATGCTTTTATAATTTTTCTTTATCTCAGTAAATTTTCATACAATTCATTTTTAAATTTCAAAAATTCATCATCTTTTGGTTTGTTTTCAATTTTGAATTTCTCAAGCTCTATCAGGCGTAGAGAGTTGTTTGACCCCCCATTTTACAGAGAATATCATAAGATTTAATTTGATATGAATGTTGACTAGACTTGGCTAAAAAAAAATAATAAAATTTTATTTTTTTTTTTTTTTTTTTTTTTTTTTTTTAATTTTGGAAAAATTATATGTTTTTGTAATATTATAAACTTTAAATCCTAAAAGTTTTAGAGTGGGATCTCAATGAGATCAGCAGTTATGTAAAAAAAGAAAAAATGTTAAACACCAGTTAGGGCTGGTATTTAAAAAGTTAAGCACCTTGCCAACTTTAGGATTGTACTAAAGACAATATTGTCTTATTAACTTTAAACAGTAATTTTTTTTTTCATAAATCTGATACCATTCATATTCCATTCTAAAACTTTCAGGATTTAAAATTTAAAATATTAAATTTAAAAAAAATAATTTTAAAAAAAACACTTTTATTTTATTTTTTTTAATTTAATTTATTATTTTTTTAACCAAGCATAGTCAAACTTGTATATCAAATTTAATCTTATGAAATTCTCTTTAAAATGAGGGGTCAAGTACACGAAACACGACCTGATGCAGGATTCTGCTCAACGATCTTGAGGTGTCCGCTATTTAGAGATTTCACTGTATTTGAATATGAAATAACATACATTTGTCCATTTTAAGGGGCGTTCGTAATTATGTAAATACGTAGCACCTATTGTCGTCGTTCAATCCGTCCGTCCGTCCGTCTGTCCGCATATGACAACGCAAAATCTACCCAACCGAATGATTTGAAGTGTAATATATATATTCTTTGAAGAATTTTGACGAGTCATTTCAAATTTTATGTCAATCGGATAAAAACTTAAAACGATATTCATAAAAATATTTATTAATAATTTGAATTTTTGTTTTAAATCGGCGGTACTTCTTTCTTATAGGAGCTTCCGAGGTTTAATCGTCAAGCAACCGAGATACTTATTTTATTACGGAAATTAATCCGCAGACAATATAATTAATTTCACAGAATTAAAGATCACCAAGATCTGAATATTTATAGCTAGTTATAGTACATTTGTCACGTTTGACGTACAATTTCAAACTTGTTCTGTATAAAATTGGTATTAGACAAATAATTGTACATATACTTTTCATAATAGCATTAAAACATGGTTTATTGTCCTTTCACTGCGGGTTCGGGTCGGGTTGCGGGTTGAAGTATTGCGGGTTCAGGTCGGGTGCGGGTTGAAGTATGTCGGGTTGCGGGTAGTCAAAAATTATTTTTGCAGGTTCGGGTCGGGTTGCGGGTCGACGAAAATTATTTTTGCGGGTTCGGGTCGGGTTGCGGGTTGATTTCAAATTGAATTTGCGGGTTCGGGTCGGGTTCAACCCGACCCGTGCAGGACTCTAGTGTATGCTACCAAAGACAGTTGGGCCCCTAACTCTAGGTTCGTTTGGATAGATTTTCATTTAAGCAAAAGACTTTCATTTAAAAATATCAAAACAAAACAGATCAGAGCAAGCGTAGCATGCCTGGTGTACACTGCTAAAGGCAGTGCAACCTCCAATTCTAGGTTCATTTGGATGGATTTTCATTAAAAAATATAAAATCACAAAAATTCGAAGGTATACTCTACCGAAAGCAGTCTGGTCCAGAACATTATGTACACATGGAAAGATTTTCATTTTAAAATATAAAATCATTCAACACTGTTTTCAGGTATATTTAAGGTTATTATCATGGGCCCAACCAACACCAGCCGGGTCAGATAGTTTGTAATAAACTTAGAAATTGGTTTTATGTGCAAAAAAAAATATATTTCATTGCACAATACGAAGAGTATATGAATACATAGATTTTTATTCTGTAACCAAATCTTATTTCAAACTATTAGATTTTGCCAATCCAAAAATTTACATTTTTTTACATTTTTGAACCCCTGATATTTTTTTATGCAATTGTTAAGTAAAATTAAAAGAAAACAAAGCATAGTTATTTTAATTTGTGATTGTGTTTTCCAAGGCAACAGTTCCTTACAAAAACATAGTTGTTTTTCTGAAAGAATGAAAAATCATAAAAAACAGAGTGCTATCTTTGCCCAGGACTTTTACTCTTAGAAAAATAGCAAAAAAGTCAAATTGTTATTAACAACATTTTTAATATATCAATCATAAAGAATATTTTAAAAATAGTTATCAAAAATGAACACTTATTATTTTGCTATTACCACTACCAACTCTTTAGATTAATTTCTAAAAGACAATATTATATTGCACTAATATTTTGACCAAATGTTAATTACATATATTTTAATTTAAAAATTTCACCAACATATAACAACATGATTTGGGGGAAATAAATTAGAATATTAGCTAGCCCATAAAAATGAGCATATATGCTTCAATATGCTGTTAAAAATAATTATGATAATTTATTATTTGTTTGCTTGTTCAATGTTTTAGAATTTGAGCATTTTTCTATAAAAACAAAAAAGTTGTTATAATTTTTTTTTTCAAAAATACAGTTGGACCAGATTAAGACATTCACGGTTAATACGTAATCCCGCTTAATACACAGATTTTTTCTGGTCCCTTGAACATTGTGCATAAGACTAATGCAAAAATATCTCATTCAATATGATCCTGCATAATACAGCCATGAAAGTGGGAAATAGGAAAAAAGGTGGAAAATTTTTTCATCATTTTTTTTTTTCAAAAATACAGTTGGACCAGATTAAGACATTCACGGTTAATACGTAATCCCGCTTAATACACAGATTTTTTCTGGTCCCTTGAACATTGTGCATAAGACTAATGCAAAAATATCTCATTCAATATGATCCTGCATAATACAGCCATGAAAGTGGGAAATAGGAAAAAAGGTGGAAAATTTTTTCATCTATACAATGGCGCCAACTCTTATAATTTATATGCATTTTAACAGTTATTTATACAATAAAATAAAATATAATTGTACATATGACTATTATTTTCTTTCTGTAAATTAGAAAGTATTAAAAACAAATTTAAACTAACTAACAATAAATGTACAGGATCATTGAATCAAAAAAATAAAACTTAAGACAGTTTGCCAAAGGTATAAATACAAATATATCTGATCAACTTATGTACAGAGATTAATTTTTCAAAACCAATATTATTCTGGATGGTTTGGCTGTATAAGTGTTTTTACCTTCTTTCAAAAGAAAAAAAAAATCTCCATACTAAATATATACACGTCAAATCAATCTTTGCTCCAAAAATGCATCACTGAAATTACCTAAAAGTATTGTATAAATAAGACAAAATATTCTATTCCAAAGAGACCCTTATGGAAACTTCCTTTAAAGGAAAGACCTTTCAATTACTTATAATATAAGCTCACCTTTGATTTGATGGCTCTTTTGTATAACAATTCAGAAACAAACTCCAAGGATTTGAGTAGACAAAATGTCTGATTATTAAATTTTCCAGGACCCCCCCCCCCCCATGCTTCCAATATTTTCTTTGCATTTTTATATCAATCCAGAGAATGCCCAAAGTTGCTTTAAAAAAGGTGGAATTCCTCCTTTAGGAGGAACTCTTTCATGCCTGATAATATGCAATAAAGTTTTGATCTCGATTTAAAAAATCTTGCTTAATATGCAAATTCATTAAAAAAGATAAAAATTTCTTCTCTTCTTCACTGCTGTCAATTTAGAGGGATTTTTTATTTCAGATAACTACCACTACTTCTGAATAGTAATAGACACCTTATTTAATGACAGATTAATTAAGGCGAATATTACTATTCAGAAATCGTGGTAGATAATTGAATAAAAATATCATGCTAAATTAGCAATGCTGCAACTCTTCTTTGATCCCGGTTCCTAAGATTCTTTGCTTCTTGCTTTGTGTATGTTTTTACTGAAGTAGAGAAAGATGGGCAATTTTTCTTTTTATTACTTATTCATCCTTCTTTGTGTGGCATATGTTATCGATTCTTGTTTTTTTCCCTTTCATACACTATAGTAAATAAAATTCCCTAGTACTGAATGCTTTTAAACGCATGTGAAGGAAAAGGAACATGTTCTTTCATTTTCAATTTTATTTCTTCGTTACTTTCTTCGGATGTCTGTTTGCTCCTGTTTTATTCATAGCCGGTGAGTTACATGCACCTGAATAGAGTTAAACTTTAATCTAAATGTACATAAAAGACACAATTTTCGACAGTAAACATATAAATGAAAACTCGAAAGTTTATTTAGAGGATTAGATGTGTAAACAAGTCCAATTCCTGCAACATTATGTAAATTATGGTTAATACACGATCACGCTTAATACGTGACTTTTGTCCACTCCCTTGAAATACGTCTTAACCGGGTTCGACTGTAGTGACTTTTTTTTTTAATGTTAAAAACTATGGGAGAAACAAGTTTTTTCAACATAGTAAAAAACATGGTAAATATTTGCCAATCTTGGTTGATAAATGGAATGGAATTTTAGTGAGTTAAAATTTAAGTAAAAGTATAAGAAGAAATAGAAATCAATTAAAAATTTTAGCATTGAAAGGAGTTTGAGAAATAGTCAAAAATGAGATGTGATTTTTTTTCAAAATGAATGAGTCTGTAGCCATTATGTACAATTCAACAATACTTATCAAAGTGTTTCATCTACAATTTTGGAAGCAGACTGAGTCTTTTTGCAGGGTTGCTGCTAGTATTCAAACTTTTCATTTTCCCTGATTTTCTTAGATCATTTCTCCAGGCTTTTCCATGTCATTTTCTACGACTTTCCCATGCAACTTTTTCAAACAGTTAATTTTATTATCAAGGCAATAAAATTTATTTGTCACTCTCATTACATGTTTTCCCATCAGGAAACAAAATAGCAATTTCAAACCGATTTAATGCAAAATTCTTGAAACACTGCACTCTCTTTCTTCCCTCTGAAGAAATCGTGCTACGAGTGGCACTGCATTCAAATTTCCAAGTTTCAATCAAAATTCTCTGACTTTTCCAGGTTTTTCAGATCAACTGGTAATCTGTTTTGGTAGCTTGCTTTATTAGGAGTAAAGTTTGAAGTTGATTATCAAAGACAAATCTTGAATGTTTTACCTGTAGAAGTTTACATTAAAATAATTACATTAAAACTACATTAAATAACTACATTAAAATAAATTTTCAACAGTTGCAACTCATAACAAATATGAAGTTATCACTAAGCGTTAATATTTGAAAAGAAGAAGGCATGAAAAACATTACTCTCTTAATTTTATCACAGTCTTGTTAAAATGAACATCATCATAGTTTGTTGTTACGATTTTTAATTATAAGAAATCATAAGTTATAACTAAGAAAAGCACACATAATAATTAAATAATAAAATAAGTTTTACTTCTTAAACAACTTGTCATCTTCTCTATAAGTACTAGCAATACTAGCAATAAGTGAAGATGTTCTTTCAGATGAAGAATGCTTCCCATCACCAACTGAAGTAGAATCTTCAGTTGTAGATGTCAAATAATCAAAGGAACGTGTTAAAATCTTCTTTAAATCTAATGGTTCAATATGAGGAAATTTGGAAGGGGGAATATCAGGTTCCTCTTCAGAAGTGGAAAATATCTTTTTTGGAACTATAAAATAGAAAAAAAAAAAAAAAAAGAGAGAGAGAAAATAATTTTAAAAATTCCAAATTAATAAAAAAAAAAAATTGCACAATATTCTTTAAAGCGGGAGAGGAAGAAGGTGGGGGGAGATGAAATAATTAACATAATGTTTTCTTTATTACTTTTTAAAAAGTATCAGAATTAACAGAAGCAACAGAATTACTTCTCTATTTATCAGCCCACAATAACTTTTAGCATCATTGACACAAACTTTATATAGAAAATGAGACTGCCTCTTTATCATCAGGAAAATTATTTCATATGTTGAAATACAAAGCTGTACCTTTGGATTTTTTTTAAAGTTTCGGATATGGTGCTTAGTCCATTCTATATATTTGTAGAATTTATTGTTATTTTTAGTATTATTATTATATGATTTATTATTTTTATTACAGTATAATGTTAGATAAATTATTTTTGCACCATTAATTTTTTTTCATCGAATTCTAAGATTAATTTAAAAACCTATCAACCTATAGATTAGAATGTTTACTTTCTATGAAAATTAAAACTTTGGAACCAAAACTTGATTATTCAAAACTGTGTATATAGGTTCCCATATAGATAAACTGTACTAGTAAGTTTATTATTTTTATTTATTTTCATTCCTGCAAAATGCAATGAGATGAAAAATGACTGACTGGCTTCTGAAATGTGAAGCAGTCAGCCCCATATCCATTTTGGATGGTTATGTGATATGTATTTTTATAATATAGATAATATCAACCTATATTCATAATTTTATCTTTAAAAAAAAAAAAAAAAAAAAAAAAGTTTTTAAACAAGTATTTAATGTTTATCTTAAAAACCATGCCTAATTTCATGATTGCAATTCATGTAATTCTGAAAAATTTCTGTTACAATACATTAATTTAGTGTGGGACCTGATTATTGAAAATGGTTAGTTGGTTTGTTGTATGGGAGGTTAATGGCACAAAGGTTCTTTAGGGACATGTTACGGCAAAAAAAAACATAGTTAAAACAAACGCCACATTATCTCTAAAAATCAATCTAAAACCTCATCATGAAAATGAATTAAACCAAAAAAAGAAATGTAATGTAATGAAGAATGTGGTTAAAATTATTTATGAAGTCATAATATCAGGTTATAACACAAAATTTCATAGTTAAAATCTGTACAATCATATTAGTCTGAAAACAAAGTATAAAAAGTCAAAATTATGTAGCATGAACAGTTTGGAATAACCATAGCTTAATAAAAGAAAACTAGTTAAAATCACATAAGCTTAATCTTGAAAAAAAAAAAAAAAAAAAAAAAAACCTCATTTATATTTGTGTCATAAGACTAACTCTATAGCCATGTAATCTTTAAGATTATCATATGGTGGTTTAAAAAAATGCGATTTCATGGGGGATAACAATTTTCTTTTCCTGTGCATATGAATTTTGTTTCCCTTTGAGAAATATCAGGTTTTTGCAATTTGCATGAAGATGGAGCAGAAGATTGTTTTGGCTGAACTGTAGATGAATCTGTTGTGACAATTAGTGACGATAAGTACAATCTAGAACGACTATGTTTAGTATGTCAAGGTATTCTATTGTGACGGGCTGTAATGGGTGTGACAAAAGTTTCAACTGGGGTAAATTTCCTGGCTTGTAATAACAGGAAATATCACAGAAATCCTTCTTAACAGTACCAGATGATAAAGTGGCAAATGTATCGGCTAATAAAGAGGATTGTTTTTGGGTGCCTTACAGATTTTGAAGGCTGTTTTAGTAAACTAGAGTATGAAAATGTATGAAACCCCTGCAGATGGGGTTGTGGATTCAACAAGTTTGTGAGCTTCAGGGTACGGAAGTTTTATGGTTATTTTAAAAGCAAGAATTTCTTTTTCTCAGATCCAGTTTGAAAAAAAATTAGAGTATGCTGCGCAGTCACCTTTACAGTTTGCACAATGTTCAGACTATTGAAAATGTACCACTTTGATTTACGCAAATTGGTGAATTTATTAAAAAATAATTTTTTTTCTGTTTCTTTTTGGAGATATGGCAACAGGAGAGGAAAGAAATAGCATTATTTAAACTATCTATTCAGGATTTTCAAATTGTTTTCTCGACATATAATCATAACTTAATTAATAATAAACTAATAAATTATAAAAGAGTATTTAAAAAAATATATATTACACTCTTTAATTTCTATTTCTATTTTCTAGTTTTTTAAGTGTTTAAAATATTTAGTTGCTGCAGTTTCAAAGCCAGTTGGCATACTTTGGTGAACATGGTTTGGTGCCTAAATAACTCCATTGTTTTTGCAACTTGTAAACATTTGTAACCATAAAGAATATCTGGTAATTTATCACGTGCAGCCAGCTAATGGAAAAATTCTAAAAATTAATAATTAAATTTTACATATATTAAAATGTTGTATTATCATAGGAAACAAACCTGTGTACATATTTTTTTTAATTCTAGCTAATCAAGAAGAGGGTGAAAAATCGATTATAAAATTCCATCTTTACATACAAAAACTAAGTTGAGTTAAAAGAGTGTAATAAAGGAAACAACTGATTCTAATTGCAAAGAATTTTAAATTTTTGTTGAATATATGATCAGGGCCTGAAATTCAAGGCAGGAGTCATGCCAAACATTTTGAAATCCAGTCCACAAGAATTCTGCAGGGAGCCTCCCTCGCAAGAAATTTCACTAATTTTGGAAAATTTGGCTTTTTAGAACAACAATTAAGAAAAAGAAGCTATGCAATGACCACAATTTAATGAAATTAAGACCACAAAAACTGAATAAGATCCAATTATTAAGAGCACATAACATTTGGTTAAAATTTTCTGAATTATTGACATATGTTCTTTTAAGGATACTTTGCCATATCTTGTTGATTTTTCTTCCAACGAATTCATTGTCACTCATTTAATTCCATATCACAATTTTTTGTTTATTCTATAATTTTTCCGCTATTGCTTGTTGAAAAAGGGGAAATCATAAGTTAAATGTGACAGTTTAACAGGATTTCATATTTTTTGAGTGATGATTCATTCAGATTTTTTTAATACTATTTCCTCATCTCGTTGGCCAAGACATTAACCCATTCGGGACCATGGTATCATATATGCAACCTCAAAAACAGCATACAGAATTTGTTTTAGGCACCAGTAAAAAATAAAAGTAATATTTGCTTTCTCTAATTAGAGCACTTTTGCGATAGTTTAAGTAAAGGTAGATTTTTTTTAAAAAGTGGTGCCAACCGAATAAAATTTGTGTAAAAGCCGTCGGTCCCGAAGGGGTTAAGAAACAGGTGTTATATGTGAGGTAACGATTTAAGTGAATCACAGTTTACAAAGGTCTTACTGCATTTTGTATTATTCAGAGATATCCTTCAAATTAAAAAAAAAAAAAAAAGCAAGTAAGGAACTTATTCATAAGTAAAAATTACATTTAAATAAAATACATAATATATGCAATAATATTTTCATACCAATCAACTGATGAAAAATGCGCATGAATAATTATACTGTCTAATTATACTGTTAATAATGTAAATGTAATAATTATACTGTTAATGTAATAATTATACTGTTGGTTTCACCATTTTAAAAAGTGAAGTTGGGTCATTCCATGGTAACTTGCATTTAGAATAATTGACTTCAGTAATTTTAGTAATATAACACCAAAAAATATTCATAATGTAAAGTTGATGTGATTTGTTAATTAAACCTATCCAGAGGAAAAACTGAATGATAATTACTTAAATTTAGTGCTATTTCTTGAACTCTGGAAATTATATTTACTATGGTAACTTACATTATACTGAAAAGAAAAAAAGTAAGTTACCATAATAAATTTAAATCCCACTGTTCAATAAATCCCACTAAATTTGGGTAATTTCATCCAAATTTCGGTTTGGATAGATTTAATTAAAAAATTACATCAACTTTACGTTTTGAATATTTTCTGGTGTTATATTACTAAAATTACTGAAGTCAATTATTCTAAATGTAACGTAAGTTACCATGGAATGACCCAGTTCATTGCAGTGTTCTAATAATGTTGGAAAGTGTTTCATAATCTATGCTTGATGCATGATTTATTATTATTATTATTATTATTATTATTATTTTGTGGAGTTATGTTTGCTCATTTTCAATCATTTTGTAACAAAAAGAGAGGCCATGTAATACAAAAAATAGCTTTTTAAAAAAATTATAAAAATAATTGTAATTTTAATGAAATAAATTTTTAGTTTATTTTGTTATTGGGGAAGATTATGTAAACACTTTAAGATTAAGATAAAATCACGTCTGCAACACCAGTTTCTATTTTAGAGGAGTTTGCACATTCTCTACAAAACCGCTAACACTAGAACAGCCATTAAGCAGTCGATTTGATCAGTACCAAATAAATATAGTATTTTGATTCAAACCAGAAATTTCTTCATAAAATAAGTTAAATATGTATCACACAGAAATAAGTTTAAATAGTTTTAAATAAAAATTTTGGCGTAAAATATTTTTATAAAACTTGAGTAAAATTTCCAGCCATTCTAGTGTTAAGGTTTTATAAAATTAATTTCATAATTTCATTCTTTCAAAATTTTAGTTGTTTTTATTTTTTTTCTACTGTTTTAAATAGCTTTTATCAATTTATTTGATTTAATTAATTTTTATCTAGAACTTTATTTATTTTCCTACATATAAAATTTTGCAAGTAATCAATGCATTATTTCATTTTTTAAAAATTTTTAATAAACTAAAAACTTCTTATTTATGGTTATAAAAAATATTATTAAAAATTAATAGCAATAGGCTTTTAACACTTAATTGCCACTGCCATATCAATGGGACATGCATTATTAAATAAGTCAATTAATAGAGGATTAATTTTTTGCAGCTTCCAATTACAAAAATAAACATATGGTATCTTCATGGTATATCATCTTCATAACAGAATGAAAATCTAATGGTTTCAAATTAAGAATACTAAAAGATGAGGTTTTATTTTCTTAATTTATACATTCTTTCAGCCTGAATTGAATGTAACACCCTGTCAGAACTAGAAGTTCAAAAAGAATTAACGAATATAACATGACAAAAATTATATACCTGTTGAATGTTCATCTCTAAGCAATGAAACTTTGTAAGGCACATTTTTCTCCTAAAAGCAAAAATAATTAAATAAATATTACACTTTAATATATATAAAAAAAAAATGACTAAAAATATATATAGAAGAGAAATTACACTGCTGTAATACTTAAGAAAAAAAAGTTGAATTTATTATTGTTTGAAATAGAACAAACAATTTCAATGAACATAAAATATTGGAAATGTCACAAAATATAAATACAATAAAACCTATAAAAGCAGAACCTGACTATAATTGAAACTTGCTTTAAATGGAAAAACTTTACCATCCCAACAAAAAGAATATCTACTAAGATGGAAACCAGTTATACGACAGAATATTTTCTTGGTCACTTGCAATTATGTTTTGGCAAGTTTTACTGTCTGTATTTTAAAAATATTAAATTCAATAATAGTTATTAAGAATTTTTTCCAAGTTTTAGTTGCATAAAAAAGCACTTTAAGCCACATACTGTGAGAAGTTCAGAAGATTCAAAATACAAAAAAAGTTATACAGTAGACTCCTGTATAACGTGCATTCTACAACATATTAAAGAACGAAAAATCATGCGTCAAGCATAGATTATGTAACACTTTCCAACGCTTCCAAAATAATTTTACAAATCATTACCGTTTAATAAGCTGAAAGATGACATCTAAGTAAACAATTTGGAAAACTCATAACATATTTAAAAACGTAATTTCAGGAATTCCCAACATATATTACCAACATATACAATATTCGGAAAAATATCTGAATACTTTTATTCAGCCCTGTATATAATCTATAGATTTGTATATATTCTACATAGGATACTAAATTTTAGTTTAGTTAGGAAACGCGTAACACAGTTTAAAATTCTCCTTCTGGAGTTTCTGTCAATAAACGGAAATGTGTTCGCGAACTTTTGTGCTTCCCTGTATATGATCTACAGAATTTATACACACCACGTAATAAACAAAAAGTGAGTTAAATTTAAAATCGCGTTCAGTAACTTAAAATGCACTTCCAGGAATTATTGTTAACAGGCAGTAGAGAATTCTTTTGTGTGTCCCTGTAAATGAACGATGACTGCTATACACATAATACTCTGTAGTAAACCTCTTGTAATGCACCTTAGTGATATATATAAATTTCAATGCGTTTAAAATTGTGAAACATTATATAAATAAACTGCAGACAATTTTTCTCCATAGACGTAATGTAACGGAATTATTTTGACTGTCCCTGTAAAGTAACTATAAGTGCTATGCACACCCTATTCCATATTAAGCTTCTTTTAATGCACCTTAGTGATATATATCAATTACAATGTCTTTGAAATTGTGTAACACCATTAAAATAAACCGCAAATGATTTTTCCCCATAGACCGTAATGTAACGGAATTCTTTTGAGTATCCCTGTAAAAAAACTGTAAGTGCTACACACTTCAGTTGAAATAGGGAACATGCTATAGATAACGACAATAACATATAAAAATTGCAGGGCAATCCGAGCATATTTACGGGAGTTAGAGCACGGACAGATGGCAGACGGCCAGACGGCAGAAGTCATAAACACTTTTCAACTAGGTTGGAAAGTGTTAAAAAAGTGACAGCTTACTTGTATAGCGTGATTCCCATGTAACATGCTATAGTTTAAAATGTGGGAACTGCACTGTTAAACACTGTATATACATTATACATGTGTTTTTTAACAATGTGGCAAAGTAGTTTTATATTGCTTAATGAATTTAATTACATATCCCGTATGTAAATTTTTATAAGTTGGTTAAATAGTGCAAAATCAAGTTTATATATTTAAAATTGAATTAAATTAACACATTTCTAAAACATAAAAGGTAAAAAAATGTACAATTACATGTTTTGTAATTCATGGTAATAAAATTTAAAAAAATTCTCCCACAGATATGATGAATGAAGAAAAAAAAAAAAAAAAAAAAAAAAAAAAGAAAATGTATTTCTATGAAAGAAAAAAAATTACAATTTTAGATTGACTTAAATCTGGTGAAAAATTTAAAAAAAATTTCCAAAGAACTTCAATTATATGAGTCCACACTTCGAACTATAAAAAAGAATGAGATCAAAATAAGAATGAGGGTTGGTATTAAATCGTTACCAAGTTTAAAGAAAACTCCACGGATCAGGGGCGTAGCTACCGTGGAGCAGTTGGAGCAAGTTGCTCCAGGCGCACGAATCCTAAGGGCGCAAAAATAGAGAAGTCTGAATAAAAATTTTTTAAATATTTGCATGTTTTTTTTTTTTTTAATTTTTAATTTTTAATCAGATATTATGTGTGGACCAGAACTGTTATATACAATTAGTATATCCCTATGATATTTTACCTTATTTTCAACTTCAACTACTTTGACTTAAAACATGTGTTTATACTCAAAAGAAATTACTTCGATTCGCGAAGTTTTAATGTTATTTCATACCAATATACTGCAGCCTCAAGTAACTTCACCAACACTGTTTCTGCATGTTAGACTTTTTTCTTTAACCTTGCCAATGACGGAAGAAGTTTTTCAAATCTTAAAGCAATCAAACTTATTTACAGGGTTCACTGCAGTCATTTTATTTGCTATCACTATTTCCAAACAAAAATATTCCTGGCATATTTCTATTAGAAATGTTGTAGACATTTATCGTGATGATTTCTTTACGGAAAAAAAAAAAATAAATAACAGCTGAAAAACCTGTGTTTAAGAAGCAACATGTAACAGCATTGCTTTAGCAATTTATATATTTTATCGATTGAAAAAAACAATAGTTTGACAAATTGAAAGAAAATATATTAACCACTAGCTGACCCGCCCGACGTTGTCTTGGCGTGAGATAAAAAAATCAGATAAATAATCACAAGAAATAATAAATAGCAGAGTGCAAAATTTACTGTATTGCAAGATTGCAAAAAAAGGGCCGGCTATATTTAAACAAGAACGAAAAATCATGCGTCAAGCATAGATTATGTAACACTTTCCAAAGCTTCCAAAATAATTTTACAAATCATTACTGTTTAATAAGCTGAAAGATAACATCTAAGTAAACAATTTGAAAAACACATAACATATTTAAAAACGTAATTTCAGGAATTTACAACATGTATTTCCAAGATATACAATATTCGTAAAAATATCCGAATACTTTTATTCAGCCTTGTATAGGATCGATAGATTTGTATACATACTACATAGGATGCTAAATTTTAGTTTAGTTAGGAAACGCGTAGCACAGTTTAAAATTCTCCTTCTGCAGTTTCTATCAATAAACGGAAATGTATTCGCGAACTTTTGTGCTGCCCTGTATAGGATCTACAGAATTTAAACACACCAAGTAATAGACAAAAAGTGAGTTAAATTTAAAATCGCGTTCAGCAACTTAAAACGCACTTCCAGGAATTATTGTTAACAGACAGTAGAGAATTCTTTTGTGTGTCCCTGTAAATGAATGATGACTGCTATACACACAATATTCTGTACTAAGCCTCTTGTAATGCACCTTAGTGGTATATATAAATTTCAATGCGTTTACAATAGTGAAACATTATTTAATTAAACCGCAAACGATTTTTCTCCATAGACGTAATGTAACGGAATTCTTTTGACTGTCCCTGTAAAGTAACTATAAGTGCTATGCACACCCTATTCCATATTAAGCTTCTTGTACTGTACCTTAGTGATATATATCAATTACAATGTGTTTGAAATTGTGTAACATCATTAAAATAAACCGCAAATGATTTTCCCCATGGACCGTAATGTAACGGAATTCCTTTGAGTGTCCCTGTAACAAAAACTATAAGTGCTACACACTTCAGTTGAAACAGGGAACATGCTATAGATAACGACAATAACATATAAAAATTGCAGGGCAATCCGAGCCTATTTACGGGAGTTAGAGCATGGACAGACGGCATCATCAAAATGCACTTGGAACGTTTATTTCCCATTGACTGTAATGTAAGGGAATACTTTTGACTGTCCCTGTAAAAAAAAAACTATAATTGCTACATACTTCAGTTGAAATAGGGAACATGCTATAGTAAACGACATGTTACAGTAAAAATTTCAGAATGATCCGAGCATTTTTACGCGAGTTAGAGCACGGACAGACGGCCAGACAAACCGAAGTCATAAACATTTTTCAACAAGGTGGGAAAGTGTTAAAAAAGCCACACACCGACGGCTTTTATTGGTTTTAATCGGACATTTTTGGACAAAATAAGTCTTTTTGACCAAAATTGGATTTTATGCAGTGAAGCATTTTGATTATAAACTGTATTTTTAACACTTTCCAACCTAGTTGAAAAGTGTTTATGACTTCGGTTTGTCTGGCCGTCAGCCGTCTGTCCGGGCTCTAACTCCCGTAAATATGCTCAGATTGCCTTGCAATTTTTATATGTTTTTGTCGTTATCTACAGCACGTTCCCTATTTCAACTGAAGTGTGTAGCACTTATAGTTTTTTTACAGGGACACTCAAAAGAATTCCGTTACATTACGGTCTATGAGGAAAAATCATTTTCGGATTATTTTAATGATGTTACACAATTGCAAACACAATGTAATTGATATATATCACTAAGGTGTATTACAAGAAGCTTAATATGGAATAGGGTGTGGATAGCACTTATAGTTAATTTACAGGGATAGTCAAAAGAATTCCATTACATTACGTCTATGGAGAAAAATCGTCTGCAGTTTATTTAAATAATGTTTCACTATTTTAAACGCATTGAAATTTATATATATCACTAAGGTGCATTACAAGAGGCTTACTACAGAATATTGTGTGTATAGCAGTCATCGTTCATCTACAGGGACACACAAAAGAAATCTCTACTGTCTGTTAACAATAATTCCTGGAAGTGCGTTTTAAGTTACTGAACGCGATTTTAAATTTAACTCACTTTTTGTTTATTACGTGGTGTGTATAAATTCTGTAGATCATATACAGGGAAATACAAAAGTTCGCGAACACATTTCCGTTTATTGACAGAAACTCCAGAAGGAGAATTTTAAACTGTGCTACGCGTTTCTTAACTGAACAAAAATTTAGCATCCTATGTAGTATATATACAAATCTATAGATTATATACAGGGCTGAATAAAAGTATTCGAATATTTTTCCGAATATTGAATACGTTGGAAATTCCTGAAATTATGTTTTTAAATATGTTATACGTTTCCCAGTGGCAGAAACACCGCGACACGGCGACGTAGTCGCGGACAAAGAAAATCTCTTGCAGACAATTTTTGTCTGCACTAATGAAATTAATTTTAAAAACTGTCTGCAACTTGTGGATTTCGGCAAAGGATCGCGGTAAAAACACGGAATTTCGTCAAAAGATCGCTGTAAAAACACGTGAATTACGTCAAAAGATCGCGGTAAAAACACGCGAATTTCGTCAAAGGATCGCAGTAAAAACACGCGGATTTCGTCAAAGGATCGCGGTAAAAACACACGAATTTCGGCAAAGGATTGCGGTAAAAACACGCGAATTTCGGCAAAGGATCGCGGTAAAAACGCGCGCTTTTCGTCGAAAGATCGCGGTAAAAACACGCGCTTTTCGTCAAAAGATCGCGTTAAAAACACGCGATTTTCGTCAAAGGATCGCGGTAAAAACACGCGAATTTCGGCAAAAGATCGCAATTAAAAAAAAAAAAAAAACGTGATTTTCATCAAACGATTTTGGGAAAAAATAATCGTGAGTATCGTCAAAATTTACTGCATAAAAAGACTGCTAAAATATTGAAACCCAGTTCCTTTTACTTAATGTCTAAAGATCGTCGCAAAACGAGAAGAAATGCTAAAAATTGCATAAAAAATTCAAAAATAGATAGAGGAATTTCTAATTCCTTTTACTAATGTAGAAAATTCACTGCAAAAAAAAAAAAAAAAAAAAAAAAAAAAAAATTAAGAAAACTAGTCCAAAAATGGGCTTTGAGGTGCATAACTTCAGACAAAACAACACTTCAGACTCTTCCTTCCAAATCTTGCAGCTCTGCACTTAGCGGTCTCTTCAGAAAACATCAGACACAGACAAACATCCATATTTAATACATAATTTTTTTAATCTGAAACAATATACAGAACCAGCTTTTAAAAAAATGAGTTAACCGGAATCCAACCTGCAGGAATCTAAACTCAGCTCGAACTGAAAACAATGTTAACCTGATCTGCAGCTGATGCAGGACTTTAAGACATTTTCTCCAGAAGGAATTTCTGTAGCTGCATCAGGGGAAGTAAATTTCTCTCCCCCCCCCCCCTAAGCGTATCCTTCCCCTTTTAGAAATCCCACAAAAAGTGAGATGATGAAACGATATCTAACATCAAAAGTTATAAGCAAAATTAATGAGTATGCATCAAGCTTACCCTGTTTTAAATAAAAAGATGAAAAATTTCTAGTTTAGTATGTATTATTCATTCATTAAAATTACACACAAAATTTGCAGACAGATTATGAAATTTTAAAAGTTTGTCGCAGACAGCTACAGAACTTTCTGCCACTGGGATACGTTTTTCAAATTGTTTACTTAGATGTTATCTCTCAGCTTATTAAATGGTATGATTTGTAAAATTATTTTGGAAGCGTTGGAAAGTGTTAAATAATCTATGCTTGATGCATGATTTTTCATTCTTGTTTTAAATGCTATTAGTTTTAAAGACGTTTAATTTAGTTGGAAATTAATAAATAAACTAATATTTCATTAATGACAAGAGAATAATGAAGACAGTAATGTTTGAATAACACTTAGATGGAGCTGCTAGTGATTTGTAATCAGAATTGCAAATATGTCAGCGAAATTTGAAATGGATGTGGAATTAATTAATTAACAAATATTATGTAAAATTCCATAAAAATCGTAAATTAGAAATTTTTGCTCATTTCACCCTTTTAAATTTCGAATTTTTATAGAAACCATTCTTAGCGAGCATTTGTCTTGTAAAAGTAACCGCCATACCAAATTTCAAGTTTCTAGTCCCTTCAGTATCACGAAAATCGTAAGTTTAGGACGCCTTTTTTTTTCCTCGGCACCATTTTAAATTTAGAATTTAAAAGAGAAACTATTTTGTGCTTGCATTTCCGTCTTAAAAGTCGCAGCCATGTCAAATTTCAAGTTTCTATCCTTAATAATTCCATGGAAATAGTAAATTAGAACGTTTACCGCTCATTTCTTCCGCGATTTTTTTTTTAGAAACCATTCTTAGCAAGAATTTGTATGTTAAATGTAACCGCCATGCCAAATTTCGAGTTTCTAGTCCCTTCAGTAATATAAAAAAAAATTGTATTTTTAGAGCGTTTATTTTCTATGCACCTTTTTTAATTTTGAATTTAAAAAAACTTTTGCGCGTGCATTTGTGTCTTAAAAGTAGCATATCCATCCATGTCAAATTTCAAGTTTCTATCCTTAACAATTCCATAGAAATCAAAGTTTAGAACGCTTTTTGCATATTTCACCCTTACAAATTTTCGATTTTTTTTTAACTGCGACAATTTACATCTTAAAAGTAACAGTCATGTTAAATTTCAAGTTTATTTCCCTAATAATTCCATAGAAATCGTAATTTAGAACGTGTTTAGTACGCTTTTAGCTCATTTCAGCTCTTCAAATTTCGAATTATTTAGAAACTGTTCTTAGAGAGCATTTATATCTTATAAGTAACTACCATACAAAATTCCCAGTTTCTAGTCCTTCAGTATCACAAAAATCGCAATTTTAGAACACTTTTCACCCCTTCCCCTCTGTAGGTGGTGGCACATCGACATAAAATATATCCTATGTTGGAGCAGGAACTGTCCTCGTCAATTTGCCACTATTACTTTTGAAATCGGTTCGATAGTTCCAGAGATTACCCCCTACAAATAAACAATCAAACGTTACTTCTTTATAATATTATTGTACATTTTGCATACGAAAAAGCGAGTAAACGAAAAATTGGATTTTTTTTTTTTTTTTTTTTTTTTTTTTGTCTTTTGTGAAAATTAAACATATATACACTTTATCAATACAGTTTATAAAATACATAACCAGTACCGGATTTAAGACTATACCGCATGAGTAAAGGGCGAGAAAAATTAGGGTGAGCGGCAAATGAAATTTTGTGTTTGTTATTTTTGAGAGTGTGAAAAACCCTCCAATCTTTAATGGTATATAAGAGTGTCAACTCTTCCAATCTTTAATGGTATATAAGAGTGTCAACTCTTCCAATCTTTAATGGTATATAAGAGTGTCAACTCTTCCAATCTTTAATGGTATATAAGAGTGTCAACTCTTATCATTGTCCATTGGCTTTAGAAGTATATAGTTCCAATAACAAAAAAAGTTTCAGCGTTGTTCCTCATCCTCTTAAAAGCCATTCGCGCCAGATATTTTTTGAAAGTTACTAAATTTAATTTGTTATACGCCCCCTGGGTTCTT
This sequence comes from Maratus michaelseni, assembly GCA_963931845.1. Classification (NCBI taxonomy): domain Eukaryota; kingdom Metazoa; phylum Arthropoda; class Arachnida; order Araneae; family Salticidae; genus Maratus; species Maratus michaelseni. The sequence continues at coordinate 206,774,936 of OZ007594.1, read as the reverse complement.
CTATAAGTTATATTTAGAAAAACTTTCTCCGTACTCTAAAAGGTAAAACAATAATAATTAACTTTTTGTACGATCAAAACTTATCGAGTTAAGATACTTTGAATTTTATAAATTTTCAGTGTTTCCTTGCACTTAAAATGGAAAAACGTATTTCATCCAAATGCAACAAGTCAAAATTAAAAATTTCTTGAAAATAGTCTGTTTATTTTTTTTTTGCGTTCTATAGTGCTAACAACAGATGGAGCGCAAATTGTGCTAACCCCATGGACGCATTTAAAACGGAAATCCCACCCAATTTGTAATAAATATTAGTAGTTACTCTGCACTTAAAAATGACAGTTTTATTTTTATTCTATTTGTATTTATTACGTTAAATAGTTTGCTAAAATGCTTTGAACTCCAAATAAAAATAAGGTTTAAAATCGAAATAAGAATACATGATTTTTAAACTTTAAAACAAATTTTGGTTGAACTTTTTTGAGTGACAAAGGGGCGCACCCATTTTACTTGCTCCAGGGCGCGAAATATGTAGCCACGCCACTGCCACGGATTAAAAGATCCCCTCATATCAAATATGGAAAACTGTTTAATGTTATGGGTGGGTGATTGTAACCATAAAATTATTCTCCTAAATAATCATGAAGTTAAACAGAAAGCAATTAAAATGTATACCCATTTAAAGCAATATATTCCTTCTGATGAGATATATAAATATGACTAAGGGCAGTCAAAGGTAGTTTGATAGATTTAGGAAACAATTATCGTTATATACCATAAAAATACAAGGAGAATGTGCACCAGCTGACTTAGAATCTTCTCAGAAATTTCAACAAGAGTTTCCAAAAATTGTAGGATTAGGAGGATATACAGCTGAGAACTGACCACGTTTTTAATGCAGATGAAACTGGTTTATATTGCAAAAAAATGTCACAGACTCACAGAGAACATTTATTTCCAAAAATGAGAAATCTGCACCTGTGTTTAAAGCATCTAAAGAAAGGATAACACTTCTCTTATGTAGTAATGCATCTGGAAATTGAATTATGAAGCCTTTGTTAATAAATAAATCGTTAAATCCACGACCAATGAAAGGGTGGGATAAAGCTACATTTCCAGTTTACTTGCAGGCAAATAAAAAAGCATGGATAACTGCACCAATGTTTTGAGAATGGTTTAATAATGCAGATGTAGAAAATTATCTGAAAGAAAAAAATATGGAATTTAAAGTTTTATTAATCATTGATGATGCACCTGGACATCCAATAGACTTATACCATCCAAATATTGAAGTAAAATTTCTACCGCCTAATACAACTTCAGTTATATAACCATTAGATCAAGGAATTGAAACCATACTATATGTGGCAAACATTTGAAGAAATTTTAGCAAAAATTGATTCAAATCCAAGTACAACAGTAATGAAAATATGGAAAGATTTTTCAATTTTAAATTGTGTAGAAAGTATTGGATTGTCCATCAAGGAATTAAAGCAGTCAACTCTACATGCTTGCTGGAAAAATGTTTGGCCTGAAATAGTTAGTGCAGAAAATCAATTATGTTCAACCTCCATTGATACTGCCCGAATTATAACTTTAGCCAATCTTTTGGGTGAAAAGGATTCGATGATATGACCAGGGAAGATATTTCTGAATTCATTAACAGTGAAGAAAGTTTAAATGAATCAGAACTTATGGAATTAGCAGATGAATATGATATAACTATAAACAGCTAACCAGAAAGCTTGATTGCAGAGGAAACAACAAAAAATTTTACATCAGAACAACTCAACAAAGGATGTGAATAGGTTAAACAATTGAAAGCATGTTTCACAAATATGGATATGTCACTGGAGCACTCTATCCAATTTAAAAGGAGTTTGCAAGATTGTCTTGACCCATATTTTAAACTTCAGGGAGAGTTAGAAGAAAATAATGAGAAGCTTTTGGCAAGTAACATTTCACCCAGAAAAATCACTCAAAAATATACATCTAATACTGAAGTAGATAATATTATTGAAAATGAAAATGAATTAATTCATTATAGAGAAAACCAAAAAGTACTTTCAGTGAATCAACGTCGATGGAATGTAATTTTGGATGACATGGATAGTGACTTATTCTCAACATCATAATAATTAATGTGTTTCAAAACCTTTGTTTAAATAAAATACAAAATATGTATAATGAATTAATTTGTTAAATTTTATTTATTGATTCATTTATATGGTAATTAGTATTATTACATACATATGCAAATATATAAAATAAAGTATTTTGATTTTAATATTTTTTTCCCTTACCATATTTTAGTAGGCGATAAAATTTTACATGGTAATAATTACTCTAAGATTTTACTCTAACATTGATGTTATACAAGATTTTTCCTCGTTCAATGCAAGTTTATATAACGCCGATTTCATATAACGTGTAACACATTAATTGCATTATATGGGAGTCTACTATATTTAATATCTAATAATTGTAGGTTACATCAAAAAGATTTCAAGTACAACTATGAAACATTTAATTTTCATCAGTTCTTAAGCTTGAAAAAAATCAAAAGCTGAAAATTTATTTTTGATGCAATTGACTATGGTTTCACATTGCCTTATAAATTGATCAATATGAAATCTGCAAATATCATGACCTCATTATGATGTTAAATAATAATAATAATTAAAAGATAATTGGCTTTTCGTCTCATTAACATATCTCATCTTCATTTGAGGAGTTATGCAACATAAACTCTCATTAATAATAGTCTAGAACATGTGATAAAGATATATCACAGTCTTAATTCTTTTTAATTATTTTTATTTCAGCTCAACGTATTTCTATTTTATAGCCTTTCCAGTTTAATTGCTGTTCTTTTAAAATACCTTTTTACCAGCGATCGCGCGCCTTGTACGTTGCTTTTTTGGCAAGGCTGCTTCTCCCTACTTCGCGCTCCTGTGTTCATTTCAATCGGCGCTGATTTTGAGCTGTGACGTCATCTTTCTTGCCCTCCGCACGCTTGTGTTGTGCGCATGTGTCACCGCCGCTCTTGTTCCCTGTGTTTTCGGGAGCTGTTTTGTTTTGGCGCTGCAGGCGAAAGGGGCGTGTCTTTCAAATACAAATTAAACGGCTTCTTTTAATTGTTAAATGTTAATGAGTGTTGTATTTGTTATTTTAATTTTCACGTAATTCATAATCAACAAATTAGTTTAAATTAATCTTGCTCTCACATTTGTGCACCCCTATTATGGGTATATATACTAATGTTGCGCATTTTTCCAACAGAATTTTAACAAAAATGATGCTGTAAAAATAAAGTGGAGCGTGTATCTTTGAGCTGAGCTTTGGCTCGTTGTCCGAGATCGGCAAATGCCGATTCTTATGGAGATCAATTTCACGTTTTCAGTTTTTAATTATTCTATAAAAATGCTGTTGTAAATTTTAAATTTAATATTTTAAAGGTTTAAATTAATTAATTCTACAACCCTTAATGGATTTCGCCAGAAAGAATATTTAAGGAATTTCGTTGATTTTTGTGATGTTTGAGCCTGAACTTTATAAAGATATGATGTGCAGCTTTCATCTCATCCTTCCTCCTTCTTCAAGAAAATATAATAAACATTATTGGATCCAAACCTAATGGAGTTTTTATTTCAAGTAGCATGAGTCTCTTATTTTTCAACAAAGAACAAGTAAGAATGTTTCCTTTATTTTATATTTTTGATGTGATTCTCTCTTCAAAGAAATCGACCAAAAGAGCACATGCACAAATCGTGCAGGGTTATTTGCTTATTTAAATCACAACTGCAATAATATTTAAAAGTTCACTATACGATCTATTCCTCCATCCATTAAGATAATAATATTATTCCTCCAATTGATAATTCTTCCATCCCATCAATTGCTCTCTTTATTATCCATGTCACAGAACAAGGCAAGCTAAACATGTGGCCCATGGGCTACATTTGACCCACCAACTACTTATCTGTGGCCAACCAAGCCCCTGTGTTTTATTTAGTTCATATTTGATACAGAAAATACACTTTGCATAAACATGCTTGCACTAACCACTGATGTGGTGTTGGCAAATTGGATAATTTTTTTATTCAAAATATCTACACTTATTTCACAATATTAATCTTTGTTTTATTTAATGACAGGCATTCGGTGATTAAATAAAGAAAAGATTACCAGTAAACAAAATTGATAGTTATTTTGAATATAAAAATTCTGGAGTCTGGGAACATCGCCGAGGCATTAGAGCTGGCAAACATCAGAAAATATAGTACATGTATATGGTCAGATCTAACAAATTTCAAAATTTCAACTCCGAATGATTATGAAAGCAAAAATTACAAATCGGTAAGCTGCAAAGAGCAGACCATGAATATGAAAATTTAGAGGTTTATACAGTTTTTATATTATTTCTTTATTATAAATTGTTATGTGTTTTATACTGAAACTAATACCTTATTTTGCTGCTCTCTTTGATTTACAACACATTACAAAATAATGAGCAGTATTTATTAGGTAATAAAAAATGTAAGGAAAAACTATTAAAAAACAATATGAATTACAATAATTAAAAGTTTTAATTTCTTAAAAAATAAATACCTTTTAAATGAGTAGTTTTGGAAATGACACAAATTCTCGTCTTGTTCTTTTTTTTGGGTGGGAAGGGGGGGGGGGGGTGGAATAAATAAAAATGTTACAATGGCTCTTCACTTGAAGCATACATAGTTGAACACGTGGATTTTGGATTTGAGCTCATTAATTATTTTCATTATTTAGGTTAGTAAATGTGTTATTGTTAATGAGCTCTACATGATCTTTCTCTTTCTTCTTTTTATTTCATTTTTACAGACATATTCATACTCAGATGCATTTTAGAAAAAAAAAATTATTGGAGTTTCCAAGGAATGTACTCACAAATATCTAACTCCAGAAAGATAAATTGTTAGATTTGAAACTGATACTTCATGAAAAAAGTGTATTTATACAAAGTGCCTACAAAAGGTAATGCATCTGCTTTAAAAAAAGCTGTTACATTCAAATTGCAATATGACGTAATCACCATGGCAACCTAGAACAATTACCTATCATGGGATATCATTGAATTAATTATGGATGTTAAAATTTAACTGAATGAAGAATGTGACTCTAACTTGGTCATAGAGGTCATAAAATGTCATATACATCATATATGACTATAATGTCATACATGTCAGATAACTTGGCGATACATCTTGGTTGATGATTAATCCTCGGAAGCTGCTAAAACAAGGAAGTACCGATTTTTTAAAAATTCAATTTACTTAATAAATATTTTTATTAATATCTTTTTAAGTTTTGATTTGATATTCATAAAATTTTAAATGACCCGACAAAATTCTGCAACGATTATATATACAGTGGTGGCCAAAAGTTTGGACATTTTTTGAAAGTTTCATGTTTTTCAACTTTGTGTGCTTGTAGAATATATTAATTTTCACTTAAATACAAACGTTCATATATCAAATTGAAGGTAATTTAATGTAGAATTTAATAATAAAAACAGTATTACAATATCTGTATTACAAAAAAAGTTATGCTCATTTTAGTAGAACAAACAAACACAAATCGTTTTGAATAAGGACGTGTTTTGTAATACAAGCGTACTAGCCAATCACAAACACTGTTCTGAGGACCAATCAAATGTCTGTAACTATAGTTTAGGTTATTTGGATGGTAAAAGAGTTATTGTTGTGGAAATATTTTGCAGAATGATGCATACTAGTACAATTAAATAGAGTATTGCTGTTTTTGAATATTTAAAGTCCTTTTTAGGTAGCTTTCAATACAAAAAAGTATAAAGCTACCTATTGCAGCCGTTCGGAGGAAAGCAATTCCGGAAAATTTTGATATATTTTCACCGATCATGACCCCCAGACCCCAAAACCACCCTCCGTTCAAATGTTGATTTATATATATATATATATATATATATATATATCTGACCTATGTCATACGATAACGCCCGTATTTATAAATCGATTTTGATGAAACTAATTGTGTGTATTAAGGTCACTAATGTCTCGACCGAGTTCGTTGGCCATTTAAAAATTTAAAACTAAAATAAATATATAAAAAAGTTAAAAATTCAAATTTATTTTTTAATTATGTGTTAGGCCTTGATACAAGGATTCCAGAGCATTTTTTGGTTTACCTCTATCTTAAAAAATGGCTGAGATAGAGCAGTTTGAAATTCTAGGGTGGCTGACATTTTGAAACAAAACAGCACATTAACGCGATTACTCGCAAATTATTTTCTTTCATTGTTGTAATAATTTTCCCAATCATACGTATAAAACTATATATTCATATCCGTTAGCGCCAAATTCTCGCCAAAATTGATGACATTTGGCGACCAAAATAAGTCTTCATAAATGAAGCCAATTTGGCTATTGCTCAATTATCTGGCGAATTTCTTATTCAAATTCAGTATTAACGCATGTTTTGTAAACGTTTCTTTGCATTTTAACTTGCTGTTTCATGTAACATTAGCTAAAATTTTAAAACGAAGATATAGGAAAGCTATCTTTTCCTCCCGGTACAGGCCAGAAGGACTTTTTTTAAATTAAACTAATTTTAAACAATGTCATCAACAAGAAGAACTAATTGGACAGCTACAAAAAGAAGCCAAATTGTCATATTGAGAGAAAATGACCTCTCGTATGCTGAAATTGCAAGACAAGTTGGTGGTTCAGTGACTTGTTCTGGTGTACGAAAGTTCTGTTTACGTTATGAAAAAATGAAATCAGTGGAAAATAAGGCCAAATCAGGCAAAAAAAATGCACAAGTGCTACTGCCGATAGAAAAATTAAATGGCTATGCCTTCAAGATAGAAAAATTTCATCAGATGCCATTAGATGTGAAATGAATGCAGCGGGTATAGCAGTAAGTTCAAGAACAATAAGAAGGTTATCAGGATTTGGACTACAAGCTAGAATTCCAAGGAAAAAACCATATTTAAATCAAAAGCAACGCGAAAAACGAGTTAAGTGGACAAAAGAACACATTAAATGGTCAGAAAATCAATGGAAGCAAGTAATCTGGAGCGATGAGAGTAAAATATCACTCTTTGGTAGTGATGGTAGAAAATACGTGAGACGTAGAGTAGGAGAAGCACTTCATCCTGATTGCATTGAAGCAACTACAAAAAAACCAACAAATGTCATGATTTTGGCATGTATGTCTGCAGATGGTGTGGGCCGAATTCAAGTGATTGATGGCATCCTGAATGCCAAAAAATACATCGAAATTGTCCTGGAACCAAAATTGATACCTTCCATCAGGGATCTCTTCCCCAACAACGCACCATTTATTTTTCAGCAGGATTCAGCTGCATGCCACACAGCAAAAGTATGCAAAGCATGGTTTCAAAATAAAGGCACAGATATATTACCATGGCCAGGAAACAGCCCTGATCTCAATCCAATTGAAAATTTGTGGCGACGTTTGAAAATTCTTGTACGAAAAAAACGTCCATCCAATAAAAGACAACTTATTGAAACTATAATTGATTCTTGGCACCATGTGATAACGAAAGATGAACTCCAAACACTCGTTCATTCGATGAAAAGACGCTGTGAAGCTATCTTAAAAAATAAGGGTTATCCTACTAAGTATTGATTGTGTAAGTATCACTTTAAAAAAATGCAAATCTAAGACAGATCTTACTAATAGTTGCATAACTTTTTTTGTAATACAGATATTGTAATACTGTTTTTATTATTAAATTCTACATTAAATTACCTTCAATTTGATATATAAACGTTTGTATTTAAGTGAAAATTAATATATTCTACAAGCACACAAAGTTGAAAAACATAAAACTTTCAAAAAATGTCCACACTTTTGGCCACCACTATATATTAAATTCCAAACCATTAGACTGAGTAGTTTTTGCACTGTTATATGCGGACAGACAGATGGAACAGATGACAACTATAGGTGTTATGTATTCATATAATGACGAATACATCTAAAAAAGCATTCTGGTTATTTGAAGATTGGTTATTTCAAGTTCATTACAAAAACACTAAGAACTTTTAGTAAAGAGCAATAGATGCTATACAAAGAAAACAAAACTATTATAATCAGGGGGGAAAAGCTTATGATGACTCAATCTACTGCTTATGTTATTGATAAAAATTTGATTACAATATCCCTTTATTTAAAAAAAAGTTCTAAACATAAAAAAAAACATATAGTAAGTGGGAGTAATATATAAGCTAACAAACTTCTACCTTTTGCTGAGAAATCATTCACCAAAATCTGAACTATTACAGAAGGACAAGAGTAAAATCAGACTTACAAATGAATGCCAACACATCAAGTGTTAAGAGAGACCACCAAGTAAAAATCATACTTTTAGGATTAATTTTTTTTTTTTATAAATATAACAATGCTAGAAAAAAACTGCAACGCAAATCATAAAAATGTAAAAAACTTGCTGGCAAAAAGATTATTGATTGGTAGGCAACACACCTATTACATGATGATTACTGAAGCCCTCAACTTTGACCATCCAAGTTGAAAGACAATGGCCATAAATCCTGATTAGGTTGTTTGTAAAGCCATCAGAGAACTCAATTCATAAGTCACATGGTCTTACTATTAGTTACAAGATTATCTATTTGCAAAATCGGAAATTTGTAGTTTCATTAACTGAATGTTAAAATACTTTTTTCCTCCTCATAACAGGAAAAAAAAATAAATATTTGCATAAAAAGTGATACTGTATATTAATCCTGTGACATAGCGGAAAACAAATGAAGATCATCTACAGTACAAGAAAAATTAGAAGTGAAAATACAAAACATAGAAAGAAATATAAAATAATTAGAAAAGATGATGAAAAAAAAAAAAGAATTTACAAGTACCATATCTCTTTATTCAAACTAGTGTTGTAAATCTTGAACATTACAAATGGACATATGACAAAGATCTTGAGACAAAAATCAAAACAAACACAACTGTTTTTCCTATATAACCCTTCACTATCATAAAATTTCTAATCTAACTGCATACGACTTTTATTTCCCACTTTAAAATAATGAACAGTGAGTGGTATGCGGTTCATAGAAGTAATGTAAGCAATGCTTGCATATACCTGCCAACCTTTCACTGTTTCTGTTTTTGTTTTTACATAAAAATATAATTTAAACTAGAAAAATTATTTCATGGAAAGTTTCTTATTTCTGCGGTGGTTAATTTATAATTTCATTTCTATTAAATAAAGTTATAAAGTTTCTGGTTTTATCTTATTTAAAAAGGTTGGTAGTATGGGCAATGCTTACATTGCTTCTAGGAACGCATGCCATTGATAAAGAAAAACACATAAGATAGAAAACTAGTTGAATAAAGCATTTCATATACAAACTTACTTAAAATTAATGTAAAGTGAAGTACACTGAAAATCTGTAGAAGTACAAAATAATTAAGACGGTATGAAGGAAACTTAAAAACATTACACATATAAGTATCATTTAGACTTCAGCTGTTTAAAAAGAAAGAAATGAACAAAAACCTTTGAGAAGTATAGGTTATTTGATTCTTTTGATCCAGTAAGCTGAGATTTTGTCAACTGTTCTTCAGACGGCAAACTGTCTTTGTAATCTTTTCTCTTGGCAGTTTGTTTAATTGTTTGTCTTTTTGCATTATAAATTTTTTTCTCAACAATTGCTACCTATAAATACATAAACAATTATTAAATATAAAGATATTAAAAATATTTACGAGTACTTGAAAATAAGGTGTTATTATATTAATAATTTTAAAATATTTAATTTTTTGACACATAAATGATCTTTGTTCTAATTCTTATCTATAATAATAAAGAGAGAAGTTTGAGTGTAAATGTGTGTGTGCTGTGTTCTGTAGATATCGCTTCACTTAGAGCTACAAGATTTGGCAGGAAGGCACATCTATGTTTGGAGTTATGCACTGTAGTAACTCCTCTATACCGACCCGATAAAAGATGGTGAGTGGTAGCGAGATCGGATCGTTGGCACAGAGAATTTCTCGCATAAATTAGAAAATAGAATTTTATTGTATAACAATGTTAATTCTAATGAAAAATATATACAAGACGTCAATACAGCATTTAATTATTTTTCGTGGGTCAATCGCTTATAAATTAATGACCTCTTGACTCCAAGTGTAACTGAAACAAACAAAAGTCTCTAAACATTACAGTCAGTCGTGACTACAAAATAAAGTTCATTCGGACCAAGGCTCGTCCGTTCCTTCTCTTCGGAAGATCTACTAATACTCGTTAATTCTGAGTCTAAGAACTCTCACTCTCGCACTTGGTGTGCTTTTTCACTTCGCTGGGATTTTCACCGGATACCTGCTGTATCAATTCTAGAGGTCGGACCTCACTAGCGCTTACACCACGCTGAGTTCGAAACTGACGTTTCCTTTTCCCTTCTCCAGAGAGTCAACACTCTCCTTTTCGATCTCTCCAAAAACTGTCCTCTCTCACTTTATCATTCTCGCAGGAGAACTTCTTCTAGGGGCGGGGATTTTGTCGAGGCGGACCCCTCGAAACTCTCCAGCCTCTTAGCCGCCTTGAGATCCCTCGGTTTCGTTTTCACTAAGTCCGTCATTGGACGTTCTAAGACAAAGGGCAAAGTTTCGGGCGCAAACCTAAAAATCGTGTGCAGAGATCGCTTCTCTCGCAGATGAACTCTTTCCCACGAACTCGGCAAGGATCAAAGCATAAGACCCCTCTTTGGGTAACGCCTTACCACTACATTACTGTCCGAACTTTCCTCTCACAGTACAATAGAATTCGGCGTCTGCTAGTCTTCAAGGCAAAAATAGCGAGGGAAGGTATGCAGTTAAGTGTACTCACAGGAAATGCTAGAATGACACATAGTGCAGCTGGATGTCGAGGCTCAATTCTTTACAGCACCCCCTCCTCAAACGATTCTTAAGGGTGAAACACTAAGAATCTCTAAGAGTTGGATAAAGAATTGCAAGCTCAAATTTACATCAGAGTGGCAAGAAATAAAACATACATGAATAAGATAATACTACCTTCATTTTCTTTTTGCGCGCTCTGATAAGAAATCATGAACATATATTGAAATAAGACACAGTGAAATAAAAATAAAAAGAACTTAAAATAATTATATACAAAAGTTTATCAAGAAAACTCATTAAACTCGACTCAGACAATCAACATACGGAATGTCTTTGCCTGCGCGATGAGAAATGGCATAATTATAAGGTTGCAGATCCAAGGACCACCTTAATAACCTGGGATTATTTCCAGAATTTCTTTTCAGAAATACCAAGGGATTGTGGTCTGTTTCGATAGAAAAGTTTTGTCCATCAATATAATGCCTTAACTTTTTTATCGCAAAAATAATTCCAGCACACTCTCTTTCAGTGGCGCAGAAACTTTTCTCACTATCAGTAAATTTTCGACTTAAATATATTATGGGGTGCTCTTCCGATCCCTCTCTTTGAGCCAAAACCACGCCAATACCTAAGTCACTAGCATCAGTTTGTACTATGAATTCTTTCTGAAAATTAGGAGCGTAAAGCACCGGTTCTTCAGTAAGTTTCATTTTCAAAGTCTCAAAGGCTTTTCCCATTTCGTCGCTCCATGCAATCTTTTCTTTTTTATTTTTCCCTTTAAGCGCCCTCGTTAATGGTTCTACAATCACTGCATAATCTTTTATGTACCGGGAATAATATCCAGCCATTTCCAAACATCTACGAATTTCAGTTTTCGATTTCGGAACCGGTAATTCCTTAATTGCCCTTACTTTCGCCTCAGCTGGCCTCCGTCTGCCCTCAGCTACAATATGCCCAAGATATTTTACGGTTTTCTGAGCAAACTTGCATTTCGCCAATTTGATTTTTAGTTTCGCGTCGTTAACCCTTTTTAATACTATTTCTAGATGACGCATATTGTCCTCACAACTATCTGAAAAAATCGCCATATCATCTAGATACGGTAAACAGAAATTCTTAAGTGCGTTTATTTCCCGCGTTAAGATATCTGCTAACTCCACCCGTTTTCTGTAAGGCTTTACTAAACTCACGTGAGAAGTCGAAGATTTCTGTCGCCTCCCAGGAACATTCACAATATAATTTGTTTCCGTAATTATTGACTCCTTTCTTCCCGGCCCTATCCAACTATATGACATTTTATTTGGCTTTCTGGTAGTTAAAACTAAAACCTCATCTTTCACATTAAGCTTCCGTTTTACCGCCTTTCTGTCAAACCAAAATTTCCTCTTTTCTCGTTTTTCTGACACATTAACTGACACATTGACGGCTAAAACTCGACCTCTTTTTAACCTGTTCGTGAGATTAAACACACATCCCTTCACGAATTTATTTTCCTCCGTTTCTCTTATCCATTCTCCAAATACTAACGCTTTCAAAAGCTTTCTAACTTTTCGATGCCAACATGCAATACTATCGCTTATTGTGCGACACACTCTTGGACTTTTCAACTTAACACCGAACCTTTTTAGAAATGCGGTAGTTAAATCGTTTATCAATCTTTTCCCAAGGTCCAAGTATTTTGACACATTTCCTTTAACTTTCCCTTTCCCTAAGTGTAATGACACTTTTTCTAGGCACGTGCCAAAAATATCTACCTGATAAGGCAATGGGACAAGCACCTGCTTCCCCCCACTCACGCGATTATCTCTAGCTTTTGCCACTATCAAAGAATTTCCTGCATTACAATGCGATTCTTCACCTTCCGTTTTTTTACTAATCCCTTTGAGAGATTGATCTCTGTCTAATTCAATTTGACTATCCTTCCTTCCAATTTCTGCTAAGACCGAAGATCCCTCACAAATCGACAAAGGCGATAATCCCTTATCCACACTGACCAGTTCAATAGGGTTTTCTAGATTTTCACCCTCTAGTTTTGAATTCAACGCTTCCGCTTCACTGCACTCGCGAAAAATTCCCCCTTCTCTTTCTTTTACTGAATTCAAAGTTTCCGTTTCAACATTCCCGCTAGAAATATCCTCTTCTTTTTCTTCCTCGGAAATCAAAGTTTCCGCTTCAACATTCCGGCTAGAAATTTCTTTTTCCCCCTCGGAAATCATAATTTGTTTATTTACCGGATTTGGAGCTGGGCCACCCTTTTCTCTCGTTTGAGCTCGTGTCAAAACTGCATTCATCAATTCGGGTTTTTTCTTCGCCTGTTCTAACAATTTTTGAGTGTGATTACCCAACAAATAGTAAAACATATCTGAATCTTTATTGTTAACTCCCGCTTTCGTTTCAATAACCCCCACACCTTCAATTTCTAAAGTGACCTCTGCTACAGGTAAACAGTATAATTTACTGTCCAGCGGAGTTTTAATCCATACGTGATCTCCATTCAATTTATCTTGACCGACTAAATGGTGCGGGACCAAATCTATCTGGCTCCCACTGTCCGTTAAGGCAGTTGCCTGAATTCCATTCACTAATATTTTGCTCAAATAAGGGGAGAAGGTTTCTTCAAATGTCGGCTTACTTATTAAGTGACCGACCCGCGCAACATCTTTCTTTTTAATTTCCGGACAATCTACTTTGTAGTGACCGCTTTGAAAACACGCGTAACACTTGACTTCTCGCCTTTTTTCGTAAACCCTTTCCCTTTCTTTATGATCATCGCGATCCCTCCAGTTAAAGTTAGTCTCCGGATTTCTGTTACCATTTCGCCCATTTTCAAAAGTCCTGGGTCTTTCAAATTTCTTCTCTAAAGGGAGTTTCGTATTCCAAGTTTTTTTTGACGGGCGCTTGATTGCCTCGTACGCATCTAAAAGCCTCACTAACTCTTCGGGATCTTTAATCTCCGCCCAGTTATCTATAAAATGTTCGCGCATTTCTGGAGACGCTCTCCGTTTGATTTGGTCCGTGACAAGCAAATTTTTCAAACCCTCAAAATCCGAAACTTGTAAGCATGACAGCCAACCTTCTAAAAAACTATTAAGCTCGAATATCAGATCCTTCCAAACTGAATTAGGATTACGCGGATGCTGACTAAATTTTTGTCTGTACGTCTCTGCATTCAAATGATATTGTTCTAACAATTTTTCTTTCACATATTGAAAATCATCAATTTTGTCTTCGGGTTCTCTCAAAATTAACTCGGCCATTCCCACAGGTAATAATGATAGTAAGTTCGTCACCAACTCATCCGAATTTAGATTACATTTTTTTGCCTGTCTCTCGAATAAATTCAAAAACAACGAAATATCCGAATTCTTTTCATCAAAGCGATGCAAAATTGTTTTTAGGGGTAAATTACTCGTTCTAACAGAGACACTACTGGATGCTGTACTTCGGTCATCTGACTCTTGTGTTGCTTTTAATCTAGCCAACTCATGTTCCCGCTCTTTTTCTTTTTCTGTTTTTTCCCACAGTCTATCTTTCTCTTTATTCTCTGCCAATAATCTATTTTCCCTATCTTTTTCTATAAGTTTAATTTGTGCTAAAGCTAGCTCTTTCTCAAATCCCTCTGACGACTCTATTTTTTTTATAATTTTCGGTACAGTATCATTTTCCTCTAAAATGACCTCAAATTCGTAAGCTAACGTTTGCAAATCAGCTTTCCTAAAATATTTAAGCTCCGACATTTTTAAGTTTAAAATTAGAAATTATCTTTCCCACAAATATAAAACAATACAATAAGATTAAATCAAATCCTACCAAGTGCGTCAAAATATTACCAAAATATACGCTCATAAAAAAAGTACGCTTAGCAATAATATAGGAAGTATGCAACATATAAAGATAAGCAACTCTATCCTAACGTCTACATTCACCTTGGTATTTGGTTATAAAATACATATGGGATAAATTCTACACAAAACAAAAATTTCAAATTCAAAAAGTACAGTAAAAATATTTTAAATTGCAAAAGTCTTATTCAATTCCTTTTTTTTTTTAAATCAATGGTGGTCTTAATCTCTGCATCCACTCTTAAAAAATTTAGAATAATTCACAAAAAACATATAAAATCAACTCTGTTATCGTAAAATATGAAATGCGTTCGATACTTTTTTTTTTTCAATGAACTCTCATTTATAGATTCAGCTAAAATTTTGTAACACTGCACAACTCTCAGTTTGCATTAAATTAATTCAACAATAATTTAATTTTTAACTACAAAATTTGTCTATTAAATAAGTTACAGTAATCTCGGAAGTATCTCATCATACTTTTTTTTTCTACCGGAAAAATTTCTCAAAATATTTACTCTCACAAAAATAAACATACAACTTTTTTTTTTTTTAAGCCTACAACACCTATACAAACACTAATAACAATTAAAGCCACTCTGAGTATAAAAAGAGCTTACCTCCATTACTAAGAGTCTTTCAGGGCGTCAGAAGCACAGGCTTCAGAGATTCTCAGGAGCACAGATGGGGTTTCTATCACACTTTTCGGATGGGTACTCTTCCGGATGGGGGAACACTCTCCAGAATTCTTGGTAGATTTCTCTTTCTGATGGGGGAACACTCTCCAGAATTCTTGGTAGATTTCTCTTTCTGATGCTGTGTTGATCCACAGGGGCGTCTAAGGAGACTCAGGTCACAAGTCACAAGGAGACTCTTTCTTGGAGCACTTTGATGATTTAAATTTCAGAGTCCACTCTTTGTCTTTGAAGATTGTCATTAATTTCTGCTAATTAATCCATCACCGCAAGCCACCAGTTGTAGTAACTCCTCTATACCGACCCGATAAAAGATGGTGAGTGGTAGCGAGATCGGATCGTTGGCACAGAGAATTTCTCGCATAAATTAGAAAATAGAATTTTATTGTATAACAATGTTAATTCTAATGAAAAATATATACAAGACGTCAATACAGCATTTAATTATTTTTCGTGGGTCAATCGCTTATAAATTAATGACCTCTTGACTCCAAGTGTAACTGAAACAAACAAAAGTCTCTAAACATTACAGTCAGTCGTGACTACAAAATAAAGTTCATTCGGACCAAGGCTCGTCCGTTCCTTCTCTTCGGAAGATCTACTAATACTCGTTAATTCTGAGTCTAAGAACTCTCACTCTCGCACTTGGTGTGCTTTTTCACTTCGCTGGGATTTTCACCGGATACCTGCTGTATCAATTCTAGAGGTCGGACCTCACTAGCGCTTACACCACGCTGAGTTCGAAACTGACGTTTCCTTTTCCCTTCTCCAGAGAGTCAACACTCTCCTTTTCGATCTCTCCAAAAACTGTCCTCTCTCACTTTATCATTCTCGCAGGAGAACTTCTTCTAGGGGCGGGGATTTTGTCGAGGCGGACCCCTCGAAACTCTCCAGCCTCTTAGCCGCCTTGAGATCCCTCGGTTTCGTTTTCACTAAGTCCGTCATTGGACGTTCTAAGACAAAGGGCAAAGTTTCGGGCGCAAACCTAAAAATCGTGTGCAGAGATCGCTTCTCTCGCAGATGAACTCTTTCCCACGAACTCGGCAAGGATCAAAGCATAAGACCCCTCTTTGGGTAACGCCTTACCACTACATTACTGTCCGAACTTTCCTCTCACTACAATAGAATTCGGCGTCTGCTAGTCTTCAAGGCAAAAATAGCGAGGGAAGGTATGCAGTTAAGTGTACTCACAGGAAATGCTAGAATGACACATAGTGCAGCTGGATGTCGAGGCTCAATTCTTTACAGCACCTTAAAACCAGTTATTGGATTTTTTTATTATATTTTTTTTTTAATTTATTTTTTATGAGATTTTTAGTTATTTCGATAGAGATAACATTACAATTGTTTACTTTAAATCGAAAAATTAGTTCCAATGTTGTAACTATCATACATTTTAACCAAATTGTTGCCCGCATTTGTGTTTTATGATAGAGATTGATTTTTAGAAGTTTTACTTCTAATGTATGTGGCAACCACCTTTTTTTTCCTTTTTACTAAAGTGTGAACTGATAGGTAGCATACTTTAACTTCCAAATCGATGTAATTCAGATTTTTTTAGAGCAATTTACTTGTACACTTAAAAAGCCTTCTGCCTGTGCCCGCCAAGCTCTGTGTTTCGGCAGCAGAATTTCCAAGTTTTTAGACTGTCCTTCCGTACTTTTCCCTAATTTAGCTGCAGCTTTTTGACATGGGAGCACATCTCTTCAACAAATATGGTTTTGTATTAATGCCATACCTAGAGCTTCAATAAAAACTCGTCATCTCCTCTGTGACTTTTGTTTCTAATTAGGATTTGCTGCCAGGTATGTACATGTTGTGACTTTAACAACACATAAAGGGAATATCCTAAAAATCAAACTAAGAAAATGAAATATTATTTTTGAATAACAAAAAAAGAAGGCCGTGTTGTGTGTGATAAAGATATATCACAGTTTTATCTTTTTTAATTATTTTATATTTCAACTCAATGTATTTCTGTATTTTATAGCCCTTCCAGTTTAATTGCTGTTCTTTTAAAATGCCTTTTTACCAGCGATCGCACGCCTTGTACGTTGCTTTTTCAGCAAGGCTGCTTCATCCCTCCTTCATGCTCTGCGTTCATTTCAATCAGCGCTGATTTTGAGCTGTGACGTCATCGTCATTCGGCGGCTCTCACCCCGCTCGTGTGTTGTGCGCATGCGTCACCGCCGCTCTTGTTCCCTGTGTTTTCGGGAGCTGTTTTGTTTTGGCGCTGCAGGCAATAGGGGCGTGTCTTTCAAATACAAATTAGAATAGTTCTTTTAATTATTAAATGTTAATGAGTTTCTGATTTGCTCTTTTGATTTTCGCGTAATTCCTAATCAACAAATTAGTTTAAATTAATCTTGCTCTCACATTTGTGCACCCCTGTTATGGGTATATATACTAATGTAGCACATTTTTCTAACAGAATTTTAACAAAAATGATGCTGTAAAAATAAAGTAGAGCGCATTTCTTTGAGCTGAGTCTCGGCTCGTTGTCCGAGATCGGCAAATGCCGATTCTTATGGAGATCAATTTCGCGTTTTCTGTTTTTAATTATTCTATAAAAATGCTGTTGTAAAATTTAAATTTAATATTTTAAAGGATTAAATTACCAGTTAAATTAATCAATTCTTCATTAATTCTACAACCCTTAATGGATTTCGCCAGAAAGAATATTTAAAGAATTTCGTTGATTTTTGTGATGTTCAAGCCTGAACTTTATAAAGATATGATGTGCAGCTTTCATCTCATTCTTCCTCCTTCTTCAAGAAAATATAATAAACATTATTGAATCCAAACCTAATGGAGTTTTTATTTCAAGTAGCATGAGTATCTTATTTTTCAACAAAGAACAAGTAAGAATGTTTTATTTATTATTTTTTATGTGTTTCTCTTCGAAGAATTTCGACCTAAAGAACAGATGCACAAATTGTGCAGGGTTATTTGCTTATTTAAATCACAACTGCAATGATATTTAAAAGTTCACTATACGCTCTCAATAAATTATCTTCGCCACATTGTGTTCTACTTTTTGAAAATTAACCCATATAAGGTTCGTAAGTCACTGTGACCAAGAGATTTTATATTTAACCAACTTACAATTGTAATATTAAAAAGGGAACCTGGAATAAAACATCCAATCCCCCCAAATAAATCAAACTGAAACAAATAGAAAAGAAAAGATAAATATATGACCAATTAAGCTTTAATTAACTTAATAATCATTTACATTAAGAACACCAGGTAAAATTACATATTTCTTAATAGTAAGAAACATATCCATAAGTCTTAGACAATCAAACATCCAGTAAACCCTTCATATATGAAGATTTAGTTATTAGTAAATTACACATTAAAAATCAATAATTGAATATTATGTTACCCGTTTCTTTATATAAATTAATAAATATATTTATTCTAACCATTTATTTCTTTTTACCAGACAAGATTTAATATTTAATCACCCAAAATAATAGGTATATTGTATGCCATAAACTTATTTGAAAAGTAGCAAAAAAAAAAAAAACTTAGAAAAAGAATAATAAAGGAACAAAATAAAAAAAATATTTACTGAGTGCCAACCCAATTTTTATTTAAAGATGCATCTCCATCACATTACCTCACTCTTCACCATTTGAAACATTTTACTTCTTGTCATGCTTCTATTTAAGCCTCACATCTCCAATATCTAGTTACTTCCAAGCTAGCTCAGACTTCCTCTCTTTCTCTCCTGTCCTTGCTGCTACTAATCCTGTCTCCAAGTCCTTATCTCTTCTTCTTACCTTTTTTCCCCGCCGAAAACTCGATCGCATCACCGCAATCTCATTGGCCAAAACCTTAGCATCCATTATATGTTTTCACCCAAGATGAGGCTTGGGTGTGGCTTCACTTTTGCAATGTTTCGCAAACTTTCCCGCACTTTTGTGAAATGAAAACATGGCTCTTAGCAAAAAAGGCATGGAAAATAGATTTTAGAATGGAAATTTTAAAAAACTGAAAATAATCACTTATATACAATAAAACCCCAGTTATCCGAAAAGCATGGGACCAAAGGATTTTCGGTTGATTGCGGTTCCATAGGAATTTTCGGATAACTGGGAGGCTTCCTAATTTTATTCTACCAGATGGCACTACTCATCCTTCTCACTTCAACACAGTCAGGTAACGTGTTTGTGTTTACAGGTGCAGCAACAGTTCATATTCTGTACGATATCCCCTTCCTGTTTACATGTATATTAATTTCCTCTAAACTTTATTTACAATGAGTAATGCTTTAAAGTGCAAACGGGTTTTTATAAGCATGAAGAGCTCAATGCATTGAAAAGAGTTGATATCAGTATTATTGATTATTTGCTTATTTATTTTCTATAAAATCAATAATACCAAATCAAATACAGTATCAATATGTACTAATATTTCAATATATTGAAGTGCAGGAAGGTACAACAGCGTCAGATGTTTTATTGTTTAAAAGGTGGCGTGATAATGCAGCATTGAAGTAATGCAAAGTTGAAAAAAAAAAAATACAACATATTTTTTAAAGAAATGAACTGTTGTATGTGTCTATACAATAAAGTGCCTGCATTTATGCAATGGTCCAAATAAGTAAGTTGGCGTTGTTTAATGCTTGCTTAAAAATGAAAATTTTTATATTAAAAAAAAAAAAAAAAAAAAAAAAAGAGTTTTAAGGTCTTTCGGTTAAGCCAATTTTCGGATAACCGGGATTTGGATAATTGGGGTTCTACAGTATATATTTTTTCTCAAAATATTGCACAAAAATCCAAAAATAAAAGTAAAATAAAATACCTTGCCTGGTAACCTAGAATTGAAAAATAAAATTTTAAATGCCTGCTTTGCGTAGTAAAATACAATATTCCAATTAATTAAAATTTAATTAAAAAGCTTGCCTGTTACAAACACCAATTAATTCAAAATAAGTATTATTGAACTTTTCACTGAATTTATTTAAAATTACATTATTTGATAAATTACTTCTTTAAATTGGTAAATAAAATTTAATACCATTTACACTTCACAACTAAAAATTGCTGAACCGAATTGCATGCTTTATTCAATCCAGGAAGATCCAGTTACAAAAAAAAAATATGCATTTCCGATTTATCCACCAATTAAATACATAAAATTTGAACAGAAAATATTTTTCATATTTATAATTAATTCAGGTCAAAGCTAAATGTTACATTTTCCTGCATTTTTCAATTAAAAATATGTGTAAATTTTGTGCCAAAATGTAATAAACTGCTTTAAATTAAAATTAATTAGAATTTATTATTAATAAAAGATAACTTGAAGTAATGTCAGAATATCCAAATTTTAGAGACACAACATAAGCATTCACCACTGAAATATCAAGAATATTTTAAAATACGACGACTGGTCACCTGTAAGTTTTTCTTCTACAAGTATAGCATGAAATCATTTTATCTAAAATGTCTACAGCACCTTTTGTAGAATTACAATCAAGGATTGCTTGAGGTGTTTTAGATTCTGAAGTGTCAACTTTTTTTTTCAGATTGTAGTGTGCTTAGAGTGGAGAATGCTCGAAAAAAACCCGGAAACTTTGGGAAAAGAACTTTTTTTTTCGTTTTTTTTCGAAGGGGTATTTTTCAATTTTTCCATTTTGGAAAAATTGAAATTTAATTTATAAAATAATATATTCAAAATGTTATTATGGCTGTATTCTGATATTTTTTCTCTATGCTTTTTCATGTTCAGTGTCCCTCATGAAAATGTTAATATAAAAAATATGATCTGTAAGCAGCTTAGGAAGAACTTGAGTCATTTAAAGGATCCTTTACAATTTTTTCACCTTAAAACATAGGACCCTTCAAAAAAATTCGGAATATTTTTCAATCTCCATTCTGAATCCTGCAGAAATGTGATAATTTTAGAATAGCAAAACATGTCGCATAACAGCTGAAATCGGCAATGAATCTCTTACCTAGCTGTATATACTGTAGTGGCCAAAATTGTGGAAACCTTTTGGGAATATTGTTACACATTGATTTCTGGGTAACTAATCAACTCTTTATGATGTTTTGTTAATTTTATTATGCTTTATACACTTCATTTTATTAAACATTAAATTAATTTGCAGAAAGTTTTTGACCCAATAATTATGTGTGCAGAAAGTTTTTGGTTTTATATAAGTCTGCCCCTACTTTGTTTCCAGGACTACACCACTAGGAAAAACAAAATAGACAAAAAACTAGAGCATTTACTAAATAAACTTATTTAAAATTAATGTACTGTGAAGTACATTGAAAATCTGTAGAAGAATAAAATAATTAAGACAGTATGAAGGAAACTTTAAAATATTACACATACAAGTATCATTTAGACGTTAACTGTTTAAAAAGAAAGAAACGAACAAAAACCTTTGAGAAGTGTGTGTTACTTGATTCTTTTGATTCAGGCAGCTGAGACTTTGTCATCTGTTCTTCAGATGGCAGACTGTGTGTGTAATCTTTTCCCTTGGCAGTTTGTTTGATAAATGATCTTTTTGCATTGCGAATTCTTTTCTCAACAATTTCTACCTATAAATACATACAAAAATATTCAATACAAAGATATTAAAAAATATTTACTTAAAAATAAAGGTTTATTATTTTAATAATTTTAAAATATTTAATTATTTACACATAAATACTATTTTTTTTCCTTGTTCTAATTCTTATTTCAAATAAACTCGACAATTTTAAAAGCATCTGCTATTTTTATTAAATTTTAATATCTAAAAAATATAGTATGTAAAAAAATTAGTTAATTGAAAAAAGCACAGATAAATAGGGCAAAATTAAATAATTTGTAAATAAGAAATAGATAGATATTTAAATATCTTTTAAAAAAATTTCGACTTTTAAAAAGGAATTCAATTTATTATGCTATATGAAAAGGATGTCATACATTGGTTTTCTTTAAAGGAAAACATAGTGTCTCTGCCCCATGAATTTTGAAAGGCTTATTAGTGATGAGCGATAATGATAAGTTTTATCGATATTATCGATAGTATGGACAACTCGATGTTATCAACAGTATAAAATTTTTTATCAATGTCCCCAATCAATAAATTTCTATTCTTATCCGATATCAGATCCGATTTTACCAAGAATCGCCATAAAAAAGGCTAGTTTTGCATTAACTGTTACACATCACCTCTTGAAACCTGGTTCCAAAAAGAGCTGAGGGTAGCCAAAATGTTCAAGCTAAGCTTCAACCACTGAAAACACATCGAAAATCAAAGCTGAAGACAATATAGAAGCCAATACAGGAAATTGCAGCCATCTGGTGGAGAGAATCTGGACTAAAATGATGGTGTTGAGGGTGGGGGGGTTGAGGACAAACCAGATGAATGGTCCAAGTTGTGTGAAGATCTCACCCATAGAACCTGAGATATCAAATAAAACACAAATGTACACTGTGCAGCAATGCCACATAGTGGATGGGGCAAAATGCTCAAAAAATGATTAAAATGACCCGATCTTCACTAAAATTATATGAAAGTTAAAGAAAATTAAAAGAAGACTAAAAATAATAAAAGAAAGGATGGAGAAGGTCATGAGGGGATGGGGAAGAAAATGTAAAAAAAGGACTTTTTCTACCTTAAATAAATATTGGAAAGATTCAGGATTAATAGGGCACATGTGTCAGTAGCCCATGGGGGACAAAAAAACTGAAAACATATTTCAGGGGCCACTGGAAAAGGTTGAAACGGCCAAAAAACTTCCTAAAACGAAAAAGCTGAAGTTAAAAACCTCATAGCACAGAAACTAATGGGCCTAGGGCCCAAAACACCCCAGAATAAGGCTTAACCCAACAGTTCAGAGTTAAACGATACCATAGATATCAAGTTTGTGCATATAAGTATCACAGGTACTGAGGTACTGTCTAAAGTGGAAAATGACAATAACTCAAGAAAGATGCCATTTAGCCTAAAAACAGAAATGGAAATGGGAAGGAGAGGTGACTGCCTCAGAGGAGACTCAAAATGACTGAGAAAGGAGAGGAGATAACAAAATACCCCAATGTACTGGAAAGAGTCGCATGGGGATTATCCACTATTAAGTTTGAATATCTCAGATCTTTATTTAATGCAGAAACAGGTATTTATTCCCATTTTCTCCCTCCCCATGACATGACGCTTCACAGCCCCCATTGCTTCCCTACCTCCTTTCTTTTATCATTGCTAGGCTTCTGTTAACTTTCTTATCTCTTCTGGTACTATCTATTGATTTCAATTAATAGTGTATATTTATTTTCTTCAAATCTACCTATATCAATGCATCACAAACATATCATTATCATTCTTTGGTAGTCATTGCTATCAATAGTTTGATAGCAGAAATATCGACTATCGGCCTGTCCAGATATATTGACAGACAATGATGTATGCAATAGATTGACATAGACAGATTTGAAGAAAATGATGTACTATTGATTGAGATCGATAAACAGTAGCAAGAGAGCAAAGGAAGTTAAAAGTAGCCTGCAATAATAAAAGAAAAGGGGGCGGGCCATAAGGAGAAGGGGGCATGGGTGGGAGATAATGTGAAAAAATACCTGTTTCTATATTAAATAAACTAGCTGACCCACCCCGCATTGCCCGAGCCCGTGATAATAAAAAATTTTTAAAACCCTAAGTTTTTGATATCAAGTCGAATGACCCAAACCCTGTTGAAATCGAGCCCATAGAACCAAAGAAAAGAATGAGCCCCGACAAAAATTTAACGAATTTCCTTTAATATTAACGCAATATTTAATTTGCGGATGAAATCCCCCTGCCTCTCACTAAACTTAGCCACTTATCTTTAACAGTAACATGATTTTCAATTTATGGCTGTAGTGAGTAAACGTAAGTTGATGCCGAAAAAGAAGATTAATATTTAAAAAAAGGTAATAGTTGGGGGTATAAAGGAAATGTTTAGTAGTTTAAAAAGGTGCTGGAGTACCCTAGAACTATGTTAATAAAAACTGCAAGAGAATCGGATCATTTTTAAAAAAGGTGCACCAAGGGCTCCAAGGAGATTAATATTCAAAATTGGTGGCATCTGAAGTCCGAGAAATTTTTTTGTCATGCAGATAGTAGCTGGAAGTCCTAAGAAGTTGTTAGAAAAAAACAAAGCTAGTGAATTGGACGATTTTTAAGGGAGCTATAATGGGGGCCCAAAAGGGGGGCAACTGATAGTTTTGAGCAGGACCCTAAGAGGAAAATATGTTAAAGGGTCCTAGTACTTAGTGCTTTAGATCTTTAATTAGTCAAAATTAAGCATAGGGTATAAATTAATCATTAGAATACAATTTTAAAGAAATGCTTAAAAAGAGGCCCTCGGAAGCATAGGGTATAAATTAATCATTAGAATAAAATTTTAAAGAAATGCTTAAAAAGAGCCAATGAAAATATGAGGGTGGTGGCCCGGAGAGAGAAGTCCAAGACTCAACTTTAAAGTTATACGTTGAGATGGGGAACAAAGATTTGACAAAGAAATGAAAGCTAAAAAAACGGAAATTTCTTCTTCTGATTGATAATTGCATGCCTCATAATAACCCCCCTTCAAATCAGACTGTGTCAAATTGAGTACTTTCAGCCAAATTGCACTTCTATTCTACAGCCTCTGTACCAAAGCATCATCCATGCTGTAAAATCTCGCTACAGAACTCTTTTGCTAAAAAAATCTCCTTACAGCTTGGAAAATGGCGAAAGGCCAAAATAAATCTCATAAAAGCTATTGAAATGATCTGTAGTTCATGCCAAGAAATTAGCCAGAAAACAATTTCTAACTGTTGGAAACATGCCCGATTAACTGAGACTGAAGAAAATGAATCAGAAATTTTAGATTTGGATGAATCTTCTGAGCTAAACACAATGTAGACAACTGACAAAAAATTAACGTCAGTCCTTGATCAGGTGAACTTGGAGGATTTATTATCTGTGAATGAAAAAATTCAAACATGCTTTGAAGAGACTGATGAAGGTATCATTTTGTCCATTAAAAATATCCTGGTTCAACAAAGTGGTGAGAGCAGTGATCCTTATATATTATTTCTCCTGTCAACATCCCTTTTACTCAGAAAATATGAAACGCAGAACAACGAATGAGATACCATATGAAAGGTTTTAGAACCGGCTTCTGACATAGCCCACTTAAAAATTCGTTAAAACATGTTTTTGATTAAAATTTGCTGAAATTAAAAAATTAAATCGGCATTGTTTTCATGAAAGAAATGAAAGGTTTTCCTGAAATTATTGTTGCCAAAAAAAAATAAAATACCACATTATATGATGCTCGTAGCAATTATTATAAAAAACACCGCACGAGTTTATTTTATACTTATGATTAAAAAGCGAAATTGAAATTGAAATATTTATATTTCTAAGTCCCATGGTTTTCCCGAAGCGGATGACGTCATCCTCTAATGCAGTCAAAATACGATTGTTAATTTTTTTTTCTCGCGCGTACCTTTAGCAATCTTGGATCAGCTTTTAGTCTAACTTTGATGGAATAAATTAGATGATATTCTGGCTTAACTAACAACTAAATGTTGTTTGCAGATATTTTTATCCTTGCTTTTTCTTTAGAAGTTTAAACCTGCATCTAATAAATATTACATATTGATAAAAAATGATGCTTCTCTATTATCCCGTCGACCACTTTTCATAACAAAAAACTATCGCCAAATAAACGGGACAACGTTGCCATTGGAATATCAAAATTAATAAATACATAAAATATAAGAATTTAAGGACACAATTGTTATTTTAATTAATAAAATAACTACTAAATCAGTAAAATATAATGAAAAATACACGCAAATGTCGAATGTAAAACCACTAGATGATGTAACAAACACGCATAATGATTCTGACGTCAAGTAAATGGGACTGCATTTTTGGCGTTTAATCTTACAGTTTGGCGGTAGTTTTTTGTTATGAAAAGCGGTCGACGGGTTAATAGAGAAGTACCTCAAAAATATTAGATTTCAGTGCGAAATCTTTGCACGGGCCCTCTGGTAACGATATTAATGTTGCCAATGAATCAAAAGTTCCAGAGGAGGTATTTTCCCACATTCATTCGTTACACTTGTTTTTATTATCATCAACTACAGATTCCCTTGTACCAAAAAAAATCACAGATTTTTTGCAATAATGTACTATTAAATAAAAGTTAGTCCTTAATTTTGTATTTTTAATATTGAATTTTATTTCATTAACTTTTCTTCTGTTAATTTAGCTAGTGTTCCATTAAAATCCGCTATAATAAGAGGTAAATCTATCTTACATATCAAATTTACATGTATATGTAATGCATTAGAAAAATTAAGAGTAATTCTGTTACAATGAAAAAATCATTAAGTACAACAAAATATTTTAGCGGTCCGGTGGAGTTTGTTGTAATGGGAATCTACAGTAGTATTGCCAAAATATAAATGATCTACTCATTTAAAATAAGTATACTGATAAAAAATACAATGTAATTTGTATAAAATAGAAGGAAAAAATTATATTTAATGATTAGACACTCATTTTTATTAGCAATTTTTGTTCATATAACAAAAATTCCTGTCAAGTCCAATGAACCCATTTTGGTAGTCAGAAGATTAAAACTGACATTTATTGCTGTTAGTTTTTTTTATGCAAAAAGTTAGAAAATTTTAATATTTATAAAAAATTTAATGCATATAAAGCAAAATTTTAAGATTTTGAAACATATAAAGTGAAAAGTTACATTTAAATTACATAACATATAACTAAAACTGTAAACTATCATAGAAACATAGCATCATAAATATCCAAAATTTTATATAACAAGAACGAAAAATCATGCGTCAAGCATAGATTATGTAGCACTTTCCAACGCTTCCAAAATAATTTTACAAAACATACCATTTAATAAGCTAAAAGATAACATCTAAGTAAACAATTTGGAAAACGCATAACATATTAAAAAACATAATTTCAGGAATTTCCAACAGATACAATATTCGGAAAAATATCCGAATACTTTTATTCAGCCCTGTATATGATCTATAGATTTGTATATGCTAGGATGCTAAATTTTAGTTTAGTTAGGAAACACGTAGCACAGTTTAAAATTATCTTTCTGGAGTTTCTGTCAATAAACGGAAATGTGTTCGCGAACTTTTGTGCTGCCCTGTATAGGATCTACAGAATTTATACACACAACGTAATAGACAAAAAGCGAGTTAAAATTAAAATCGCGTTTAGTAACTTAAAACGCACTTCCAGGAATTAGTGTTAACAGACAGTAGAGAATTCTTTTGTGTGTCCCTGTAAATGAACGATAACTGCTATACACACACTATTCTGTAGTAAGCCTCTTGTAATGCACCTTAGATATATATATATAAATTTCAATGCGTTTAAAATAGTGAAACATTATTTAAATAAACCGCAGACGATTTTTCTCCATAGATGTCATGTAACGGAATTCTTTTGACTGTCCCTGTAAAGTAATTATAAGTGCTATGCACACCCTATTCCATATTAAGCTTCTGCTAATGCACCTTAGTGATATATATAAATTTCAATGCGTTTAAAATACTGAAACATTATTTAAATAAACCGCAAATGATTTTTCCCCATAGACCGCAATGTAACGGAATTCTTTTGAGTGTCCCTGTAATAAAACTATAAGTGCTACACACTTCCGTTGAAATAGGGAACATGCTATAGATAACGACAATAACATATAAAAATTGCAGAGCAATCTGAGCATATTTACGGGAGTTAGAGCACGGACAGACGGCAGACAAACTGAAGTCATAAGCACTTTTCAACTAGGTTGGAAAGTGCTAAAAAATGAGAAAATATTAAAACAAAAGTAAGATTATTACCTCTTTTTTTAGATTACAGATAGTCTTATGGGTCTCTTGAAACCCTAAAAGTAGACATAAATATATCTCATAAATAAATAGATATAATAAAATCTCTAAATGGAGGACACCACAAAACTGCAAAAAATTGGTACAATATTCTAGACGTGTTTGGTATTTAGGAGGATTAAAAAGATTAAAACTATTCACAAAATCAAGAATAATAATAAACAATAATATAAAATACTTAACTTTTTAAAATATTATGCAATTTAAATGCATTATATTTATACAGTTATATAGCGTGTGTCAAAAAGAAAAATCAGATTTTAAAATTTTTTCATTCAAATTGATAACTTTGAAACATATATTCCATGTATCACTGGATATATATGAAAAAGTCAAAAGTTTGGTCAGTCAAAAAAAGAAATACAGTTAAATTTGAGCTATGCACTATGTACTACAACTTTCATTCCAACTCCCAAAACACTCTTCTCTTTTTCATAAACAGAACACAATGGAACGTTGCTTTAGAATAGAATGATTTTGCTGTGATTGAAAGATATGACATTTTATCATCATTATTAAATATGAAAGTGGAGCATTGAGTTTCCCGATAGTGTGATTGAAA
Source organism: Maratus michaelseni (assembly GCA_963931845.1). Lineage (NCBI taxonomy): Eukaryota > Metazoa > Arthropoda > Arachnida > Araneae > Salticidae > Maratus > Maratus michaelseni. Next base: position 206,746,005 of record OZ007594.1, on the reverse strand, counting down.
ACGCTTGTATATATGTAAAATAGTAGCTGTAAATATTTTTTTTCATTAAAATCTTTCATAAAAAGAATATTTAAGGCCAAGAATCATTGACTTTCAATTTCGATATTATGAAGTTTTACAGCTTTTGATCTTAATATTTTTTCAGGTCTATGATCTGTAGGGATGCATTAACTAGGGGCCTATACTTATTTTTGTTTTTTTTAAGTCCCCATTTTGTGGGGGAGAAAAATTAAATTTATTACATATTTGTGAAAAATTATTTTGTATAATTTTTATAACACAATTTTGTAACAAAAGATCAAATCCAGTTACTCAAATCTAAGCCTTTATTAACACTAACTTTTAAAAGTCTTTTCGCTACAGTTTTCTTTTTTGATGAGCTTTTTTTTGTTGCAAATTACACATTTAAAATCCTAACAAAATAAAAAATATACATGAAGAATTTGCTTTTATGGAATGTAATTCTGTGAAGAGTCCTCCTGTACTAAAAAGAATTTTTGAGGGTGGGCTTCTTTTATTAAATTGGATTTTTTTAAAGATGTCCCAAATTTTGTCTAGATCGATCCCTAAATAACTTAACTCTCTGGCTGTGTAATTTTTGTATGAAAATCACTTCAAACATTGTGTATTTCCTTTATTACACATTTTAAACCGCCATGTGTTTGAAATATAAAATATATTATCATTAAAATACATTATCATCAGCATTTTTAACATCTGCCTGTACAATTTTTAATTAAAAATAGTTTAAAAAATTGTGTATGTTTAAAATTTTGCTAATTTTCTGTTATTTGTAGAAATCAGGAGATACACAGTCAGAAAGTTAACATGAGTACACCATTTAGAGTGGCAAACATCAAAACAGTCCTGTGATACAACAATGCTGGACAGTTACATTGTCAGGTCGAGTCCAAATCCAGAATGAATAGAAAAATCAGTCTGTGCCATTACATAATTTTGCTTGCCATCTTTGCACCAATATCTTTCAATATGAAGGCGTGGCTATATACAGAGAGAGACAGGAAAATGTGTGGGTGGGTGTAAAAATTACATTAAGATGAATGGGGTAATTTTGAATTTTATTTTGAGTCAACCATAAAGCAGCATTCAACTTTCCGTTAAAATTAAAATGATTGCCTGGAAAACCCCAATACATCAAATCAAAATAACTGTTGAAAGAATGAAGCTATAATTATTTTGTTTATTGTAAATGTCCTTAACAAAATACATTGAATGAATTATTGCCATTCATAAAACTTAAATCTGTTTAAGAACGTAATATGATTCAATATTGAAAATTTCAGATTGCATCAATAACTGGAAAGATTTCAGCTGTTAGTACTTAAAATGACAGGAAAACAAGTCATTATAGAATATTTATAGCACTATATAATGTTTATCACAAATTGCTCAAAACTATAATAAATAAGAATGTTTAGTAGATAGATAATTTATTCCTTATATATAATATCATGAGAAAATTGGCAATAATTTAGAATAAGATTAATAATTTAGAAAGACAATAATTTATGATCTCCTATTAATCTAAAGTGACTGTTAGATTGGATTAAAAGAAATAAATAACTTTTAAATTATAATAGAGAACTGCATAGATTGAAAAAAGAAAAACATATAAATGGAAAGCAATAACTGAATGAATTTAGAATACAATTTAAAAGTGATTAAATTAAATGCATTTCATGAATACAAAACTGGCTTAATTATTAAAAATATAATATATAATAGAAACACTATTATATATTTCACCCCTCGAACAAGAAACAAAATGTAATGTATCAATATAGCTTTAGAAAAAAGTACTGTGTCTCTCTGTATCTAAATACCATATATAATGACATGAACATAAAGGATTATATATATTATAAACATCAAGTGACTGAATATATATTAGCACCACTTTTTTCTTTAATGGCCATAACATTTAACCTCTATATCTCTTTTTTATATATAGTTGCAACTTTTTAAAAGGTATAATTTTTATTTTTTAAAAATTGATATCCTAAAATTTATCATCTGGTACCAGGAATAAAATGTAAAGTCTTTTTTTTTATATATAATTATCAATAAGGCCATAAGTAATAGAGAAGATAAAATTATGCATTATCATTTCTTCTCAAAAATTTTCGATTCAGTTAGAATCTTTTAGTAGTGATGCACGGTATACAAACATTCAATAGATATATAAATAAAAATAATAAACCACAATACCAAAACTATAAAAGTAAATATATGCATAATTGTAAAAGACAATATCAAATTGAAATAAATGAATGAAAAAAAATGTGCCGTAGCACGATACAAACAAGAAATGGAATTGTCATATCCATAAAATTAGTATCTACCCCGACCTTGTCCTATGAATAAACCAAAAATACCAATTTGAGAGTCTTGCCAGCCAAATATGTCCATTATCGTGTAAAAATAACTGCAATTATATCATGAAGACAGTCCATAATTTTTTTAAAGGAATTGGCATGTTTGAAGAGACTCTGTGATATTTACAATATGTTCGATGAATAAATGTAAGGTCATTATGTAAAATTTTGTGTAAGTGAGTTGCAAAAAAAAGTCTCTGTCAGGTTCTTCTCTTACAGTGCAAGAGTTGAAAGCTATTCTTAAGGGATTAGCATATTGTATGTATTGTATATGTATCTATTGTGTACCGTTAGAGGCTGGTTTAAGAAGAATCTTAATCCGAAGGGGAGCGACTCAGAATACAAGAGGAAGGAAGGTGGAACAGAATGAAAGAAGTATTTCCATTGCTATGCGGTCTTTCAGAGATAAGGAAGCGATTGCACTCTTTTGTTCAGGAAGACAGATCCGTCAAGAGGGAGGAAGGGTTGTCAAGGACCCTTGGAAACAGAGGAGAAACCCCGTAGTAAGGAGAGTGCTCTGCAGTTTACGAGAGAGAAAAAGTTAGTTCTAGCGTGGCAGCGAGGTGTGTAGGTTGGTTTTCAGAGAGCAGCTCTGAGCACGTGTATGGAACGGGATCTCTCGGAAGGAAGAGAGATAGCGTGTGTGAGATTAAGAGAAATCTCGGTTCTGAGTGAATCAACGTAGTCTAACGGTACACGTAAAGCGTTTCTGTATTTATTTTGATTTAATATTAAACCGGATACTTTACCTCCGAGTTTAAGTGTAAATATTGTTAATAAATTGTTTCTTTAACTTTAATTGAAAGAGTTAAGTTTTTCCTGAATATACATCAAGTACCGTGCCCGATATCACGTTTTCATATCGGTGGTGGCAGCATATCAAAAGACCGGATTTATTTCGAAGTTGTGTGGACGGAGAAGTGGAATCCGACAATGTTGGCAGCGACGGGATTGAATCACCGAAGACCAGTGCCAGTTAGCCATGTTACTGAGAGTTTGTGCCGGATCGTCTAGAGGAAGTGTTTGTGCTCTATCGTCGAAGACCAGCGCCAGTTAGCCGTATTAAGTCAGTTTATGCCGGATCGTCTAGCGGAAGTGTGTGTGCCCTATCGTCGTAGACCAGTGCCAGCTAGCCTATCGTCATTACAGTGAAGTGAATTAGTGGTGGTGCTGTGTTAGTGTAGTGTTGTGCGTAGTGTTTTTTGTGCATTGTGAAGCAAGGTGCAGTGATTGTGGCCCGAGAGTGCAAGATTTACCCTGTGGAAAAGTGAGCAGAGAATTGCCCAGCGAATAAAGTACGAGGTAAGGTGTTTTGATCATTTTACTCTACTGACATTCTCCAACCTACTGTTTTTTATTGTGTATAATTTATGTTAATTTATGTGCAATATAATAATTGGTCTAAATCAAAGGAGATATTAACAACCATTTTACACTATTGTTTTAAGAAAAGGATCTTATATTAATTACTAGAAGTGATTTTCTAATTGTTTTAAACGGATAAGATTAATGATTAAAATTAATGCATTGTGTTAATAGTTGGAAGGAATAATTGAAATTTCTTAAATTTAAATTATTATTAAAGTAATATTTAAATTAAGTGATATTGTTTGCTTTAAGTTTGAAATATTGATAGTAAAGGAGGAAAGCAAATTTGTGTAGAATTTAAATTAAATTGAAATAACCTTCAAGGAAGAACTGAAGGCCCAGAGAAAAAAAAAAAGTGCTGTGATTTACTTTTTAATGTGAGAACTAATTTTGAAATTGAAATATTTTATTGAGATTAAATTTAGGAATTTATGTGTATTTCATGCAAATTTTTGTTAGGTGGATATTTTTATGTAGTGATTGGCATCAGTGTTTTATTCAAATTGCAACGTATCAGTATTATTGTGTAAATTGTATTTTATTATTTAATGGTATAAATTTAAAATCTGTATTGCATAATAGTTAAATTGAGATTATTGTTACTTTGTTATTGGAAGCAAATTGTGGGGTATCACTGTTAAGGAAATTTATTATTGTATTATTACTTACTTGAAATATGTTAAATAGTATAATATGTGGAGGTAACTTATGAGGGTAGGATTTGAGGAAGTATTAATTTGATATTGTGATTAAGTATTATTGTAGGGTGGTAATAATTATCAGTAGAAGGTATGGCTTTCTTACTAAAAATAAAAAGGGTGGATCTTCAGGCGATATGTGAAGAGTTAGGGATTGAAGTCTCGGAAGATGATACCAGGTTTAAGCTTAAGAAAAAGATAGTGGAGAGCGACGAATATGAAGAGGGGGCCGTTATGGAATTATCTAACACTATTGTTACGGAGCGGTTAGAAAGCTTAGAAAAGGAGGAAAAGTTACAACGGGAAAAGTTAGAAAAGGAGGAAAAGTTACAACGGGAAAAGTTAGAAAAGGAGGAAAAGTTACAACGAGAAAAGTTAGAAAGGGAGGAAAATTTAAAGTTACAACGAGAAAAGTTAGAAAGGGAGGAGAGGTTAGAACGGGAAAAGTTAGAAAGGGAGTTAGACCGTGAGAAGTTAGATAGAGAAGAAAGGGCTGAAAAATTGAGATTGGAACATGAGTTAGAGTTGGAAAGGATAAAAATTCAGAGTTCGGCAAATAATTCTAATGGGACTAGAGAATCTAATCATGAGAGTAGCCTAGAGAAATTGATTAAAAGTGTTAAAACTTTGTCTATAAAGGTTCCAGAAGGGACTGAGGGATGGAATCTATTCTTTAGCAGTTTAGAACGAGCATTCCAAACAAAAAATGTACCGGAAACCCAGCAGGCCGAAATTCTACTAAATATGTTAGGAGATAAGGCCGATAACTTGCTAATATACACTACTAGGGAACAAATTGAGAGTTATGAGAAGTTAAAGGAATTAGTTCTAAGGGAACACGAGCCGACACCGAAGGCGTGTTTGGAAAACTTCAAGAAGGCTAGAAGGAATCAAAATGAAACTCATGTATTATTTGTGTCACGTTTAATAGCAACTAGGGATGCACCGGATATCCGGCTCCTGCCGGATATCCTGCTTATTCGGCACTCAAACCGGATATCTGGTCCGGCCGAATACTTTAATATCCGGTTGCCGGATAGTGAATCATTTTTAAAATCTTATTTTTTACATTATCAGAAAAAGTTAGTGCTAAATTAATTTGACCCTTACCAACAATATCCTATTAAAAGCAATATTAACAAAAAGAAATACTCTTACATTTTCACAAATATGAAATTATTGTTTTTATATATAAATGAAGATATATGAAGATATAATCTTTAAAAAATGACAACTAATTATTGATAATTAAATTTTATTAACGGCAAGTTATGATGTAAAAATATTAGACACTCAATATTTTCCGGCTGTAATCTGTTGCGTTTTTTATCACAGATATTCCCTGCTTCTGAGAATACGCGTTCACTCTCAACACTAGTAGCAGGGGCAGACAAGTACTTCCTTGCTAACTTTGACAGTGTAGGATATGAATGTTTATTTTTTTGCCACCATGTCAATGGATTGTCCATCCTTGGTATCAGTGGTTGTGATAAGTAAACATTCAATTCAGTTGAGTGTTTTGATGATAAACATTCAGTAGATTTGCTTGTACTTGTTTCTGTTTCTCTAGCAATTTCATTGAAGCATTGCCAAAACGAATTATGTACTTTATCGGAGAAAGAATCATTTTTTTCTTTTTGAATATTCCTATTATTCACAATGTTATTAGTATCACATGTAATTTCTTTCATTTTTTCTTTAAGAGCAAATTTGGCCATTTTAATCTCATCATCATTATTAAAAAACACAGTTTTGAAACGTGGATCTAGCAGAGTTGACAAGACAAAGTAATCAGTTTTGTGAAGGTTAGAGAAGCGCTCATCTAGTTCAGTTTTTAAAGTTTCTTTCATGGTACCAACCCCAAAGAATTCTGGTCCACTTTTTGACAAGTAACGTTTTAAAGTTGCTACGGTTGGAATAACTTCAGATAAAAATGATTCTTTATTGCTCATAATTTTTGTGATTTCTTCAAATGGTTGCAGTAACCGAAGAATATTCTCCATGGTTCCCCACTGTTCCGCTTTCAAATTAGAATTATCAAACCCATATTCAGTTGAAAATAAAGAAATAGCTTTTTTCTGATCTAACAAGCGTTCCAGCATGTAGAAAGTACTGTTCCATCGTGTAGTAACATCTTGGATAAGTTTCTTGGGAGATATATGCAGTTCTTCTACTTGTATTTTCCTCAGATTTGAACAAGCAGTAGACGAATGATTAAAATGTGTCACTATGTTTCTTGCGCATGAAATTATGTCCTTAATTATTCTCTGTGACTCAATTCCATTATTTACAATTAACTGTAGATTATGGATGAAACAAGATGCACTATTTATATTTGCATCCTTAACAGCTTTGACCATGTTAGATGCATTGTCACGAATTATAAGATGCAGTTTATCAGATATATTCCAGTCTGTTGAAAGTTGTTGTAGGATTTCACTTATATTTTGACCAGTATGGCTGCCTGGGATGTGCTTTACATTAAGAGCTGCATGTTTCTTTTCAAAATCAGTAGTAATCCAGTGGGCAGTGAAACTAATATAACTATCGTTATTCATGGAAGTCCAGATATCAGATGTCACTGAAATTGTTTCTGCCATTGCTATATCTAATGATATTTTAGCTTTACATTTTGAATAAATATCTGGCATAATTATATCGGTAAAATAATTTCTTGACGGCATTTGATATTGAGGTTGGGCTTTCATCATAAGATTTTTAAAGCCTATATCATGAACAATGCTAAATGGTTGGTTGTCGACTGCAATCATTTCACCTATGGCATAATGCAAATCAACTGATCTAGCATCATTAATGTCCCATATTTTTTTTTTTTCAAAACAAGCCTGTAAAGTTTGTTGTTTTCTTTTCACTCCATGACTACTACATGGATCATCTTGATCTTCATCAAGCACTGAAAATTCTGCATTACCTGTATTAACGTTGTCTTTCGAGTGTTGATTTGGATGCTTAGATTTTAGGTGGTTGTATAATGGAGTAGTAGAAGCTTTCCTCCCTATGCCACCTCTTGATACAGAATTTTTACAAAGTTTGCATCTGGCCATCATTTTATTATCATCTAAAATCTCAAAAAATTCCCAAACTGGGCTCTTTGTTTTAGTAAAAAAGCTCATTTTACTATACAGGAATAAAATCAACACAAATTACTGGAGCGGAGAGCGCATATATTTGCATCTATATCATAAGAACACAAACAAGTCACTTAAATTCTAATGACTGTGGCTGAATCAAATCTGTTTCACACAGTTTAGGCAAATTTCACCCAGCCAAAACTAAGAAAACTTTTTATAAGATTTACAAAGAAATTATTTTACTTTTCTTTGTTCCTCTTTATAGCTGCTAATGCTAAACAATGATTATTAAGCAGGGTTGTAATTTTACCCAGTCAAAATTTAACTGCAATGTTCAGTTATTTTGCAATAACTATAAATGTAATTGTAAAACCAGAACTGAAATATTTACTACAACTTCAACTTTGTTTTGATTTCACTTACTTGTTCTTAAATTGTAGTAATTAAGTAGTTAGCTTTTACACTTCTTCTCAAATGTTTTTTTAAAATAACTTTCTTAACATTCACTGAGTTATGGATATCAACAAAGGAGGGAGGTATAAGGACACAATCTGAAAGTTTTATGAAGAGGTTGCTGATAATACATAAAAAATTCCGAGTCAGAAATGTAAACAATGTGGCCATCTTGTAAGTGCCAAAGTATTAAGGGTGAAAAAACATCTAAAAAAATGAAAAGTGTCCAGTTAACTAAAGAGTATATTATGGATAATCATACTTCAGATCAAAAGTGTGTTTGTTTAGAAAATCAAGAACAAAGTGAAGTGTTACAGATATTGAAGAACAAGAACATCATTCAAATTTTGCTGGAACATCAACTACCTGAATTCAGCAGTTGACAATAGAAAAAAATTGTGGTAAAAACAACAGAACAACAACAACAACAACAACAAAAATCCATTATATGTACAAATTGCAATTTTTTTTTAAACTCTTGCAACATACCATTTAATGTTGCTGAAAGTGAGTTTCCAAAGTAGGATTACTAAATTACATTTGCTTATAAACCACCCAGTCATTTTAAAATTGCAGGTGAGCTTTTAAATAAAGTTCATTCTGAAGCTCACTCTACAATGCAAAAAGAGCGTAAGAGGAAAACTGTAACTCTCCTTTAGGATGGCTGGAGTAACTTGCATAATTATTAAATTATTGCTAATTGTGCGTCAACTGGGCAAAAAACATTTTTTCTGTCAGCTACTGATGCAATTGCATAAAAAATCAAAATACTGTTTAAACCTGGCGATAGAGGCTAAAAAAGAGGTAAAAAATATATATGTATGTAAAGTTAGAAGATTTGTAAGCAACAATGAAAGCAAAACATGATTAAATTTCAAAATTTTCAATTTTAAAACATGATTTAATTATTACAAAGCATTTGTTTTTTAGTAACCTTTAACTTAATAAATGAATTAAAATCTATTATTAATATTTGCATGACATAAAATTATAATAATTCAAAGTTTTTCTTTTTTAAGCAAGCATAAAATAGAAATAGTACTATTGAAATTAAAAATGAGGAATTATTCGGCCGGATACCGAATATCCGGTAAAATTTTGTACCGGATATTCGGTATCCGGTATCCGGCAAAAAACCACATCCGGTGCATCCCTAATAGCAACGTGGGAAAATTACTGTAAGATTAGAGGTGCAGATACGTATGAAAAGGTTAATCAGTTAATTGTCACGGATAAGTTGTTAACTACTCTAGATGAGGAAACCGCGACGCATGTTGGATTAACTCAGCACAGTAATTGGTTAGAAGTTTCTAAAATTGCTAAGGAATGTGATAATTTCTTTGATGCTAAACAAAAATCTTATGCGGTAACTTATAAGGGCTATAAAGGTAAAGAAAGGTATGCTAATAATGAAGATTCTAGAAGGGCAAAAGATGAGGGATTTAGTAGTAATTGGAGACAAAATGGGAATAATGAGGTTAGTCCATTTTTGGGTAGAAAACCGGAATATAAGAAACCTAATGATACGACGCCTATCTGTTTCAAGTGTTCTCAACGAGGACATGTTCAGCGATTTTGTACAAAAGGAAATAATGAGGGAAGTAATCAAATTAATAACCGACAAGAACCAAGGGCTAGTATCAATAATGTCTCAGTGCGAGGAATTAAAGAATTACCAAGGGGAGCAAGTATGGCAAGAATCGGAGCAAAAGGGAATTGGAGAACTAAAGTTATTGGAGAGAAGTTAAATAATCTCGAGAAAGTGGAAGTTAGTGTAAATGGAAAGATAACAAAAGGATTGGTGGATTCTGGTTGCCAAATTAGCGTCATTCATAAAGATTTAGTACCAGCAGAAAAATTAAGAGGGGCTGGGAGCATCTATTTACAAGGGATATTTGGTAAGGCAGTGAAATCGCCATTAATTCAGTTACCTTTAGCTATTCCAAAACGCGGAGAAACTAATGTAATTCATCAGGATGTACTTTGCGCGATAATTGATAATAGTAAGGAACAGGTAATTTTACATCCTGACGTGGCTAATGAATTGTCAGGGTTAAACAACGAGAAATCATTAAGAGAATCGGTAGAAAGGGAATGTAAGGAAGATAGTCGGAACAAAGTGAAGGAAGGGGAAAGGATTAGGAATGATAATAATAACCGTTATGTCGTAGAAACGAGATCGGTGAAGTTGCAAAGTCATGAAAAGGAAAAAGCCGAGGTAGAGAAAAGTAAGATTAATCAAGTTACGGAAAGTAGTTTAAATGTATTTCAGGAATCCCAAATGAGTTGTAAAGATTTAGAGAAAGCTTGGGAATTGGCTGAAGATGAGAGAGAGTCTTATTATATTGTGAATGGGATGTTATATCATAAAGAGAAATTAGTAGATGAAACTGTAGCTCAATTAGTATTACCTAAAGTTAGAAGGGAGGAAATTCTAAAACTAGCGCATACCTCCTTATATGGAGAACATCAGACGGTTAAGAAAATGTTAGAAAGAATCAAGCATTCATTCTATTGGGAAAATATGGCGAAGGAAGCTAAAATATATTGCGAATCATGTGTAGAATGTCGATTAACGAGGGAAATGAATGTGAGTAATAAGGAGAAAGAGGAAATATGTCGACCTGCAGTTATAGTTGAGTTAGGGGACGGGAGTAAGAAACTGGTGTATCAAGATGAAATGAGAGCATTTATGGCTAAAAATAAAGTAGTCGATATTGTCTTGGATAGTGACGGGGAGTTTGAAGACTGTAGGAAAGATGTGTTGTTAGACAGAGAACAACCGGAAAATAAAGACAGGAAGGGATTTGAGATAAAAGGATTAACAAATATTCAAGTTGGGGACATAAAATCAATCTTAAGGAAAAATAAGGAATTATTTATGGGTCCTATCGAACTGGTTGAAATGGAGAAAAATCGGATTGGTCGTAAACCGGAGAGGGATAAGATAAGGCAGAAATTGTACAATGTCTTTATTACGTACAAAGAGGACTTGGACAGGCAAGTGCCTGATTGGTTAGAGGAAGATTTAATTGGGACATCAGAGGCAGAAGTTAGCCATTCAAGTGGGTGCATTGCAGAAAGGGATGTACCAATTAAGTTAACGAGGAAGGACTGGAGGGAAAAGGTAGTACCGCCTCCAGCAATCTCAGCCTAAGGACTGACATTAAAATGACATAATACTAGTGTAACTTTATTTTTTTTGTGTATTTATAATTGTATTTGCATCATGTGTTTATAACAGTGTATTAGCATATTGTGTATTTTTTCTGTAGTTATCACATTAGTATATGGTTCATTAGAGATGTCAGTAGTTAAATTTTCAGACACCTTGAAATATTTATGTAATTGTAGTAATGAAGAAACCTATCAAGGAACTGTTGAACTCTTCTCAGACATTACATAGTTTGAGGAAAATTAGCCCCTAAAAGGCATATTTTCCGCTAAGGTGGGGGGTGTCAGGTTCTTCTCTTACAGTGCAAGAGTTGAAAGCTATTCTTAAGGGATTAGCATATTGTATGTATTGTATATGTGAAGAATCTTAATCCGAAGGGGAGCGACTCAGAATACAAGAGGAAGGAAGGTGGAACAGAATGAAAGAAGTATTTCCATTGCTATGCGGTCTTTCAGAGATAAGGAAGCGATTGCACTCTTTTGTTCAGGAAGACAGATCCGTCAAGAGGGAGGAAGGGTTGTCAAGGACCCTTGGAAACAGAGGAGAAACCCCGTAGTAAGGAGAGTGCTCTGCAGTTTACGAGAGAGAAAAAGTTAGTTCTAGCGTGGCAGCGAGGTGTGTAGGTTGGTTTTCAGAGAGCAGCTCTGAGCACGTGTATGGAACGGGATCTCTCGGAAGGAAGAGAGATAGCGTGTGTGAGATTAAGAGAAATCTCGGTTCTGAGTGAATCAACGTAGTCTAACGGTACACGTAAAGCGTTTCTGTATTTATTTTGATTTAATATTAAACCGGATACTTTACCTCCGAGTTTAAGTGTAAATATTGTTAATAAATTGTTTCTTTAACTTTAATTGAAAGAGTTAAGTTTTTCCTGAATATACATCAAGTACCGTGCCCGATATCACGTTTTCATATCGGTGGTGGCAGCATATCAAAAGACCGGATTTATTTCGAAGTTGTGTGGACGGAGAAGTGGAATCCGACAGTCTCTAAACAAATTATTGTAAAAACATCAAGGGATTACTATGACATGTATAATGTAGAAAAAACGTGGAATGTTACAGTATCTATACTTTTAAGAACAGAGCTTGTTAATATCTAGTAAGTTGTATATTTTAATGCATTATGACATGTGTGATACAAGAATAGCTAAAAATTATGTGTGAAGAGGTTACAAGTGATAAGTATCTATCGAATAAATAAGTGTATTATATTGAAATAAGAAAAAACTATTTGAGAATATATGAATTTTAACTGTGAAAATATGAGTACCAAAATGTAAAATACAATGTGAAGGAATAATATTATGACAAACGTACAAAAGAAAATCTTTGTCTTTCCACACAGAGAAGTGACACATTCAACAAAGTGGAGTCGTCATGTCTATGTCATGAAATTTAAAAACAAGTAAATGTAACAATGTAATAGTGTAAAATTTAAGTGAAAATAAAAGGTTCATGTATGCAGTGGCGCAGCCAGAATTTGGTTCTAGGGGGGGTTTTGAGTTTCTGATAAAGGTGGTCGCCGGTTATATGAATCACTGGTTAATGGAATCGGTCTTTTAAATGAATGAAATCATAATGCTTTTCTCCGCAATTAAGTTGGTTATGATTCATTTAAACAACATTAGAGTTACAAGCTATAAAATGCACCAATGAAATAACACAAAACTAGATTAGATTTATAAAGTGTTTAAAAATGATGAAGGGCAAACTTTAAGATGGAAGAGTACAGTACAGCAAATAATTTTATATACAGTACAGTCGCTGAGTTTCACACGAAAAGTTACTTGTCAATCATATTTGACGTAATAGTAGACAATTTTAAAGCATTAAAATAAAGTATTCTGAACAACGCGAAACTTTCCGATTCATTTTCAAAAATGAAAACATATGCAGGCATGATAATTCAAGTGATTTGTTATCGAACAGTTTTTCATTATAAATGAATTACATATTGAATTATAAGCTATTGTTGTCTCAAAATTACTGACTCTTAATGTCTTGGAATTATTCTACGAATTATTTTTCAATGTTTGCCTTCAATAATTGAATTCAGTTGGAAATGAAAAATGTTGACTCTCACTATGATTCGTCTTACCTAAAGCAAAGATCTTATACAAAGTTTAATCTTAGCATTGTGCCAAGCGCGCTTCAAAAGGAGGTCACAAAGTAGCAACACTGTTTTGATCCATGCCGTTGTTTTCTAGATGGGTTTTTAATTAAAATCTCAGATAATTACAGACACATTGAAAATTATTACCAACAATCCTTAGATGATTCTGCGTCGATAACCCTCAACTCACCGCTGAGCACCAGAAAAATAAGACACATGAGTGATCTTATAATAGTTCAGTTTTTACTTTTTAAGTATGGAACCTTAATAATGGTGTCAAAATTCTGGTAACCATCTCCTCTCTAACATTGGCTATATTTTATACAACAATTTCCAAACAATTTTTTGGTACAACAATTTCCAAAGGGGTGTAAGAACAAAAAACATTGTAAAATTGCGTTTCTACGATATTGTTGATTCTAGCAATTTGAAATTTAATCTCGCGGTTACTTTAAAAAGATGTAAATGCTCACTAAAAATGGTTTCTAAAAAGTTCGAAATTTAAAAAGGGGAAAGGAGCAGTAAACGTTCTAAATTACCATTTATTTGCGCAGTTAGGGCTGTATGGAGAATTTCGCTGTCAAAATCGGAGATGAAAGTGATCGTAATTTTTGGGGCATTTACGTTCATCGAAATAACCCTAGGTTCCCCTCCTGATAGAAAACAGTCCACAGCAATAAAAAAAACCAGTACAATCAAAGACGCATAATTACGTGAAAACTTTTCTTTATTTTCGGACACATCGACACATCTGGAAAAGGCGAGGGTGGTCCTCTTTACGCCTCTAAATAATCGACCTTTTTGTTCAACAGTTAGAGAAGATCTGATCTAATTTTTCAGATACATTTTCACCAACACATAAATGAAAATATGCCAAACACTACATTTTCTCACCAGGCACTCGTGTTTTTTTTTTTTTTTTTTTTTTGAGAAAGCCAGACATGTGTTAGCAGCTTAGAGCAGCGAACACAAAAATGTTGATATTGCATATCTCATGCAGGAATCAATTTATGAAAACGGCGCCTGCATTTAACACAAGATACGAAGAAAGACAAAACAGCATATGTTAAGGTCATCTGCAGTACATTAAAATAACGAATTGAAACCACAGAGAAGTAACTTACTTTTACTGTTACAATGAAAAATCTGGGAAAATTTTTAGCTAGGAAGAAATGATTACTTTCGAGATTAAAGAATAAAAAGATTTTGAATGCAGACATTAATTCACATAGAGAAACTTTAAGATAGAAAAATTAAATTTTAGAATAAAACATAAAATATATATGATTCTATATCATAAGCTGGAAACATGAAATTTGGCATAGTTGTTACTTTAGAGACTTAAATGCTAGCCCAGAACAGTTAGCAGGAGCAAAAACATGTTCTAAAATTGCGATACAGTTGGTATAGAAGCTTGGAATTTGGCATGGTGGTAACTTTTGGGATGTAAATGCTCTCTAAGAACGATTTCTAAAGAAATTCTAAATTTAAAAGGATGAAATGGGCGGAAAACGGTCTGAAAATGATCTAAAAACAATTAATTAGGAATTGTTTGTGCTAGATATGTGAAATTTGGCACGGCTGTTACTCTTGAAATATAAATGATCATCCGGAACAGTTTTCTAAAATTTAGAAATGTAAAAGGTTGCAAGAACAAAAAAGTTCTAAAATTGCGATTTGTGTGATACAGTTGGTATAAATGCTTGGTGTTTGACATACTGGTTACTTTTAAGATATAAACACTCGTTCAAAACGGTTTTTAAAAAATTCAAAATTTTAAAAACTGAAATGAGCAAAAAACGTTCTAAAAATGTTCTAAATCATAATATATTTAGAACTTTTAGGGCTAGACTCTTAAAATTTTATATGATGGTACTTAAGAAACGTAAATGCTCGCCCAGAATTTATTTTTTCAATTCGAAATTTAAAAGAATGCAAGAGTAAGAAGCATTCTAAAATTGTGATTTATGTGATACAATAGGTGTGGAAACTTGGAATTTGGCATGATGATTACTTTTATGTAGTAAATGCTTCCTTAGAACATTTTTTTTAATTCAAAATTTAAAAGGATGAAATATGCGCTTTCACAGTTTTAAGTAGAATTCTCGCCGTTTAATTGAATCACATTGTTGGATAGAATTTGATTTAACAAAGCGGCGGATTCCGCTAAGGCGGAATTTTGATTCATATAAGCGGTAATTATAGTAATTTTTTTAGCTCTGGGGGGTGTTTTAACCCCCAAACCCCCCCCTTGGCTGCGCCACTGCATGTATGCAATAAAAATAAAAAACATGAAGCAAGAAAAACTCAACGGTATGTGTATATACTCAACAATACCTATCTGTGAATAAGAATCATGAGTACAAAATTTTCTGGCTACGAAGGAGACCAGACTCAATGACGATTTTTCTGGCTACAAAGACGACCAGACTCAATGACAATTTTTCTGACTACAAAGGCGACCAGACTCAATGACAATTTTTCTGGCTACGAAGGAGACCAGACTCAATGACGATTTTTCTGGCTATGAAAGAGACCAGACTCAATGACAAATTTAATTTTTTAAGAAATACCATTCAGTTTCTCAAACGCCAATAATCATTGAAATTAAGTGAACTATTGATGTGGTTTTATTTCAAAAACTGTGTCAAAATGGATTTTGAAAGAAAAGTAAAGTGACAATGACACAAGATTGAATTATGTTCTAACAAAATGTCACAAAAGTGAGAGGAGGAAAAAAAAGGGAAACATGACAATTTGAATTTAAATGTAAAGAAAAGTGAAACTGTATGTATAGATCACGTTATAATTATTTCCTATGAGAAAAATTCTGACGACCCGCATCAAAGAAAAATTCAAAAGAAAACAATACATCCAATCATTCCGCTATTCTCGATCGCTAAATAGCCAAACGAAAAGACGAACCATCTGTACATACAGGTGTTTAAACAGTAACAAACATTAAAATGAATGACAAGTGACTGAAATCTTTAAAAAATGTAATACTGTCTGAAATTGTCCCTGTTGATATAAAAATGTATTAAAAATCCTTAAATTACAATCAAAAAGTTAACTAAAAGGAAAGAAAAAGAAATCCTTCACAAATGTATGTATTAAAAAGAAATGGACATGCTAAACGTAACATTTATTATAACCTCTTAACATTATTAGTAATATAAATTTAGAAAAAGGGTCCAATTGTATAACAATCAGTTGAAAATATCATTTCGTTCATCCTCCATATGTTTTTTCAGGGAAGGACAAACATGAGAAAATGCAATGTGACAAATGTCAAAATTAGTGTCGTTGTTCTTATTATTCATTATGCAATTTATGCATTTTGGAGAGTTTGTGCAATGAGTGTTGATATGTGAACCGGCACAAACAGAACATCTTATAGTGTTAGCACAAAATTTTGCAATATGTCTATACGATTGACATTTAAAACAGCGCTTTACTAAAACATATTTCATTACTGGATATAATTTATCTTGGATGAGTATTTCTTTAAGCACAAGTAATTTTTTTGCGATGTCTGGAGAAATATCAAAAATCCAGTTATAAGTATCTGAATATTTAAGTTTATATTTCCCTACAAATTGAATGGAGAGCACAGGTGACTGCACAATGTCCGAAATTCCTAACAAAATATCTGGTATATTAAATTTTAAGGGTAACTCACAAACAATTATACGAATCAATGTTCAAGAAATAGCACTAAAGGTAGGTAATTTTCATCCAAATTTCGCTTTGGATAGGTATATTTAACAAATCATACCAACATTACATTTTCAATATTTTTTGGTGTTATATTACGAAAATTACTAAAGAAAATTATTCTAAATGTAACGTAAGTAACCATGGAATGACCCCACACAATGAATTTCTTCATATGTCCTAGCTGAGAAGGCTGAATCATTCAAACATCAACATTAATTAATGATATTTAAAAATATTTAATTTACCTATCCAGTTTCTTTCTGCTTGGTGAAACATTTTTCAGTAAATATTTGTAAAGCAATGAACCACATATCTATAAAAGAAGAAATCAGTAAAAAAGAGCTATACATTTCATGTCAATAAAAATTATGTACAATTTATAATTCTAGAAATAAAAAGGATATTCTCTTTTTATAAATGGTGTAAAATAAAGTTATTAATAACAAGTCTAAAGATTTATTGCATATTTTTATTATATTTTCTTTGTAAATGTGAATTTCGTTTTTTTTTTTTTTTTTTTTTTTTTTTTTATTACTATTATTTTTTTCTGATAGTAGGAATTATTAGGTTGCATATAAATTTAGGTCTGCTGCAGATTGACACAGAACATTCTGCTACTGAGAGTAACATTACATTTAATAGATAACTTTGTAGTCATAAATAAATAAGTGGGTGAGAGTGGAGATGAATGGGACATTTTTTTGTTCTTATTGTCTTATTAAAAAAATAGGTACTTTTCGGTTAGCCGGGCGCCAGTGATATATATACATGTATATGTACACAGATATATATATACACATATATCTACACATACATATATATATACATACATACATATATATATATATATATATATACACACATATATGTACGAATATATATGTACAAGTATATAACCCCGTCAAAAATGACAGATTGTTGATCTGCGTTTCTTTTTCATAAGACTTCATACAAACAAACAGCATGAAGACTTTATTATTGAAAGGTTTGTAATGTAAAAAAGTACATTTTAAAAATGACAAATGATTTCTACAAATAAAAATGATGAGGATATATATATATATATATATATATATATATATTAATCAGTATTAAATTTCGGAAGTAGTTTAATGATTGGACTAAACATTCAAATTAAATATTAACAAATAATCCATGTGCGAAAGTTTTTGTAAAAGAGTGTTATCAATGAGTTTCTAAGCCGATTGACTCACCACATAACTCACTGTTTGATTACATAAGCAAAATTAAACGCAAATTACGTTGTACTATGTATTCCTTATATTTTAATTACGTTTGATAAAAAAAATCATTTTACAGTATATGACCCCTTATCTGGAATTCCAAAATCCGGAAAAACCCGAAGTCAGCAAAAAAATTTCGAAAATTTTGTAAATTTGTATATTTTTACAAAAATTTTAGAATTTTTGAAATTTTTCGAAAATTTTACCGATTTCTAATTTTTTTTTCAGTCTATTGTGTTTCAGTGTGTAATCACTAAAATATTGTTACTTCAGTAGCGGGTGAACACCCCCCCCCCCCCCCCCTTCTTCCCGAAATTAGAAACGAATCATTTTTCTCTCAAATTTTAGTTTAAAATTAATTTATATTACGATTCGTTTGAAACAAAAAATAGTTATATATTTATTTCATCAAGGGTGATTCTGTTCCGAATTTTCCTAAAAATTTAAGGCATTCGGTTTCGAAAATTTTAGTCTTCAGGCCAAAGATTCGAACATAACAAAATCTCAAATTTTGAGCGATCGTCGCCGAAAAAAACAATTATGTCTATCGTTCGAAGAAAAAGTAGACAATTTCTTCAAAGGATTGCGGAAACAACTGGAATTTTGTCAAAGGATTGAAAAAAAACGCAAATTTGGTGGCAGAATTGCGCAAAAAACGCTAATTTTGTTAACAAATCACAGAAAATACGCGATTTCCGACAAATGCTTGCGAAGAAAGCGCAAATTTCTTCCAAGGACTCTGAAAAAAATGTAAAATTTCTTCAAGGGATTACAAAAAAAAACACAAATTTGGTTAAAAGATCGGAAAAAAAAAAAATGCGAATTTCGTCAAATAATTGTGGAAAAACATGAATTTCTCCAAAGGATCGCGAAAAAAAAACCCGCAAATTTCTTCAAAGCACTGCGAAAAAATTTCTAATTTCGTTAAGGGATCGCGAAAAAAGTGGAATTTCGTCAAAGGATCGAAGGGGGAAAAAAAAACACAAATTTTGTCAAAAGATCACAGAAAAAATGCGAATTCCGTCAAAGGATCGCGAAAAAAAAAAAAAAAAAAACGCTAATTTCGTCAAAGAATCTCAGAAAAAAACTCTAATTTTGTCAAAGGATCGTAAATAAAAGGTAAATTTTGTCAAAGAATAGCAAAAAACGCAAATTTCCTCAAAGAATTGCAGAAAAATGCAAATTTTGTCAAAGAATCACGAAAAAAAGCATGAATTTTGTCAAATAATTGTGAACTTCGGGAGGACTCAAAATCCGGAAAATTCCAAAACTCGGAAAGCCTTTGGTCCAGAGGATTTCGCATAATAGGTCCTGTACTGTATTTAAGATGGAAGCAAAATTTCAAAATACGCCAGTAGATGGCGCCAATGTACTGCATTGATCACTCAAATCCTTCGTACCACCGCTATTTCTGAAAAGAAAAGTGCTGACAAAAAAAATATATACAGAAATGTTGATATACGTGTTTTATATGAAATAGTTTTTGAAGGTTTTAAACAAAATTAAAATATTTAAAAGCTCTAATATGCTTTTACAAATATTTTAACAGCAGAATCGGATGAAGCATTAGCTTTTCCATTAAGCCTAACATGGCGTTTAACTATGGTCGATTCGCAGATCAGAGTGGTCGAGCCCGGAGCCGTTACAGACAATTTCTTGCCTTCGGATTTTATTATAAGTAAGATATATATATATATATATATATATATATATATATACAAAAACCACATACCATACTTTCAATCCCAAATCTCCTGAAACAGCAGAGAGAAAACAAATAACCATAAAAATTCGAACTAACAAAACTCTAAACTAAAACTATAAACAGAAAAATATATATATGTACATATATCACTGGTGCCCGGCTAACCGAAAAGTACCAAAAAAAATAAGTCTAGAAATACAAAATTCAGCTTTATGATAGAGGACTTACTTATCAAAATATTAAAGACGTCATTTCTACAGCTGTAATAATTTAGAAAATATAAAAACTTTTCTAAACCTTTAAACATGTTCCATCCACTCCCAATCCAAGCTTGAAAATGGACAGTTTAGGGGCTGAATAGCACACACAATAAATAATTTCATTTTAACTCATCTTTTTATAAAAAATCAACATTTAAACACTTTAACATTAATTGCTAAGTAACACTAGTTTTACAAAATACTATACATATATTTAATAATTTTTAGATTTATATAAGATTTTAAATTTTAATATCCTCTTCATGTAGTTCACTTCGATTGAAAATTATAGTATAGGTTTAATTTGCATTTGGACTTAGCTATTTTACACAACAGTTTTTAATTCATCTTCAAACTTGTGATAGTGTGGTGCTTTTGGAATTCCACCAACCATTCTTGTGTTTTGTAGTTTTCTAACAAAGTCTTCCAAACTAATATAGGTACTTCTCTATTATCCCATCAACCACTTTTCATAACTAAAAACTATCGTCAAACTGTAACATTAAACGCCAAAAATGCAGTCCCATTTACTTGATGTCAGAAGCATTATATGTGTTTGTTGTCATCAAGTGGTGTTTAATTTGACATTTGCATGTATTTTTCATTATGTTTTACTGATTTATTAGTTATTTCATTAATTAAAATAACAATTGTGTCCTTAAATTCTTATATTTTATTTATTTATTTATTTTGATATTCCAATGGCAATATTCTCCCATTTATTTGGCGATAATTTTTTATTATGAAAAGTGGTTGACGGGATAATAGAGAAGTACTAATATAAATCTCCACAACTTCTGAGTAATAAAATAGTTACCGTAAAATCCCGTTAATCCGCCCCCCTAAATGTGACAGAAAATCGTAAAATAATCAGAGGGGGGGGGGGGCACTTACACGGTATTAAAATTGTAGTATATGATATTTACGGGTGGTGGGTGGGGGGGATGCTAATGGCCGATCGTCGCAAAGTATGCATTACCTTAATAAAGTGACAAAAGAAAAACATATTGAAAAAAAAATTATATACAAAATAGAAAAACGGTACAACTTCACGATAAAATTTTGGATTTCAGAAGCTTTGAAACTGGAATGCATTTAGATAAATAAATAACACTAATATCTGTCATTAATATGGTAACAGAAAAATAAAAGAAACTTAATAAATTAAAATAATTAAAAAACATTGAGAAATTGCAGTTGAAAATGTCCTGAAAAACTTTCTAGAACTAGTAACACTTTATGTGGTGTCGCCATCTGTTGTAAATTAGAAAGATTAAATAACCGTTTTTTTTTTTTAAATCATGATTTCGTATCTATAAATGCTAAATAAGTAATACAAATCACTAAAATTGAGGACATACAGAACGAATTGGTAGTACATTGCCAGATTTTTAAAACTAAAATCATTGCTACCACAAAGATAGCACAAAATATGCAACAAATTCGACTGTGGCGCCATCTACTGATCAATCCATCGATAATTTTTTTGTGTTTGGTTTTCATAACGTTAAATATGACTATAAATTCTTTGATAAAATAAATAGATTATTTTTTAATCAAAATATTTCACACACAGCATCAAATACACATTTTTTAACTTATTTCAGGAGAAACTTTCACTATCGATACTTTTATACCTTCGTATTGCTATGTAGATAAATTTACAGCAAAACTAATGTTTGGTTATATTGCTTTTTCAGATTGACAATAGTTGAAGTTGTGTATGTTACTTTTGTGTTTGTACACATTTGCGATATATCAAAGAATCGTCACACCTTTCTGATCCATTGGAAAAAAAAACACTTGTGAGATAAAATTTTTGGTGTTGACCTTGATGTGCGTGGCGAAATTTCTTTTGAGGGAAGGCGGTTTCTCGGGATTTTTTGAATTTTCCAATTTGTGTACAAAGTGAGAGGGGGGCGCTTAATCGGGAAGGGCAGATTAACGGGATTTTACAGTAAATATTTTCCTTCCTTTGGAGGTACTGGGTTGGGTTTTGCATTTGTCCCCTTGAATTTGTATAAACCTATCAATACAGTACAAAGTCCAAAATGCAGAATCCTTCGAACCTCAGTGATTCAAGCTTTTCTTAGTTTTGGATCATTTGCAGTTTATTTGTCTGAAAAAGAAAGAAAAATTATCTAACACCCACACTCTTTCCTTCAATCACTCGGCTAATCATTTATGTCAGGAAAGCATTGGCAATACTAAAAAAAAAGATAATTCTAAAACAGATAATTTAATAGAGGAATATATTTTTTAAACAGGTAAAAAAAAAACTTTTATCACAATTACAAGAAATTAGTTATTTTTTATGCAATATTTAATGTTTTTTTTTTTAATTTCATGGTGATTTCTCCACAATAAAGAAATCCGGTTTCAATCTTTCAGTCCGATATAGTAACAATAACTGGGACCATTTGTTTTGGTTTGTTTAGCGTCACCACCACCACCATTTTAGTTCTCATTTTTTTTTCCCTCACTGAAAACAGATAACACTATTCAAAGAAACTAATAAACTTATCTTTTTGCAATGAGAAAAAAGATAGATGATGTATGATTTAGTTACAAATGAAAAAATTAAAATGTTAATGGTGCACTACCCCGATAGCAGAAAGTTCAAGACGAGCGACATACGTCGCAGATTTTTTTCCATGGAACTTTCTTAGGCTCACAGATTTTTTTACTTCGTCAACGGGCGCAGTGCCACAGCCACACTTTCGCTTCACATCCGGAGGAGCGAGATGATCTACTGTGTGCAGCTCATCATTCATTGCAAGCTAAATATAATTTTTTTTTTCTCCGATATCCCTGCCCAATGGACCAACAGAATTCGCTCATATACAGTGCGTGCATCTCGCCAGCAAGTTCAAAAGAGAAAATCTGTGAAAAGCGGTTAAAGAAATCAGCGAAAAGCGGCCCGGTCTGTTCCGTTATAGCTACAAATGCACTCAGCCCGTTTTTTAGTTTCAGGTTCGCAAAAAAATTGCCGTCTGCCTATTTCAACCTGCGAATTTCACCAATAGGTTGAGGAAAAATCTGAAAGTTTGTCAATTGCACACAGAAAAATTTCGCAAAGTTCGTTAAACGATCGTGTAAAAGTATTATGAAATTTGTCAATTGCTCGCATGAAGAAAAAAATCTCAAAAATTTGTCAGTCGGTTGTGGGAAAAATCACGAAATTCTTCAGTCGATCGCAGGGGGAAAATAGCAAAAATCGTCTACAATCGTGTGAAAAAAAACCCCGTGAGTTTTGGCAGCAAGACGTGGAAAAAAATCCAAAGGATCGCCAATCAGTTGAAGGAAAATATCATGAGTTTCGTCAATCGACCGCGGGAAAACTATCTCGAAATTCATCTGTTGGTTACGGGAAAAAATCGTGAATCTCTTCAGTCGATTGCAGACTCCCTCTCCCCCCCCCCCCCCCCCCCCCCCTCCAAAATTCTGCCATCAATCACAGAAGAACATCGCAAAATTCGTTTATAGGTTTCGGGAAAATATTGCAAAATGCATCAGTCAATCACGAGAAAAAATTGTAAATGTTGTCAAGCTATTGCAGGTAAATAGCAAAATTCGCTGATCGGTTATGAAAACAATTGCAAAATTTGTCCACAAATGCGTGTAAAAAAGAAACATGTGAGTTTCACCTGTAAGATGCGGAGGAAAAAATTTTTAGGAAATTCGCTTATCGGTCACCAAAAAGAAGCAAAATTTGTCAATTGGTAGCATGAAAATATCACGTATTTCTTCAATCGATTGCAGGAAAACAATCGCATAATTTGTCTGTTGGTTACAAGAAATAAACGCGAAATTCATCAATATGTCGCGAGGAAAAAAACGCTCAACTCATCAATAGGTTGCTGGTAAATATCGAGAAATTAAGTTAAAAAATTGCATGTAACAGTAATACTTTACTAGATATTAATTATTGATATACAGTAAAAGACTTTAAACATTACATGTAATGTTGTACTGTTTCATATAATATAAGTGCTATTTAATGTAAAATTTTACATATCAATGTAGTATTTGAAGATTTTTGATAGATGGTTTTGGACATAGCAGTTTAAATTCTCAAAAACGGACATGTGTCAAAGACCTGCCAATCCTGAATTGTAACATAGTTTACCTGCACATTATTTTCTGCCGCTAAAATATCCGTTGCAGACATGTGGAGAATTTTCTGCTACAGGGTGCACTACCATTTAGAAATTATTACAAATGACTAATAAATAATAACTTTTTTACTTTCAGTAGTTATTAAAAGAGAATGACCATCTTTAATGATCAATGCTGTCCCCACAATATCCCCTAATTTGTCATCTTACTTGAGTAAGAATAAAAGAAAGAGAAATTCTCCTGTTAAGGCAGTATTCAAAAGAATTTTTTTCCACGCTCAACAACTCAAAATTTTGAGACCCATTCTCAGACTCATTTTTTAAAATAAAAACATGAAACTTAGCGGCGTGATTTATGAAGACATTTATAAGGGCCCCATGTTTTTATTTTTCGTTCAATTAATTAGAAATTGATTTACAAACAATTATTTTCACAGTACGATATTTTTTTTTGTTTCCAGCGCTATCGCTTCGGGAAATTCGGTTCAAAATGTCCACTTTGACATTCTTTTTTAAAAATATATTCTTCCATTATCAAAAAATCGAGACAATACGGACATTATAAAGTTTCTGAATAAGAGAACCTGCCAATTGGATGCATTTTAGAGCAAAAATGAATTTACAAATGTGTCTCAAAATGAGCAGTTTGGATTTGAATACACCCTTAAAAGAATGCCTCTTGCCCAAGAATCAGAAGAAATCGCTGTTGATGAAACAGTGCCTCAATATACATTTGATGATTTACTTACACCACCACCCACATCTCTCAATATTGTAATGTGCCAAATGTTTACATAAAAAGATATTACAGTTTATGTTGCTTATACAAAACACTGTAAAACCTCTGAATATCCTTCACCATAGGAATCGTGAAAAATCTGACAATACTTGACAAGTGGCTATTATTTGGAGGTTTGACATTTTTAAAAAATTTAAAAATATCACATTAAAATAAAAATAACTAGCAATTTTTATCTTTGTTACTAAAGTATGAAATTTCAAGTTCTAAAACATTCATATTAATCAAAGAAAAAATGCTTAAAGTGCTCCTTAGTTTGATAAAACTGTTTAAAAAAAATTAATTAATTAATTAAAGATGAAGAGCTTGAATCAGTTTGGCCCCATGACTTCAGAATGATTTTTATTTATGAATTTAATTTATTTGTAGAATAAAAAGTATTTTGGGGCTCCACCCAGAAATGCAAAAACTTATTTAACCCCCCCCCCCCCCCCTTCTTGTTCCACCATTTCTAGTGAAATCAAAATGACACAATTTAACAGTTAAATTTCCTGAAACTACTTGATATATTACTTGTAGTAAATAGCAATACAAATATGAAAGAAATTGCAAGTTGAATGTTTTAAATACTAAATAAAATTATTTCAATATAAAACAGCAAAACCAACATTTGGGGCTAGTGATCTGCAGATTTACTAGTTTCATTTCTAGTATAAATTTAAATAATATTTACAGTATTTTTTGATGTACAGAGTTATTGTCAGAGATGAATAATCAAACATTTAAGACTGAAATCAAGACTTTTAAAACAATTTGTGTCGCTTAAAAAATTGTCTCCATTTGAATGGGGAAAACTTGAGCCCCATGAGCTCCTCTTTTCCTTATGTCCTTGAATATTATTTTCTGCTTCCTGTTTGATTACCAGATTATAAAATATATAAAAAACAGAGTAAAAAAATTAATCTGGCTTAGTATTAAAAAGATTATTAACCACATGAAATTAATTAAAAGCAGCTATTTAAAAAATATTTGTTCTTATTAGATTCATGTAAGTATGATTTAAAAACTTAAATGAATTATTTAGCTTTTCAGTTAAATCAAAAGATTTTATGCGCTATGAACATTACTTGAAGTTACACTTTTAGTAATGTCTACATAGAGATAAACAAGGATGGAGGGGGAAGGGGGGGGGGGATAAATCAGAAATTTCTGAAAAAGGCGGGCATAATTTAGATGATAGATTATTTATTGTTACCACACAGTCACAAATAAAAGATAGAACCAAAGCATTTTTTAAAGCAAAGTTTAAAGATTTTAAAATGTGTATTCTGGAGGGGAGGGGGACAACTTTGATGATTTATTATTACCAAAAAACAACAGATAAAAAAAGGGTTTTTTTTTTATTTTAGTTTTACAGATTTTAAATCATTTAATACCGTTTAAGTTATGATAATAAAAGGGGAAAAAGCAATAATATAAAAGCATTCTTTGTTTTATATTCATAATGTAAAGACCCATTCAAGTGTATCATCATTAGATTAATGTGGATGTTTCCAATCGCCAGTTGAAGTATTTTAGCCGCCAATGGCAAACGCATTTGTCGAACACTGGTAACACCCACTTTTGACACTTCGTGTTATTGGGATCAAATCAGCCTGGAAAAGTTTACAGTTTATGCATTTCACTTTAATCTTCACGGAGTTAGAAAATATCAAAATTTGCCAATACTAATGGTAAATTCATGTAACATTCTTTAACTTACATCTTCCCAAAAAAACATTCAATTTAATTTCTTTCTTTTCATTGAGATATATTAAATGGACACCAAGATATTGCAGGCATTAATTTTGATTCAAATGGATCATTTTAAGTATGAACATTATTAATCAATCCATATTCAAAATCCTACATCTATTTTTTTTTTTTTTTTTTTTTTTTTTTTTTTTTTTTTCATAAACAGAATGGGCATCATCAAAAACATGGGTGTGCAGTGCAAGTTTACTACAATTCTTTCATATTATTATTTTTTCAGGTATAGTGAAATTTTACTTTTCAGAGGATTAAAGGACCAAATTCCAGGGTTGCAAAAAAGCCGGCTAAAATTAATAAAAGCCACGCCAGCGGCTTTTATTGGTTTAAACCGGCTTTTTTTGGCCGAAATTGGCCTTTTTTGGCCAAAATTGGCTTTTATCCATAGTGAAGCATTTTATTTATAAACTGTAGATTTTAAAGTGTTTTTTAACTGATTTAAAGACATTTTACTAAATTAGAATTTAATAACTAACCTAATTTCTCAATAATGAAGACATTAATGTTGGAATAACAGATAGCTGACTGGTGATGAGTCAGAATTGTAAATATGTTAGCTAAATTTTAAAAAGGCATACTCATTGCTTAACTAATGCTATATTTTTTAAATAAAATCTTTTTTTTTTAATTGATTTACACTTTCTTTCAGTTTTAGTGCTTTAAATAATTAAATAAGACAATAGTTGTTTAATTACATATTTTATTAATCAACAAATTTTAAGTACTACTGACCTACTAGTAAAAATTATGCAACATGACAGTGAGCACTGCAGATTTTAGACTTGAAGATTAATCTAACAGCTTAAAAAATGCTGTACTTAAAAAAATCTAAATTTTACTTTGTCTCTAGATTACTGTAATCTTCTTAATACTGTATTTTCTTTGTAAATGCAAATTTTGTTTATTTTATGGGTTACTATTATTTCTTATAGTAGTAGACATTGTTGTATCCTAGATAAATTTTGTTTTGCTTCAGATTGATGCACAGATATACAAAAATCAGTTACTTGGGCTATTGATATGAAAGTTTTATTTTTTTCTCATAAATATTTCAAATCATACATAAAGTCACTTAATAAAAACATTATTTATCACTGTTAAAATCAGTAATATGAATAACATATGCTTGAAGAAAATAGCAGCAAGCTTTTCAAAATTTTATTTCAACAAGTTTTATTTTGAGAAATTTTTTTAATTGTTCTCTCTGTTTTATACACTTACATCTTCTCGAATATTATGTATTCTTCCTAATTCCTCTTACAACATTGATCATTCTATGATTTAATCTCGTCATATGAACTTAACTGGAATGAGTTATGCAATTGCTTAGTAGATAAAAAACTTTTTAAAATATATTTTTATAAGACATTAGAATACTGATTACTAACTAAATATGGATGCTCTAAAGTATTATATATGATAATTTCATTTATTAAATATATAAATTATTAAGTTTTAATCAATTTTAAAAGTAAATAGTGGTATGTAAGAATTTTTTATTTTTGATAGTGGTGATTTGTTATTGTTTAATTAAATATAATCTTCAAAATGTAAGTATATGTCGAGCTATGTAAAATACAATTTCAAAACGCCACCTTGCGGTCTAATTTAATATATTATTTTCAAAGAATTTCAATTTTCTTTTAGGCATAGCCTTCATAGTTGCCTTTTAGCAGATATAAAGACTTGTTTATTAGATACAGTTTAATAGAAGTTTATAAATTTTTTAGTAGGAAATATTTATTAGTGCATTAAAAATAAATTAATGCAAATTTAATGTGAATTAGCTGTAAACCTCTTTTTTTAAATAAAAGCCAGTCTTTTTCAATTAAAGCCGGCTTTTTTTAAGTGGTTAAAACCAAAAAAAGCCGGCCGGCTTTTTTTGGCCTGGCTAAAATCCGGCAACCCTGCCAAATTCTGCCACAATTCAATCACATACAAGAAAATCGCATATGACAACCAGAAAATTATCATTATATATTTATTTAAAGTTTGCCCCTAAAATTAATTGTCATTATCATAATACACAATATAATTTTTCATTCAGCTCTCTACTAGATGTTGTTTTGATATGACAACATTTTTATATTGTACAGTTCCACATGTTCTTATGAGCAGTAATGTCTATTTGGTACTTCTCTATTATCCCATCGACCACTTTTCATAACAAAAAAACTATCGCCAAATAAACAAGAGAACGTTGCCATTGGAATATCAAAATAAATAAATAAATAAAATATAAGAATTTAAGGACACAATTGCTATTTATAATTAATGAAATAACTAATAAATCAGTAAAACATAATGAAAAATACACCCAAATGTCGAATTAAAAACCACTTGATGGCATAACAAACACGTATAATGCTTCTGACATCAAGTAAATGGCATTGCATTTTTGGCGTTTAATCTTACAGTTTGGTAATAGTTTTTTGTTATAAAAAGTGGTCGACGGGATAATAGAGAAGTACCGTCTATTTTTGGTTAACTATGCAATTACTTCAATTTGTGCAAAAATCACAGTGTTCATAATTGATAAAATAACATATTTAATTATTTAACTTTGCTAAATCAATTACCAAAAAGGTTTGGGACTGCTTTCAGAATAAGTACTTCATAAGCTTTCAATTGTTACACTTTAGCTCTAAAATAAAGCTTAGCATTAAAATGTCATAACAGTGAGTCATTATCAAGCTGCTTTGGATTTATGATTTCAGAGACATGGCAATGACAATTTTAGACATTTTAAAAAATTCGTTGCTATTCCTTAGCAAAAATTCCCATTATTTTAATATATAGCATAATCTGAGAGCTAAAAATTAGGAATTAAAATAATAGAATTAAATAATAGAATTTAATCTTTTTTTTTTAAACCAAAATTTCCCTTTATCTGAGAATGACCCTATAGCTTTTCTCAGGTTGCCTTGATCCAAGGAACTCAAATATGGTGTCAAAAGTGGCTTTTACCAATTTAAAAAACAAAGTTGATGGAATTTTTAATATGTAACGATTCCTATTTCAAAAATTGAATTCATATACTGAAAGAAGATAATACTTCATCTCTAATGACACCTTTGGTGCGATTTTATAGCAAACGGTCTCCGAATAAAGGCAAGTGCATGTTTTTTTTTTTTTTTTAAATACTGATTGTACCTGTTATAATTAAATCACGATACCAGTATAAAATTTTGCATTAGTTGTTCCGTAATTTCTTATAATTTTTTTTTCCTGAAAAATAAACATTTAAGGTAAACATAATACCACATCGTTGTAAATATTTTCCAATAAAAGACAACATACTTATAAATTCTATTCAGATGCAGATTTTGAAACAAGTTTTATAAATTGATTTAACTAATAATCATCGGGATGGAAAAACTAACAATTTTCCACAGTAATATGCACATATTTTTTAAAGATATTTTCTGCCAGTATACTGAAGAGAAGTCGTCACTTTACAAGTTGTGAAATTTTAAACAAGACGACACAAACTCTCAAACGCGTTGTTTTGATAAATACAAAAACAAAATTCAGAAATTTGTTGCCATCCACAAAGTCATAAATTTGCAATTGTTGATATATCAGAAGTGCCTTGAGAAGTGCAGTGCAATGCACAGAGTAAAGAGTGCAATGTTATAAATAAATCATAACCTATTTCTGAATGTTTCATCATTCTGCTTTATTTATCTGCTTTAGTGTACATGATATTTTGTGCTTGATATTTTTACACATGATTTTTTTTTCTCAATTTATCTTTGCATTTCACACAGCCAACCAACCAAGAATCAACCATTGAATCAACTATCATCGTCATGTTATTAAAAAGCAGAGCTTTTTCCCTTTAAATACGATTATGTATCACTTAATGAAAAGATTTTCACTAGTTCTTAAATCATTATAAATTGAAGGTCAAATAAAGCATCCCCAAATAAAGATTTCATGCAATTTTTTCCAAGAAATATCTATGTATGTTTGAAGTTTGTTGCTTCAGATTGTCCTATCTAAAGTAAATATGAGGTTTATTAGATGTTATAAACTGGCAGATTGGTGCCTGAAAGTTATTATAGAAAATTTGCATTTATTCGTCTACAATAGAACATTACCCCAGAAGCATATTGATTTTCTGCGTAAGTATTTTGATTAATATTAAATTTAAAATTACTTCTTTTTAATTTTCATTCATTGGAAATTACTGTTTATTTTTTAATACTATTTCTTTTAATAATCAAGTATCATGAAAATGCTATATTTTATACAACAAAATTGTGAATACAAAGTAATTTGTTTTTGCAGTAGACTCGCGATTTTACGACCCTTGATTTAGTGACCACTCTCGATTTAGAGACCATTGGATCAGGTTCCGATCGTTTGTCAATACTCACAACGTTTTCCATCGCCCGTTTTAACAACCCGTAAATAATTTGAATTTTGATTTAGCGACCTTTCCGAGAACATGAATAAACAGTGCATTGTATTCAACTTTTCCAAGAAGTAATAAAAAGCAAGTAATCAAACATTTCCTTCTTTTGAGTCTGACCTTTTCAGATGTCTGTCAGCTCTGCTACCCCCTTCCCTTCTATTTCTTCTGCACGCAAGCACACTCAAGGAATAACAATAACAATGCATTTAACAACAATTCTGTTAAATTTCTTGGACATTTCTCGCCTGTAGTTTTGCAGTGTATGACCACTGGGCTCTACAATTATTTGACTTGTGATCGTCACAAGAATACCTGTATCAGGCAAATGCGCGCATCACATGATGGAATAATCTTGCGATGTACAATCTTTTAGGGGTCATTTCGTCGCCATTAAATCATTTGTGTTGTCTGTATTTTTTTATGCGAAATTTTTTTATTTCTCCATGGCTCCTATTGTAAATAATGTTGGAAAAATATTCCTGACATGTGTCTAACATTTATCTTATTACTTCAGTTAATTTGTTAATATTTAACCTTCATCCAAAATTTCTAAATTACTTTTAGTTTTACATTTTTATACATAAATGTATAAAAATGTCCAAATAAATATTTAAATATATATATATATATATATATATTATTGTGAAAATATTTACAATATAAAATATTTATTAAAGGTCCCGATTGAAAAAAATTATAATAGATTTCTGCAATCAATTTTTGACGAAAGTTAATGAAACTTGGAAACATGTATATTGATGTAAAAATGCATTGATATTTTTCTTCTCTGAAAGCTTTTTTTTATACATACTAAAATAATAATATTGAAAATGAGAAATAAGAATTTGATTTTCTAATAGATGAATAATAATTTCATGTTTCTATCTTTTACCGATGTAAGTTACTTTGTAAATAAGTACAAAAATAGAAAGTTCAGAAACAAGCCTTGATAATTCCTTTTGAATAAATTTTATTGAGTTTAGCTATCACGGAAATAATTGTACAGGTAATTGATTATTATATATCTTCACTATTTTACATCTAGCTACATTTTTTGAGCTAAAAACTTTTTAGAGCCTTTTTTGAAAAGGTGATTGTATTGTTTTAAGAATGATGGTTTCTGAAACATTTAATTCGTAAATTTAAGAAATTGTGGTATAAAATGCAATTGTTGGCATTGAAAGTAGCTTATAGAATTTAAAATTTCAATAGAAAATGAACAATTTTATTAATAGTTAATTGCTAATCTGATCGTATAAATGATTTTATATATTAGTTGTATTTGTGTAAAATGAAATTAAGTAGATTCTTTTGTTTCTAAGAACTTCACTAGATGGCGCCACTAGACAACTTCCATTATCCGGAATTTTCTAAAATTCGGGTGTTAGTTTTCATGAATCTACTATTTTGGGGAGAAGTGAAATACGCGGAGAACTTTCAGGAAGTAAATTTGCATATATTTTTATTCAGTTTTACTTGACTAAGCCACCCAGATGGCAGAGTATCAGCACGGTATGCTGGAGGTCCCAGGTTCGAGTCCTGGCCCAGGTCAATTTTTCACTCATGTTGGTTTAGTGTATATAATTGTCTGATAAAATGTGTGTTCTTATATTGTAAAATAAAGCAATCAGATGTAGTGTTTATGCTTTAGAACATAAATATTTTCAAGTGTAATATGAATTAGAAAATAAAACATATTACACATAGAATCATATATTCTAATACAAGCAAATCTTGTGTGTGTGTGGTTATATATAACGCAAATTTTATCTTAAAAACGGCTCTAACAATTTTGATGAAATTTTGAGGCACCAGAAAAACATAGTGCTAGGTCACATGTTCAAGAAAATTCGATTAGTGGGTCATCATAGGTCAGGGTCAAGCTAATTGTATCTAAAAAACGGTTCAAATGATTTTGACTAAATTTTGTATCCTACCATTTTCAGGCACGAGAAGACTATTGGGATGGGTCACATGTCCAAGAAAATTCGATTAGTGGGTCAATGTGGGTCAAGCTAATTTTGTCTAAAGAACGGCTCAGACTATTTAGAACAGATATTGCATCCTATGGTTTTCGGGCACGAGAAGACTATTGGGCCAGGTCACATTTTCAAGAAAATTTGATTAGTGAGTCATTATCTGTGAAGCTATTTTTATCTTAAAAACGGCTCAGAGGATTTGAACTAAATTTAGTATTCTACAGTTTCAGGGAACGAGAAGACTATTGGGCTTTGTCACATGTTCGAGAAAATTTGATTAGTAGGTCATTTTGGTCATGGGTCATGATATTTGAACTGAAAGCTAATTTTGACCGAGCTTAGCTCGGTCTTCCCTGCTCGTGAAAACTTAATAAAACCATATTCTAACTGTTTTTTTTTTTTTTTTTTAAATTATAAGTAACAAAATTGAAGATCTCAACTAATTGAAAACAGACACAATTTACTTTTTATTTTTATACTCGCAAAAAAATAAAAATAAAAAAACTATAGGATTTAGTATCAAGAAAATGTTATGTTTTATACAACAAAATTTGGAATACAAAGTAATTTATTTGTATTACAAAAATTTGAACATAAATATAAGCTTGTCTGCTCTTTCATTTCCTAACTTGTTGTGCAGTTAAAACCTAACTTAAACAAAACCAGAAAAGGTTATTTCTATTGAAGATGTAAAAAACTTAAATTAGACAGTTTATCTTTCATTGGCTGTTTTAAGAATAATATCGTCCCACATAATTATTGGTTCTACATTTAAAAATCCAGCCTCAAATGTACAGGTTGGAAAAGATTATTATTATTTTATTCTATTTTACTCATTTTTAGAACAAAAGTTCTTTATCTACAGAATGAGTTGACAAATATAAAAAATATCAAACATCATATTTTGAAAATAAATATTTAGATATATATCATATTATATAGATTGATACATATCACCAAACCTTGGCCATCCTTGGACATCATTTGTTCAATTACTTATTTTGTAATATTACTATTACAGAGTTTCTCCCAGACAGTTTCAGAAGGGTGCTGCACCCTGCCTGCCCTTTGGTTTACAAAATAGCACCCTTCTTTCCCCTCATAAAAAGAATTAGCAACCTTCTTGCCCCCTCCAGTAAAATAATTAGCACTCTTCTTGCCCCTCAGTAAAAAAAATGCCTTTTCTCCTTTTTGCATTAAAAAAATTGCTTTATAATAAAAATTGACTCAATGTTGTCTTAAAAAGAGTGCCTTGACTTATAAATATCAAAAGTGGCTTTAAAAACCAAAACCTTTAATAATTAAAAAAAGTGCCAATAAGAATCTGAAAAGTGCCCTTCAGAATGAAAAAAGTGCCCTTTTCTCCCCAGCAGCACCCTGCCCTTTTTTAAACCTTGGGGAAACTCTGACTATTACAGTGGAACTTCCATTTAACGAAGTCTCATCGTTACACTTAAAAACTTCGTTATGAAGAAAATTCGTTAAATAGAAATCAACTTAAATTCGTGAAATTTTTTCTTCAGATATGACAAACAGGTATTGGATTCTGAAGCATTTGATTCAGTTTTAATTATGAAGCCGTCTTTTACAAAACAGTTGAGTACGGTCGATGAGATCACGTCACATTTCCAAACTTTGCCTCAAGCTTTCATCAGCTCTGCAACACAGGTTCTCAAACTAATGTTTTCACTACATTGTCTCTTTTGATAATGTACTTCAAGATTTGTTATTATTCCTTAGACTAATGGCTGAAGTTTAGAAGTTGCATTGGAAGGAACAAAAATAACTTTGATGATCTTCGATTTGCATTTTGAAGCACATTTTTGTAGCTGTATCATTGAATGTAAAAAGGGGATTTTGACTGATCCCCCAACTGTCAGCGCTATAGTCTCGGTGTGGGAGAGTAATGATAACAAGTATTTTTAGTGTGAAAAACAATTGTTTTATTTAGCACCAAACATAATGGAAAATATTTAAATGTGTTAATTTTCATACAATCCGCTGAAATAAATTCGCATATCCATCGCAACATCAACATCTTAGTTTGAGTTCTGTACACGTACAAAAGTGGAATAAACTTCGTTATATAGAATATATTTTTCGTAATATGGAGATTAATTTACATGCTAATGGTGTTCAAAGTCAAAGTTTTACAGAAAAATACGTTAAGTAGAAAACTTCGTTAAATAGGGACTTCGTTAAAGGGAAGTTCCACTGTATATTCAAAATATTGTTGTAAAACTAAATTGTAACAACAGGCAAGTTGAAGTAATCTAAAGAATGAGTCGTAAAAATAGTATAAATATATAAAATACAGAATGAAATAAATACTAGTGCTTCTGTTACAGCATTTAATATCAATCATTTCAATTTCTATTTGGGCTGCAGAATTATTTGGGATTGAAAGGCCAGTTTTGGCAGTACTATACCATTTCTCACTTGACTTGACACTATATCATGCAGCTAAAGTCAAATGATTCATTACCTGCAAAACATGAGGTTTTGTGTTTTAATTTTATTGGTATTTTTAGAGCTAAATTGATTGCAAATTTTCGGAAATGAAAAAAGTCAAGGACTTTTCTGTGACACACCAAACATATTCACAGCGATGTATAAAAAAAAAAAAAAAAAAAAAATGAAAATCTAATGTAATAAATAAGTATTTCAACATTGTTAGATATAGGAACATTTTGGGACTGGGAAAAATAGACATACAATCGATATTGACGTATAAAAAAGAAACTTGCTAAAGGTTCTTTATGGTAATTCATGAAATAGGATTAAATTTGGGCTGTGATGTCTTACACTCACGCACCATTTTTTTTTTAAAAATCGGTTATAAAAAGGAAAACAGTCGCCAAATTTTGGGGAATTTTTTTCTTTAATTGTAACCTGGCTATTGTATTAAGTTATTGGTTTGGAGTCGGCTTGTAAATATTGCCAATCAAAAAGTCGCCAAATATCGGTGTGCGAGTGTAACACATCTGTTCCTAAATTTGTATTGTATAGCATGTATCATGTCTTTTACAAGAAATTGTGAATCCAATGTTTAGATTAGGTTTTTTGGTACTTCATTGTAATAGGGGCCTTGACGTGAAACAAAACAACAAGGTTCAATTTGGCGAGAAAAGCAGAATTTTCAAAGAACTTTCTGGCAAACTGTATTTACATTTTTAAAATGTCATCAGATTGGTATGTCTTTATGAAGTAACTATCTTTGTATCAAATCCACAAACAATTTGTTTTTATTTACACCAAATACATACATTGAAAAGCAATTTGTTTAATTAATACATAAATAAGTTGTGTAATAATAATGTAATACAAAATACAGTGGAACTCCAGTTATACGTTTTGCCCGGGACCGGATAACAGAACGTATATCTCGGTGAAACGTACGACTCAATTAATGGTGTATCAGAACCTTTTTTAAATATATCGTAAAAACTTTGTTCCGCTGAAGAGTTTACCTTTTATATCGAAAACGGAAGTTTTCTAAGTATTACTGCACTCATAATATATATTTTCGGAAACGGGACAGAGTAGAAAAAAGGTGCATAAGAAAAGTACACATGTAGTTATTTTATCATAAAAGCTTTATCAAAAATATTTTTCATTCACATAGAGTACTTAAAAGAAATCATTGGAATCACCTTGGCATATAAATCATTTATCAAAAGACATTTCAGTAGTTTACTGAATCTTGTTAAAATAATCACTCATCTTCGGTTGTTTCTTTTCGGCAGAGCCGACACATAACAGCAAGCAAACTTTGTATTTCTGTTAATAATGCAGCAGCCTTATCATTACTGCTTTTATTACTGATGAATTGATTTATTACATCAAAAGCCTTCAGTGCACCTCTGAAGTTTGAGTGGCATCTTTCAAATCAGACTCAACTGACGCATCGTCAGTGTTTCCGGTTACAAAATGTATAAATGAGACAAAATTGTACAAATGAGACAAAAACGTAACGTATAACTGAGGGAAATGTATAACTAACGTATAACTCAATTTTTAATGGCAAGCGGTCGGGACCGCTGAGTTGAAACGTGTAACTGAGGGAAACGTACAACTCAGGTAACGTATATCTGGAGTTCCACTGTATATAACTTAAATAAAAAATAAGCTTTATAGGATTAGAATTTTTTTTCATTGGTCGCACTTTCATTTTCATGATTTTTTAAAATATTTGGCACGAAATTGCACTTAGACTGAGTTATGCCAAGGACTCTATAACAAAGAAGTTCTGGGTTGTTTTTGTTTTTTTTACTTTGTTTAAAAATGTTATTAAATCTATTTAAAACCAAAATTTTTACATTATTTATACATTAAAAGTTTCTTTTTTAACTTTTTATAGTTCGAGTTTATTCAGAAGAAATCTTTCGTGAGTATTGCAGTTTAAATACAATATC
Organism: Maratus michaelseni; assembly: GCA_963931845.1. NCBI lineage: Eukaryota > Metazoa > Arthropoda > Arachnida > Araneae > Salticidae > Maratus > Maratus michaelseni. The sequence continues at coordinate 206,708,299 of OZ007594.1, read as the reverse complement.
AGAAGACTATATGATATGGTTTCTAAATCCTTATAGCAAGAAAATAACTTTGTCTCTCATAACTGAGAAAGTTTTTGACAAGTTACAAGTTGTTGGGACAGTAAGTATTTTTAAGTATGATATTAAGTATTTGTATGATTCATCCATTGATTACCTTTATGAATTTCAGTACATGAATAATTGGTTTTAAAAAAGGTAACTCATAATTTTTTCAATTTAAAGTAAAATTCATGAAATACAAAACATATTGTTCCAAAAAAGCAGACTTCAATCACATTTTTTATAAGAATATTCATGAAATTATTTTTCCTGTTTTTTTGTTTTACTTTTCATTATTTTACATCATATTTAATATTTAATACTATTGAAAGAAACATAAATGTCAGAAAAACTGGGAAAACCAAACATTTTTTGAAAGAATTTATCTGTCTTTTTCAAGTGCAAAAGGAGGCATTACCACTAGTAGAGCAGAGGCAAAAGTGAAAGGAAAAATAAGATTATAGATCAACTTTAAAAAAAAAACTATGTTTCCTTTTCTTTAAATTAAATTTTTTTATAATCATTTTACTCATTTAAATTTATTTTGAATGGATCTTGTAAAACTTTCTCTGTAACTCTAGAAGCAGGATTAAAAAATTAACATTATGTCAATTTTTATGTTATGGTATTTTAGGGATTTTGATAAGGGTCTTGCAAGAATAATTTTGGTACATAGGTATTAAAGAAGGCAATTTGCATGAATTGGCAACAATAGGAAAGAAAAAGTGACTAATCATAAGAATATAGCTTTAAATAACTTTTTAAAAAAATTATTAATTTTTAGAGCTTGATAAACTAAAAGTAAAGGGTCATTCCATGTCAAATAAACAAGGGGCCTGAACTTTGACATCTCATATTTTAAAAAATTTGCATTTATAGCAGGGTTAGATTTTTGACATGACAGTGGTAAAAACCATGTTTTTACTGGTTTAATCTGTCAAAAAGCTAACTTTTTTCTCCAGTGTATTGTACAACAGACAGTTTTTAATTTGAAATTTTCTTTGATTTTATTAGTATTTACAATTTTAATTTTTAAAATTGGAATTTAACTTTGAGAAGATTATATTTCAAATGAAAGAAAAGTTTATTGGCGATGATAAGACTGTATTCATGTATTTTTTCAGGGCTGTACTTCATCAGTGACAGGTTCAAAGACAGAATTGTCTTCTACATTTTTAATTGAAATCACAAATCTAATGAACCAATTTTGATTAAATTTTTTTTCTAATTTAAGTTGATTGTATTAGATTTTTTATCAAATAAAAACAATTTTAAAAAGTAAATGTATTTCCAGGATGCATACAGACTCCTTAGAAATTCCTTAAAAATGAAAAGTTTCCAATGTATGTAGAACTCATTAAATAAACAAGAAACTCATTAAATTATCACAAGTTAAAATTTATGTGGCTCTACATTCCAATGATTAATTGAAGAGTAGAAAATGAGGACAATTCGTATCATACATGACGAATAATACCTTTATAATCATCTTTCTTAAATATGTATAGTATGAAAAAAATTCATTTTAGCCTTCTTTACCAGCTATAGAAGTTAAAAACCTCATTCATTAAGTACGGTGATATCTTGGACAACCAATGTAAATTTCAGAATAGCCTTAAAACTTATTTTTTTTAGTAGATTACATGTTGTGTAATAAATTCTAAACCTCCCTTTTCAGGGCTATGAAAAGAAAAAGAAAAAAACATTATGGCCTATGAGCATATATTCTTTACAAATTTTATTTTATTTAAATCATATTCCAGCTTAACTGTACCTTAGTTAGTATATACTAAAATTTGTTTGTGAATGAATAAATTCATAGACACACACACACAAAATAAAAAAAAGTTCGGGTACTTTTCGGTTAGCCGGGCGCCAGTGATATATATACATGTATATATATATACACACACACATATACACATATCTACGTATACATATATATACATACACATATATATACATATATGTATGTATAATATATACATATATATGTATATACATATGTATTTATATATGTACATATATCACTGGCGCCCAGCTAACCGAAAAGTACCAAAGTTCGTTGCATTATAAGATTTTAAAAAAAAATCATTTTTTTCACAAAATGTTACCCTCTATCAAAACATACTGAAATTGATGTGAAGTGCACTAGTCTGGCAAAATATGGACTGCATGGCATTTATTCGTACAATTTTTTACTGGACACACACACCAACAAAAAAAAAAAGAGAATTAAGTTACTGTAACTTTATGAGTGATTATTGTTGACAGTTACACTTTCAGTCTCAATTTTTAAACATAAAAAATATGATACTTACAGCAGGAATCTGTTTAGGAAGAAATTTGGTCCTTTAAAGGACCTTTCACAAAATTTTTCATTTCAAAACAGGATCCTTCACTAATATTTGTATCTCAAAACAGTAAGAACCCTTCACAAATTTTTTTATTCTAAAACAGGACCTTTCCCAAAATTCTTTGTTTTAAAAATAGGCTTTTAAAATAATAATAAAAAAATAAAAATAAATAAATTAACTTTAAACTGAACTTTTTACAAATTTAATCATTTAAAAGTAAAATCTGACCTGTCACTTTTACATATATAAAGAAAGTATTTTATTTAAATTTTACATCCATATAGATTTTTAAAAATGTATAAACAAGAACCTGAATATAACGATCATTTCAAATTCACAAAATTATAACTATATTTTTCACAAACATAAAAAGCTGTTCAGAATTTCACAAAAACAGGACCCTGGTGGATATAGTTCATTTTTACAGAGATACATAAAATTATCTGAAATTGATATGCATTATTTAAATGTATTATTCCTATGAAATATGGAAGCTATAGCGTTTATTTGTTAGTTTTTATAAGGACACACACAAAAGAATAATTTGTTATTACTATGGAAGTAAAAATAGTTTAGAAGTGAAGAATTAGTATTGTGAGATTAGAATATGGCACAGAATACTCAGAAAATGATACAATACATTCCTGATACAGGATTGGGAAGTGAAAATGGCATGATGCACTCTAACTCCATCAAACTGAAAAAAAAAAAAAAAAAAAAAAAAATGTGGGGGAAGGAGGGGGATGGAGTGAGTTTGAGAGTAATTTAGATGACTTGCTATTTATTTATTGTTATTAGAGGGCAATAAATGTGGCAAACACACAGTTTTAAAGATTCAAAACTTTGTATAATTGTGGTGGGAGGAGAATGCAAAGGGCGAAGTGGATATTTTAGGGCTGATAATTTAGACAGCCAATTGTTTATTTAATGTTATTAAAGAGCCCTACTTTGAACAGAATTTTTTTTTAATACAGAGTTTTAAATATTTTAATCTTTGTATGCTGGGGGAAGCTTAAATTTAGAGGAGAAGGGCTTGTAATTTATATGATTGATTATTTGTTTATTATTATTATTAGAGAACAACAGATAGGTCAGCAGAATTTTTTGAGTTCCCAATATCTTAAACTTTTTGTACTGAAGGTGTGTGGGGGGGGGGTGAAAAGGAAGCAGAAATTTCGTGTCGGAAGGGGGGGGGGGTGTTCATTGAAGTTATGAAAATAAAATAAAAATATGGTGAATATTTTTGAAGTGGGGAGGGAGGGTGTATAGTCTAGATTTCATGGTACTATGATATTTTTAAATAATAATGTGAAGGAGTTTTCAATACGTGTATATATATTTTTTCAATATGTGTCTGTTTATTTATTTATTTTTTTTAATATATGGTTCCGAAGGAACCAATTTAGCTCTGAAAAGAGCTGTTTGTTTTTAACTCTGAGAAGGACTGTTTAGTTTTAATTGATGGGAAATTTAATTTAAATGAATGTGAATGCAGAGATTTATATGGATATCCATGGAAGATCTTTTAATGAAATTGGAGTGAATTTTGATGATTTTCACTGACTAATGCTGTATTTGTATGGAATTCTGTGAAACAGTTTTTATCTATGTATCATAAAGCAACGTTGCACTTTGTACAAATTAATTTAACCTGCCTTTGTACGCCTTGCTTGGAGCGTACAACACATCTTCTGTACTTTTTCTCATCCAAAGGCTAGTGGCCTGCTGAAAGTATTATTTACATCACAGGATGTACTAATTTTTTGATGTAATAGTTTCATTTTTTTTTTTACTAGCGTTTTAATTAATGACATATGGAAGTCTCTATGGCTTTCTGATATTATGTATGCATTAAGGATGACAATGTCCAGTAAATGGACCAATACTTTTTTACCCTATTTTAATGTGCGTCGTTCGAAGGCATAGATAGCTATTTGCCATCCTGTCACTTAAGTCAACAAATCCCATATTTTCATTATAGTCAGCGACTATTTTTGGTTTTTTCCATCTTTTGGTCTTTGGGCTTGTGCATGTTGCTTAGCATATAAATGTCTCGTTTATCCTTCCAGTGTAAAGCTGTAAGGCTATTTCCATATCTTATAAGAATATCTCAGTGTTGGATTTAAGTTGGGAAATACACTGAGGAAAATGCTTTCTGTTGTTTCTAGTGGTGCCGCAAGTATTCGTGTGTTTGTCATTTAAAAGATCACAGTAAAGTTCAGGAGATGAAAAAGAATTATCCATGAACAATTTATGTCCCTTTCCTTTAATAGTTTCAGCCATAGAACACACTACATTGTACGATGCAGAATTTATATCAGCTTTCTTTTTATCATTGCCCAGATATACTCTCATATCATAGGTGTATCCTTTTTATCTACAGTCTTGAACGTTTTGATTCCCCATTGTTTATGTTTTATGAGAATATACTGCCTAAATGCAACACAGCTTTTAAATTTAACTATTTCATCCACAGCAACCTCTTCTGTAGGTTCGTATAGTTGTTTGAAAGCCAAATTTAAAATATCGAAAAGTTTTCTCATCTTCCACAATCTGTCATAATTCAATGAATTCTTGGAAGGTTTTTCATCATTATTGGTGAAATGCAAAAATTTTAAAATTGCAATAAACCCATCCCTTGGCATTATTTTTCTAAAGAAAGGTGTTTTAATTAATTCATTAGTGGACCAATAATCATAAATTTTATCTTTGTGGATATGGCCTATAAGTAAAACAGCACTTAAAAATACTTTTCTCTTCAGGTGTTGTTTTTTCCATTCTGGCGAATGCTTTCTTTTTTCATTCTCCTCTGGTCTCAAATCAAACACTTGTTCTGCAAGTCTGTTAGTTTCCATGCTTATCATTTCTAGAACTTCGCTTGGAAATAATACCTTAAAATAATCATATGTATTTTTCAATTCTGAAACATCAATGCATTTCCAGGATTCCCAGCAAATTGCAAAATATTTACTTCATAACTTTCTCTGGCTTCTTTTTATTCAAATCCTTCTATTATTTTGGGTATTTCCACATTTTCTTTGTCTAAGATTTCGTAAACAGAACAATTGACAGATTCCTCAAAATCATCAAACTCGTAATCTGAGTCACTGTCAGCATAATTTTCTGCATCCCATTCATTCATAAGCTTTAAAATCTCAGCTTGGCTAAAACCCTTAAATCTGGTACCCATAAAAAACAAGATTTCGAGTTTATAAAATTTCTTCTAACAAAATGCACTCCTACACTATCTTCAAATCTATTGATAAGAACTATCTCTGACATGTCAAAAGAAGCTATCGCCAAATACTTAACTTTTTCCCCCCGAAGTATCACCAACCATAAAAACACCGCTCTGGCTAATGTGGGAGGGAAATTTTCACGGGGACGGAAAAACTCAAAAACTGTTTACCGAGTTATTGCGAGGAGGTTAAAAGAAAGTAAAATAAAAAATCTTCTCATATGTACAAAGGTAAAGTTCAAGTGATTACTGCCATTATAAAAGAGAAATAAAACTAAGAAGTTAAGTTATAAAAAAATTTCATATTTGCTGAGTGATTTTTTTTTTTCTTTCAAAATTTATTTTAGAAATCAAGGTTCAAGTGAAACATGATGAGTGTATGGGATTTGACTGGCCTATGTATCTATGAACACTGGCCACTGCATAAATTCGTTGATTCGCAATTTTGTATTCAAATTTATGAAACCAATAAGCAATGCATTGTAAATACTGTACAGTTTTAACACTATTCATTTTTAATAGAATTAAATCTGTTTAAAATATTTAGTTTCCCAAATGTGGTATTAAAAATTAGCATATATGTGTTACATTAGAGTGCACAGATGAAAAAACACAGTAAGTCTCCTTTAAAATTTTTGGATTCCTTGGATTTTGTCTTCTCAAGTCTGTATGAACTCTGCATTTACCAATACAAACTTTTCATTTTTTTTTTATTATTCCTCAATTATCTGGATTTTTCCATAATCACATTGCATCATGATTACATTAGTCTCTACTATATTTTATAAGTACAAGAAGTGACCTAAAAGCTTTAAAGCATACTTGCCAACTTCTTGCTTTTATTTTTAAATCAAAAAACATACTTTAAACTGGGAATTTTATTTTGAGAATGAAATCAAATAAATTTAAAATGACTGCAGCATAGAAACAAGACACATTTAATTAAGTAAATTTCCTGGTTCAAACTATTTTTTTTTTTTTTTTTTTTTTTTTTTTTTTAAGTGGGAAGTTGGCAATTATGTTTAAAGAAATGTCCAAAAATACCAAATAACTCCAAATTGAAAATATGTATATGGAAAAATTCACCTGGATGTTAATCATTAGTTACATTTATTTATGTAATAAATCATTGATATATATATTTTTTAATTTACTTTTTTTTTTGTTTGTTTGTTTTTTTAGACAATTACTGAACTGAGTTTAAAACTGTCACTTGCTTCAGAAAAGATTTTGAATTCCATTATATGTTGTGTTCCTTCTCTGAAGTACCTTGATTTAAGCTCCACATCTTGCACTGATAAAACATTACTCTTCTTAGAAAGAATGTGTCCTCAACTTGTAACATTGAATTTAAAGGGATGTGAAGAGATAACAAATGAAGGCATGATAAATCTATGTGATGGTGGTAATTTGTCGTTACAGTACTTGGACATAGTTGATACTGAGATTGAATATGATGGTTTGCGTATTATTTTAACAGGAATGCCTACCCTTGACATTTTAAAATTTAATAATTTGGGAGATGCTTTTTGTTATACTCATGAGTATGAGTTTGTAACTGATACATACAGAGATATAAAGTATAATCTGACTGAATTAAGATATGAAGGTACAGAAATGTGTGGTAATGCAGTAACAGTTGTTTCGATGTGGACCGTCATGTGCCCAAAAGTAAAAAAAGTACATTTCCTGTGTCCAGTTAGTGAAGAAGTTCTACATACATGTACAAAATTCCAGTATTTAGAAGAACTAAGAATCAAAACGTCATTTAAACAGAAGTATATGAGCATGATAGATGCCATAACTCCAATTTTACCTATAGCAAGTAATTTAAAAACATTAATTTTATCCTGTGTAAAAATTCCTATTCCTACATTGATAGAAAATTTCACAAATTTGAAATGTTTATTTTTAAATAATGTCCAATTCTTTGATTTCAAATTAGAGGATATAAAAGCAACTGAGACAAAGTTAGAAACACTAATTATCAAAGACAATAATTTTGAGTTATCTTCTGCTGCATCTAAAGCTATAGCTGTGTTAATTTCTTTGGGTAAAAATGTAACAAATTTAAAATTGAACTGTACCAGTGCTGTACCTGAAAACATATTTCATACTATATTAAATTTGATGGAAAAGCTTGTTTTCGTTGATTTAAGTTACTGCAATGTTAAAATGAATTCTGTTATAAAATTCTTTGAAGTCCCCACTACCAGACAGATATATTTAGATTTATGTAACAGCTGTTTCTCATTTGACCAGTATTGTGCTCTTAAAAATGTTCATAAGAATAGTTCTCCCTGTACAGTATCATGGCGAACTATGACTGACAATCCTGATGACTCGGACAGTGACATATTAAGTGATGGTTAAATAATTTTGTTTTATAAAATAGCATAAAAGATCTGACAATAGTTTTTTTTTAAATAATTTATTGTAAAATAAAGTAATAAATACATAATTATATCTCTAATGAACTGGTAAAAAGAAAAAAATGTTACCTTATTGCATATTTGTCAATATAATAAACATACTTTTTCCAAATTCTCAAGTTGTCTTATAATTGTTTTTTTTTATTAACAGAATACCATTTTTAAGCACTTGTAATCAAATTTTAAATGTGAAATTGAGGTTTAAGTTGCCATTATATTTTAATAACAAAACACATTTTTATTTATTATATTCATGTGGTATCATGCTGTTTTCTAACATTCCTACCATATCAACACTATTTTTCAGTTTCTTTACAACAAAAAGTATTTTTAAAAAAACCTATGATAGACACTACGTCTTTAAAAAGGATGTATTTCAAGATCTAAACATCACTAATATTAAGCACGGTAAACGTCTGTGTGTGTGTGTGTGTGTCTGTCTGTGCACTCCACCTTTGTACCCGCAAAGGCTCCGGAACCAGGCGACGCACGGACGGCGGACGCGGACCGAAAAATTCGCAAAAAAGGCGCGACGCTCAAGTTTCGATCGGGTCGGGATTCCGACTCGGACCCGGGGAGTTATTAATGAGCGAAAGTGTTTTAATTACCGACCGAAACCGAAGTTGGAAGAGAAGTCAAAACAGCGAAAAGTTCGCCTCCGCCGAGGGTTGCCGTTACACGTCCGGTCCGGGGAGGAAAAGGCAGGGGGTTCCCAGGGAGCGATTTAAGCCCCAAACCGCAGCGCAGGTCTGACCCCTATCTCCGGAAGTCGGGGGGCCAGAAATTCGTAAGTCGCACATACGCAACCGGGACGTCGTCAGGTCTCATAAATTCGAAAAATCGTTTCCGTGCGACGATTAGAACCGGAAAAATCCTTTAAAAATCGATCGATAAAAAATTATTTTTCTTTTCTTTCCGAGCTGCGATTCCCAGATCGGAGACGCACGGCCAGACGATTGTCTGAATCGGCATTTTCTTTGACGGAGGTCAGGTCACATGACGTTCAATTGGGGTTTTACAGAGGGGGGGGGGGGCATCTCTGATTCTAAGAGGCGCAGAAATTCCAAACTTTGACAGGGCGACGCTAAATAGATTCTGCTTTCAGAATATCTAAAAATTATTGCCATATCTTCATTACGAGCCGATATATTATTTTATTGTATAATTAATCATCGTTATTTGTATAATTAAAGCAAAAGAAAGATTTCCATTACAGTGCCGGCTAGATATTATGATTTTAAGAAGTAGGCCGCGTCTAAAAACTGCATTACGAGTATTTTCAGTTTTTGTTTTAGAGTGGCAACCAGATATTATGATAGGAAAAAGCGGGCTTCGCCCGTTATCGATTTTTTTTTTTTAGTTTTAAGTTTTTCTACAGCTCACTGTCTTTGAACTAGAACTCAGGTAGTCAACATAAGTTGTTTGAGGAAAAGCAGTGTCATCGCCAACCCCCCCCCCCCCCCCTCCCCCCGCTTTTTATGACAGGGGCGGCTAGATATTAGGATTTTAAGAAGTAGGCCGCGTCTAAAAACTGCATTATTATTTTAAGTTTTAGTATTTTAAGTTTTTTTAGTTTTAAGTTTTTCTAGAAGCTTTTCTCTTGTTTGAACTAGAACACAGGTAGTCTACATAAGTTGTTTGAGGAAAAGCAGTGTCATCGCCAACCCCCCCCCCCCCGCTTTTTTCTTTTAACTGTGGTCCGTTTCTATAACTAAGAAACTATGTTACGGATGTCCACCAAACTGATTCCAAACATCATAATTAAAGTAATAAGGACCCCCTATCCAGATATTATGATAGGGAAAAGCGGGCTTCGCCCGTTATCGATTTTTTTTTTTTTTTAAGTTTTTCTACAGGTCCCTGTCTTTGAACTAGAACTCAGGTAGTCTAAATCAATTCGACTCGACATCGATAGAGCTTACCGATTTTATTTCGTTTTTTCACCACTAGCGGGCGCTTTCCTATCTTCGAAAATCGATCGATAAAAAATAATTTTTTAATTATTTCGGCGCGGCATGTGGAGACCGCAGACTGCCTGGAGCGCAGATGTTTGGAAGGAAGAAAGAGCAAATTCACGTGACCGCTTTCATGTAATGCTCAAGTCCGTTTTCGAAAAACAATGAAGGAATTAATCTCTGGACCCCCAAATCGGCCATCACACGTAAAAAAAAATCCTGATTTCAACAAAAAAAAGATTGTACAATTCGACCAGTAAAATCGGAAGATATCAATTAAAAACCGGTTAATGAAGCAATTTATTTCTAATCATTTGTAACCAATGTAGAAAAACGACACGTGACCGGATATTTTCAGACAAAAGGAGGATTTTCAAGAGTAGAGGCGCAGCGTGTAAAAACTGCCATAACCAGTATCTTAAGTTTTTGTTTTAGAGTGGCAACCAGATATTATGATAGGGAAAAGCGGGCTTCGCCCGTTATCGATTTTTTTTTTTTTTCAGTTTTAAGTTTTCCTACAGCTCCCTGTCTTTGAACAAGAAGTCCGATAGTCTAAATAAGTTGTTTGACATCAGATTTTTTTTTCCGGCAGTCTAATTCAGTTGTTTAAGGAAAAGCAGTGTCCTCCCCCCCCCCCCCCCCTTCAAGTTTTTTTTATCTTAACTGTGGGGTTCTAGAGGTTCGTTCAGTTCGAGGTTTATCTTATTCGAGGTTTATTTTTTCTATTTGCGCCACCTGGTGGCGGAAGGTGGAACAAACGTATACTGCAGCGCATGCGCAGCACGACTGCTATACGGTGCCGCAGGCAGCGGGGACCCGAGCCGGAGGTTCGTTCAGTTAGAGGTTTATACTATTCTATGTGCAATTTAAGGGAATCGGAGACGCACGGCCAGACAATTGTCTGGATCGGCATTTTCTTTGACGGAGGTCATGTCACATGACGTTCAATTGGAGTTTTACAGAGGGGGGGGGCATCTCTGGTTCTAAGAGGCGCAGAAATTCCAAACTTTGACAGGGCGACGCTAAATAGATTCTGTTCGCCCGTTATCGATTTTTTTTTTTTTTTAAGTTTTAAGTTTTTCTACAGGTCCCTGTCTTTGAACTAGAACTCAGGTAGTCTAAATCAATTCGACTCGACATCGATAGAGCTTACCGATTTTATTTCGTTTTTTCACCACTAGGGGGCGCTTTCCTATCTTCGGTTCTACGGGCATGAAAACGACAGGGTATGGCTCATTCGACTCGACATCGAAAGTCTTAACGATTTCAGTTATGATCATATAAACAGATTGCGCCACCTGGTGGCGGAAGGTGGAACTAACGTATACTGCAGCGCGTGCGCAGCACGACTGCTATATGGTGCCGCAGGCAGCGGGGACCCGAGCCGGAGGTTCGTTCAGTTAGAGGTTTATACTATTCTATGTGCAATTTAAGGGATTATCCGGTGCGTGCGCAGCACGTCCGGTATACGGTGCCGAAGGCAGCGGGGACCAGGGTCGGAGGTTCGTTCGGTTAGAGGTTTGTACAATTCAATTTGCTACTTAAGGGATTACCCGGTGCGTGCGTAGCACGACCGGTATACGGTGCCGAAGGCAGCGGGGACCCGGGTCGGCGGTTCGTCCGGTTTGAGGTTTTACAAGATTCGAGATTTTCTACAATTCGAGGCACCGATGTAAATTAGGGGCCCGCTGGCGGGCGAAGCCAGCTAGTATGCACATGAAATTTTATGCATAAATATTGACATGGAATTGCAATTAATCAAGATTACTGACACATGTTTAACTTCAGCACTCTCAATTTAAACTTAGCTTGTGGTTCAAAGTTAGCAGCTTTTGTAACTTTTCTTACAGACTGTGAAAAAACTTTTACAAGCAAATTAGCAGTTTTTGTAGCTTTTTTACAGATGAAAAAATTGAAATGAAAGTTAACAGCTTCTGTTACTTTTTTTTTATTGTAAGAAAATTTCTTTACTAAAGTACTTTAGACAATTCTTTAGATTTGTCCAAAAAAAGTTATTTGTTTGGAATTTAAAATAGCTTATTAAAATCATACTAATTGATTATTGTAGGTATGATATCTAGATTATTCGATCACTAGTGGTAGCTAGCACATGGCCGAACCGCAGAACCCAAGATACATTTAATAAAAATTTCATTATAATTCTGAAAATTGCTGTTGATTTTTACATTGATTTTATGCTTGAAATTCTCTCAATTGCAAAGTAGTGCGATTCTTGCAGCCAGGTAGCCAAAAACTGTGTTTTTAGCACTTTCCAACCTAGTTGAAAAGTGCTTATGACTTCGGTTTGTCTGCCATCTGTTCATGCTCTAACTCCCGTAAATATGCTCGGATTGCTCTGCAATTTTTATATGGTATTGTCTTTATCTATAGCATGTTCCCTATTTCAACGGAAGTGTGTAGAACTGATAGTTTTTTTACAGGGACACTCAAAAGTATTCCGTTACATTGCGGTCTATGGGGAAAAATCATTTGCGGTTTATTTAAATAATGTTTCACTATTTTAAACGCATTGAAATTTATATACATCACTAAGGTGCATTAGAAGTGGCTTAATATGGAATAGGGTGTGCATAGCACTTATAGTTACTTTACAGGGACAGTCAAAAGAATTCTGTTAAATTACGTCTATGGAGAAAAATCGTCTGTGGTTTATTTAAATACTGTTTCGTTATTTTAAACGCATTGAAATTTATATATATTACTAAGGTGCATTACAAGAGGCTTACTACAGAATAATGTGTGTATAGCAGTCATCGTTCATTTACAGGGACACACAAAAGAATTCTCTACTGTCTGTTAACAATAATTCCTGGAAGTGCGTTTTAAGTTACTGAACGCGATTTTAATTTTAACTCGCTTTTTGTCTATTACGTGGTGTGTATAAATTCTGTAGATCCTATACAGGGCAGCACAAAAGTTCGCGAACACATTTCCGTTTACTGACAGAAACTCCAGAAGGATAATTTTAAACTCTGCTACGCGTTTCCTAACTAAACTAAAATTTAGCATCCTATGTAGTATATATACAAATCTATAGATCCTATACAGGGCTGAATAAAGGTATTCGGATATTTTTCCAAATATTGTATCTGTTGGAAATTCCTGAAATTATGTTTTTAAATATGTTATGCGTTTTCCAAATTGTTTACTTAGATGTTATCTTTTAGCTTATTAAACAGTATGTTTTGTAAAATTATTTTGGAAGCGTTGGAAAGTGCTACATAATCTATGCTTGAAGCATGATTTTTTGTTCTTGTTTAAATACAAAATGGAAAACCAGTTTTTTAAAAAACTGACTTCTTTTATTGCTGTTTAAATGACTTTTTATTAATAATTAATATTATAATGGTAGTTTTGATAGTATATTTAGGTACTTTTCGGTTAGCCGGGCGCCAGTGATATATATATATATATATATATATATTCATGCATATATGTGTGTATATATATATATGTATGTATATAATATGTATCTATACATGTATATATATCACTCGCACCCCTGCTAACCGAAAAGTACCTATATTTATAGTTGAACATAATTATATTAAGTGAAACGATATATAATATACAAATTAGAGTTATTTTATAATTTATTATTAATGAAGGTACAATTTCTTTTTCTTTATAACATAATATAAATTATTTAATTTTGTGAAATACATTAATTTAAATGGTATTTCATTTAGACAAAATGAACAGGGTGTATTTATTATTTAAAAATAAAGAAAAAAAAATTTTTTTTTTTCACTTCTTTAAAATATAAGGTATACTTGTTTCAGTTATTCTTATTAAGAAATAAAAATAATTCAGTCAGCTGTTGAAAAATGTATGTTTATTTTTATGATTAAATAAAACTTGAATACTAGTTTTGTTGATTTGTCTAATTCCATTTTATTTCCAAATTTAAATTGCACAAGCCTGAATGATTAGTACATTCATTTCATTATTAGCAATAGATATTCTTGCTTTCAAATATTTCTGCATTTTTCTAAATATATAGAATTGTGATGATTAAGTTAAATTATATTTTGAATTTTGTTAATGTCTTATCCACTTTCATATGGTACTGTTTCACTTATAATGGTATGTTAAAAAAATAATTCCTCTTGAAAATGTGACTTTTTCACTTTGAATTACATTATGAGCATAAATGAAATGTTAGATATTTTCACTTTGCCAAATTAAAGTCTAAATTTTTCTTCTGCTCCCAGATGCAGTAGATGTAAGCCTTTTGAATATAGAAAACCTGTAACAAGAGTTTAAAAAAAAAAAAAAATCTATACCATAGCTTATTTCTTATAGGGCTCCCAAATGAGACTTGAAAAAAAAAATGTAGGATCTTCAAAGTTTTATTTTTTATTTGTTTTATGTATCGAGGCTTTTTCATTAAGAATGCTGGCCCTGCATACTACAATAATTTTATCCCTTCTCCCTTTTTTTTTTGTCATATCTCGGATATAACATATATGCAGGCTCGGACTGGCCCATCGGCCCGAGGGCCGGTGCGCCCTCAGCCAGGGAAAATTTTGCGCCTCTAAGCCACTGCAATGTTTTCCCCTGGCTATAAGCATACATTCTGATTATTGTACTAAATTTGGATAATTTTCTTACGAATAATCATCAATTAAGACAAATGTCAAAAGAGAGAGATTTTTATTATCATGAAGAAATTGAAGATACATCGAAGGAATTTCCTGAATAGGAAACCAAAGCAGACGTGTTTGCATACTATTGAGGAATCTTCTTGCGTACTATTTAAGATCTTGTTCATAGGGAAAGTTTTAAAAGCCCTGACGCGCTGTGGATACTACGCCCAGGTATTACTCCCGCGCCCTGCGAGAAATTTTTTCATTGGTTCTTAAAATAATATGTTTTAGGTCTTACATTTAGGCTAAATATTTTGGAAATTTTCCGTCCCTTAGCTATTAGGCGGTCACCCACAGTGTTGAATTCAGACACTTTTGTCCGGGAGGGATTTCTGTAGCTCCAGGGGGGAGGAATTCCACTTTTTGCCCATTGAAAGCATAAAACCTCAAATCTTCCGGGGGGGGACATTTCCAGGCTCAGAGGGATGATGTCCCCCCCGGGCCACCGCCTGAATTCAACATTGGTCACCGAACTTGCGCCCCTTTAAAGCCGGCCCTGAATGTCCCTATAATCGAAAGTATGCTTTTCGAAAAACAGTTTGATAAAAGAAAGAGATAAATATTAGAAAACCAAAACGTTTTGTGTGGATTTTGTTGTTGACTGGAAAACATACTCTTTCTTTTCGAGGAATACAACCTCGATCACATTTCTGGATTGCAATTCTACAAGCTGCAGATTCCCGCGGCCAGCGTTTTTTTTTTTTTTTTTTTAAATTAAAAAAACCTATTATATTTTTCGTATAGTAATCTTAGATATATTTAATAACAGCATTTCTGTAATTAAATAACTAATAGAAAATTCTGGTATGTATTTTCAATAAAAAATTACTTTATTTCATCACAGAAAAATCGATCATTTAATAAAGCGATGATTACTATTCAGAAACTATTGTAGGTTAAAAAAAAAAAAAAAAAAAAAACGCTGACTGCAAAATCCTGTAGCTTACAGGATTGCAATCCCCGGGGGATTTATTTCAATTATGGAAACTTAAATATTTCCCTTGATCTCTAATTGTGATAAAAAATTTGCAAATCATGGTAAGAGTGTTCTGAAAAAAGTAAATTTACTCAATTATTTCAGTGATTTAAGACTACTAATAGCTATTTCCGATCTATCTTTTCAGTAGAAACTTTTTTATAGTGCGATATCAATTCAGTATTTAACGGATGCATAAAGTAATTTTTAAAGCAGATAAAATACCTCTTCCCCCTCCTGTCTCTCCTTAGGTCAAATGCTTCAAGTCTAATGTTATTTTCACAAGTAAGTGTTCTTTCCGCATTTACATACAAACAGTAATACATCATACATTCATCATATAGTTCAACATTCAAATACTGCTATAATGTGTGGTACTTTTTCCAAAAATATATAAATAAATAAATGAAATAAAATAAAAATCAAGCATGAGTTTTAACTTCAGAATTTCTATTTCCATTTCCATACGGAAAGTACATTTTTGTTTTAGATATAAATATTTTTTGAACGAAGTTTGCATATTAAATCTTTTTCTGTGTGTGTGTGATGAGGTTGACACCTGCAGAGATCCCATTTAAATATACTACTTTGCTAAAGAAAAAACAAATATTTAGCAATTTTAATCAGTAATTCTAGAAGCATAATTAATTTTTGCCTAAAAAAATCGACAAATTAGTTGAAGTTTCTAATTAAAATAAGGTCAATTATTATCATATTTTATTGTTATTATTAGCGCAGTTTTTTTCCAGTAAACATGACTGTTGGTCAAATGGCAACTCATATCTTTAGACCAAAGATCAGCCAAACGTTGACTCAGACGCAGTGTTAGCTGTTGGTCCAACTAATAGAAAAATCTTTGGCCAATGTCAATCGCCAAACTGCCAATCGCAAGACTGCCAAACTCAATCGTTGGCTAACGAAGCTAGAAAACAATGAACTAATGATATCCCAATAATTCTGTCTTGCTTGAGTAAAAAATATATATATATATATAAAAAAGGGAAGAGTCGTAACTCACAGAAAGATGACGGTAATATACATATATATATATATCGTTAAGCTTGTAATAAAATCTGAAATTGCTAAAAAAGTAAAGCAATGTTATTTTTGTTGTTGTTAATGGACACGACTATGGATATACCAAGTTGGACTAATGTGTTAATTTACACTCCTGGACAAAAAAAAATCAAGCTAGACTAAAATGTTAATTTAAAGTCCTGGACAAAAAAAAAAAAAAAGCGATCCCCTCCTACTAATTCCTGTAAAAATATTTGTAAAAAAAATTATAGGTATCAATCGATTGGAAATAATGTCTACTAATTAATGCTATGCATAAATAATGTTTCAGGAGTCGTCTACATATTAAATATTATACCAACTTTGAATTTAAAACCATAACACGCATTTTTTAACCCCATTTGAGTTCCTTGGATCGAGACAGCTGGCGGAAAGGTATAGTTTATAGTATTTATCTTAAATATTCATAGAATTAGAAGAGTTTAAAGTTTGAGGATGCTAATGTTAAATACATTTGACAAACTTATAAAAATCATCCGATTGAATTTTTATTAATTTTTTAATGAAATACACTTAATTGACCTAAACATATTCCAGGCTTTTATTGTATTCAAAGACATTTTTTTTTAAAGTTATTAATAAATTCACATTAAAAAATTATAAATCATGAATTGCATTAATTTTTGTATAAAAAAATCACTAGTGTGTAAGTTTACATCTCATTTGAATAATTAGTTTTCGAGATATAGAAAACCTTCTTCTGTTTTCAAAAGATCCACAAAAAATAAATCGTAATATATTACCTGAAACATTTTGCTGTATTTACTTTTATAGAAAGAAAGTTAATTATAAATTTAAAATTCCTGTATAATTTACTGGTGTCTAAATGAATGTTTTCATTACTTTTTCTTGTAGGATTTTAATTTTATTTTTCGAAATTTTTAGACAAACCCCTAACACATTTTCTTTTATAAGGCTATGGAGATTTAAGAGAAGTATATTCCCAAGTTACCTTGATCCAAGGAACTCAAAGAGAGTGTCAAAAGTAGGTTTTACCATTTGAAAAATCATGGTTCGTGCATTTTTTTTAATATGTAGACAATCCCCGAAACAAAATTTATGAATAGAATTTAATAGTAGATATTATTCCCAATAAATTGGTACCTATGTTTTTTAATATCTTATTTGCAGGATAATTAGTAAGGGTGATCACTTTTTTCCCATGACTTTGTAAGGCATCTTCTACTGACAAAAAAGCTAAAGTAGGAAAGCCGTAACCTATAGTCAATCTACTACAATGTGTTCAACTACTATTTTCAAGTTTCTAGCGTTTTTGAACATTACATAACATGTTTTGGAAAATTGTGTAGCATTGTAAAGATTTGATGGAACATCAAACATACACGAGGAATATAGCGAAGTCGTCTTTCTAGACTCAATAATATTATTGGGTTGTCCGGAAAGTTCGTGCCGGTTGGGAAAATCAAATAGTACCGGAAAATTCTACCATTTAAGTATTAGACATTAAATTCGATTCAAATGTATAATAATTAACGGGTTGAATTTTCCGGTACGAATTGATTTTCCCAACCGGCACGAACTTTCCGGACAACCCAATTATATTAAACAATTTTCTTACTTAGTGCTATGCGAATGTGTTATCTCTTGTCAAGTAAAACACAGAAAAAATAAGTAAGATTGACATGAGTTATTTAACATTTTCGCGCCCTCTGAAAATCCAAGGTCTGCGCCCTTTCCCCTGGCCCAGTCCGACCCTGCATATATGCTAACAAATGTGCATCATTTTTATTGAGCATTAAGGTAAATTATGATGAAGAAAATATATTGTTAGGGATGGAAGAAGAGATTCGTAGAAGAAAATAAATATGTCTCCATGTTCTGTACTCCAATTAAAAAAACTCCATAAATGTTATACACAAATATTTTATTTTATGTGGAGTTAAAATATTTAGAGGGCCGTGAAATGACAGTACGTGCCAAATCATTATTAGGTAGTTTGGGAGAAAGAAAGCCATTTTGTTTTTTAGATATAACTCTTTGTTCTGTTGTGAAATTTTTGAATCTTTTCCAATTTATTAGTTTCATTTGGAGTTGGCAAAGTTCTCAGTGTATACTCCGTAGTCATCATATATATAAAGTAAGAAAAAGCTTATTTATAATTATAATACAAATTTTAGACAGCTTTAACATTGTATTTATCTATATTAATAAAAGAAAGTTTCGCTCTGTGTGTGTGTGTCTGTTTGTCTGCGATGGCTAGCAAAATCTAGCCCACCTAGAAGTCTGAAAATTTTTGTGGATAGTCCAAGGTCTGGTCATGTGCACCCGAGTCTCAGAATTTTAATATTTTGATAATTACCCAAGATATTAATTAGATTCTCATTAACCATCACTTCTAAAATAACATCCTTTAAATCAAAATGGCTAAAGAAAAGAACAGGCGCATTGGATTTGCAAGCGGAAATGAATGAATTCGAAATTATTTTACTAATTAGCGAATTTTAAGAAAACTAATTGAGATATCAATTTGAAAATTTCTGAGCATATGTAAAAAAAAAATTCTGCATCCGACTGAGATTTTTGAAAAATTCGGTCGGTAATTTTTCTTAATTTATGCAAAAACTGCCAAAAATCTGCTGGTGCCAGTGAAAATAATCCGAGAAAGTTTCAGACAGGGATTTGCTTTCATTAAAAACTGAACTAAAAAGAAATCTGTTTCTCTGGCTGATCCCTCGATTTAGTTTCCGAAAATGAAAGGAAATAATTGCTAATTTTTAATAATGAACAAAAATTTAGGTAACTAATTAAGATATAGATTTGAAATTGAGGTCGGGAAGGCAGGTCATCTGCCAGCTATTTTAGTGTAGCATCTTCATTATATTCTAATTATCAGAAAAATTTAATTATTTTTTTAATGATTGTGTTAATGTAGGTGATGGTGGTTTTCTTGAACAAATTATTTGTTATATTTGAGGGTATGGGGAGGGAGGAGGTTAACGCCTTTCTCTGATATCGTAATTATCTCGGGCCCAGGTGGGTTAGCTAGTATTTAATAAAAAGAAATGCACCATTTTGGCAACCTGAAAACCAAAGTAACTAAAAATTCAAAACTTAATTTTTGTCCCCTCCGTAGACTTGGCATATTCACTTTTACTGAGATTGTCTAATTTATTGATCATTTATCAAACGTGTGCAGTATAAGAAGGTCTCAAATACAAAGAGAAGTTTGAGAAGTAATGAAATTTTGATATGCATTGTTTTTCAGAAAATCTATACTAATAAAAGAAAGTTTCGCTCTGTGTGTGTGTGTGTCTGTCTGTGATGGCCAGTGAAATCTAGCGCACCTAGAAGTCTGAAAATTTATATTTAGGTAGTCCAAAGCCTGATCTGATGCATCTGAGACTCAGAATTTTAATATTTTGATAATTACCCAAAATATTAGTTTGAATCTCATTAAACATTGCATCGAAAATGCAATCTTTTTTATCAAAATGGCAAAGAAAAGAACACCTGTTCTCGATTTGCAAACAGAAGTGAACGAATTTAAAATTCATTTACTAATTAGCGAATTTTAAGAAAACTAATGAAGATATTGATTTGAAATTTTCTGAGCAAATGTAGAACAATTTTCTGCATCTGACAATGCAATTTTTGTAAAATTTGGCCAGGAATTTTGCTTAGATTTTGATAAAAATGGCCAAAAATTTAGCGTTGCCAATCAAAAAAATCTGAGAAAGTTTCAGACAGGGATCTGCTTTCATTAAAAATGAACTACAAAGAGATCTATTTCTCTGGCCGATCCTTCCATTTAGTTTGCAAAAATGAAAGGAAATAACTGCCAATTTTTACTAATGAACAAAAATTAAGATAACTACTTAAGATATAGATTTGAAATTGAGAATGGGTAGGGGTGCCATCGGCCGGCTATTTTAGCATGTCTTTGTTATGTTCTAATTATCAGAAAAATTTAAATATTTTTTTAATGATTGTGTTAATGTAGGAGTATGTGCTTTTCTTGAACAAATTATTTGTTATATTTGCAGGTATGGGGAGGGAGGGGGGTAATGCCTTGCTCTGATTTACACAAAATAAATTCCATTTAAGAAATTTAACATTTTTAGCTTCTGTAGCATTTTATAAATGTTATATAGAGAATACTGGAAATTTCAAATAACAATTTTCGTAAAAAATAAATTTCTTCCTAATAAAAGTACACAATCCATATTTACTTTATGTATACCAACAATCAAAGTAAATGATGCTGTTGTTGAGCACTTGCATTCTTATCTCAGGTTCTATGGGCCGATCACAACGGGTTTTGGTTGATTCGACTTTGTTTTCAATCACATTACAGATTTTAGTTCCACTGCCAAAAGGCGCATCATTTTCGAATTCTATGGGCCCAATTTTGACGGGAATTGGTTGGACAAATGGTTTATTCAACTCCCTTGATACAACGGGTACCCATGTCGAAAGTTCATATAGAACAAATTCTGTTTCCTAGTGGTGGAAAGTGGAACTAAAGGATTTTGCAGCGCAGCACACCTGCTATACAGTGTCAGAGTTTTGTTTGGAACAGGGTGCGTCCCCTGGCGGCAGAAGGTGGAACTAAAAGATTTTGCAGTGTGTGCATTACACACCTACTATATGGTGTCGCAGACAGCAGGAACACGTGTTGGAGGTTTGTTTATATCAGAATACATCCCTTATTGGCTGAAAGTGGAAATAAAGGATTTTCCTCGCATGTGCAGCACTTTTAAATAAATAATTTCACACTAAATTGGGTTAAAGATATAAAATCATACAAACTTAAGGTTTGTTTAATTTTATCACGGGCCCGGGCAACGTGGATGGATCAGCTAGCTATATTCTATAAATTTAACAATTTAAAATAATTTTTTTAGCCAATTTTGCCTGTGATAGTTTAATTATAAAAAATAAATATATACCAACTATGCCCAATAATTATTCAATGATGTCTTCACTTATTTTTTTTAAATGTAAATCCCCCTTATCATGGCCTCAGGGCTGTCAGTTGGTCCCTATTTTCCTAAAAGGTGCTTATTTTTTAACTTGGTCCTGAAAGTCCCTGTTTTCACTGTTATTGTCTCTAAATTAATTTTTTTCAGATTTTTCAAAATTTATCATGAAAATGTAGAATTGTTTAAAATTTAATGCCTCTAGATGGCAGCACGTTACTAACTGAACATAAGTAGAAAATTTACAAGCTCAATCAAGGAAAATTGGGAGTAAATAGAATAAATTCATTTTGGGCAACTTGTATCAATGCAAAACAGGCAAATGGAGAACTAAACTACCCAAACCTCTCTATGTTTTTAAAGAGTAGCCTTCGTTTGTACCACCCAGGTAGCACAGAGATATCGGCCAATATCCACGGCAATATTGGCCAATATTTTGAATGTCGTACGTCAAATTTACAACATCTGCCGATATTCACAGACATAACTTAAAATTAGTTTTAAAAAGAAAGTATTCAAAAGAGCTTTTTGCATTACTTATGACATCATAATACAGAAATAGTATTCTAAAAAATAAAATTTAACAATTTTGCCAATTTTAAAAAACTTGACTTTTTAATGCCTTACTTTTAATATTTGGTGATATTGGCCAATGTTGTAAAAATGATATTACTATTACAACATTCAGGGATATCTATAGACATTCGTAAAAAACAACATCATTTTTCGGACATTTCAAGATATCTGTCGACATTTAGCATATCTGACGAAGTTTGTAATCTTGACCGAAGTGATCGGAAAGTTCAAAAGGACCACCCATTTGTGTGGTGTAGTTTTCGTCAATGTGCATTTGATGGAGGCGTTGGGCGTGAAATTTGCACAGAAAGAAAAAGCCTATATAAAAATTTCTGTAGGAATCTATAGTTATTTTTATATATAAAAAAAGCATGTGAAAATTTGTGTTTTATAAAAAACTAAAAATGATTCTATACTATCTTTATACTATGTATTTTATACTAATTAAAAAAAATGTTTTTACAAGAAAAAAAAAATAATTTATATAATTTTTAAATGGATGCGTGTTTATCTTTTTAAAATGCTTTCGGATTTCCGACTTTTATAAGAATTTTATTTTTTATTATTGAAACAGTACAAGTTTAGTTTCAAAATTAGGTCAACTTTTAATTATGCACTATTAATAATATATATTTTATACAGTTCATCTAAGTAATTATTATTATTATATAATAGTAAGCTTTTGGGCGTGTTAACTTTTGTGTAGTGCATCAATTTTTGAAAAAAATGTACACATATTTCTGACTTAAAATTAATAAAAAAATATATATATATTTAATTTCTCACAAAGCAAAATTCAAAGTATTGAGGTTGTTAAAACTTTCTTTATAGTTTGGTGCAAGGCGGGGGGGGAACACACACATGATTTTTAACACAGAAAGCTTTAAAATTTCTTACCTATTTTAAAATATTTTGTTACAAAATTTCCAACAAACTCAGTAATAAAAAGTGATATTTAAATAAATCTTTGCTAAAAGAACGTAAAAAAAAAATTTCGATTGTGATTGAAAAATACGAGATAATTAAATGATAGTTTTATTATTTGTGAGACATTTTTTTATTCTAGTAACAAAAAAATCTACTCCCACCAGCTTTTGTTAACAGCTCTTTATAACGAGTTTTTCCCTGCAATTTTATTGATCATATTTATTAGTACTTGGGTTTGCCTTTGTCTTGTTACATAATAACGAGACTAAACTTTCCCAAAGCAGCAATCGCTCGTTTTACAATGAGGGATTTCTGTCCACCACATCTGGGGTGTGAAAAGGTATTGTTATTCAGTAATAAAATAATAAGTCATTTAATATCCAAAAATGTTATCCAGGAATGTTAGAAAAATATATCGCTCAATATCAAATCATGATATTCAGCAATGACAGAAAAAAATATCACTTAATGTCAAAAAATGATATTCGGAGATGTTGGAAAATATTGGCCAATACTCACAGATGTCTAAAACTAATATTCACAAATATTATTTTAGGGGGGGTCATTTAACGTTGGCCAATATCAAATTTTGATATTGGCCGATATTACATTTTGATATTGGCCAATATCTTTGTGCTACCTGGGCATGGCAGTGTAGATGTAGAGTAAGGATTTTCCGTTTCAAATGAAAAAATTTCCGATGAGCGACCTTCTATGAAAGAACGGATGCTAAATGCTAGTCAAACATAGCAGATGTTTTAAAAACATCATCATGAAAATTATGCTGCTCTGGTTCCAATAACAAGTAAAATGATAAAAAAGTCTAATGTTGCATATCAAAACTATCAGAGTTACCTTGAAAATGAAAAGAGAGAAAAAGAAAAGAAAAAAGTAAAGTACAATTTGAACTGCAGAAGAGGAAGAAAGCAAAAACTAGTCGAATGTGCCAATCCCAAAACTTTCTTCTATCTCATGTTTCACATACACCAAAAATGAATCAGCATCAATTTCTATCAAGGTCTAACTGAATGTTAAGTTTTATTAAATTCCGTGCAATTTGAAAAAAACCACAATTTTTACTTTTAACTGTCAATGTGTCAATTAATAAAGATATTAAAAATAATTAGAAATAGAATGCTTTTACATTCTTTATTCACTTTTTGAAAAATGTCACTTAAGAAAATTAAACATTAATGATGACCTTCATAGGAATTAATGATGTACAAATAAATGCAAGTTCCTGAATATTGTCTAGTAAATAATCTGTTTCTTGCTTTTTTGCAAACATGTTTCTAAACAAAATGGAAAAAAACTTTCACAGGTATTCGGACATATTTCGGTATTCATCAAGACAGACAATTTTTGTCTAGGATACCAGGATCACAACAGACTTATTCAATCAAAAATAAAGTGCATCTCACTCCAGGTCAAATTTGAATTTTCGTTTGTTACTTTAATAATATTGTAGATATTGTAACTATATTTTCAACATAGTTTCTTTGATTTCTGTGAATCACGAGAAGTACTGGAAATTACCACCATTCATATCTCAACAACATTGAGCTAGATATTCCTTTATTGAGAGTGCAGCTAACAGTATTACTTATACTGTGTCACTGGCCAAAATTCAGCCACTTCCAATAATATCATATTTTCTATAAGCAAACTTAATACAATGCAAGTCTCACTGAACTATCTTCATTGTTGTTAAAATTATGAACGAAAATTCAGTTTTAGCTTGCAGTGACACACCCTGTGTTTTTGATTGAATGTATTGTATTTTTGATGGAATAAGTGGATTTAGATAATGTTTCTTGCTCAAAAAATGTTTGCCTTGACCACATTATCTACGCAGAAAGTTTCTTCCAAGATGTGTGAACACCCTGTATGTTTACAACCTCTGTATATGATTGCCTATTCCAGACACCTGCTCTCTGGTTCATTTGAAAACTTCCTTGCCATAATCAAAAGGAACTGGAAAGTAATTCTTTCTGATTTGCCACCATTATAATATATTGTATTGTTTTACTTTAATCCATTCCTGACAAATAAACCCTATATTACTGTAAAATGTTTCTTCTAATTCATTCAACATTTTTCTTTGCTTTTAAAGTATTTGTTTTAGAATATAAGAACATTTTATAAATTTATTTTAATTCACAGAAAAAGCTACGAAGTTTAAAGCTTTATTAATTAAAAAAGTTTTAAGATTATCCTCTTTTTAAGTTATAACTCAAAGCACAGATTTTTTTTTGTGTGTGAAGGTTTCATGTAAAATCCTCTAGTTCTAAATTGGTAGTATTTGTGGTAAATATTATGTAAATTTGTTTTATAATTTAACTTTTAATACTTTTAAACTCTGAAATATAAAATATTCAGCCGGCCGAATATTTGGTATTCGGCCTCACTGTTAATATTCGGCTAGCCGAATATTTGGTATTCGGTTTACCTGTGGGCCAAATATTCAGTATTCGGTATTTGGCCAAAATCACATGCATTCCTAATTTACACCAAAACCTAAGCAACAACTTATGTCAACGTCTAACTGAATCTGAAGTTGAATGAAAATCTGTGCATTAGTTCTTGAGATATAGCTGTCATGAAAAATGTAGCATAGCAGCATCACCTGTTAGGCCATTTACACCAAATCTAATCCATACCAATTTATATCAAGGTCTAACTTAATCTATAAAATTATGTGCATTAGTTCATGGGATAAGAGCACCCACAAAATTTTTGTCACATAAAAACACTCACAGGCTTGCATTTTCTAAAAACAGTCAAATTGTGTTCAAGATCTTCTAAAACATATAAATCCGTCAAAAACCGGAAGTCAAAATTTTTCATGAATCCAATATTTATGACTCCAATAGATAGAAGAAAGTAAAGAAGCTGGAGAAAATAAAAATGCAATTATAGATCATGAAAAAAAGTTGAAAGATTTAACAAAAATGTGAGTGAAGAAGTAAGCTGTATCGTACAGATTGATCACAGAAGGCAACCAAAGATTGAAAATTACTTTAGAAGAAAGAAACCTAACTGGAGCTGAAAGTGAAAAAGGATAAAGCTGATAGCTTTGTTACTGTTATAAATAAAATAAAAAATAATTTAATTACAAATTTTGTGAGTAAGAATCTGAAGGTTCTAAAAAAGGTTCATTTGTGAGAAATATGTGAATATTTTTTCTAATTAAACAAGTTAAAAAAAATATTTGGTGTACTTTTTCATTGTTAAAAATTGTATTTAATATATTATTTGATTTGCATAAATATTGTGTTTATTTTTCAGGTCTCTAAAAAGTCCCTAATTTTTAATCATTAGGTCCCTAAGTACCTACTATTTTAGACCAAAGTTGCTGGCAGCATTTTGGCCTCCATAACCACATCAGAACCAAATCAAAAACTTTGTGAAAAATAAAATAGAAAACTTGACCACTAATATACAGTTATTTATTAAGCATAAATGAAAATATTCATGCAATTTTTAAGATTTTTTACATACTTTTATAAAATAGATTTTGCTATTTTATATCTTTTTATGAGAATAACCCTGCTGAGAATTAATCTTTAAAAAAAATACGTAATTCATGAAAAACTTTGATGGTGAAGTTATTAAACTACAGTGGGACATCTGGAATATTGAAATCTTTTAATCTGAAACAGAATTATTGAACGATTGGAAGATTTAAGATTATTTGAAACATCATCTATGGCAGCAGTTCTTAAACTTTATGATTTCGCAGCTCCCCTATTGATGTGATATGCATTTTCTAGACTCCTAACAATATGTCATTAATGTGTCTTAAGAAAATATTTGTATGTATAAGAAAAATCTGGTGGTTTATTTATAATTTCTTTATGTTCAATTTCTAAAGGTGAGTGGAGTTTTGCCTATTTTATAGATTCATTGGAGTACTATGTATACGACAAATATCTTAGCCACACTCTTTCCCATTATTAATGGAAATGCTTGTAAATTCTAACATTAAATACTCTTTGGAATATTTACAATGTTTCCTTAACAAGATATCCTTTTTTGTTCAAGTGTACTATTGTTTCATCATTGTCTGAATCTGTCTTTTTTCCATATCTGTGTTTAAATGTAACCCAATTTAAACATTTATCCATATTTCAGGTCACAAAATAATGTCAAAGAATGCAATATGGGTAAAAGAAGATTAGAAGAACATGAGCAGAGTGTATTCAACATTGACTAGAATTCAACCTCTACCATTTTAATCTAGCAACTATTAATGCATGAACATTGTAAAATATTTTCTGTGCAAATATTTATAAGAGTAGCAGAGCTGAAACATTTTTAATCTTATAATGACTGCAGAGATTTGATTATTTATTGATTGAGATTGCATAGTATGAAGATTATATATTTTTTACAATGAATGAAATAAATAAAATTTAGTTTGACTTCCAGGCCCCTAACTATAAACTGACATACTTCTATGATATATATTAACGATTTCAATAAATTGATTAGCATATTTCTGCTATGGTCTTAAAGTGCTATATAAGCAGAATATGAGTGGTTTGGATTTGATTGTTACGTAAGATCTTTGTGTGTGTTTTTGAAGATTTATTAGATTTAAATTTGTTTTTATCTAATATCTAATTTAAATTTTCAAATATAATTTACTTGAATATCAATATCTTATATGCATATACAGTTTTGTGTTTGTACTGTTTCAGAGTGGCTACAGATTCTGGAAATCAGGGGAAAATCAATCAGGGAGGTTTATCAATCTGGAAAAGTCAGGCAATTTTGTAAAAGTACTTGAAAATCAGGGAATTTTGTCTATATGCGAAAATAATTGTTTTTTCACATGAGACTGATTCGTCGACAAACAGGTTATATTTAAGACAATAATAGTACGCAATAAAGAAAAGTAAAATTTTTATATTTTTTTAAAAGATGCACATGGTATGAGTTTCTGGTATTTAACACAAATTAAAGTGATCAGATGTCCTCATTTTCTGTGGATAGCGCTAATATCGAAGGCAATTAACCTATTTTTGAGTTTTTATGATACATTAGCATAAGCTGACCAGGTGGCCAGCTTAATCCAATTAGCTATCCCGTCAGATATAGAGATGTCTTAGAATTGAACATTCTTCAGAAAATGAGGAAATTTTCTGGTTACCATATATTCATTGACCATTATATGAAGTTCTTGGGGTAAATTTTGAGTTTAGATTTATGTAACTGTGAACCAGTACTTTATGAATATTGGAGGTATTAGCAAGCTGGATAAGTGTGTTATATAGGGAAGTGGCATATATTAAAAAATACCGTATGTATATCGTTAATAATAGAAATCAGGGAACTTTTTTCTTAATTTCTGTAGCCATCCTGTGTTTTGATATAATTAAATTTTACCATATATAAAATTTAATATAGGTTGTTTTTGTCTCAGCACGCATGAAGTATGTGTGTGTGGGAGGCAGGGGAAGATATACAGTTGAACCTCATTATCCTGACACTCTCAGGACCAGAAACAAGTGTTGTCATAAGTGGAGTGTCGCAGTAACTGCAGTTGGAAAAAAATATGTTTATAAAAAGTTGTATTTTTAATTAATTTAAGACAATTTTAAATTCATAAATTTTAATCATAAATCAATTTTAAATCATAAAGCAATAAAACGTTATTATTAAACAAAATTGAAAAGAATAACAAGAACGAAAAATCATGCGTCAAGCATAGATTATATAGCACTTTCCAACGCTTCCAAAATAATTTTACAAATCATACCGTTTAATAAGCTAAAAGCTAACATCTAAGTAAACAATTTAGAAAACGCATAACATATTTAAAAACATAATTTCAGGAATTTCCAACATATACAATATTCGGAAAAATATCCGATTACTTTTATTCAGCCCTGTATAGGATCTATAGATTTGTATATATACTACATAGGATGATAATTTTAGTTCAGTTAGGAAATGAGTAGCACAGTTTAAAATTCTCCGTCTGGAGTTTGTCAATAACCAGAAATGTGTTCGCGAACTTTTGTGCTGCCCTGTATAGGATCTACAGAATTTATACACACCACGTAATAGACAAAAAGCAAGTTAAAATTAAAATCGCGTTCAATAACTTAAAACGTACTTCCAGGAATTATTGTTAACAGACAGTAGAGAATTCTTTTGCGTGTCCCTGTAAATGAACGATGACTGCTATACACACAATATTCTGTAGTAAATCTCTTGTAATGCACCTTAGTGATCTATATAAATTTCAATGCGTTTAAAATAGTGAAACATTATTTAAATAAACCGCAGACGATTTTTCTCCATAGACGTAATGTAACGGAATTATTTTTACTGTCCCTGTAAAGTAATTTTAAGTGCTATGCACACCCTGTTCCATATTAAGCTTCTTCTAATGCACCTTAGTAATATATATAAATTACAATGCGTTTAAAATAATGAAACATTATTTAAATAAACCGCAAATGATTTTTCCCCATAGACCGCAATGTAACGGGATTCTTTTGAGTGTCCCTGTAAAAAAACTATAAGTGCTACACACTTCCGTTGAAATAGGGAACATGCTATAGATAACGACAATAACATATAAAAATTGCAGAGCAATCCGAGCATATTTACGGGAGTTAGAGCACGGACAGACGGCCAGACAAACCGAAGTCATAAGCACTTTTCAACTAGGTTGGAAAGTGCTAAAAATCAGTTTTCTGATGACTAATTTTTTTTATTGTTAAATGAAATATTGATGAATTTAGGTTTGCTTATCCCTAGATGTGCTTCCTACAATTCTTTTTTCAATATTATACAATGAACTGTAATCAGTACCCATTGTTTCAGAAATGGATGTTAGATAATTTCTGATCATTTCAATGCAATGCAATGCTTTGGTTTTAGTCGGAGGCTTGTTTTGTTCCAGCTCTAAATCACTTTCGCTCTCCAAATCTGAAGAAATTTCTGTCTTTTTCTCTTTTACAATTTCAGATATCGTTGCAATTGGTGATATGGTGACATCCTTATCACAATCGATATACATTTGGACACCCCCCGTTATATCTATTTTGCGATCTAACAACTTTTTAAACAATACTAGTACAGGGATGTCCTCTTCTTCATTACATTCTATACACTTAAAATCTGATGAACTTTGATTATTTTCTGTGAAAGCAGCATGTTTGAAACAGTTATGAATTGTCTTAGAAGATACATCAACCCAACTTTTATGAACGTACTGTAGAGCATCTGGAAGAAATGATTTAAAGTCACGACCTTCATTAATGACCTTTATCCAGTCTTTAACCCTTTATCTACTGGCGGTACTTTTAAGTACCATCAGAGAAAACTTTGTATAAAATTTCTTTAATCTGTCTAATAATGATAATAAGGTTTTGTTTTTATACAAAATACTTTTCTGGATCACATTTAGAAAGCACAGCAAAACAGTGAAAGCTAAATATTTTATAAAGTGGTATTTTTCTCAACCTTTAACATAAGTGTAGATCTTTTCTTTTTAAAAATTGTTATATGAACATTTTGCAACTATAAAAACCTTTCTATTTATTGATAGGATCACAATACATTTATTTACATTGTTCCGATAAAGAATTGTGATATTTCCTTGTTAATTAATCTAATTATTCTTGTAAATATTTCATAAAAAGAGCTGTTACTACCGCATTATTAAATCAGTTTTAATGAAAAACCTTATCTAAATTTCATATTATTATAATATAAATTGTCTAATATACCTTCAGACATCAAGGAAGAAAATTATTGAAATTGGACAATTTGTTGATTAATAATTCAGTAGATAAAGGGTTAACCAGTATTTTATGGTTATCCTGCTTAAAATTCAAAATGATCCCTTGATGTAATGGCTGCAAAAATACAGTAGCATTCAGCGGTAAATAAATCTGTTCAATTGAGTTTAGGCTTCATACTTCAATGTGTGCAGCATAATTGTCTACTATGAAAGGTACTTTTCGATTCATAGAGGAAAATTTTTTGTTTAGAGATTTTAGTCTTTTCCCAAATTTCAGATGACATCTATGATTTTTGGTTACTTATGTAGTACACTGGCAAAGACTTCACATTTCAGAAGCAACACGGTTTTTTGCTTTTCTCGATAACTAATGTCTTCAGCTTTTCATAACCTGACCTGTGCTTCCAATAAAACAGTTACCCTTTCTGCGTATGCGCTGCAAGAACAAGTCCAGTGACACCTGCTCTTTTCCTCTCTCAAATTCCCTAAATGAATAAGTATTGCACTCTCAGTGTGAAACACAGTGGGGGGTGAAGATAGAGAATGCAGAGGAAGAGGGGAAGAAATCTCTCCTTCACTGATTTAAGTGGATCATTCATAGTGTGTGTGGGTTTGTTTATTTAGATAAAGGATTGAAATAAAGTTTCTCTTTTATATAAATGGGTATTTTAGACACTTTTGTAAAACGTTTGGCTAAGACATTTCTTACCACTTAATTTCCATGCTTGTAAGATGGATTATGAAAAATAGACAATTTTCCTAAACTGCCGGGATAACCGAAGTTGAAATTTATTCAATGACGTAAAATCCAGAGTTTATTTAGATTAAAATCATATACAGAAAATCCGGACTTTGAAAAACTGACATGATAAGCGTAGTGACGTGAAAACTGGGTGTCGTGATAACGAGGTCCGACTGTATTAAAAATATTCTCAGTTTTGACCACCTCTTGCAACTTGCACTAGTGGTTCATCTAAAGAAACGAAATGGGAATAGAACATTGTCAGTAGGTTACAGTGTTGACAGTTGAGTTATTTTTTATTCAGATTGCTTGATTGCTACCACTTTTTTAAAATAGCAATATCTGCCTTATTTAATGAGATTAAATAAGGTGAATATTACGATTTCAAAAAAAGTGGTAGCAATCAAGCAGTCTGAATAAAAAGAACCTGCCAAACAGGCAACACTAGTATATTAGCCATCCTGGAGTCAAAGTTGAAATTAGTCACTTCTCTTACCTAGCCCACAGTCTGATACATTGAGACCTGTCTTCCTCTATAAACAAAAGGCAGCTGATGTCATGACTGACAAAATGGTGTCTTCTTGATTGTCTGGCATTTTTATGTACAAAAGAACTCTGTTGAACAATGGAACTCAAGCAGTCTGATTGGTCTATAACTCATCTGCAATACGATTGGTTTAAGCAACCATGATGATCCTTTAATAATTGCTAAGCAAAAATGTAGCATAACAGGTACGCTTAGCGCCTTTTACATAGCTATCGACCTCTTTCTCTAATGGATGCTCATGTGAAAAGACATTCACATGAGCACTCCTCCAAATAATTTTTTTTCATTATAAGCCTACTGTTGGACTACACAGGTTTTTCAGTAGAGTCCTATTTCTACAATTTTTTTACTTTTGAACAACCTTAAATTAAAATTTATTCATATTCGAAGTATTTCATAATTTTTTTTTTTTTAAATTCCTAATTTAAAATATGAGATGTAACCTCGCATCTGGAGCCCGAAAATGACTGAAGATGTTTTACTAAGAGGTGACCATCCACATTTGACATGAGTTACTATTACGATGATTGAATATCAAGAATCCTTCCAGTAATCCTCAAGGGGTGCTACGAGATGGTAACATTTTCATAGGGGCTGTTCAGAACCGAAGATCAGGCGGCGCGCGGTCGATGGAGATTAAAATTTCGAGTGAGTCTATACTGTGAATGAAATTGAAAGGCCTGCGTTCATTATCATTGATTTGGACATCCAAATCAATGATAATGAACACGGTCCTTCATTTGACTAATTTGCGTATTTTAATGATATTTTGTTAATTTAGACGTGAACTTGGTGGTCGAATGGTTAGAGCATTGCTCTTGATTCTGGAGGTTGCGGGTTCGATCCCCCAAAATTTCTGTTTGATTTTTCTATTTTTTCATTTAAAAATGTTTAATCGGTTGCTTTGTATTTTTCATGATTAATGGAATATATTTTATAAAAGTAAAATTTGATATTATTAACAATTACTTATTTAATTAAATACGACAAATTCAGCTATTTTACGATTAAAATTTTACATTACAGTGCCTTTTAATACTTAAACATTATTATTATTATTATTATTATTTTCTTTTTAGCAAATGTAAAATAAGGAATGAAAATATAGTCAATTTGCACGAATTTCTCCATGCTTTTATAATGAGTACTTCAACAGTGAATTTTTAGTACGAATAGAATGCAAAGGATATTTTACAATGTAAAAAATATTATAAAAATAAAATGTAAAATATATACATTATTTAAACTAGAAATATCAGTACCTATTTTTGTAAAGAGGTAAAATACATGTGGTTTACTGTCTAGTTTCATAATGAATATAAATAAAATATAGTTAGAATGCATGTTTATAAATTTTCTACTGAATGTATAAGTATTTTAGCATTTGTTT
The DNA here is from genome assembly GCA_963931845.1 of Maratus michaelseni. Lineage (NCBI taxonomy): Eukaryota > Metazoa > Arthropoda > Arachnida > Araneae > Salticidae > Maratus > Maratus michaelseni. The sequence continues at coordinate 206,674,671 of OZ007594.1, read as the reverse complement.
CTCGTGTTTTATGATGTTTATTGCAATATAATAAATAATGCAATTTACATCAAAAAATGAATTTCAAGAAAAATAAATTTTTAGAAATTAATAATTATGTTTCAACAAAGTTGTTATCAAAAAAAATATTTTAATAAAATGTTTAAAAGCTTTTTTATAAAATTTTAACAAAGATTTTATTTTACTATTACAAATAAAGAAATAAATCTTTTAACATGTTGATATCACGACCTTGATTTATTAACATTCTATTTATCCCAAAAAATATAAAGCAACTGATAAATAATTTTTAAATTAATAAAAATAGGGGAAAAAAATCGGAAATAAATGGCGAGCATTCACTTTGTATCCATACTTTTCAGGTTCATCTGTGTAGGACAACCCAAACGTCAGTAAAATACATAACAATTTTTGGTACTTTTCGGTTAGCCAGGCGCCAGTGAAAAAAATATAAATATATATCTACATATATGTTTGTGTATATATGTATGTATATATATATATGTGTCTGTGTATATATTTATATTTGTTTCACTGGTGCCCAGTTAACCAAAAATAACCCCCCCCCCCTTTTTTTTTTTTAAGGGAATTCGGTGATCCGAACGTCCCCTCCCTTGTTAGTTAAAGGTGCACTGGTTATAGAAAATTAAACTTTATTTTACTATATGCATTGTTTTGTACAATATACATATTTATGTAACTGCTATCAACTAAACTAATATATCAGTTTTAGGAGGTGCTGTAGTTTTAGAGACATATAAGTTGACAGCAGTTATGTAACTATATGATGTATATATATATATATATATATATATATATATATATATATATATAATATAATTATATTATGATATATATACATATATATACACATCATACTTTCGTATTCTATTATTTTTATGTTGGATCAAAGGCTTAAAAAATCATTTTAGAATGTTAAAAAGTAGTACTTTTTCAAATATCCGATCACATTGCTACAGCTGTATCAATCAACCTACCAAACCAAGACACAAAAAAGCCCAATCATGTGATCAAATCGCCCACAGAATTTTTGGGAGTCACCCGCGCGCAGCCCACGCTAAAAATTTGCAGGTTATGAACGCTGATCGGGCTATCTGATCACGTGATGCTTTTCATGAATGTTTCGGGGGTTTGTTATGATGAAATAAAAATAGATATTCCTATTATAAGATCCATTTTTTTTTGGAGGATAAAGATGTGTAGTCGCTAGTTTCACCTAATCCGAGCCACAGAAGCTTAAAATAATTGAAATAATTAAATTATTTCAATATATTAAATTATATCAATTTCCGATAAGCAGAGTTTCCCCCAGGTTTAAAAAAGGGCAGGGTGCTGGTGGTGAGGAAAGGGCACTTTTTTTAATTCTTAAGGGCACTTTTTGGATTCTTGAGGGCACTTTTCAGATTCTTATTGGCTATTTTTTTTAATTAAGGTATTCTTTTGGTTTTTAAAGCCACTTTTGATATTTAAAAGTTGATGCACTCTTTTTAAGACAACATTGAGTCAGTTTTTACTATGAAAGCAAATTTTTTAATGCAAAAAGGAGAAAGGGCACTTTTTTTACTGAGCGGCAAAAAGAGTGCTAATTATTTTACTGGAGGGGGCAAGAAGGGTGCTAATTCTTTTTATGAGGGGCAAGAAGGGTGCTATTTTGTAAACCAAAGGGCAGGCAGGGTGCAGCACCCTTCTGAAACAGTCTGGGGGAAACTCTGCGATAAGACCTACTCCATAACCGTTCTCTCCTTCGCCCGTGCGATCTTCAGTCCTGAACACAACCATAGTCTTTTTGCAGTGACTTCCAGGAGTGGTTTTCTTTCATTGAGAACAAACTACGTCTCACCATTATTTACTCATTAAATTATGGAACAATGGGAAATTCAGCTTCAATTTACAAATTGTTCAATGGAGTGGTAACTTCTCACAATAATGAAATACATTGTTTTATTTTCAAATATGGAAAGAACAGTATTGACTAAAGATAGTACATGAAGTATGGAAGTGAAAATTATGCTGAGTAACCAGATCTAGGAACGATATCAGTAGTCATTATCTCATGCTCGAACAAACTTTTATATACTCATTGAGGGATTATTTATTTTGCAACTAACTCTAATCACTAATTACTTTGATAAAAGATAATTAAAATTGTAAAAAATATATTTTTAACAAGTATGATAAAAATATTAATGTCATATTTAATTTTGGTACAAATGTTATAAAATTCTTCAATTGATAATTAGTAAATTTTGCAAGGTTGTGCACATACCGTATAAAATTATTTATATAAATTTTTCAATTTTTAAATGAATAAAAATATGTTGTTCAATTGATGTCCATTTATTGTCTTTTAAAAGTTTATTTTTATTGTGTATATATATTGATTTTTCAGCAATATGTAATGGATTCATGATATAGCCAGAAATTTCAATAATCAAATGAAATCTATAATTTAATTATTTGTTGCCCTATTACACTAGTATTCTTGAAAATTAGATGCACGAAATTCCACTCTGTTTGCTATTTTCACTCGCAGACATGATGTGCAGTAAATCAATGAGGAGCTTCTAGAAATAAACAATTGGTTTTATAAAAAAGAGCAATTACAAAATTAAAAGAAAAATGCAAAGATCAGGGTAATACACTTAATAATGCATTTTTATACTATTTTGTTTGCAATTTAATTTTTTTAATGCCATATATGTATTTAAGCATCCTTTTAATTTTATCTAAATGTATTTTTACCAATGTTCAGCAGTGCAGTTTTGTACATCTTTGCTATTTTCAATTTTACAGAATAATGGAAGCTCAAAAATATTAAAATTATTGTCTATTATGTATAAAATATTTCTTTTAAAAATTTCCAGTGCAATTTACAAAAAAAAATTCAAAAAGTAGCTTTGGAATTTTGCATGTTTTTGTAGTTTTTAACAAGGTTGTATATTATTTGTAAAAACTTCATTCTGTACGATAGTAAAGAAATTAATTTGCTCTTTTTTTTTGGTAATGTGGTCTGAAACTTAGTATTCCATGCTTAATCTGGCCTCGTGGAGAATGAGTTTGACATGCCTGTTTTAGCAGAATATAGTAAATGTTGTGATTGTTCCAATAAAGTTTATTCAGAATTTGTACGAAGATTTTTCAATTTTTTACACATTCTGCAGCAATTTTTTGACATTCATAAAAGGAATGGTTCCAAACTTTTAACCTAATATGGTAAATTTTGTCTCCGTAATTTTTGAATTTTTATTGATTTTTAATGAGATTTTACTGTTTTTTCTTATTCTGCAGCGATTTTTTGACATTTGTGAAAGAATTCCGGTTACAATGTTTTAGCTCACTATAGTAAATTTTGTCCTGAATGATTTTTGACTATTTAGCATTTTTTTATGTAATTTTTAGCGGGTGTAAAGATAGATGTTTGTCTGTGTGCTGAAGAGACTGTTGTGCATAGAGATTCAAGACTTGGCAGGGAGGTACCTGTAGTGTGTCTAAAGTTAGTTTTTGGATTTTTTGATTAGATTTCTTTTAATTCAATTTTTGGCATTTTTTCACATTAATAAAAAGAATCTGGCTTCTTTTTTTTAGTGCAATGCAGTAGGGATGCACCGAATAGTGATTTTGGCCGAATAGTAACTATTCGGCTGAATGCTGAATAAATACTTCTATGTTTCAGGGTTTAAAAGTTTTAAAAAGTTAAATTTTAAAATAATTTTACATTTTATTTAATGCAAAGAGAATTTTGATGAACAAAACCTTTTCACAATTAAACTTTACAATATAAAAGAAATCTATGCTTTGAATTATTATTTACAAAAAATGTCTTAAAACTGCCTTAATTAATAAAAAAAATATAACTCCACGACATCTGCGAACTAAAGTAAATGAATAAAACTTTCTTATATTCGAAAACAAATATTTTTAAATCAAAAAGAAATTTTGAAGGAATATTTAACAGTCATGTACTGTTTATTTGCCAGGTAGAGAGTAAAAAAAATATAAAATATTCAAATGGTGGTAACTTATCAAGAAAGGTTTTGAATTTACCAGAGGGTCTAAAGAGAAACTATGTCTAAAGTGAACGATTATTTTCATAGGTTGGAAATGTACATGGTGTTCTTAAAATTTAAAAAGAAACTTTTCTTCATAAAGTTAAAGTTAAACAAAAATGCAAGTTTGACTTGGAGTGAGATACACTGTGTTTTTGAATAAATAGATTGTGATCCTGGTTACTCTCCCATACAAAAACTGTTTTTTCTTGTTACTTATTATAACCCCTGAAAGCTGAGTATTATCTTCCATTATGTTTAATTGTGAAAAAGCAAACAATATTCAGGAACTTGCATTTATGCATCATTAATTTCTATGAATGTCATCATTAACAATTACTTTTCTTAATTGTTACTCTTCAAACAGCAAATAAATAATCTAAAAGCAATCTCTGTTATTTAAATATGATTCTACAGAGTGGTCAAGATAAAAGAGACCCAGTATACAGAAGTACAAATACTTACTAATTTTTCTATAAAAGTAGTAAATACAGAATATTATGAATAACAACTCCTGTGAACTATTAAATGTTCAGTATGTTGTTATTCATAATATTCTATATTTACTACTTTTAAATAAATATTAGTAAGTATTTGTACTTCTGTATATCGGGCCTCTTTTATATTGGCCACTCTGTATTTCTTAATTTTCCTGAATATCTTTATTTATTGACAGTTAAAAATAATCTATCTAAGGTTTTTAAAAATATTTTTAAAAGCGTTTTCTTTAAGTATTCAGTTTGGCCAAATATTTGGCAGACCAAATAGTTTGACATTTGGTAGTATGGCTGAACTAGGCCGAAACCCGAAAACATACCGAATATTTGGTGCATCCTTACAATGTAGTAAATTTTTTCCTCTTATCAATAAAGTTTATTCGGAATTTGTACAGTGATTTTTCAATTTTTCACAAATTTGTTATGTACATTTCAACCTTTTACGTGTTCTGTGGCAATTTTTTGACATTTGCAAAAGGAACTCAATTTTAAACTTTTAGCCCTAATGTAATAAATTTTGCTTCTCCAATTTGAATTTTTCGCATTCCATGAAATCTTTTTGACATTTGTGAAAAAATTCTGGTTACAATGTTTTAGCATACTATAATAAATTTTGGCTGCTGCGATTTTTTAATTTTTAGCAAGTTTTAAATATTAGTAAAATGAATCTAGTTTTAATCTTTTAGCCTAATATGGTAAATGGTCCTCTTTTCAGTGAAGTTTATTAAGAATTCGCAGAGCAATTTTTGAAAATTTCGCAATATTTTTATACAATTTGTAGTTTTTTCATGCTCTGCAGCGATTTTTTTTTTAATTCGTAAAAAGAATTTGGCTTTCGGTTTCGAACTTTTAGCCTAACATAGTAAATTTTGTCTTCTGCTGTTTTTGAAATTTTAGCAGATTTCTTTTTTGTGATTTTAAGCATATATATATATATATATATATATACAGTAAAATCCCGTTACAACGAACTTCACGGGACCGCAAATTTTATTCGTTGTAACGGGAATTTCGTTGTAACGGAATTCAATAGAAAATTAAACATTTCAATTCAGATCCTCATATCATAGTTAATTATAAAAATATAGTAGTATAATACAAATTAGTAGATAATTAATTATTAAAAATAGTAATAAAAATTAGTAGTACCTTCTAATAACGTAAAGTTAGTATAATACAATGTATAATATTTTTTATAGAACTGAAAAATTGACTTACCACCATTTCAATGATCTTCAAATTGTACAAGAAAAAATTTAATGCAGAAAATCAGTGATTTTTTTTTGTACAAGGGAGTTTGAAGCTGCGGACAATACAAAATTATGTACATGATTAATATTAGAAAAAATGTTATCTGGTACACTGCTCTGTAAAGAAATAAAATTGCGCACTCTTTCTAAGGCTTCAGCAGATGTAACTTTTGAAACCTCATTTTCTTCATCTTCAGAACTTTCTTCATCATTTTCTAAAATGCGATCATCAACAATAGACTGCACAATATCTGTCTCTGTTAATGAATAACAAGTTGCAGCATTGTCATCTGCAGTTAAAAAATCTTTAAAGCTTATGCTTTGAGACACACCAGATTTTTCTTTTACTAAGTTCCAAGTGGATTCGATCTCATATTCGACTGTCTGCTCCTCATCATGTACCTCATAAATCCTGGTCAATCTGCGCGTGTTTCCAACAGTGGGCTATTGTTTTCTGGCTTATATCATCCCACGATCCACAGATCATATCAATTGCCTCTTTCATGTTGCACTTTCTGTTTACGTTATTTTGCAGATCACAGAGAATGCGTTTTAATAACATAGTTTTGTATCGTGATTTTACGGCTCTGATAATGCCTTGGTCAAGAGGCTGAAGTATTGCAGTACAGTTAGGCGGGAAATACTCTACACGAATGTGATTCAATATAGGAGGATCATTGTGTGCTGTGCAGTTGTCTATGAGTAGAAGAATTTTGCGTTTTTGTTTTTGCATATCTTTATCAAAATTTATCAGCCAGTCATTAAAGAATCCTTGCGTCATCCATGATTTTTTGTTGGCTTTGTAGATGCATGGTAAGGACTTAAAATGTTTGAAACAACGGGGTTTTTCAGATTTGCCGATTATGAGTACTTTTCGTTTTTCTGTTCCTGATTTGTTGCAGCAAAATAGGGCTGTAATCCTTTGTTTGGAAAGCTTTCCTCCAATACACTTGTCTCCTTTTAACGCTAAAGTCTTCCTTGGTTCTAACTGAAAAAATATTCCGGCTTCATCGGCATTAAAAACATCGTTAGGACTATACGTCTTGATTATTTTTTGTATTTCACCTTTACGCCATTCGTTTACAAATTCAACTGGGACGTCTTTTGCTTCTCCTGAAATGCATTTTGCCACTATACCGTATCTTTCTCGGAATCGATTCAACCATCCGACACTGGCTTGAAAATTTTCAATGTTTAGCATTCTTGCAAATTCCAAACCTTTTTCTCTAATTAAAGGGCCACTTAGAGGGATGTTTCTAGAACGAACATCCATAAACCATTTGTAAACAGCACTATCCACATCTTGAAACTGGGCATTTCGAATTCGTTTTCTGCTTGGATCAAAGACTTTAACTTGAACTTTTTTCAAAATGCTTTCTTTATCTTTTAGAAAAGTGGATAAAGTAGACGGCGAAATTCCATATTTGCTAGCAACATCAGATTTTTTCATTCCTTTCAGAAATTATGGCTTTTTTTTCTTCCAAACTAAACTGTTTTCGCTTAACAGCCGCCATTTTATGACCTACTGGTAAGATGAAAATTTTCAAACTGATTTCGAGCTTTGGAAATTCCTTTGCGAAAGTTATTCAGGTAGGGAGGAGAGGGAAGGGGGAATGTGCAATACTCATTTCACGTTTTGTTAAGTTTGCCTACATTGGTTACAGCTTACTTGGACTTCCAAGAAAAAGGGGTGGAGAAAAGGGGAGAGCGAACAAAGGAAACATTCCTTCTGCAGTGAAATGCCTATGCACACCGATTTTACAACAAAGCTCGAAGAAAAGCGATTGCTTTAGAGATAAGCTTGATTGTCCCTAAGACTAGGCATCGAAAACAAAAATTGTCAAGCGATAAAAATGTACAACTGAAAGTATTTGCCGTGTCATATTATTTCGTTCTAACAAGATTATAAAAAATTGAATATTTCGTTATACTGAGATTATGTTAACATTATTTGAATACATTTCAAAACGGGACTCGCTTGCATTTCGTTATAACGGGATTTTTCGTTGTAATGGAATTCGTTGTAACGGGATTTTACTGTATATATATATTGTTTTGTTTTGCTGTGCATTTGTTTTCCACAAAAAATCCTGGTTAGCAAAATGTCTGGATTTTGAAGAATTCTGAATTTTGGACGTCTGGATTTGAGAATTTATACTGTACAGATTATATAATAATGTTATTAAGAGAGAAATTTATATCACTATAAAAAGCATTACAACAATTCTCAGAAATCTCAAGTGCAGTGGTCTTAGTAATCTGATAAAAAATTATCAAAATACATTTTACAGAAAATCTGCAAATTTCTAGCAAGAAGAGATTTTAAAAGTATTTTTTTAAAAAAATCCTGTAACTATAAATATATCATTAAAAGTATCACATAGGGGGGAAATATTTCAAAAATCTGCATATTAACCAAGAATACTGTTTTTAAAAAAATGTAAGAAGCACAACACAATAACTTTTTACATTTAAGAAAAATATTGAATTTATTCAAAACAGTTAAAATACATCATATATTTATTTCTATTATGGATCATACCATTCATCATAATCAACTTCAGAATCAAAGGAATAACACTCATCACTTATAGTGTCACTTTTATAATCTTCATCATCACTATTATCACTTTGATCTTCGTCACGAATTTCATCATCAAACCCATGCATAGAACGCCAAGATAAGGTACATGAGGCATTTTCAAATACTTTTAAATCCTTCGCAGAACTGTGTTCATCAGCATAAAAATTGTCTGAAATTATTTCTGTCATTGAAGGGTTTCAAAAAATGGATTCAGAGAATGTATTTCTACAGGAGTAGAATTGAAGTTTACTGAAGTAAGACTTTTCATCGAATTTAATATGACATCAAATATTTCAGAAGGCAAGTGCTTAATGTGACTTAACTGCAATTTAGTAACATCTTTGCTCAAAGAAATTAATAAATAAATTGCTTCGTAGGTAGCATCATAAGTAGGTAGTATCATATCTATATCCTTTATAACTAATGTAAGAAGATTGGTTTTTGCAACTTTTACATCTTCAGTTTTTACCCGAGTAAAAGAAACCCTTTTCAAATACAGATATTTTAAGTTTTTAAAGCTTTCAATTAATGTTACAGCAGATATTTTTACACATGACAAAATTAGAGTTTTAAGGTTTTTTGATATGGGCAAAATAGGAGTCAAGATATCATAAATTCTTACAATATTATAAGCTCCATGAGACATTGCAATTTTTAGTTCTTCTAAATTCTGAAAATGAGTACAAGCCTTAAGAACATCTCTTTCCATAGGCTTAGTGAAATGTAATTTTTTCAGTTTTGGACACATTTTGGTCCAAGCTTGAATTGTGACTGCATTATTATCATTGTAAATATCACCATGATGCACAAGTTCAGAAAGATTATATTTTTTCTTATAACCAACTTTTGGCAATAAATGTTCTAGTTTGTAATATTTAAGACATTCAAGAGAAGGCATTCTATTTAAAATTTTAACAACACCAGAAGAATCTATCTTAGAGACAGCAGCTATGTTTAAACTCTTTAAGGACAGTTTACCACTAGATAAATGCTTCAGTCCAAGGTTAGTTATATTATCACAGCAACAAACATTTAGGGATTCAAGATCAGGACAAGATTTGCTTATACATTTTAATGTCTCATTACTACAAGCTGTTAAAGAGAGATCAAGATGAACCAAATGAGGCATAGAGCAAATGATGCAGTTAATTTCATTCACAGTAACTTTTGAATTACACAGACTCAAAGAAGTAATTTCCTATAAAAACATAAAAAAATATATACATTGCATAAAATGACATGGTTGACAAATTTATTTTTACTACATCATAATAAAGAGACCAGCTTGCATTTAGTAAGACTCACCATGGATTCATGTCAAAATCCCTCAAATATTTTTAGGTAGGGAAAGAGATTTTGTCTGTTAGAAAAAAGTGACTTGGTGGCTAAGAATTGCTTTTGGAAAGGGGGAAATAGTAAATTTTTATTGTACTATTTAATATTTATAACATAAAATACAGTCGTTGATTCGGGCAAAAATTGAGTGCAGGCCCTTCATAAAATTCTATTTAACAAAAAGGGACCCTTCACAAAATTCAATTTAATAAAATGCAGCCCTCACAAAATTCTATTTCAGGGTACAAAATTCAACTCCATAAGAGCAAATAGTTTATAAATTTATTATCTTGTCAAGATTAAAAATGTGCAATTTACAAACAAAACAAGCTCACAGAAAGGAATTAATTTAACAGGTTGAGTACTTGAAAACACAAATATTAATAAATTTTTAGTTTGAATTCAATTAACTAGATTCAATATTTCATTACAAAATTAAATTTTTCGCAAATAATAATAATAATAATAAATTTTACAAAAATAACTTTCTGTATCACAAAATGAGGACTTAAGAAAAATACCTTGCATCAACCTCTGAAATGGTTTAAGTACAGTCAACTTAAAATATAAATTAAAATGTAGTAGTTCTACGCATTAAAATCTATACATTTAAAAAGAAAAACAATTCACTGTATTTAATCGCATAATTTACACACTCTCTACTTTTGAAAAAATTTTAGAAAATTTTTTAAAAATAAAATAAAAATATTTGGATGAAGCATTTTTGGGATAGTCTGAAATAATAAAATATTAGATAGTACCAGTCAACTTAAAGGTTTCACAGAAAAAAGATTCACAACATCATTAAAATGTCAGAATTTTTTACAGAATATTGTTAGCAATAGTTTAAAAAAAAATAAAAACCTTCATTTTTATAACCAGGCATGGGGACACTGCATATTACCGTAAAATCCCGTTAATCCACCCCTCCTAAACACAACGAAAAATCGTAAAATAAGCAGGGGGGGGGGGGGCGCTTACACGGTATTAAAACTGTAGTATATGATATTTATGGGTGGTGGTGGGGGGGAGATGCTAATGGCCGATCATCGCAAAACATGCATTATTTTAATAAAGTAACAAAAGAAAAACATTTCGAAAATAAAAAATGATAGACAAAATAGAAAAAAAGTATAACTTCACGATTAATGGTGATTTCAGATTATAGAAAATTCTGGATTTCAGAAGCTTTGAAACTGGAATGCATTTAGATAAATAATAACACTAATATCTGTCATTAATATGGTAACAGAAAAATAAAAGGAACTTAATAATTTAAAATAATTAAAAAGCACTGAGAAATTGCAGTTGAAAATGTCCTGCAGTAATTTCAAGAACTAGCAACATTTTATGCGGTGTCGCCATCTGTTGTAAGTTAGGAAGATTAAATAAACGTTTTTTTTTAAAATCATGTTTTCGTATCTATAAATGCTAAATAAATAATACAAACCACAAAAATTGAGAAGATATAGAACAAATTGGTAGTGTTGCCAGATTATTAAACCAAAAAACATTACTACCACAAAGATAGCACAAATGACGCTACAAATTCGACTGTGTATCGACAAATCGATTGATCTGATCAATTAATCGATATTTTTTTTGTGATTGGTTTTCATAATAATGTTAAATACGACTATAAATTCTTTAATAAAATAAATAGATTCTCTTTTAATCAAAATATTTTCCACACAGCACCAAATACACATTTTTAAACTTATTTCATGAGAAACTTTCACCATCGATATTTTTATTACCTTCATATCGCCATGGAGATAAATTTACAGCAAAACTAATGTTTGGTTATATTGCTTTTTCAGATCGACAATGTGTTTGTAGATGTTTGCAATATATCAAAGAATCGTCACGCCTTTCTGATCTGTCAGAAAAAAAAAAAATAACAACACTCTGGAGATAAATTTTCCTATATTGATCTTGACGTGCACGGCGAAATTTCTTTTGGGGGAGGGCGCTTTCTCAGGATTTTTTGAATTTTCCAATTTGTTTACAAAGTGGGAGGGGGGCGCTTAATCAGGAAGGGCAGATTAACGGAATTTTACAGTAACTCTTTTTACACAAATACAGACAACAGAACGTTTTCCAGAGAGTTTTCAGATCCAAAAAAGAGCAACTCCTAGTTTTTTTCTTAAAAAATTTACAAATAAATAAAGTAATTTTTGAAGTTAAAAATCTATTAGTTTTCTCAAATATAAACATTTAACTGCATTACAATACCAATAGATGGCATCACATTTTTTTATACAAGATATCCACTCTCAACGGTGTCCAATGGCTTATTCCTAAACTGTTAGTCATAGACAGGGGTCGGAAAAACTACTTTTTTATTGTAGCGAACTACAACTACAACTACTTCGCCGAAAATGTAGTTAACTACAACTACAACTACTTTTTTTTTAAAAATAGCGCCTACAAACTACTTTTCAAAAGTAGTCACTACTTCGCTACTTTCAAATTTTGTCAAAGTGTTCAATTTACACTAGAAATTCAAGACACGGATTAAATAATAAAGTAACCTCTCGTTATATTGCGTCTGCCGGGATACAATTAAATAATTAAGAAAGATACCATACAAGGAAATGTTTTGTGTTCGTCTCGAAAACGCTAGTTTATACACACATACCAAATTTCGTAGCAAAATTAAGAGAGATATTATAATCTAGAAAATTACAGAAAAAAAACCCCTAAATGCAAACAATAAATAAATCTGTATATGCAGCAATTCCGAATAAGAAATGCGGCGTTAAAACATGAAGACATCTTAACAAGTAAATAGACAAGTGTTGCCAACAAGAAAATTAATTCCTTTGGGGGGTTAGTACTTGATTTCAGCAGCAAGTGTCAAAAGAAAAAATCTACGACTTCATGTGATGCGTTGCTATACACTGCAGCTGAGATTTCCCATTGAGATTCGGAAATTTTTGAGTAGAACAAATTCTGCACAAAAGAAGCTAGTTTCGACCACGTAATTTGCAGAATGGCCCTTTTTTATTCTCCTGAAGTAGCGTTAAAAGTAGCGTCGGTTCTCGCTACGAACTACTGATTTTTTGTATCACGCTACTCGCTACACTACATTGTTCAAAATGTAGCGTGCTACACTTCAAACTACTGTAAAAAGTAGCGACTACAGTAGTTTCGCTACTTGTAGTGTGCTACTTCCGACCCCTGGTTATAGACATGTAATTCCAATTGCAAAAATGTTTTAAATGAGGTAAAATATTATTTTAAAAGTTGTTTGGATCAATAAAAACATTTCTTAAAAAGTTACGAAATTTAATTTTTTTTATACAGACCCCCATTCTTATAAGTGGTATTTAGTAAAAATTTTCTATTACACTAACAAGTAAGACAAAAAAAAATATCCCATTCATCTAACACTAAAATTGACTGACTTATGAAACTTTGAATTGCATGACTTACACCAATTTTCTACATCTGAACACATATGAGTTGGGCCATGCTTTAAGGGATCATACACAAAGTGCTTAAAGTATTAGAAGAACTTATTCTGTGTATATCTGCACTTTAACTGAAAGTAGTCACATTGCACAAGTATTACGATAGCGTTAATTCTTATAATTGTACTTTAACATATGTTTTATTTTGTAATGAAGGAAGCTGTTTCTTTTCATGATTTCTTTTAACAAAAATTGTGTTATTTTTATAAGCTTTTATTTAATTTACAATGTTCATATGTATGTCTTTACAGTTCAAAATTTGTACTCTAATTTTAACTCACTTCCAAATATCCGATACAGGTTAAATTTTGCATATTTATGTAAATCTGATGACAATGTAATATTATGATTTTAGGTACATACCATTTATATTTTACAGGACCACACATAACATTCCGGATACATTACATTACCAACTACAAGCAGAAATTTTAAATCTGAAATCAGTAAAATTTATGTAAGGTATTGAGATGCACAATAGCATTTTTCTAAAGGAAAGTGGGTTGAATTTATATTACTTTTACAGCGCCACACAAAAGAAGTTGTATGTAGTACGATATATGAGCAGAGATTGCTTAAAATATATTTTAATGATATTAAACTTTTTTCAAATTTAACTTTTTAGTTCTTCAAATCAAATATAAAAACTTGTTTTCAAAAAAATATTTTAGAGATCAAAATCCAATTTCTACTTGCTAAACAAAAAATAAATATTAAATGGAGTAAACAATTTTTCTATTGGACAAGGAAAATGACATAAACAACTTTATTTGTACAGTTGAACCTCGAAAATCCAGACATCTAAAATCCGGACATTTTCCTGATTTCAGTTTTATTAATTTTTGAAATAAGACTTAGCTGTAATTTCCATATTTCTCGTGGAATGCAGTTAAACACTTTTAACTGAAAACTAAATAAATAAATATGGACATATTCTGGTATATTTTTATACTGCCTGACTGTTAATTAAAAGACTTTAATTATTAAAAAAAGGCATAAAAAAACAGGAACAAGATTCTCAAAAAAGTGAGAGAATTTTGCACTTTTTAACCCTTGAGAATGTTGAAATGTTTTTAAAAAATCATCATAAAAAATATTTTGTCTGGTTTCTTATTTTTATTTGAGTATTTTTTAATGAATAAATAATTTTAGATACATAAAATGGAAATAAAGAAATACATAATTACTGTAATATCCTGTTTTTTCGCCCCTTCCCCCCACAATTTTGTAAAGAAATTAAAAAATTTCAAATAATCCCAAAAAAGAAGCTTTTTCAATAAATAAATAAAGAGCGCTAAGTACAATATTCAGGGAATGGCCTTAAACAGTAATAAAGGAATCCTGTCACTTTTCTCTCTTATTCATTCTTTTCCCCACCGTTTTCTCTCCCAGCTGAATCATGAGGAAACAAATACGTCTCCCTTTGTTCTTTCTCCTGATTTGATCTCTCTGATTGACTGAATTGTGTGTGTGTCTTTAGACGACATTAGCTTCCTGTTATCGTGAAAATCAGATTTTCTATCTTCAAAAACGTGTTCTAAGAAAGAAGGGGAAGGAGAAAATAAAAAAGCCTGACGATGTTTAAATAATATTTTATTTCAAAGGGTTAAAATTCAAAAATTTTTTGATGGATTTTGGCATTTAAGAAAGAAAAGTATGAAATTTAAGAATATATAGTTAGTTTTTCCGTATTTTTAACGATTTTGCCAATGCGAAGTTATAAAAATGATTTATGTGAAAATGATTTATGACAAAAAAGAATATATGTCCGACAGTTGCGTTCATTCAACGCTTGTATTCCGCGGAGCATCGTAACTGGGCCACCTCTGATTATTTTATAGACTTTGTTTGCGAGGGAGGGGGTAACAAGATTTTACGGTATCTTGATATGTATGAGAAAAAGTTTAAAATATTGAATAATAAAGCATGTTAACTCTTCAATAAGATGTGAAAAATAAAAAATCTACCAATTTTTTTAATTGAAAGTTTCAATTTTAGATTGTTTAGTGTTCAGGTTTTTTGAACGTTCTGGAAATCAGGACGCCGGATAATAGATCCTATACTGTATTATCTATTGTGTACTATATTTTAATTTATTGTGTTTTAATATGTATATTTAATTTCAGAATAGGTGTTATATTTTACTGTATTATTCCTATTTTATTATTTAATTTGGCAATTTGATCATAGTTTATTTGCAGTGGGGAAAAATTGCATTTTGTATGTTTTTATACTATCATAAAAAATATTTTTTAACAGATCTCCAAAATCCGGAATCGCCGCAGTCTGGCCAATTCCGGATTTTCGAGGTTCAACTGTATTAACACAATTGCTGTGGCAAAACATTTGCACAGTAAAATCATGCACATACAAATAGTTTCCAAGAGTTAAAATACCTAAGTTACTAATATTTTGACTGTTTTGTTTTAAAAATATAATCCAATTACTATGTGAAATTTTCATTGGACTACAGTAATGCACTCTCAATTTAGGCAAAACAGTTTGTACTTTGGCTGTGTGCTAACACATACTGTACTTTAATCAATTTAAAGGGATTTGTTAAATTTTGTCATTAGAAAAAAATGGGTTTACTAACAGTCAGTACTGTGAAATGATTTTACTTTACAGACAGAGCAATCGGAATAAGCAAAAGGCTGCATGTTATGAAATTTCCGGATCAAAACCAACCACATTCACCACTATAGCTAAAATTGTTAAGCATTTAAGAGAAACAGGTAGTTTTAAGAAGCATCCTCGATTAAGTCAGTTCACTGGTTCAACAGTACCTCCAGAGGATGTTCTAAGGTATACAATTGCTCATCTTGAATGCAGTGTACGAGATATCAGCCGAGAGTGTGGATATTCAAAAAGTCAAGTATGTAAAATTTTAAACAAGTATGGTGCATATCCATATTGACCAATACTAGGACAGGAATTAGCATCAGGAGACAAAGAGCTTAGTTTTAATTTTTGTAATTTATTTTAAACAAAAACGATGAAAGTCCATCCTTTCTGAATAAAATTATGTGGACTGATGAATGTCAATTTACAAGGGATTGTAAATACTCAAAACATTCACTATTGGTTCCTGTAAAATCCACAGATTATTCGTCCAAACAAATATTAAGTACGTTGGTCCATAAACGTTTGGTGGAAGACATCCTTCATAGGGCCATTCATCTTCGATGACACTAACATCCGAAAAATATGCGGA
The DNA here is from genome assembly GCA_963931845.1 of Maratus michaelseni. Classification (NCBI taxonomy): domain Eukaryota; kingdom Metazoa; phylum Arthropoda; class Arachnida; order Araneae; family Salticidae; genus Maratus; species Maratus michaelseni. The sequence continues at coordinate 206,658,248 of OZ007594.1, read as the reverse complement.
TGTCCAAAGGAAATTGCATGTGGACCAGTATCCAATTTTTTAGAAGAGTATGTTTTGTCATTAGATTTGTCACATATGTGGTTTCTGCATGATGGTGCGGCAGAACATAGATCACTTAAGCCACAGACTGTCTTAACCAATGCTTTTGGAAATAATATTATTGGATATGGAAGTCCTAATTAATAAGTGCCCCTCCCCCCAAATCATCAGATTTGAATCCTTTAGATTTCTTTCTTTGGGATTTTCTGAAAAATAATGAAATCAAAATCTTTTTCCATTTTTTTTCTTCTTTTCCCTTGGACTCTTTGGGTCTGTGGGACTAAAGATAATGCTAAATTTGTGAATTTCCTCCCCTTTCTCATGTATGCAAGATCCAAAATAATGTAAAATTGTAATTTTTTTCCCTGAGTTTGTAGTACCCAAAATAACGATGAATAGTGAAGTTTCCATTGTCTTTCATCTTTCGGTATTCAGATTTTTTGGGTCTAGAGGACCCGACATAAAGCCAAAATTGTAAAATTATGAATGCAGATAAATGTAAAATTTTAACTTTTTCTTTTGAATATGAGGAATTTGTCATGTCCTCCAGACCCGAAATAATGCTAAAATTGTAACATTTTTTGCTTTTTCTTTTCAGAATCTGCAGGAACTGAAATAGCAAAATTTCTGTTTTTTTCTTCTTCTTTCGATTTCGATACTTGGATATTTTGTCTGTAGGACACGAAATTGTAAAATTAATAATACAGAAAATGTAAAATTTTTGTCTTTCTGTGGGATCTAATATAAAGCCAAAATTTTACATTTTTGGCCTATTGTACTTTTACAAATTTCCCACTTTTTAAAAACAGTAATATTTCTTCTATTTAACGACAAATTAAATAAAGCAAATATTACTATTTCAAAACAAGTGATATCAATCAAGCAATCTGAATCTTAAAAAAATCTGCCAAACAGGTAACACTACATTAGTCATCCCTAAGTCAGAGTCCATCATTTTTCTCATTAACTCCACAGCCCTGCTGTGAAATGCAAAAATAAACTCTAAAAATCACATAGTAAAATTAGAACAAAAATTCAAGAATTGCTAAAAATAAGTAAAAGTAGGTTAAAAAGGTAGAAGTCCCAAAACATGGAAGCTCTGAGGGGTCTGACATAAATGTGTAATCAATTTGCACCCCCTGATGGGTATATTCTGGCACTGCCCCTGCTTACTAAAGAAAACTACGATGCTAAACCCTGATCCTGACTCTCAGAAAAATAATTTGATGTGTGTCAGCATGGAGAAAAAAGATGAAAATAAGAACTAATGTGCACTTGTTTTTGACAGGATTTTCCATGATAATTCACTGCTTGCCCTGCAAATGTGTTGATTGGCTTGCAATATGCATCTTGATTTAAAATTTGCAATTTTACCTTTCAGAAAATTTTAGAAGATAATAAATAAGTACTAATACAAAATAAATAAAAAATTGACCATTAAAAAAATATCTACTTACAGAACCAATCATTTTTAACTGATCTATTACTTTTTTAGATTCCAAGTTGTATGGTAGAGTCACTTTCTTTACATGTGGATTAAGGAACCACAGCATAAAATCTTCACCTGCAGAGCTCTTAAGAGCTTTATGCTTTGCCAAAATTTCATTAGAGTATGCTCGAACTATAATAAATTAGATATATAAATAATTTATTAAGGATATTAAAGTCAACTTTCAAATATTTTAATTGAATCAAAGAAATGGGGCCTACAGAACCAATTTCTGAAAGTACTAATATTAATTTATTACAGTAACCCTTGTTATATTGTGCTTGTCAGGAAAAAAGAGAAAAGTGTGATACATCCGAATGCACAATATAATCTAAGGAATTGAAAATTTGAAGAAAAATTATAACCAATTAGAAAATGTATCATAATCATCTCTAACATATTAATTTATATGCATAATATACTACTTTTATCACAATAAATTAGCAAAATTTGTTGCTCTCTCGTGCTCTACAATCATTGAAGAAGGAGACTTGCACAAAAGACTCAAAATGAGCAAGTTTGGATTTAAACATGCATACGCTTTGTAGTCCACACTAAGTTTCAAATATTCTCTCCTTTAGCTCTGACTCTCTGCCCTTGAGAGTAGAAGTGTCCAGTATTGAGTGGCATTATGAAAGAACAGCTACACAGTAAAAATGCATCAAAAATACAGTTTTACTTTATTATGTCATGTTTTATATTTTTGTCTCCTCTCTTTAAAAAATTTACCTTTTTTATAATTAATCTGATTCCAGATGATAAAGTTTTAAACAATTATTTTCTAAATAAAATTTAATGATTTAAAAATAAATAATCAGTTAACCAAAAAAAAAAACTGCTTAAATATATATAAATAATAATATTTTACATTTTTTCTTAACATTATAGAATGTTAAAAAATAATTGAACTAAAAAGTATTTAAATATTTTTTAAATAATTCTAACATCATTAAATTTAATTGCTGCAGAAATATTGAGGAGGGGGGGGGGGGTCTTTTCCTTTTTATTTTAATTTTTACAAATTAGTATTTTTTTTTTCCAGAAAAATTTCTGTTAACTTGAATTTGTGTTATGGCCTTTTATATTAAAAAATTAAGGTCTATAATATTTTCTTATGCTTTTAAATATCTTACTAGCTGACCCCGGCCGGCGTTGCCCAGTCACGTGATAATTTCTTTTTTTTTAAATACACATCAAGTTTTTATTATTTTATATCTTTAACCAATTATGTATGAAATTATATTTTAACATGAAAAATTCGTGAAAAAATATTCGTATTTAGTGATAAAAGCACTCTTATTTTCTTGTTTTTTTCACATTTGGTCGTACTATCGTTTTAAAATAAAAAGTTCTTTTTGTTCAAACTCTTTGAAATCTTCATTGGTGATAAATAAAATGGTTTTACAGCCGTGTAAAAATTTCGTGAAAATATTGTTATCTAGTTGTAAAAGAAATGTTTTCTTCTTGTTTTTTTGTTTGTCTGTGCGTTGGCTCCTTTAACATAGCAATAAAAAAAAATAGTTCTCATCTTCCGAACACTCTGACATTTCAATCAGTTATAAATATAACTGTATCCAACCTCTCTTTAAAATTTTGTGAAAATATATGTATATTTAGTAGTGAAAACATGAGTTCTTTAAAAAAAAACTTTAGCTTTCAACCTCAGAGCAAAAATATATTAGAAGGTCTATGCTTTCAATGCAATGGTATGGCTTCATCCATTTTCAAACAACCCGTTTTAATTCCCCTAGGCTAAACAGGTGAGGGTTAATCAGTCAGGTTTCCTGCTTCTGAGGGTAGAACGTAGAACCCTTCAATAAAACATTGAAGCATGCACTAAAAGATGATTTTTGTGTAGAAAAGACAGTGTGGATTTGACAGAACGCGCTTTTCGTTTAATATATATAGATTAAAATTTTACCATATTACAGAATATTTTCTTCCTTCTCTCTCTCTCTATTTCTTTTTATTTTCAGAATTGATATTTTAAACATGATTTTATTTCCAGTATTTTTGCACCATTTATTTAGTGATAGATTAAACATTATTTGATTATCATTTCAGAAGATATACAGGGCTTCAAAATTTATAAAGATATAAACTATATTTTTTGTTTTTCCTAATGCTGCTGTTTTGAAAACTGCATTCATTATTAAAATACAATGATCTCTCACTTATAGGTGCACTCTTTTATGTGAGTTTTTTAAATTTTTATCCTTTTTGTTCTGCTTCTGGGAATGCATTCTCTCCCCCTTCACCTACTGTTCAGATTCCAGGAACACATTCCTCTACGTTATACACAGGGGTGTACATTGCTATTTATATAAAACATAATATATTATTACATTCTGGTAAGTAAAATTTAAAAATTAAATTTGACTTACTTAGCTTTTCAGTTAAATAAAAAAAATATATGCACTATGAACATTACTGAAATTTCTTTTTCAGTAATGTCCACATGGGGTGTCCATTACTGGAAATTGACTAATTAAGCATTCCAGTAATGGACCATGGTCCTAAAACCTGAAAAATAAAGGAAATTTTGTAAATTGCCATTAGTATGTAAAATTCAAAGTTTTCTATTATTGTCTAAACAAAAACATGCAATTTTTTCAAGAAAATAGAAAAGATATTAATTGTTTAAGTGAAGCCAGCTCTTAGCATGTTCATTAAGATTTTCACAGAAAATCTGTGGAACTGTGAAACATTATTTTCTGCTTCCTGATTGGTTTGATTAGGAGTGTCAACAATAAGCCAGATTATAAAACAAGCAAGGAGGAATTATGAAAAAATATATAAAAGGCTTAATTTTTATTGGTTATTTTTTTATAAATCAAAAACTTTGAAAGTGGCCCATTACTGGCACATCTACCCTATATATATTTCAGCATAAAACTGTCATCAATTGCTTCTCAATTATACCTAATAAAATCAGACGAAATTTTTGCCTCTTCCAAAAGTTTTAAAATGTCAACTCTGGTAACAGAGAAGGTAAAAAATTACGTAAATAACAGGGATGTGTGGTCTGAGACTGCATTGGAGGTATTTTTGGGCTCAGTACAGCTTCCTTATAATGTACTAAAAAAAAACTATAATACATAAATAAACTGTAATGATTAATTAAACTATATAGTTGTCAAAGGATAAGGGTTACTGTAATTGCTATACAATTGGCGCAATGCTTGGCACAGTTGTATCTGAACTAGACCGGATAATACTTTAACTACTACCATATAGAGAAAGATATCAGATTAGAGGATTCAGAAATTCAGAACCCAATAATTTTCAATTTCATTAATTTCTAATTCCGAAGAGTAATTCAAAAATCAAAGAAATTTAAGTAATGATTGATTGTCTCAAAGCACTCTTGGGGAGTGGGAAGATGTAATATGCAAATAAGAATAAACATAATGCAATGATAAAATAAATAGTAATCTCTCACATAAAAAATCAATATGCTTTTGAGGTATAGTTTTGTTATAAATAAACAATTCAATATCTCTAATGATAGCTATTAAACACAAGTCTTGCAAATTTTGACTTCTAATAAACATTTGGAAGTGGCTAGACGTCCGACCATTCGGACTTTTAGCTATTTAGGAACAACGTCCGACCATCGTTTGCGCATGCGCGAATGGTCGGTTTACAGCTACAGGCGTGTCAAGCGATCGGATGTTTTTTTAGAGTTTGTGAAAATGTTTGGCAAGAAGTTTTCTTAGTTTCATCAAAGAATATGAAGATTAAATGCGCACTAAAGAATAAATATAATTATTAACAATAATGAATATTATTAATAAAAATATTTTTTTTAAATGGTATGAACATATATACTTATTTATTTAAAATAAACAAATTGCATAATATAAAAAAAAATTGCAAACAGTTTATAATTATTAATAAATAATTATTAAATTAATATATTATTACTAAATTAATACTATAATAAATAATAATTATTAAAATAATATAAATAATTATTACTAAATAATTAATAATATAATAAATATTTATAATAATAATAATAATATAACCCAAATAATAATAACAATATGAAAATAGAAACAAATATTTAGTTCACTTAATTATAAATTAACTGCATTTAAAAATGCAGTATCAAATTCGTATAAAATAAATTTGTATTTGAAGAAACTATTTAATAAATAAATACAATATAGTTTAACAAAATAATTAATTGAAGACAAATATTACTAAATTATTATTCATAAACATACTTCGCCTTTTAAAATAAAATGTTTAATTTAATTTCTTTTTAATACACATTAAATGAATTTATGCCATATTCGGCTCATTTGCTTTTAGAAGAAAGTTATTTAATGTATTTTGTATATTTATAAATACTAATTTAGTAATATTTGTCTTTAATTGATTAATTTAATTATTTTTTTAACGTTATATTGTTTTTATTCATTAAATAGTTTCTTAAAATATAAATTTATTTTATACAAATTTAATACTGCATTTTTAAATGCAGTTAATTTATAATTAAGTGTACTAAATATATGTTTCTATTTTCAAATTGTTATTATTAGGGTTATACTATTATAGTTACTTATTATAGTTATTTGTTATATCATTATTTAATAATAATTGTTCTAATTTCTAATGTACTGTATGATAAACAAGATATTTCCTTTTTATTCTGAAAAAAAAAAGAGATTTTTTCCCCTCTATACTCTCAATATGCATATTTAAAAATAAGTCAATTTTCAAGTTAAATACCAATACAAAGCATCAAAGCAAAAAATTGTGCTGTACCTCCAAATTTGAATAAGATAACGATTCTGTGTAGCAAAATATTTTCTTTTCTATTTACAATAGATTAAAAAAAAGATTATTACTTTTTATTGCATTTTAAAATAAATTTTAAAGTTTCAAGCCTTATGTTTTTATATATCTTTTATATATTATCCATAGTTTTTTTCTTTTACACCAGAATGAAGTGCAAGTTCTTGACCATACCTTAGGTGCAAAGTGTAACCATTATAAAATATAGCGGCAGAGTTTAATTTTTTCTAGAAGAAGTTATGAATTCTTCCAAAAATACTTGTTTATTGCGTGTAAAAATATTTTGTACTGAATACATCACATTATAAAACCAACATAAAGAAAAGCCCAAATGCTTAGTAATAATTTTGCATACTACAGCTTTAAAAGCTCTCACCCCCCCCCCCCCCCCCCCCCAAATGAGAAAGATAGTTTATTATTATTATTAGAAGCTGTATGTTGTATTCATTCTAATTTTGTGCTTTTCTTTATACTGGTTTTTATACATCATGACAATAAGGGTCTTATTTTTATTTATTTATTTTTAATTAATTCTCGGTGTCTTGGAAAAGGTTTAAATTTCTTAATTACCCCCTCCCCCCCCCCCCCCCATTTTCCTCCTCTGCACCTTTGGAGTGCTAATGGGAAATATTAACTATTTTAGACTTTCTTTCAATCAAAATCTTTTTATTTTCATAACATTGAATACACAGTTGTAAAAGCTTGGCAATAAAATTCAGCTCAAGTCAAGGAATAACCTTTAATTTTTTAGCAAAGGTAATTTTAAAAATTACCAAACATGCAAAATCTTAAATATATATTTGTTTAAATGCACACTAAAGAATAAATATAATTATTAAAAATGATGAATATTACTGATTTTAAGACAGTTTTTAATTATTAAATTAATAATATAATTAATAAATAATTATTAAATTAATAATATAAACAATTATTATTAAATAATGATATAACAAATAACTATAAGAAAGTAACTATAATAGTATAACCCTAATAATAACAATTTGAAAATAGAAACATATATTTAGTACACTTAATTATAAATTAACTGCATTTAAAAATGCGGTATTAATTAAATGCAGTTAAATTTGTATAAAATAAATTTATATTTTAAGAAACTATTTAATGAATAAAAACAATATAACGTTAAAAAACTAATTAAATTAGTTAATTAAAGACAAATATTAGTAAATTAGTATTTATAAATATACAAAATACATTAAATAACTTTCTTCTAAAAGCAAATGAGCCGAATATGGCATAAATTCATTTAATGTGTATTAAAAAGAAATTAAATTAAAAATTTTATTTTAAAAGGCGAAGTATATTTATGAATAATAATTTAGTAATATTTGTCTTCAATTAATTATTTTTGTTAAACTATATTGTATTTATTTATTAAATAGTTTCTTCAAATACAAATTTATTTTATACGAATTTGATACTGCATTTTTAAATGCAGTTAATTTATAATTAAGTGAACTAGATATTTGTTTCTATTTTCATATTGTTAGTATTATTTGGGTTATATTATTATTATTATAGTTATTTATTATATTATTAATTATTTAGTAATAATTATTTATATTATTTTAATAATTATTATTTATTATAGTATTAATTTAATAATAATATATTAATTTAGTAATTATTTATTAATAATTATAAACTGTTTGCAATTTTTTTTATATTATACAATTAGTTTATTTTAAATAAATAAGTATATATGTTCATACTATTTAAAAAATATTTTTATTAATAATATTCATTATTGTTAATAATTATATTTATTCTTTAGTGCGCATTTAATCTTCATATTCTTTGACGAAACTAAGAAAACTTCTTGCCAAACATTTTCACATACTCTAAAAAAACATCCGATCGCTTGACACGCCTCTAGCTGTAAACCGACCATCCGCGCATGCGCAAACGATGGTCGGACGTTGTTCCTAAATAGCTAAAAGTCCGAATGGTCGGACGTCTAGCCACTTCCTAAACATTTTTATTCAAGCTTGAGGATTGAGGAATGACAATTTAAAATAGCCGCATTTAAATATTGGTTGGTTGATTTTGTGAAAAGTAAGTTGGGTATACAACAACACTTTTTTGGCAGGTAAATCATGGAGTTCAATGAAAAATCAAAGACAGTAAGATACCTTTATATTAGAGTGCCTTAGTAAATATCATCTCCATGTTCATAGCGTTCACGACTTCACGAATGGTGATCAGCAGGTCACGTGCCGGCGAAGTAGATCAAAATATAGAGTGGAAGTGGAACAGTACTGTGAATGTATGCATACTGTGCTCTGTAGGTAGTGTTACAGCGCCTAGAATACATTCTAGATGTATTCTAGGCGCTGTAATAGTGTTGTCTGGAACCGGTTTCGGAAAAGTTCTGTTGCCAAGGTAACTAGTGTCAGTCGACTTTATTTTAGGGAAGTCCGGTATTTTCTTTTGCCAATTTTCTCCCGTTCAAACGGTCATTCCAAGAATTATCGCAGTCTTTTGTCCTTCCGCTCCTACGGACGAAGTTCCCTCATGTTTTGGAACCTTCGAAAACAGGAAACCTACTTAGGGTTTTTCTAATCATAGCCACTAGAGTTGAAAAAATCCGGTTTATTCCCGGGTTTATTTGCCACAGACCCGGTTTATTCCCAAAAGACCTGTTTTATTCCCAAAAAACCCGGTTTATTCCCAGGTTTAAACCGGAATTTTTCTAACCTTTGCAACTCTGCCACACACACTGTTAAAAATTTTCAGCTTTTGCTCGGGGCCTGCGAGATCACGCTGTGGGTTCTCTCATCCTTGTTGTTGAAAAAACACACAGCGTGATCTCGAAGGTGCCGTTTTACTGTAGACACACTCCATTCATTGGGACTTAAAAAGGCCTATAGAGGCGCTGATTGCAGCCGTCGGTTTATTTATTGTAAATGTGTTTAAAAGTGTTAGAAATTCAAATTCGGATAATTTTTACTTTGCCATATAAACACAGAACACAAATAGCACATGAAATCTGAAATTGTGCAAAAAAATAATCATTATGAACAAATTAAAAATGCATGTAACGCAATGGGATTGCAAGGGATTTTCCTGAAGGGAGAAGTTATATCTTTTTTCCACCAGATGACGTATTCGAGCGCTTGAATTCCCTTTTAGAGAAAACGGTTACTTTACTATATTATGGAGCATTTTCATTGGTCAAAATAGAGATATTCTATAAAAGCGGTGGAGTGACTATACAGCAAAAGCTGCAGATTTTTTACAGTGCAGTAGTTAACTTGAAGGGCCTCCGTTCGGAAACGCTATTAGGTCTCAAATTAAACCTCCCCTCAAAATAAGGAAAAGGCAATGACGTCACTGTTGGTTAAATTACTGTTGGTTTGGGAGAAAAACCTGTTCGTTCATTACTACTCCTACAGCACACATCAGTTGGAGCGATTTGATTGGTCTACGTTAAAGTGGTTTGTGATATGATTGGCCTACGTCGCCATGATGATTCCTGCAATGATAGCTGCGACAAAAATGCAGTGGTAGATTGGTTGATGGAACTGTTTATTTGTAAACATGCCCCTTCCTTATGCTCAAAAGCCATGAACATAGATCATGACGACACCAATTAGCCTCGCGACAGACGGTTTGAAGAAGCAGACGAACGAGGCTAAAGAAAAGCTACCGCGGTGCTTTACGCCTATCTTTTTCTACAGACCACGGGAGTCACGTGATGCTGGTGTACGAAAAGAACACACGTCACTCTAACCGCGACCTACGTTATACACGGCCGGTGCATGACGTTTAAAACGTCACATGGAGTGGATCATTTTTACACGGTGATTGGTTCAAACGGGGGGCGCGCCGCTTTGCACCAATCACCGTGTAAAAATGATCCATTCCATATGACGTTTTAAACGTCATGCTCCGGTCGTGTATAACGTAAGTACAGCGCCTAGAATACATAGTGTGGAAACCGGTAAATGGTGTAATGCTTTAAAAAGTGCTAAAAAGTTGTAGCTTATAAATGTGCAACGGTGCTCCTACGATAATGTTGCAACCAGAGACAAAAAGAATGCGTTTTACGTTTTTTAGCCATGCTTTCATAATTTTAAAAAAAAACTTATAAAAATCACTAAGTCGGAGGACAAAATGATATAATTTAAGTATTTAAAATACTTACTGTGGGGATCTGGCATCGCCGAAAACTTAAAACCAGCTAATGAGCTGGGTCCAGAATTTCGGATGTTGGATCCATGGTTTTTCATCTGTGCTTAACGGGAAACCGCACGGAACAAGCCTTCGCCGTTGAGCGGGAAGAAACAGTGAGTAGAGGACTCTGGACTGCCTGTTGAATGCACGTATTTTAGCGTGCTAATGTAACGATTAATGCTGAATTGCCGCACGCTGATGCGAAGAGTGTATTTTGAGTTTAAATATAATTTATTAAGTTTTAAATGTATTCTTAATTTGTGAAGTGCAATATTTCATTTAATCGATAATTAGTAATCGGGTTTAGAATGCCCGCAACTAAAGTGGTGACCTCGGTGTTTGAACAGTTCGTCTGATAATCTAAGTGCATCGACCTTATAATGGCCTTAATTACGGCGTGTGTACATCATTAGTGACCCAAGCGGATATATTTCTCATATTTCTTCAAGAGTTTGTGTGAAACACGATTGTGTGCATTATCGGTAAACTGTGTTGTTAATCACCTATTGGCATGTGGAAACATCAGTGCTACGAGGTAAAGAGCTTGAATCCCGAATCCCGGTGAGTCGTATCTATTTTGATGGTGTTCAAATCAGTAATACCCCTGTGTGTGCATATAAATTTTACTTGCCCCTAGATAAATTCGACATTAATTTTTTGCGCATTTTATTTAATTTTTGTATATGTATTTATATTGGTAATAAGCTTTCAGTACAGCATTATTTAAGTGCTTTCAAATTGAATATTTTTTGTTTGTTTTGTAATATATGCTTATTTTGAAATTCGTGGTATGACGCGATTTATTTCGACATACTATCGTTAAGCCTGGCCAGATCAAATCGCATGTTTAGGTGATCCAAAATATGGTTTATCGTATTATATTATGCTAAAATTTTTGTTTCCATACTTTTCCCCGTCCCGAGCTCCCTCTCGGTGATTCTGACCCGACCCTTTCGGTAGGGGAGGTGACCGGAAGCCGAGCATTGCGCGGAAGCTTCGTCGGGTTTCTCCGAATCGGCCCGTTCAATCGGGAAGAAGACCGGGTGCCCGACGCATGAAGCTGAAGTCGACACGAGGGGAGCAGTAGCCGACGAATCGATTCCTTGCCGTGGTGGGACGGCTTAAAGGCGGTGTCTGTCTAGCCGGAGTGCGACTCCCTCCTCCATATTGGTGCGGTCTTCGTGTTCCAGGAGGAAGGCCGATGCCGTCTCTTGAGAGTCCTATGTGTAGAACAAACCCGTGTCGTAGTCGCCGAGAGGCCTCAGGTTCACGGGAGGCCAAAAGGCCCGTTCCACGGGACACTCGGGACGACAGAGGTGGCGAAAAGACATCGCGTAGACCAATCCCTCGTGCCCGGAGCATAGAGCTGCCGGGGGGTGACGCGAGGGCAAAGGTTGACAAAATCGGATCGGGCGGTTGCAAACTTTGTCTATGAGGAGACGAGAGCACAGGCAGGATCTGTTGAGCATGACACGCATGGTTCCTAGTGAAGAACTTCGCGACCGAAGCAGGTGTGGGACCCTGTAGGCCGCCTTGCGAGTCCTCTGCGGCAGGATCAGTTGGGAGTCGCCTTCGAAGCCTGGTTCGAGATTGCCCGGCCAGAACGAGCAACGACACGGGAGCACGGCCTCAGCCTGCGATAAGTGTCTTGCAAGGTTTCTGGGCGGGGGGGACCTTTCTCGAGATAGGGCCACGGAGTGCGGACCGGAGGCTCGTCGGTAAAACGGCGATGTCTGGGCTCGAAATCAAATCATGGGCCGAAACCTAGTCCAGCACGTCTTCTGTGCAGCCAGGAACTTCCACGTCTGGCAGGCGGACGAGTGGCTCGTCTCCTAAGCTTCAACCAATACTAATCTCGATCGGGCCCGCCTCTTTGGCGCGTTTGGAGGAGCTTTCCGCGACCTCCAGAGTCCGATAGCGGCCTCTTGATTCCTTCTTGTTGTGTTTTTAGATTTTTAATTTGTTTGTGCATGTTTTTGTGATATGTGTTTCTGTGATATATGCTTGTCGCCATACTCGGTGTGGCGGGAATCCCATGATAGGGATTCAGTCGCTGGTTTACCGTCTAGTTTCGCCTAGTTCGGGTTCAAACTCGCGCCGTCCACCGAGGGCAACCGAGCCGAGTCTCGTCTATGAGACAGAGACCGATTTTCCCCGTGGTCTCGGGTCGGCCAGGGGCACCTTCCGACACACGTAGTGTCGCCCGCGGAAGATGAGACTAGTGGCTTGTTCTTCCATACATTTCATGTTCGGACTCCGCGGGAAAGCAAGGGCCGTAGGGATGCCGGACATCAGGTGGATGACCCGACTCCCTTATGGGTGTTCGGCGATGAAGCCGTTCGACAGTCTCTACGGTTCATCAGGTGTCGCGTGGGGAAGTCTCCTTTGATGGTGGGAACTTCCGCCGAATCGTAACGACCTCTGTCGTCGACTCTGGGGCAAAAAGATGAGGAGGCGTCGCTGGAACGCGTACCCTCTGAATCGATCGTAGCGACCTGGCGAGACAAAGTCATGGTCTGCGTTATAAATCCCTCAGGATTTGGGCACGATGAGGAGTGGGCTCGCTCGGCGCCGACGGCGCCCGTTAGTTTTTTTCCATACTTTTCCTTGCATTCTTATTTTTTATTATGTCTTAAATAGCATTTGTGTACATAGTTTTTGGTAGGGTTGTTGAAACCAGTTTTTTCTGTATACAGTATATGTCCTGCATTTATATTTTTTTTCGTGGCTTAATTGTGTAGTAAAATTCAAAAAAATGTCAACAGAAACACCGGATACTGTCGTTCCAGGCATTCATAGGGTTGGGGTAAAGGCGACCCCATTTTGGCGTGCAAACCCGAAACTTTGGTTTTTCCATTTGGAATCCCAATTTAAGCTGGCAGGGGTTTCCGACAGTGTTACCCAGTTTCACCATTTAGTTGCAGCAATGCAACCGGAGGAACTGGCGATAGCAGGCGATATCATTAGTGAGCAACCCACGGATCAGCCATACGAAAGGCTCAAAAATCGGCTCGTAAATCAATATTCCATGAGTGAGGATCAGTGCATTCGCGAGTTGATTTCTGGTTTGCAACTGGGGGATAAAAAACCTTCCCGTTTGCTCCTTGAAATGCGGAGTAAGGCTGGTAGTCAGGTCAAGGATGATTTGCTGAAAACCTTATTTCTCCAGCGCCTACCCACTCATGTGCGACAAATATTAGCAATTTCGAATGACCCACTTGACAAATTGGCCGAAATGGCCGATGGTATCATTGCAGCGAATGGTCCACCCCCCATGGTTCAAAATATCCAATCGGGTAATGAGGAGCTCAAAACATTAATTCTTGCACTCTCCACACGCTTGGAGAAGTTGGAAGTGCAGGGGAATAATAGCAGGCAGAGTCGTTCCAAGTCCCGTGACCGTTTTAGGCATTATAAACGTGATAAAAGTCAAGAAAGGAATGCTGTTGGAAGGAATTTATGTTGGTACCATGCTACTTTTGCTGATAAAGCAAGTAAATGCCGCAAGCCTTGTTCATGGGAGGGAAACTAGTACAGCCGTCACTCAATTCTGGGAGTGACGGCGCAGTTCAGATAAATAGGCTCTATCTCAATGACAGAACTACTCATTTGAATTTTTTAATTGACACGGGGGCGGACGTGTCTGTCTTACCTGTGACAAAAGCTGATAGAACACGTACAGCAGATAAGCTACAACTTTTTGCCGCTAATGGCACGATCATTCCTACGTTTGGTCAGCAGCTCTTAAAGCTAGATTTAGGCCTGCGCAGGGAATTTCATTGGCTATTTATTCTGGCGGATGTTTCGCAACCAATTATAGGGGTTGATTTTCTTCGACATTTTGGTTTATTCATTGATGTGCGTCAGGGAAAGTTACACGACCCCATTACTAATTTGCAGGCGCAGGGTATAATTGATAAGTCAAATAGTAGCAATATACGCACGGTTTCTGAAATGACAACATTCCATACGCTGCTCAACAAATTCCCTAGCCTAACCGATACTTCAGCCTCCCTTAACCCCCAAAGCATGATGTGCAGCATATTATTGAGACCAAAGGTCCACCTGTGTTTGCTAAGCCTCGCAGACTTCCTCCAGATAAGCTTCGCGCGGCTAAGCAAGAATTTCAGTTTATGATGTCGGCCGGTATTTGCAGACCTTCTAGCAGCTCTTGGGCTAGCCCGCTGCACATGGTACCCAAATCGAAAGGCGATTGGCGCTCGTGCGGGGATTATCGTCATTTAAACGCTGCTACAATTCCGGATCGCTATCCTGTTCCTCATATTCAGGATTGTACACAAGCGCTCCACGGTACAAAGATTTTTTCGACTTTAGATCTGTCTAGAGCATATCATCAAATTCCGGTACGACCTGAGGATGTTCCAAAAACAGCAGTCACAACTCCGTTTGGTCTTTTTGAATTTTTGTATATGCCGTTCGGTTTAGCCAATGCTGCTGCGACGTTTCAGCGATTTATCCATAGAGTGTTATATGGGCTTGAATTTTGCATTCCATATTTTGATGATGTACTAGTAGCATCGGAGAATTACGAGCAGCATGTCAGACATTTACAAATGGTGTTCGAGCGTCTATCTCAATATGGGGTACGTTTAAACCCATCTAAGTGTGTTTTTGGCCAATCTAATGTTAAATTCTTAGGGCATAACATCTCTGCGGATGGTATTAGCCCGCTTCAGGATAAGGTTAACGCGATTAAAAATTTTCCCCGTCCCGAAACCATTAAAGAATTGCGACGTTATCTGGCCATGCTTAATTTCTATCGCCGGTTTATCTACCATGCTGCGCACACACAGGGGGTTTTAAACAAATATTTGCAAGGAGCCAAAAAGAATGACAAAAGCATAATTCAGTGGACAGAAGAATCTAATGATGCATTTGTACGAAGCAAGGAAGAACTTGCAAATGCTGCCACCTTGGCATACTTCATACCTACGGCACCTCTATCTATTGCAGTGGATGCATCAGACTTTGCAATGGGTGCAGCCTTGCAGCAGCAGGTGAATGACAATTGGCAACCTCTAGCATTTTTTTCAAAATCTCTGTCACCGGCTCAACAAAAGTATAGTGCTTATGACCGCGAACTTTTGGCGGTGTATTCCGCAGTACAACATTTCAGACATATGATTGAAGGTCGGAACTTTACAATTTTTACTGACCACAAACCACTTATTTTTGCATTCAGACAAAAAACAGACAAATGTTCACCGCGGCAAACTCGACAGCTGGACTTTATAGGCCAATTTTCCACGGACATTCAGCATATTAGTGGTGTGGAAAATGTTGTGGCTGATGCTCTCTCCAGGATAAATATCTCCTCCATCAAGTCTTGTGTTATTGATTTGGAGCTGATGGCCAAATTACAAGCGACCGATATTGCTTTACAACATGCGAAGCAAGACAACATTAGCTTAAAACTTCAACCAATGCCAGTAGGTGATTCAGCGGTTGAATTACAGTGTGATATTTCCACGGGTCGCATTAGACCTTTTGTGCCAGCAGACATGCAAAAAACAGTGTTTCAGAAATTGCACGAACTGTCCCATCCTGGTGTCAAAGCGACACAGAAACTGATTGCTGAACGCTATGTTTGGACTGGAATGCAGAAAGATATTGCTTTATGGGTACGATCCTGCATCTCCTGCCAGAGGAGCAAAGTACACCGGCACACGAGAAGTGCTATTGGCATATTTGAACAACCGTCTGCTCGGTTCCAGCATGTTCACATTGATTTGGTTGGACCATTGCCACCGTCTAACGGGTTTCGGTTTTGCTTAACGTGTGTTGACAGATTCACCAAGTGGCCAGAAGCAATTCCATTGGCTGATACTACTGCTGAGAGTGTGGCGGAGGCCTTCTACGCCAGTTGGATCGCCCGTTTTGGACCACCTTTACGTCTAACAACTGACCAAGGTCCCCAATTCGAATCATCACTATTTTCGGCGCTGAATCGTTACCTGGGCATCTCGAAAGTTCATACTTCCCCATACCATCCGGCAGCGAACGGCCAGGTGGAGAGATTTCATCGACAGCTCAAGGCTGCAATTATGGCCCACAACACCACGGATTGGGCCCGAGTTTTGCCAACTGTACTCCTGGGCATACGAACAGCGTGGAAAGAAGATCTGCAGGCTACAGCAGCGGAAATGGTATATGGTACCACCATCGCCCTTCCAGGAGAGTTCCTTGTTCCAGCAGCCGGTTCACCTAACCCAGTCGATTTTCTTGGCAGGCTACGGGAGGTGATGCGACGATTACAACCAGCCACTTCTCGGTTGACACCTGAGCGTAAAATTTTTGTCAGCAAGGATTTGAAGTCTTGCTCACATGTTTTCTTGCGCAGAGAGGGTATTAAGAAGAGTCTGCAAGCTCCATTCGAGGGGCCTTACCAGGTTCTGCAACGGACCGACAAAAATTTCACTGTTAAGATCAACGACAGAACTGTTACGGTAAATATTGACAGAGTAAAACCTGCCTTCTTCTGCACTGAGGAGCAGCCGTCGAATCCTCAATCCGAAGAAAACCACTCTAAATTAGATTCACCAGCAGCAACAGTCACAGAAGAAGCGGAAATTCCAGCTCCAAGAAGTCCAGTAACTACTCGTGCTGGTCGGCGTGTCAGATTTAACCCTCGCTACCTCTGATGGTGAAAATTGTTTCGCTATCGCTCAGGGGGGGGCTACTGTGGGGATCTGGCATCGCCGAAAACTTAAAACCAGCTAATGAGCTGGGTCCAGAATTTCGGATGTTGGATCCATGGTTTTTCATCTGTGCTTAACGGGAAACCGCACGGAACAAGCCTTCGCCGTTGAGCGGGAAGAAACAGTGAGTTGGACTCTGGACTGCCTGTTGAACGCACGTATTTTAGCGTGCTAATGTAACGATTAATGCTGAATTGCCGCACGCTGATGCGAAGAGTGTATTTTGAGTTTAAATATAATTTATTAAGTTTTAAATGTATTCTTAATTTGTGAAGTGCAATATTTCATTTAATCGATAATTAGTAATCGGGTTTAGAATGCCCGCAACTAAACTTACCACCAGCCGAAACATTCTAATACAATGTCAAGAGCTAGCAGATGGTGTTAATTAAAGCGTTCAAAAAGATGTTATTTTAACACCTCAGCTTTCTAAAAGATAATGCGGACGCCAATTAATAACTTAAAGCATACAGAAAGAAGTCAATTAACCTCTTAAGCTTTCAAAATACTCATAATTTTATTCAGCGGTAGAAATTTCTACCTTATTCCATGAAAAATATTTAAAACAGTAGTAAACAATTTTCTAATTCACGTTACATATTACAAAAAATGCATCACGAGAAAAAAAGATGAGAGGATACAAAAAAGGAAATAAATAAAACATGGACAATAGGTTTAACATCCTCCCACCTTTTGATTATGTCGTATAATCAAAACTTCACATTAAATAAATACATTTACATGAACATTATAAATCGAGTCTCTCTGGCATTTTTATCATTCTACCAGATCTAGTCTTTTTAACTTGAGATTCGTTCTTTGAAGGCTCAACCTGAGTTTCATTCAAAGTTGGTTTAGGAAAATTAATTTTGGTACAATCACTCGATGACACTTCTAGAGGATAAATTCTTTGAACAGGCCGAAGTATCTGCGAATGAAATGTTTGTAACTTTAAAAGCCGAACTTTTCCATCTTTACCAGGAATGAGCTCTGTAACAAGTCCTAATGGCCAGTTAATTCTTTTCTTGTTATCTGCTCCCACCAAGACTATATCTCCTACAGCCACTGAATGTTGGAATCGTCTCCCGATCGGCCGTTGGATAAGTAGACCTAGATATTCTGATCATTTTGCAGTTCTTGCCTATATTTAAGTCTTCTAGTGAGAGAGTTTTCCTCGATTGCATCAACGTCTGGTAAACCACACTCATGAATGTCTTTCAAAAACATGTCTGGAGATATGGGTTTGATAGATTCTTTCTCTGACATGTAAGTTAGTGGTCGAGAATTTATAATACTTTCACAATCAGCCAATACAGTTATCATCTCTTCATAGTTCAAACAGGCTTGTCCTAAGATCTTTCATCACTCTGATCAGTCTCTTCCACCATCCGCCCCACCATGCAGCAATCGGTGGGTTGAATTTCCATTCAATTGAATTGGTTGCTCCATACTTCACTATGCGACTCCAATTCAATCTTTTCAAAAAATTAGCTGCACCAATAAAATTTGGACCGTTGTCGCAATATATAATAGAACATCTTCCTCTGCGTGATACAAATCTTCTTAAAGCCATCAAAAAAGCCTCTGTTGATGCTGAAGTAACAAGTTCAAAATGTACAGCTCTGTAGATAGCGCATGTAAATATGATAACCCAACTCTTTTGATTATTTTTAAGAAATAGAGGGCCAGCCATATCAAGACCGATAATTTGAAATACTGCTGCATCTTTTACTCGATTTTCTGGTAGAGAAACAGGAGAAGATTCCAAATTCTTAGAATTAAATCTTTTACAAATGGTGCATTTGGATAAAACAGAAGTCACAGTTCTTCTTCCATTCAGAATCCAGTATTTTTCTCTGAGCAAATTTAAAAGAATCTGAGGACCTGCATGACAATTTTTGAGGTGAAAATGTAAAATTAATCGTTTGGTAACTTCATGATTTGAAGGAACAACCATAGGTGTGAGGAAATCCATATTGTCTTGTCTATACATAATTTTAGTCTTTACACGTATTATTTCTTGTTGATCTTTAAACGTCTCAAGAGTTTTCAATCTCTCATCGCTTTCATGGGAAAAACATTCCTGTTGTATCATCCAAATTATCTTCGTTTCTGCTTTCTTAAATTCATGACTTGTCAATTCTCCTCTAATTTGTTCTTTTGAATTAGAAGAATTATGTCCGAAACGTAGTATCCAACCAACAAGACGCACGATTTTTTCATAACTGGAAAAATACCGGTAGTACCAGGTTTTCTCTGGACTTTCATCAACATTAACCAGTAATTTTGTAGACTTCAATTTCTCTTTTTCAATTTCTTCTTCATTTATGTTTTGACATGTGAAATTCATATATTTATAATATTCTTCAGAATTTCGAAGCCAAGATGGACCCTCCCACCATTTGAGAGATACCAGCTTCTTTGCTTTACAGCCTCTAGATGGCAGATCTGCTGGATTCATTTCACCAGGTATATGTTTCCATAAAATAGGATCACTCAAATTTTTGATTTCTTGAACTCTGTTTCTAACAAAGACAGACCAGTTCTCTTTTCTGGATATCCATGCAAGAACCGTCGTGGAATCGCTCCAAAAATATCTTCCCAGCCCAATGCGTCAATTACTGATTTAGCCAATCTGGCACCAATCAAAGCAGCTAAAAGTTCCATTCTAGGTATGGTTGCGCATTTTAAAGGACCTATGCGGGATTTCGAAGCAAGAAGGAATAATTCAACATCATCTTTACTTGCTATCCTCAAAAATATAACAGAAGCATACGCATATTGACTTGCATCACAAAATGTGTGAAGAGTACAATCTTTTACATTATCTGGGGTGAACTGAATATATCTTGGAATCTGAATTTCTTGTAAAATATTCAATTCTCGAAACCATTCAATAAACTCATATTTTAGATTACTTGCAATTTCTTCATCCCAGGCGATACCTTCTTCCATGTTTTCTGCAACATCATCTTGAGACAAATCATAACAGGAGACGTAAAACCAATAGGATCAAAAACTTTATGTGCAACTGATAGCATGATTCGTTTAGTTATTTTTTCTAAATTTATATCTTTCGTCTAGCTTACATTAACCTTCAAAACGTCTAGAAATCTATTCCATTGTAATCCTAGTACAGCAGTTTCTTCGCCATTTTCGATATTTTTTCTTTCTTCTGTATGTTCCCATCCTCTCAAATCAAATCCACCTTTAGCCATAAGACACTTAGAATCAGCAATAAACCTTTCTAATTCTTTTTGCGTATGGACACTAGCAACGACATTGTCAACATAAAAGCTTCTCAGCAATTGCTGTTTAAGATGCGGATCGTATTCTTCATCGTTTTTTATGTGATATTCTATGACGGAAGCAAGAAGAAACGGGGAACTTTTGACTCCAAACACGACTCTAGCATGTCGAAACATTTTAATATTTCTCTCTTCTGGATCGTTCCACCACAAGAAACGCAAAAAGTCGCGATCTTCTTTCCGTACAGCGATTTGTAAAAATGCTTTCCTGATATCAGCTACAACGCCAAATTTCTTTTCTCTAAAACGTAATACTACGTTCAGATCGGATAGTTAAGATATCTTAGACCGCTGAACTCACTGAGTGAGTTCCAGAAACTCACTTAGTGAGTTCGAACTTTCCATTGCTAGATACAGTCAGTACCGCTCACTCTGATTGGCTCTGGAGGCCGATTGGCTGTTGAGTTTGCTTTTAACATATGCGCATGCGCACTGGACACGGTGATGTTGAGTGAGTTATCTTAAATGCGTTTGGCGGTGTGGACAGGTATTCAATTCCGGGGAGGTACCACTTCAAAAATGGCGGTCTAAGATATCTTAAATGTCCGATGTGAACAGGGTATAAGAGAATGTCAGGAATTAATTCAATGAGATTTGGCCCAGAATGCAAACACTGATTCAGAGATGGATGGTTCTGTATTCTAGCTGATGCGTCGAACACTGGACGAATGGGAGTTGTACTACTTTCTTTTATTACTGGTCGATGAGGCAAATAGTTTCCGTAAAGATTCATTTCAGACTCGGGAATTTCCTCAATAATTTTATCATCAAGCCAGCCTAAAAGCACTTGTTCATATTTTTGATAAAGGTTATTGCTAAGCAACTTGTTTGTAACATTAATTAATCTTTTCTTGGCTAAACTCAAATTATCGGGTAAAGGTGGTGTATCTTCCACCCATGGCAAAGAAATTTCATAACGATTATCCTCATTTATATTTACTGTCTGTAAAAAATGCTCTTTTACCTGACGATCGATCTCCATTTTAGAGTGTTTTTCAATTGGATCATTTATTCCAAGTAAATCTAGTTTCCATAAATCGCTAATTTCTGCTTCATTCACGAACATAGATGTAACTGTTAAAGCTAAGTTTTCTTTAGATACGTTATCTTGAGGCACTTTTCCCATTAAGGTCCATCCTAAGTGTGTTTCCAGTGCTACTAGTCCAGACGACAATATTTCTCTACGACCTGTCAGTAATTTTCCAATTACATCGGCTCCAATCAATACTTGAATAGATTCAGGAGTCTCACCAATATCCGTCAGAGTGATGCCTTTTTCCGATAATTCATTATACCAAGATCCTTTCCCTACAGGCATAACATTTTCGCAGATAATGTTTTGGTCCAAAACCTCAAAATTGCATTTAAAATTTTCTTTCAAATCGCTTAATCTTATCTTGTAGTAGTTATGATTATATTCCTTTGTTATGACTCCGCCAAAAAGGGAATGAGCGACTTTTTCTTCTCTAAGAGGTAAATACTTCATTTCTTCGGCTAAATATTTTAAAATATACGATCTCTGAGAACCTGAGTCTAAAATGAGTCGAACAACTTTCTTTTTGTTATCTGAAGTGATTTTTACTTTGAGTGTCTGAAGAAAGACCTTGGGATTTCTACTGACACTAGCCATATTTACTTCACTTCCTCTACTGACATTAGCCATATTTACTTCATTTCCAGACGATTTTTCTTCCTCTTTCCTTTCACTTAATTTGTTTTTATTGAGCATTTGACACATCACAGATGCATGTTTTTTATCACACATGAAACACTTCAGGATAGCTTTAAAGCTATCCAATGTAAATTTACATTGTTTCGTTGTGTGGCCTGACGCCAAACATAAAAAACAACACTTTTTGTCTTATATTCTGCTTCTCACTAAAACTCATCTTCCGTGCTGAGAAACATTCTGAACTGAGATGTCTTCCGTTACAAAAAACGCAATTTTTCCTTAAGTCTTGCTTTGAAGAAGTTGTTAATAGAGTAGCAGCAGTTGGTAAATGTTTAGAAACATCGGTGTAACCTTTCCTTTTTCTAAAGTTTCTGTCATCATCTTTTTTCGCGAAGCCAAAACCTGCCACTGCCAAATTTATTCTTTCATCGCCTTCAACTTCACTTTTGATAAAATTCATTAAATTATCTAGACGTTCTTTTGGATAGGAAATAGCAGAAGACGTATAGGTTCTGTTCCACGCTTTCAAAAATTCCGCAGTAAAACAAGATTCTACCATTGGGTATAATATATTGAGGCGCATTTATCTGTTGTGACTCGCAATGTCTCAGGAGCTCTTAAATACGATTCAAGTTTATCATACAAGGATGTAAGAGAAAATTTTTCTTTTGACTGCACCGATATTATTAATTTCAATAATTCTCTAACATATACTTCAACTAAAAGATCTTCCCGACCAAAAAGAGCCTGAAGACTCTCTATAGCTTTGGTATAGTTAGCGCCAGTTGGCGGAAAACTATCTACAACTTCTCTCGCTCTAATCCAGCTACTGTTGCTTGAATCAAATACTGGAATTTATTTTCGGGCACAATATTCTCATCCGTATGAATCTGTTCAAATTGACTCCAGAATGGTAGCCACTCTTTTAAATCACCATCAAATTGACGAAATTCTAACCTAGGTAATGTAAATTTTCGTTTAGAATCATTAGTTTCATTAACAGTTGAAATGTACTCACCTTGAATTTGACCTTGTGACTGGATTTTTGCTAATTCCAATTGATGGTCTAGTTCTAATTTTTTCAACTGTACTTCTTGATCCTTCTCCAACTGTAACTTCTCCTTCTCCTTTTCTAATTGTAAGGTTTTTTCATTCTCTAATTTCTTCTCAGCATCTTTTTCTTTTCTTTCAGCAATGGCTGTCGATAAAATTTCTTGTACAAAATCAGGATCCTGCTTATATATATAATTTTGAATAGTAAGGAATATTCCTTACTATTCAAAATTATTTCTTTTGGGGTTCCAATCGTATAATCTTGCGGAATTGTTTCACCAAGTTCTTCTACTACAAACTTTAAATCGGCTTTTTAAAAACCTTTTACGGCTTGAAACATCTTGCTTCAATAAATCTAGTCCTGTCGCGGACACGCCAAAATGTTAATTAAAGCGTTCAAAAAGATGTTATTTTAACACCTCAGCTTTCTAAAAGATAATGCGGACGCCAATTAATAACTTAAAGCATACAGAAAGAAGTCAATTAACCTCTTAAGCTTTCAAAATACTCATAATTTTATTCAGCGGTAGAAATTTCTACCTTATTCCATGAAAAATATTTAAAACAGTAGTAAACAATTTTCTAATTCACGTTACATATTACAAAAAATGCATCACGAGAAAAAAAGATGAGAGGATACAAAAAAGGAAATAAATAAAACATGGACAAGCTCGCGCTTCCCGCCAGGCAGCCTTCGCCGTGTGTTTGGACATCCGCTCGGCATATGACTCTGTATGGATTGATGGCCTCGTCTATAAACTCGCTAGCCTCGGTATCCGGGGAAAAGCTGGCCGCTGGATCGCCAACTTCTTGACAGACCGGTCAATCAACATTCGCTGGAAAGCAACGTATTCTGGCCGCGGGCCGTGCAGGAGAGGAGTACCTCAGGGTAGCGTTCTTTCTCCGTTCCTCTTTATGATTTTCCTTTTTGATATCTTCGACATCCTTGAAAGTGGTGTTTTCCTCCTTATCTATGCTGATGATATCCTCCTATATGCTTTGGGGGAGGACCCTTCCCGCACCTTGACAAAGCTCCAAAACTGCATTGATCGGCTGGTGCAGTGGTGCACGGCCACCCACCTCTCCATTTCACCGGACAAGAGCACAGCCATCGACTTCTCCCGTCGTCGGCCGATGGATTCAAAGGTTTCCATCACGGGAGTTGAACTCGAGTGGAGTCCTGCAGTCAAGATTCTTGGCGTTTGGTTCGGCAGATCCCTTCGTTTCAACCCTCACTTTTCATACCTTCGGGCCAAGGCCTTCCGGAGACTAAACTACCTCAAAGCCGTTGCTTCACGTTCTCAAGGGGTTCACACTCTTCACATGCTCAGGATCGTCGACTCTATGGTTCGTAGCCTCCTTGAGTATGCCTGCCCTCTCTTCCTAAAGGTCTGTCCTTCGACCCTGAACTCCCTGGAAGTCACTTACAACGCTGCTCTCCGGGTCGCCACCGGCCTCCCAAAGTGCACTCCCATTCCGCTCCTTCACCGCGAGGCCAATGTCTCGTGCATGCGCAGCCGTTTCCGTTGCATGACCAACAAGTTTCTCGTTCGCCAACTCTCTCTCCCTCACCCTCCGGTCCCGGTTGACTCTTCTTCTCCTGGACATCTTTCTGCTGCCGCTGCCGACCTCCTTGATACATACAATATTCAGGCTCACTGCATCCTTCAGTTCTCGTGGCCTTCCCATCCCTTTCTCCATCCCGCTTGCCATATTATCCAGGACGGTCTACCTTTCCAGAACTTATCCCTCCCGCCGAGTGCTATCTACCAAGCTTGGAAATCGTGGTGTACGACAGCCACACACAACACCCTGCTCTCGACAGATGCCTCTAAAGATGCCTCCAAAACGGCCATTGCTGCCCACAATAGCCTCACCAACTCCAGTTTTGCCATGCTCGTTCCTCATCTCAATTCCATCTTCACTGCCGAGGCCCTGGCTATCTACATGGCCCTCACCTCGTTTGTTTCAGCCAGCGGTCATTACCTACTCCTCACAGACAGCCTCTCTGTCCTCCAGGCTCTACACAACTGCTCGCTTCGCTCCCCGAGGGTGATCACTCTGCTCCATAATACTATCCACAGTCTTCTCTCATCCCATCGTGCAGCCCTTACACTTGTCTGGTGCCCTGGCCATAGAGGCATTCCCCCAAATGAGGTGGCTGACTCTCTGGCCCGCAATGGCCCCTACTTGGCTCGTACCCTGAACTGGATTGCTCCCGAGGACCTCGTGGCCCTCATTCGACGCAACTGGATAACGGAAAAAGAATACTCATGGCTGAATAGTGGATATCACCCCACCTACCCACATCTGAATACGGAGGACGCCTTTCGACAGTGGACCAGGCACCGACGCGTGGATATCTGGATTTCTCGATGGCGTACTCGCACCTGGATGACCAATAGTCGCCTTTATAAGATGAAACTCGCCCACTCACCCCTGTGCTCTCTCTGCTGCTCTGTTGAAACCCCTGACCACATTCTCTGCACTTGCGGAAAGTATAACTCAGATAGGTCCATGTTATGTTCGACACTTGGTATTGGCCCCCTTTCCACCTACTCAGAAATCCTAACTGCTGCCCTCCACTCCCGCTTGGGTGTGACTGCCCTGGCTCGCTTTTCTTCTGCGGTTGCTCGCGGGTGACCCGTTCCTCTCCTGCTGGCTAGCACGCTAGCCTTCTCTCTTTCTCTCCTGGAGTATTTGAGACAAAGCCGCCGCCGGCGTAGCATGGGTCTCAAGCTGTGCGCCAACCAACCAACCAACATGGACAATAGGTTTAACAGATGACGCTGCGAACCCATCCTAATATTTTCAGCAACGTTGTACATTTATTGGATACAATTTTTTAGTACTATTTTGTAGCCGGTTTTCACACTATAGGCGCTGTAACGTAGGTCGCGCTCTAGCGGCTAACGAAAAAGAAAGGCTACCGTGGTGCTTTACGAGTATCTTTTTTTACAGACCGCCTGAGTCACGTGAAGATCAAATGCACCAATGAAGGTGTACGAAAAGAGCAACACGTCACTCTGGCGGTCTGCGAGGCTAACGAAAAAGAAAGGCTACCGCGGTGCTTTAAGCGTATCATTTTTTACAGACCGCGGGAGTCACGTGATGCTCGAATGCACGAATAAAACTGTACGAAAAGAGCCACACGTCACTCTAGCGGTCTGTAAAAAAGATAAGTGGATAGCACCGCGGTACCCTGTCATTTTCGTTAGCCTCGGGCGGTCTGTAAAAAAAAAGATAAGTGGAATGCACCGCGGTAGCCTGTCTTTTTCGTTAGCCTCGGGGCCTCGGCAGACGAACTGGTGACGTATGGAGAAGCTGTCCTACTCATGCGCTACCTATTTGCGACATTTTTCCAGGAATGATTTTCTTCTTGGAAAGGCTTCTTTAGAAGTCCATCTTTAGACTTTAGATCTATGTTCATGCTCAAAGCAGTGAACATCAACATGTGTTTTATTGTGTTTTGTACAGAATCTTATAAGTCATAGTCTCTATTGTCTGTGTTATACATTCATCAATTTCATATGTTTTAATACGTTCTTTGATTTTGTTAAGGGAAGTGAAAATCGAAGTTCACAGTGTTCGAAATTCGGTTCAGTTTTTAAGCAAAAATGTTTTCTCGGAGTTTAAATTTGCAGGACATGTGTTTAGTTGCTATAGTCAGAGATATTAACTTATTTGTTTATAACAAAACTATACCGCAAAAGCATATTGATTTTTTGTGTAAGAGAGTATTATCTATGTATTACATTTGTGACTTGCTTTATGTTTTCAAAATATAATTGTAAAAAACAATTACTAAATATTGTCATATTTAATACTTGGAAATTTTTCCAGAGAAAAAATTTATCATGCCTTGCATTCATAATATTCAAATTTTAATTGCTTAATAGGCGTATAGCCAACATAGTGAAAAAGTACAGAAGCCCGTACTCGAACCCGGGTTATCAGCATAGCGCACTGACATTCTACCAACTGAACCACTTGGAAACGATACTCAGCCTGGAACCTTTTCACCTTAACATGTTGCAAGGCTACAAACGCAGCACAAGATGAAATATTTTCCGTGAGCTGCCAACCCTGGGGCAAACACAAAATCAAAGAAAATCCACAATTGAATAAATTCATATTTAATACTTGGAAATTTTTCCAGAGAAAATTTCTCTTCGAGTCCCAGCTTGGGTACTTTTTCACTATGTTGGCTATACGCCTATTAAGCAATTAAAATTTGATGCTGATGACCTGGGTTCGAATCCCGGCTTGGGTACTTTTTCACTATGTTGGCTATATGCCTATTAAGCAATTAAAATTTGAATATTATGAATGCAAGGCATGAGAAATTTTCTCTGGAAAAATTTCCAAGTATTAAATATGAATTTATTCAATTGACGAGGCTGGATTTTCTTTGATATTTCGTGTTTGTCCCAGGGTTGGCGGCTCATTGAAAATATTCCATCTTGTGCTGCGTTTGTAGCCTTGCCAACATGTTATGGTGAAAAGGTTCCAGGCTGAGTATCGTTCCCAAGTGGTTCAGTTGTAGAACGTGAGTGCGCTATGCTGATGTCCCGGGTTTGAGTCCCGGCTTGGGTACTTTTTTACTATGTTGGCTATACGCCTATTAAGCAATTAAAATTTGAATGTTACTAAATATTGACTATAAATTTTTTTCTTTTCAGTGTATGGAAGTTAGGGGGGGGGGGGGCGTTAAAGATGACTTATATAAATAAATATTAATTTTAATGCACTTTTGAATTATTAATTAGAGTTGTTCAATAAATGATATTTGGCACTCTTCCGTTGCAGCTTTACCACGTATTTTCAGCGTAATGTGTGCATTTAATTATGAATTAATTGTGCATTTAATTGATTTGACTTGCTAAATAAGATATGCAAAACTTTTTTTAAAAAAAAGTAATTAATAAACATTTTGCCACAAATTGTTAACTATACAGCAGGTATAAAATAAAAACTGGCATTTAGAATATCAAAGGATTATACTCCTGTGGAATATATTGGATGCCTTATGAATTCAATTTTAAATAAGAATCTAAGTGTTGGCAAACAGCATTTCGCTGGTGTTTATTGTGTTATTTTGCATTGCTCAATACTTGTTGATAGATTAGTAAGTGAATCAGTGTCCAAAGAGTGTCGTTGAAAAGATAACAATGGTTCACATTTCTTTAAAAAAGGGCAAAGTAGATTTTTTCTAAAGGGCATTTTTTGTGTGGTAAAGAACTTTTGTTGAATGAAAGGGAATTTTCATTACACTTCTCATTTTATTGGTATTGAATTCAAACATTTTCCTATGGAAGGGTTTTTTGTCACTCAGGAGAGCTTATTATTGGCATAACATTAACCTATTATTGGCAATGCACGTGGGGCACTTTCTCAGAATCCACAGATTTAAAGTGTCCAAAAATTTCTGGTGTTTCAAATGAATTTTATTGTAAATTTTAATCTTAATGGAATAAGAATTAAAAATTTCTACATTTATTATACAACTTATGGCAGTTAAAATTGGCAGTGACATCATAAATGTATTTATAATTTTTCTGCACATTTAAAGTTTATTACCCCGGTGCACCCTAAATATTGCTATTTCTTTGTATATGTTTTTAACTTTCAGATAGATGTTCTAATTTTCTTACTCCTATCTTATTTATAGGGGGGGGGGGGGGGCTGCAGTGGCATACTGTTTGTCGGCCACAAGAATAGCTCTCGCCAAGAATTCTGGTTAGTGGCGGTCGCTATAGTAACAAGACCTATCCATTTTGAATGGGGAATACGCGTGTGAGGAATTGGCGGGATAAAAGGTTACCCCACGTCATTCTTCTTCTCGGATCAGCAGTTGCACACGTTATCTTATTTTTGATTTAATTTTGCTTTTTAAATTATTTGTTTTCATTTGTTTAAATAATTTTGCTAATTTGTTACACTGGAAAGATGTCCTTTCAGTTTAGGAAAGGTGAAGTCTTGAAATCGCAAGCCCAATATAATGTTGAGGAATTTTGTTCCAGTGAAGCTTCATCTAAAGATGTATTAATTCCGCTCCCACTCTGAAACAGGCTTCCAGAGCAAGTGGAGTTTTTGAAGCTACAATAAAAAAAAATAAGAAATGAAGTTTCTGCATTGGTCTCATCGACAGTTTTAAAATCACCTGGTAAACATTGTAAAAGGCCTAGTGAAAAAAACTGCGAAATAGATGACTTCGACAAGTGCGTTATATGTCAAACGATTCAAGACTTTTATATAAGAGAAAGAATGGGAAAAAGGTGGACTGTTAGAGGATTTATTGGACGAACTGTCATTTAACATTAATGCTGGCGATTCTTGATTCAGAAGAAACCGAGACTTCTGAGAGTGATTTAGAGGACTTGCACATGCTTGAATAAAATTCTAAAAGTTTAGAAGGTATTATTATTTTTTGTATTTTTAATGATAAAGAAATTTCTCTGTCCTTGTAAATTGTTTGAAAATACATGCTAAAATTTATAATAATCACTGAAGTTCGGTCATTGTATTAATAATTTAAAGTCATTGATAATTATTAATGGCTATGAAAATATTAATATTGAAACAATTATTTAATTTAATTTAATTTAATTTTTACTGTAATAAATTTCATGATTAATTCATATTGATTCATATTTTATTTTCATTTGTAAAATCTAAATATTATCATATAAATAATCTATGAAAGTTTTCTTTCACTTGATGAATCGATTAAAATAATTACAAAAAAAAAGTAATAATAATAAAAACATCGCCAACACTCCCTCAAGGCACTCAGTAAACTAATGTGAATGCCTATCTTCTGGCTTCCCCTGTTGAAAATGGAGCAAGTCCACGGCAACAGACAGGCACAGACTTCTTGGCGAGAGCTATTCTTGTGATCGACAAACAGTACCCAGGATTTAATTTCAGAGGAGGCTGACTTAAATTTTTGATAATGTACTCAGTTTTACGAAACACTTTGAATTGTGCTATAAACAGAAATCATGTTTAACAATAAGGCCATACCAAAGGGGGAAAAGTGGGGGTTGTGCATGTGGCCAATCCCCTACCCCCAAGCTGAAATAAGTTTAAAGTGTGAATGAGTTCTTTCATATATGTATTTTCCAGGGTTCGCACAGACTCCTTAGACTCCTTAGAAATGAAAACATTCCCAAGTAGTACTTAGAACTACTTAGATAAGCAAACGACTCCTTAGAAACTCCTTAAATTGTATTGCGGCTTCGGACACAAGCGATATTGCTGTCGAGGGAAAAAAATCATAATTGTAAAATGCACGGTAAATCCTTTATGCACGTCATTTATCTGAAGCACAGCATCATGCAAAAATGCGAATTTCCCCCCAGAAGATCACGAAAAAAACGCGGTTTCCATCAAAAGAAGGCCAAAAAAACATCAGGTTTGTCAAACGATCGAAATAAAACGCGATTTCCATTAAAAGATCACGAAAAAACGCGAATGTCTCCCAGAAGATTGTGAAAAGACGTGAATTTACCCCCAGAAGATTGTGAAAAAAACCCGCGAACTTACCTCCAGAAGATAGTTTAAAAAAAAAAAAAAAAAAAACGCGAATTTCTCCCAGAATATAGCGAAAAACACGCGAATTTCCTCAAAAGATCAAGAAAAATGCAAACTTCCTCAAAAGATCGCGAAATACACACAAAATTCCTCGAAAGATCGCAAAAAACACACGCATTTTCTCGAAAGATCGCAAAAAACATGCGAATTTCCTCAAATGATCGAAAAAACACAGTAATTTCGTCAAAGGATCGCGAAAAACACGCAATTTCCATCAAAAGATTGTGAAAAAACATCACTTTCGTTAAACGATCGAAATAAAACGTGAATTTCATTAAAAGATCACGAAAAAACACGAATTTCCCCCCAGAAGATCACGAAAAAAGACGCAAATTTCCCCCAGAAGATCGCGAATTTTCTCAAAAGATCGCGAAAAATATGCGAATTTTCTCAAAAGATCACAAAAAGTGCGAATTTCGTCAAAAGATCACTAAAAACACGCAGTTTCCATCAAAAGATCGCGAAAAAAACATCACTTTCGTCAAGCGATTGAAATAAAACGTGAATTTTATTAAAAGATTGCGAAAAAACATGAATTTCTCCCAGAAGATTGCGAATTTCCCCCAGAAGGTCGCAAAAAACACGTGAATTTCGTCAAAGTTTCACCATCAAAGAAATCGATTACAGCTGTTCTAAAAGTATAAATTCAAAACTTGTTATATTTTTTCTTGTATGTTGTGTTTAGCATTTTTTTAAAAATTTTCTTTAAAATGTATCATGTATGTGATATACATAATAAGTGTTTAGGGTTTGACTAATCTCTGTTCATATGACCATTGGTCGCTGCATAAAAAAGTTGATTGTCTATTTTGTATTTAAACTTACGAAATCAGTAAGCAATATTTTGTGAATACTTTGCAATTCCAGCACTAACAATTAGATTCTAATAGAGTAAAATTTGTTTTTGTCTCCAAATTGGGCATTAAAAATTGGAGTGTGCATACCACATAACAATGCAGCACATAAAAGCAACAACAACAAAAAATAGCAAATCCTTAACCATTTTTTGGACTCCTTGGATTTTTTCGGTACTCCTTGGATTTTTTCGGTACTCCTTGGATTTTTTCTTCCCAACTCTGTATGAACCCTGATTTTCATTTAAAAGAAAGCCACTGTAGCTTAAAATTATAAAATCACCCCCTCCCCTCCCTTGAATGTAAATCTGACTACGGTTCTTCTTTGACAATAAATTAATATCACTTGAGACAATCTCAAATAAAAATATTTTTTCATTTTTCTAAATTTCAGTATCAATTACCTATTATTGGCAATGCACATGGGGCACTTTCTCAGAACCCACAGATTTAAAGTGTGCCAAAATTTCTGGTGTTTCAAATGAATTTTATTGTAAATTTTAATCTTAATGGAATAAGAATTAAAAATTTCTACATTTATTATACAACTTATGTCAGTTAAAATTGGCAGTGACATCATAAATGTATTTATAATTTTTCTGCACATTTAAAGTTTATTACCCCAGTGCACCCTAAATATTGCTATTTCTTTATATATGTTTTTAACTTTCAGATAGATGCTCTAATTTTCTTACTCCTATCTTATCTATAGAATCACATTTTCTTTGGCATACGTGTGTTTTTCAAGTTCGTGCAGCATTTGTTCTTGTTTATTTAACATCAAATTTGAGTCTGCCAAGTTATTTTTCATGAAAAAATTTCAATAATAATAACCCAACTTCAGTTCATAACGATTCTCAGTTTTTCATTTAAATGTGCGCATTTAGTAATATGAAGTCAAGGAAATTCGCTGCTGATCTGGAATAGACACCCTGAATGAGTTTTCTACTTTTCGACAAATAAATTGCTTATAGGGTTAGACGCAATTTGTGTCACGTGATGACATAATTTTTCTCTTTCTCACTCTCCTGCCTCAGGAATTCGGTATAAAACGCCGCTTTTACAGTGTTTTCTGAAAGATCGTCTGCCTTTACCAAAAAATAGAAAACTCATTTTGATGACATAGTTTCTGAATAATAACAACTACCCATTTCATCCATTTCCTAACAAATATGAATACAAAATTGTGTCAGAAAGTAGGTCTTTTGGATTTGAGAACAAACAGCCTTAATACATGAGAATTGTAACAATTTCTAGAATGAAAAAAATGAAGAAAATATTTTGAATAATATGTAGATGGATTTCTTTTTTTATAAAAAAAAAAAAAAAATCTGAAATATATAAATATCAATGTTGATAAAAAAAAAAAAAAGCCTGTTATTGAATACCTCATAGGTTAATTCTGAAAGTTTATTTTTTTAAATTGAAATGTCTAAAAATATATTTACACCATTTCTTTTTCACATTCTAACTACATTTAATTTGCTTCAAAATAAAATTGTTGGTCTCCACAGGCAACCACTATTTTTTACTCAACAACAAAGATTTTTAATCTGACAGTTTTTGTAGTGTTAACAAAAGAACAAAGTGTAAAAGGCATTTTCCATCTCCTGTACAGAAAACATTCTTTGCTGCTCTAGCCAGCTAGCATGTCATGTCATGTCATGTGATTAGAATGTGGAGAGAGGGTGAGTTGTTCTTACGGATTGTTTACCAATGTTTTTTGTAAGAGGGTTCAGTTTAGTTTTTCAGAGAAATTTGGTAGTAGTGGTCCAGGAGGAGGGGGGATTGAGAGAGAATTTTTAATATTACAATAATCACTTTATTTACTGAAGAATATTTTATAATTATACGTGTTTTGTGTTTGAATTATCATCTATAGCAAATGGAAAAAAATTCCACTGCACTTCAGAAGGACATTTTTTTTTTTTTTTTTTTTTTTTTTTTTTTTTTTTTTTTTTGAGGGGAGGAGGTATTTATCCTTAGCGATTTGGTTGTTGTATCAAAATAAGCCTCCTCCACAGCCAGTTGCTAATTCAGATTACATATTACTCTACTCCAGAACAGTAGAGTGGTTTATTTTAGCAATGCATAGGGTAGATACGGGTAAAGATATGCACTCTTCATAAATTTCAATTTTTGATGAACACGTTAGTCTAAACTTATGTGACATCCGATTAAAATGTTACATTACGTTTTCTCACCAATTTACGAATGAAGTTCATATTTTCGTCGAAAGGTGGCACTGCAAAATAGGAAAAATAAAAGCCGGTATAAAAATGTTGCAAAGACAGTGGCAAAAAATTAAGCAACGATGTTTTCAAAATAACCACCATTTGTAGCAACAACGTGGCACAGTCTGAGACAAAAATGTCCAGACATCCATGCAAACATGTCAGTTGGAACTGTCTCACATGCAGTATAGATGTTTTGTTACAGTTCCGCAATTGTTTGTGGAGTTTGACAGTATACCAGGTCTTTCAGGTACCCCCAAAGAAAAAAAGTCACATGGCATCAAATCCAGAAAATAAGAAGGCCATGCCACTTCCTGTATGCATGTCATAATGCAAGGCAATTACACGATCATTGAATTGCTCACTGAGGAAATCTAATATTGCAGGCCTTCGATGTGGACAAGCACCATCTTGCAGGAACCATGAGGCATTCGATCGGTCCTCCAAACCATTATGAATCGCTACAAATTCATCCAGAAGTTCAAGATATTCTGCAGCATTCATAATTTGCTCTTTGAAAAAATGGGTCAATTATTCCTTTAAAGGTATCGTAGCCCAGACCATTAGTTTTAGGGGACGCAGGGATGACGGTACTGCAACATGAGGATTTTCGGTTCTCCAAATGCATGAGTTCTGCTTGTTGACAAAGCCCTCGAGGTGAAAATATGCCTCGTCAGAGAACCATATATTTCCAATATTGATTTCACCCTCATCCAAAAGCTGCAGCATAGTGTTCGCGAAGTTCCAGCATGCAAAAATGACATCCTCACTCAGGGGTTGCCGAGTCTGGATCTTGTATGGGAACATGTGAAGACTGTGGCGCATCATATGGTGCGTGGTCATTCTTCAGAGTCCAGCACAAGCTGCAACACAGCAAATGGAAGTCCGGGGCTGCTGTATCAACACCCCCTATATACAAAGCCTCCACAGTGAATTGTAATGGCCGATCCCGTAGTCAGACTTCCTATTCCTACTTCAACAATACGCTTTTTCGCGAGCTTGCATACGCTCACAGATTGAAGTTGGAACTTTAATTCCTCCGTGAAAGTTGCATTTAGAATTATTTCCCATAACTTTTTTTAAACATTTCAACAGGATGAGTGTTTTTTCTCCATTCAATTACAACTTGAATAAAATCCAATGTCTCCAATATTTATTGAATATTTCTTTTTAATAATTAACATATCCCAATACAAAAATTTTGTAATTTAAATAAATTACGATAAATATCAAAAACTACTAAAATGTAATTGATTTTTCGTATTAAACTTGCATTTATTCCATTTGAATAAAATTATTGTTAATGTAATCAAGTTCTTCATTTAAATCAGATATTTTAAATTACAGTTGTCCCCCCCCCCCCCCCCCCCCCTTGAGAACCAAATTTTCTTTCTAGCTTTAGATATATACATATACTATTTACAATATAAAGATTATTTTTCAGTAGATTTGAAGCCTCGTTACTAATATATATATATATATATATATATAAGGAGGGGGGGAGCATTAATAAACAAAAAAGACATGAAGGGGTACTTAATGCTTAAAAAATATACTAAAAGGGAATTTTTAATTTAGAAATACAAAAGTTTCTTTACTTTATTGAAATCACTATTTTAAAAGAATAAAATATAAGAATAATCTGTATTAAAAAAATTTAATTTACGAGGAAATATTTTCTGAAGCTCAACTATATCAACATTTCAATTTTTCTATAAAAATTGCTAAAATCTGCGATTTTAATAATTACTAGTTTTCAAACAGCAGCTAAATTCTTTTATATGGCTGAAATTTGATGGCCTAGAAATAAAAATATAGGGTTGAAAATGTACTAATAAAAAATATGCTGTGTGTGTGAGAGAGTTTTTTTTTTTTTTCACTCCTTCAAATGCAAAAAAAAAAAAAAAAAAAAAAAAAATTACAGCGTTTTTTGTATAATAGTTTTTCAAGGGTATCCATGGCTTTCCTTTTAACCTAATATCTTTTATTTCAGAACTCTTTTAAACATTAATATAACAAATTTTTGCTTTTAATAGATTTTTGTTATCCTGAAAAATTTCTTTTACAGGCTATAAAATAAGAACTTTCTTCTTGTGCTACCTTTAGAGCAATTTTAAGTTCTTCAATTTACATAAGTTACTTACTCGATTTGTTGTATTAAACTTTCATTTATTCCATTTGATTCAGATTATTTTGTATATAGTCAAGTTCTTTATCTTCATTTTAGGTAGATTTCGTAAGAAATACTACCTATTACATTCTCACCTAAGTTGGAAATTTTGAAAAATTTTTGCAGATCTACGCCGATCATGACTCCCAGAACCCAAAACCACCCCCAGTTTGAAACTTGATATATATATATCTATCTCTCTATCTATCTATCTATCTATGTCACTTTTTTCTGACCACGATAACTGGAAAAATTCTGCATAAATCTCTTCCAAACTGATACATAAAATCAAGGGTCATAAAATCTCGGTCAAGTTCGTTAATGGGCAAAATCGAACCAGGGGGGGGGGAAATGGGGGGGCTTTTTGTGAAATCAGAAAAAACCTCATAATTTCTTTATTTTTATACGTATCGAATCCGTTTAAAGTTATTATTACTTCTAGGAAAAGGGCCGAAAATTTATGTATGACAGATTTTTGATATAATTAAAAATGGCCCCTAGGGGGGGAAAAAAGGGGGGTTTTAGAAGAAAAAAAATCATAGCTTCGTCAATTCACAAGATATCAAATCCGCGTAAATTTATTATTAATCCTCTTAGTATTATCTCAAACTTTTATATTGACAAGTTTTTTATAGGACCAACCGTTATAGCAAAAAAAAATTAAAAACAAAATCCCTGCCGGCTCCGCCTGCAAACAAGTTATTTTTCGAAGTAGGCGGTTCCAACTCCCGCATCTTTTCGAAACATACATAAAATCAAGGGGCATAAAATCTCAGTCAAGTTTGTTAATGGGCAAAATCGAACCAGGGGGGGGGGGATGGGGGGGCTTTTTGTGAAAACAGAAAAAAAACATAATTTCTTAATTATGATACGTATCGAATCCGTTTAAAGTTATTATTACTTCTAGGAACAGGGGCAAAAACTTATGTATGACAGATTTTTGATATAATTAAAAATTGCCTTAAGGGGGGAGGGAAGGGGGGTTTTAGAAGAAAAAAATCAGAACTTCGTCAATTCCCAAGATTTCAAATCCGCTTAAATTTATTATAAATCCTCTTAATATTATCTAAAACTTTTATATTGACAAGTTTTTAATAGGACCAACCGTTATAGCAAAAAAAAAATTAAAAACAAAAAAATCCCTGCCGGCTCCGCCTGCAAACAAGTTATTTTTCGAAGTAGGCGGTTCCAACTCCCGCTTCTTTTCGAAACTGATACATAAAATCAAGGGGCATAAAATCTCGGTCAAGTTCGTTCATGGACAAAATCGAACCAGTGTGTGTGTGTGTGTGGGGGGGGGGGGGGAATGGGGGGGGACTTTTTGTGAAAACAGAAAAAATCCCATAATTTCTTAATTATGATACGTATCGAATCCGTTTGAAGTTATTATTACTTCTAGGAGAAGGGCCGAAAATTTATGTATGACAGATTTTTGTTATAATTAAAAATTGCCTTAAGGGGAGGGGGGGGGGAGGTTTTTGAAGAAAAAAATTCATAACTTCGTCAATTCCCAAGATTTCAAATCCGCTTAAATTTATTATAAATCCTCTTAATATTATCTAAAACTTTTATATTGGCATGTTTTTTATAAGACCAACTCTTATAGCCAAAAAAAAAAAAAAAATCCTTGCTGGCTCCGCCTGCAAACAAGTTTGGTTTCGAAGTAGGCGGTTCCAACTGCAGCATCATCGCAAAAAGGTCATTTCTTCCGCAATTCCCGACAAACAGGCGCCCCACGGTCTGCGTCTTCGAAATCTACCTGTGCCTGTAGGCCGAGCCGTCAGGGATTTTTTCTTTATTCATTTAAATCATTCTTTTGTATTGAAATTATTTTTTTTTCTAAGAATTAAATTTTCTTTCTATCTTTCTTTATTTTTTCACCTAAACAGTATGCAGGTTTGTCAACAGATTTGAAGTAAACCTGGTATAAAAAATAATAACAATAATAATAATACTTTGGACAAACGTAAAAGTACCAAGCGGATACTAATTGTTTAAAAAATATACTAAAAAAGGCTCAATATACAAAATTTTATAAAAGGCAATAAATGTGATGTAATTTAGAAATAGAAAAAAAAATCTGTATTAAAGAATTAAATATATTTAGAAAAAAATTTGAAGCTTAATTATAAAAATATTGTAATTTTTCTATAAAAAATATGCTAAATTTGCAGTTTTAATTATTATTTAACGTAGCATTCAAACCCTGGAGCTAAAGCTTTTAACATGACTGAAATTTGATGATCTACAAATAAAAATCAGGGGTCTGTTTCTCACAGTGTCCTGTTTTTATGAAATTGGGGTTTTTTTTTTATATTTGTGAAAATTCTAGTTATAATTTTGTAAATTTTGAAATTATCGTTATATACAGGTTCCTGTATATCCTTTACAAATGAAAAAGCTAAGTAATATGTTCAGTTGTGAGTTGTGATCAGTTCAGTTGTTTTGTGACAGGTCAGATTTTATTTTTAAATGATTAAATTTGTGAAAGGTTTTGTGAAAAGTCTATTTTAAGATGAAAAAATTTGTGAAGTTTTGGAATGAAAAATTTGTGAAGGGTTCTTTTAAGAAGCCAAAATTTTTTTTAACAGATATCTGAAAATACAGAAAAAGAATGTACTAAAAGAATGCATTGTGTGAGAAATTGTGAAAGAAGAAAGAAAATATATGTAATTGCAGCATTTAAAAAAATATACATAATTGTTTTTCAAAGATATCCATGGCTTTCATTTTTACCCCCCCCCCCCGTCACTGTTTATTTATTTATTTTAATTTTTTTCTTATTTGATACTGAGACATATTTTAAAGACTTGGGGCACTAAGTATTATCTCGGCTAGGATTGCTTTAACGCCCTCAGATCAAGCGGCCATTTTTTTTGGCGAGATTTGGCGGCGATGTATTTGCCGATCTGACTACCGGGCGGGCTTTTGCCTTCTGGCAACCCTTAATCTTTGACCAGGCTTTTTTTTTTTTTTCTTCTCACTTCTTCTGTGAGGATACAAGTGAGAGGTTGTATTCTTGATTTATTGACTGCAGTTTTACACGTGGTATTTTTGATCAGGTTGTATAATTCCAACTTTTTATTATTATTATTTGATTATTTTTCTGGATTAATAATGAAAGTTTACCAGTTGTTGGTGAATCAGTTGACCAGTTGTTGGTACTGAAATATCAGCTAATTTTGAAAGCAAAAGCCGGTTTCAATGTTTCGCGAGATATCGCGAAACCTAGGCCTATTTTTGGAGTGCAATTGCATTTTGCACTATTTTAAGTTTTATTTTTTATTTAATTTTGGAATATATACAGATTAAACATAAAAAAGGTAAATTCAAGAAATTTTCGTAGAAACGTGAAATATTTTTTGCAATTTATGCACGGAGATTCGATTTTTTAATGGATGTATCCATGTTTGATTTTCCAAATTAATTCTGCAGGTGCTTTTCTGGTGTGTTTTTTTTTTTCTACGTTTGTTTAAAGATGTATTTTTGCAATTTATGTACGCAGGTTGGATTTATCAAACGCAGGTTTGATTTTTCAATTTCTGGTTTTTTTTTTTTTTTTTTTTTTTTTAAATGGAGGTTTGTTATTAAGATGTATTTTAGAAATTTATGTACGGATTTTTGATTTTTCTATTTGTCGATGTTTGTTTTTTCAAATTTTGTATCGAGGTTTGTTTTTTAAACGATAGGATATACGTTTTAATGCCTTTATTTTTGGTTTAATAATGAATCTTTGCGTTTTTTTTAAGTATCACTATATTTACGTTTCTGCCGAATTTCCCTTTTTTATGTTTAATCTGTATATATTCCAAAATTAAATAAAAAATAAAACCTAAAATAGCCCAAAATGACGACTTGGCGACAAATTCCTGTTGGCGATAAACGGTTTTTCGCCAACAAAACAAGATGGCGGACCTGAGGGCGTTTAAGCAATCTGTTCCATTATCTCTTATTTATTTATATCATTGTTTTAATGTAATTATTATGTATAATCAGTTCTGTTATACATATGTAAGATAGAAATCTTGTTTTTTGAAGACAAAAACTGGAGTCATTTGCCTAGAGAGAGATAAAATGTTTTTCAGTAAATCATAAAAGGAAGATTTCACTTGTTTTCTAGCTTTTAATTCATTTATTATTCAATACTTTTTACAGGACTTTGTTTATATGTTAGTTTGTATTCGAAAATACTTGCTAATTTAAATCATATGATATTTATATATGTTAAATTATTTTCTGTATCTATTTAAAGCTTTTGTTTATTCAATGTAGTCATTATCCCCCCTCCCTTTACGCGGATGTAAACACTTTCTGGTATTTAAACCCTCAAATGTAAATAATTAATAACGAGGCCTTATTGTACTCAAATTGCTCATATCGAAACTATTTTTATATATAAAAAAAAAATATGCTACAATAATTTTATAAGTCAATATATAACTCTATAAATATCGCCAGGTGCTATTGAAAAATAAATTTGAGAAAAAGAAAAAGAAAAAAAAATAACACTTACAAGATCAAACAACTCTCAGCATTCTCTAATTATAAAGAGAATAAATAGTAATAATAATTTGCTCCCATAAAATCAACTGTAAAATTAAGAGTAAAAAGAAACAGAAAAAGGAAAAAGATAATTGACAAAAGCAATATACGAACTGCTGCTAGTTAATACTATGATAATAGTAAACACA
This sequence comes from Maratus michaelseni, assembly GCA_963931845.1. Taxonomy (NCBI): domain Eukaryota; kingdom Metazoa; phylum Arthropoda; class Arachnida; order Araneae; family Salticidae; genus Maratus; species Maratus michaelseni. The sequence continues at coordinate 206,617,417 of OZ007594.1, read as the reverse complement.
CTCTTGACATATTTTGTAAATTAATAAAATAGTGCATCCAGATTACTCATAGTAAATGATTAGAAACTATTAGAAAGTAAAATAATTATATGATTTAAAAAATATAATTGAATACAAATGCATAAACTGGAATTTTGAAAAAATATATAATAACGAAATAAAGCATAGCTAAAAAATGGGGATCTTTTTTTTCTTTTTAAAATCTGCATGCATAAAGTTTATCTTTAGACACATAAATTAATAACAAAGTCCTGTGAAAATATAGTGAGTTGAAGTAAACTAATAATCAGATAAAATGCAAAATCATCCTTTTTTTTATGACTTAAAACACAATACTTATTCTAGGCAAATGATTGAAAGCTATTGTAAATATACACATGGTTTAAAAACTAAATTTGTATCTTACATACATATAAAGAAATTATATAATGATAATGTTATTAAAACAATGATATAAGAAAACAAAGACAAAACTTACTTTTATTCTTTAAAATATGTCTCCATATCCAAAGTTGTACTTATTTTCACAATTGTAAATACGTGATACGTGCTCTCGCATTTAATCCTAAAGGTGAACTGACCGATCAAGCAGAGGCAACTGGGAAGGTCAACGATAAGCGGAAATAACTTCGGACTACCGTCTCCGCCATATTGCCTCTTCCAGAATTCACTGTGAAGGCTTTGAATATAGGGGGTGTTGGCTGTATGGCTTCAGCATTCGATTCTGTAACTGCAACGTGATGCCGGTCGACATTTCCAATATGGTCATCATTGACTTACCTGTTCGTTCAAATTTTTCTAACAAAGCCGTTACTATATTGTCTGACGGATTGTTTCAGACATTAAATTTCCTTTCTAAACTATGTCTCATTTGAACACAATTTTGTTCCATACGGTGATATTCCGAAACAAGAAATATTCTCTGTTCCAATGAATAAACCATTCTCAATAATGTATGCCGTTTAAAAAATATTCACTAGCAGATTGCATAGCAACATAATGAATGAAGATGTGACGGATTCAATTTCTGTGCAGTTCTCATATACCTGCATTGCCATCATTTCGCGAAATTTTAACTAAATTTGAAAATTGGTTGGATAAAATTCCCTTAAATACTCATAAACGTAAAATCACCTGCAAACTCTAATACTGCTTGTTATATTCATGCCCAATTCTGAACACTGTATTCTGCTATCAAAGAATTTATTTTCATGGCAACAACGCATTCCAATGAAATCATATCGAATGAGTTCAGAATCGGGGCCCTAAGAGCAAGATCTCTTCACCTAGTTTTAAAATATGATGCATAAAATATTCTTTAAATCAGACCATAAAAAGTAATTCAATCCGGGAAAATAAAACTTCATAAATGTAAAATCGCCTGCAAAATCGAATACTGCTTGTTAAATTCATGGCAAGTTCTGAATGCTGTATTCTATTATCGAAGAATTTGTTGTTTCCATGGCAAAAACGCATTCCATTGAAATCATATCGAATGAGTTCAGAATGGGGTGCTAAGAGCAAGATTGTACTGGCGAATGAGACCCACTCCATAGCCTTAATCCCCTTCTTTCGCATCAATGCTGAGTGATGTCAGTTTTGACCTTGACTGAGTGCCATCTATTGTTTGAAATTCGACCTAAAATCAAGAATCAGAGTAAAAAAATTACTGACATCATACATAACCCCAGGGATCATTCTAGAACATAAAAAAGGGCAGGGCGCATATTACATAATGAGGGCAATTTTGTTGAAAAGGGCACATTATTTCATAAAAAGGGCATTTTTGTAATAAGTGCATATGCCAATATACTGATGGGGAGAGAAGTCTGGCAATGGCAACAGCTTAAAGTAGTGCTTAATTTTAAAAATCCAATAACATTTCTAATTTCCATAACTTTTCCTACGATATTCAAAAACCTCTCTCTCTAAAACTTTCATTCAAAAGATAACTTTTTCCCAGTTTTAGCAAAACTGGTTTTGAAAAAGCTACAAAAGGAAAGTTCTAAAGCTACTTCTCAATTTTTTTATACAACTTATGTTAGTTATCATGTGGTCAAAGGCCAGCATGCCTGATCTAATACTATATTTCACTAGAAAAGGTGAAATTAATCAATGACCCTTAGTTGCCCTTTATGTCTTGTTCAATGGAAAAAAATGATAAATGGAAAGATGAATCACTCAAAGTCAAAGATTAGACATACCAGGGCATTTCACAAAGAAATAAAGAGGAGTGCTCTCCCTGACATACTGTACTAGCATTCTGAAAATAAAAGATAGGTAAAGAATTTTTGAAAGTACAATGCAAACAAGGCAGGATTCTACCTAGGAATAAGAGGAGGGTAGAAATCTACCTAGAAAAAGGGCAAGGAGGGTAAAATTCTACCTGGAAAAAGGGCAAGGAGGGTGGGATTTTATCTAAAAAGGGCATGAGGGTAGGCCGCCCCTCTGAAACTCTCTAGAATGATCCCTGCATAACCCTCCTATAAGAATTTTTTTTAATATCTGTCACCATTTGCAAGTTATTGAATTTTAAAATCCATCAGTCATTTTTGGGACACCCGGTACTTGGTATTATAAAAATGTCACTAAAATATAGAAAAGTTAAAAAAAAATCATTTAGTTTTGATTTTATACAAATAAAAATAGGTCATTTTTAAAATTAAGAAAAGACTGATTTTGGATAAAGAAACAGAACATGCAGTAAATGAAATTAAAAAATATTTTAATAATTAAGTTTGTTATATTGCAAATGATGCAAAGACACCAATTGTTCTGCATTTTCAGGAGATAGATCATTTCTTTTATTATTGTAGATTTGGCCTGCCTCAGAAAAAATGCATTCGCTGAAGGTGCATGTGGGAGTAGGTGCAGGAGCCAGGATTGAACCTGGGAACCCACGGGCAGTAGGTGAGATCTTAAGAGCCGAGCAAAAGGCTAGCTCGATCGCTTCCTGCGAGATACTCGTTTTCTACTGCCCGTACAAGATGGCGTCGCCACAGTACTCCACCCCAGTGAGGAGGACGTCTCGTTGACGTTGAACGAGCGATGATCACTCGTGTTGCGTGGCGGTTGCCAGGTTGCTGCTGTCACGGCGTGCACACGTGTGAACCCGATATGTGCAGCGTGACAGGCTTTCGTGCTATAAGAGTCGTCATAGGCTTTCATGCTGTGATCGTTTCACAGGCTTTGCGTGCTGCCATCTGTTGGACTCCAGAGGATGTGATGATGTCGGTGAAGGTGCGTGTTCGTTTGTCCAAGGTCTCCAATGTGGGAGTAAGTGCGGGAGCCAGGATTGAACCTGGGAACCCACGGGCAGTAGGTGAGATCTTAAGAGCTGAGCAAAAGGCTAGCTCGATCGCTTCCTGCGAGATACTCGTTTTCTACTGCCCGTACAAGATGGTGTCGCCACAGTACTCCACCCCAGTGAGGAGGACGTCTCGTTGACGTTGAACGAGCGATGATCACTCGTGTTGCGCGGCGGTTGCCAGGTTGCTGCTGTCACGGCGTGCACACGTGTGAACCCGATATGTGCAGCGTGACAGGTTTTCGTGCTATGAGAGTCGTCATAGGCTTTCGTGCTGTGATCGTTTCACAGGCTTTGTGTGCTGGGGTGTTTCAGTGCTGCCATCTGTTGGACTCCAGAGGATGTGATGATGTCGGTGAAGGTGCGTGTTCGTTTGTCCAAGGTCTCCAATGTGGGAGTAAGTGCGGGAGCCAGGATTAAGGGGCCGCTTCACAGATATCTTTTTTCGTTTCTCATAAAATACTCGTCTTGGTCAGTTGTATGTAGGCGTCACTATGTACAAATGATTGACAGAAAAATTCTCCAATTAGAACAGAACAGTTTAAACAGGGATGAGATATCGCTGTTGGGTAGCGATTATATGAGGCGTATTTTTCGTTTTGAAGGGAGGGGGGGGGAAATCAACCCTCTTCCTATGTTTGAACGTCTTTTGACCCCTTGTCTTGACCTCAGAAAGAGAGGGGGGAAGAGGTGTTTGAAAGAGTGGTAGATATTCTATTTCATTCTATTAAAAAAGAATGAAAGAAAGAGAGGCAAATAGTAATAAGAAAAATTCTATGAATCAGTCAGTCACAAAATTAGTATGCAGAAATTTTCAATATCTGGCTAAAACGTTTATTTTTCAGATTATGCGGGATTCCCATTGTTATTTAATTTTTAAATAATTTCAAGAATTAACTTTTCACTACCTAAGAGTTTAGTGTTTAAATGCCATTTTTCAGATATACACACATTGAGCAGGAAAATTCAAAGTAGAGACATTGCATTCTAATTCAACTATGCTGCATTAATATATATGAATTTTAAATCTTAAATTAAATAAAAAATAAAGTACATGGTTAAGAATACTTGAGACATAAAATATTCCAAAAGGATAAAAATAAAATAAAAGTGTTAAATATGACATAAAAAAAAAATCTTAAAAAGATACAAAGTGAAAATATGCTGTATTATATTATAATCTACTTATTACACAAAAATGGAACATCAAATGGACAAATTTGGAGACTTTCTAAAAAATGGAATTATGAAAATAAACAATTTATAGGGTTTCCTGTTCTAGAACGTAGACAAATTTTTATAAAATTTATTAAAAGTTTATTGTATCAGAGCCCAGCGCAATGTAGCGCAGACCCCTGGCAAATTACTTAGTGGGGCCAAACGTCTCTAACTGCAATATTCGACTACTAAAAATCCTTTTTAAAAATTGTATATAGCATAGAATAATTTATTAGAGTATAAAATGTATGAAAAATAACATGCGAATTCTTTCACATGTAATGTGTATAATTATTTTTAAATTCTTAAAACCTTCTGTCCTTTAGAATAATTTGAATATTTATTTTTTGAATTTAATGTTATTTCCTGACAAATATATCAACTTTGACTGTAAGAAATAAAGTTAATACAATACTAACCTTTTTCGTGAAAAAACTTTTAAAGACAAATTTAGAGCAGTAATATTATTTTACACAGAATAACGTTATTTTGAATTGCATAGAGAGGCTCAGTGCCCCTAAGAAGACTTCAACGCGAGCCTGTGGGCAGCCGCCCCGTTTGCCCGATGGTTGAGCCGGCCCTGCGACGTGACAATAATATGCATGCTTTCGGTTATTGAAGCATTTATAAAAATAATTAAAGAAACATACGTTAATTCTGTATTGGAAATGGAGTTCATCTCTCTCTCTCATCCTCTTTAATAAAAAGGTATGTGTTGCTGACGACTGGGATCGTTGCCACAGATTAATCTCAGAAAACGAAACATTTGAAGTTACTGAAAAAATTAATTGCTCGAAAAGTATTTGTCAGAAAATTGTTAGACAAACTGCGTTAGAAAGGTAAAAAATTGTATTTTTCTTGATATAAATTTCAAATCCACTGATTATGCCATTTTTCAAATATTGAATTTCAAAAATTACCAAATTTCACAATGCATTACCATAGCGAAAACTTCACGCGTAAAAAAATAATAATAACAGCAATATGTCAGCACGAGTCACAAATTATAGTAACCGTATTATTCTGTTAAAATATAAAAGTGAATTATGATGTCACGAGTGCATGATTTTTATTTAATTCTCGACAAATACTAGATGCGCCATTCCTTTTTAGTTGTGAATAATATAGGTTTATTCCCGTTATTAAAAAATGTAGCTATAAAACATATAAATCCTCCTCTTTAATAAAAAGGTACATGTTGCTGACAACTGGGATCGTTGCCACAGATTAATCTCGGAAAATGAAACGTTTGAAATTATTGAAAAAATTAATTGCTCGAAAAGCATTTGTCAGAAAATTGTTAGAGAAATTGCGTTAGAAAGGTAAAAAATTGTATTTTTCTTGATATAAATTTCAAATCCACTGATTAAGCACTTTTTCAAATATTGAATTAAGAAAATTACCAAATTTCACAATGGAGTACTATCAGGGGCGCCATTTCGGGGGGGGGGGCTGGGGGGGGCAACCGCCCCCCCCCTAAGGAATTTGAAATTTCAGAAAATTTATCAACTATCACAGGTTAGACAAAAAAAAAAAAAAAATCAAAATATGATCAAAAGCTAAAATAACGTCAGATTTCACAGATTTGATTGCAATAAAAAAACTAGTCCGATGTGCCAATCCCAAAACTTTCTTCTGTCTCATACAGGTTTCACATACACCAAAAACGAATTAGCACCAATTTATATTAAGGTCTGACTGAATCTAAAGTTTTATTGAATTATGTGCGTTAGTTCTGGAGATATAGCTATCGTGAAAATCATGCAAAATGTAGCATAGCAGCGCCACCTGTTGGGCAATTTGTACCAAATCGTAATCAACGTCTATTTTTGTCAAGGTCTAGCCGAATCTGGAGTTTGGTGAAATTCTGTGCATTAGTTCTTGAGATATAGCTATCATAAAAATCATGAAAAATGTAGCATATCAGCGCCATCTGGTGGGAGATTTACACAAAAACTAATCACCACCCATTTATATCAATGTCCAACTGAATATAAGGTTTTATCAAATTCTGTGCATTAGTTCTTGAGATACAGCGCCCACAAAATTTTTGTCACATACAGACACTGAGACTCGCAGACAGACATTTTCTAAAAATTGTCGAATTGTGTTCAGGACTTTCTAAAACGTATAAATCCGTCGAAAACCGGAAGGGGTAAATTTTCATAAATCCAATACCTTTTCCTTGAAGAAAGTAATAAACATTTAATAAACACTTTAAACATTGAAATGTTTTCTAAAGCCTTTCTACTGCAACATTCTATAAGCGAGACATTTATCATTAATGAGTATTTTGGCTAGTTTTAGAAATATATGCGAGAAAAAACTATATGAATTTCTTCTGAGCTGTGTACAGCATGATTAAAAAAAAACTCGTCACCCCCAAGGCTAGAATTTTAGTGATAAATTCTCTCTTTAGCCAAAAATTTAAGGGAATTCTTTTTTTCGGGGATGGGGGAGGTGTATTCAATTTCCTAATTATACGATTTGTTAATTTTGTTTTATTAGTGTCACATTATATTTACTCCAATCGTTATAATGCTATTAAATCATTTGCTTTATTAAATGTTTTTATATATATATATACAGTATTCTCTTAAAAATTTCCACAGCCTGACACTAGAACTAGAGTCCTGTCCAGATTTGGTTGTAACCGACCCGAACCCTGACTTTAACTCTACAGACTTCAAGTCGAATCCGAAATATTCATACCTGAACCCGAAGTGAAAGAAAATGAATGTATATTTTAATACATTTACGGAAAAGTAATCTACAAGTTTACCGTTTATGTACAAAAAATAACACATATATACACCCATTAATATTCAAATATACTATAGTTTTTTCATTTGAAAATTATTCAGAACCTTCTTTTGTATAATCTGTTCATCTCGAACCCGATTCGAAAGAGTCAAAGAGTCTACCCAAAGAGAATAAAGTTTACTCGACCCGCAACAACAACAACAACAACAAAAATTGAATCAACCAAACCCAAAACAAAATGCATTTCGGGTAGCCGATGCAGGACTGTAATTTCCAGTAAACCCGGAAACGTCCAAAAAACTTTCATTGACCCCAACCTCACCCGAAATGAAAGAAAATTAATCCATATTTCAATATGATTTGGAAAAGTAGACTACAATTATATCTCTAATAACAATTTTATCTTTTATATAAAAAACATTTTTTTTCATCTGAAAATATTTAGGATTTCTTTGAAAACTCGGGCAACACGAACCCGACTCAAAATAGTAAAAACCCAACTTGAACACGAAACAATTAACCCTTTGATAACGGGCCAGGATTGACTACTAATTTTGCATTCAATCGTTCTACAATTTCCAAAAAAATTCCTTGTGACAGATTTCTCTTGAAAATATCCTAATATAAGTGTATGACAGATTTCAAAAAGTCGCACTAATAGAATAAAAAATAGTCCACTGGGACATATATGTCCCAACCGTAGTCAAATGTTCCAAGTCAACCTGACCCGCAACGAAAATAAGCCGCGTTAACCCGACTCGATCCGTACTGCAGATTGGGTCGTGTTGCCCCACCCAATGCAGGAGCAAGGGACCTGAGACTAAGGGTTTTGCAGATTTCTGAATTATATGGAATTTAGATCATAGTCTGAAGAGGAAGGCAGAAAATGATTGCGGAAAATTTTTACTGACAGAAAATCATTTAAGAAAATTTTCTTATACCTATGGACTATACAACATTTGTAAATTTCGTAACTTCTTGATGGTGTTCATGTGCTGATTATCTCGTGACCAATTGAATTTCACGACTTTTTTTCGTGATTGTTTCCTTTTTTCCTTTTTTTTTTTTTTTTTTTTTGTGCCAATTTTCCAAAATTCGCTATTTTCTGTGAATTATTGACGGAATTGATTTTTTCGACCATTTGTCAAAATTCGCGACTCTTTTCTATGATCGTTTGTTGTAATTCGGGAGTCTTTTTCCTCAACCGACTGACAACAATTGCTATTTTATTGCACAATCTTTGATGAAATTCCGATCGTTGACGAATTTTTTTCCACCATTTGTCGAAATTCACGACACTTTTTTTTGGCAATTGATCGACGAAATTCCCTATTTATTTTCGCAATCTTTTGACGCAATTCGCGACTCTTTCTACGATCGTTTGTTGAAATTCGGAAGTATTTTTCCGCAACCGATATTTTTTTGCGCGATCTTTGACGAAATTTCCCTTTTTTGCGCGATTGTTTGACTAAATTCGTGATTTTTTTTGTTCAATCTTTTGACGAATTTCGCGATATTTTTCCGCAATAGTTATACAAAATTCGTAATTTTTTTCCGCGACCAATTGATGAAAATCTCTATTTGTTTCAGTGATCTTTGGCGAAATTCGCAATATTTTCCCACGGTAGTTTGAAAAAAAATAACGATTTTTTCCGCGACCAATTAACTATTTTTTTAAATTTCAATTCGTAAAATTCGCGATGTTTACCGCGATCTGTTGACGAATTGCTTTTCCGTAAAAAAAGAAGAAAAATTCGCGGACTACCACTAAAATTAAAAATATATTTGCTGAAGAATCACATGTTTGTGAAAGAAGTTAAGATAAGAAGGCAAAATCTTACACTGCATTTATTATTGTGGGGGCCTATTTCTATTTTGTGCAATCCTGCACCATATTTAAACCCCTGTCTATAAAAAAAACTTTGTCCCCCCCCCCCCCCCCAAGAAACTCATGATATGACGCCCCTGTACTAAAACCTGCAAAGAAGGAGTTGAAAAGTACTGTAAAAAAGCTCCACTTTAGACAGGTCTCCATCTTAACAAGTATAATTGTATGACGTTTTTTTCGTCGAAACTTGATTTTTTTTTTCCCGTTTGAGAAAGAATTATGTTATAGACAGGTTTCGCTTAGACACGTTTCACTGTAATACACCTATGCTCTTCAGAACTGCTTTAGAGAAAGCAACTTTTAACAGTCTTAAAGAATACCGGAAAAAAACGGTGCCTGTCTATAACTGAAAACTTTCATAATATTTTAAAATTCTACTTTCTAAGACGAAAACCTGTCTAAAACGGAATTTTTCAGAGGTCACTTTAGATTCTGTATTAGAAGTATTGCTGTCTCTGTATATATGATTCAGTAAACGTTTCTCGTTCGGAAGGTTGCAGGGGGGGGGGGGGGGGACTCCACTCTTGGCTATGCCACTGCCTTAAAAAAAACTTTGCCCCCCCCCCCCCCCCCCCCAAGAAAGTTCTGAAATGGCGCCCCTGAGTACTATAGCGAAAACTTCACGCGTAAAAAAATAATAATAACAGCAATGTGTCAGCACGAGTCACAAATTATAAGTAGCCGTATTATTCTGTTAAAATATAAAAGTGAATTATGATGTCATGAGTGCATGATTTTATTTAATTTTTCGACAAATACTAGATGCGCCATTTCTTTTTAGTTGTGAATAATATAGGTCAATGTACGTAATTAAAAAATGTAGCTATAAAACATATAAATCAATGGAAAACAGTAAGTAATAAATTGTAAACGTAACAGTAAACCGTATTAAAAAAACACAACTTAGTGAAATAAGTATCCGTTTTTATGTTATTTTAGGATATTCCAGGTAAAGGTACAGATTACTTTAAAATACATGGTTAAATTTACCGATATATTTCGTTTCGATTCAAGGTTCTTTTGGAGAAACCGACCAGCGCAGCGGGCGTAGTCTGCTAGTTATATATATAAACCGTAGATTGAAAACGATTTTATATATATATAAAACCGTTTTCAATCTATTGCTGGATCTAGGTCTCCCCGAAACTTATCCTTTATTTCCTGCTAGTAAAGTGGTAATTAAACTCCTGCAACCCCACCCAAAACCGCAAATTCCATTTGAAGTCAACCCGCAACCCGATCTGAACCCGAAATATTTCAACCCGCAACCGATCCGAACCAGAGATGAAAGGAAAGTAAACCATGTTTTTATGCATTTATGAAAAGTAATCTGCAATTATATCTCTAATACCAATTTTATCTTTTATATAGAAAAATAGACATATCTATATTCATTTCTAAATGTATAGTAAAACCTCTGAATAGGGGATGCCTCGGTATCGTTGTATAGAATTCTAAATCGGGTCGGGGCGACTAATTTTCTGTCTGCGGGCCGGGTTCACTCTAAAATAACTCTTGCGGGCAAGATTTGCGTTTTTTGGAAGCCAGGCTGATGGGATTTTCACAAAAATGTGGAACAAGAACTATGTTTCAGCTAAAAATAAATACGTATTTGAATATGAATAAGTATATATTCAATTTACTGCATGAGAAATAAAATGTATATAAGAAATGTGATCATAGATTATTCTTTGTTTGCGGTATAGTTACGAAATTTTTTTTCTTCCCTCGGAATATGAAATACATTATTAACATTTCGTTTTTGATACCACACAAAAACGCATGTATCGTATCTGTGATAATTTATGCACGCATACATATGTTACTTGAGTGTAGATTAGGTGAATGATACGTCTGAATAGTAGACACTTCCACTATTCAAACGTAAAATCTTACACATATTTAAATGTTAGGAAATGAAAAAGTGTTCGCTAAGTAGAGGAGCTCGCTTTTCCAGGGTGTGCGTTATGGAGGTTTTATTGTGTATAGAATTTTAACTTGAAAATTATTTTTGACATTCTTTTGAAAAATTGGTTTAAACCGAAACCAACCCGTAAGAGTCAAAACAAAACCCGAAACCGTCTAACTGAATCTGCAATTTGATGAAAATTCGTGCATTAGTTTTTGAGATAGAGCTATTGCGGAAATTGTAAAAAATGCAATATAGCAGCGTCACCTGTCGACCGATTCACACCAAAAATTAATCAGTACCAATTTATATCAGGAACTACCTGAATCTAAAGTTTTATTAAATTCCGTGCATTAGTTCTTGAGATAGAGCGCCCACAAAATTTTTGTCACAAACAGACAGACTATTCTTTTTTCTTTGAGTAGTTATTGTAAGAGTATGACCTTTTTTCTTCATATAACGGTAGCTCATTTTAAAAAATATATAAGTAGCTTTATTTAATAATTGAACATATATTTCATGAGTGTATATATAATTAAAATTTCTGTTAAAATATCGAAAAAAAAACAAATACAGTCAAACCCCGATTTAGTGCCATCTCGAAATAGCGCCAATTCCGTTTAACCGCCAATTGCGTCTATGAACAAATCTGCCAAATAGGAATTTCAATGTAATGTATCCGTTAAAGCGCCAACTCGATATACCGCCAAAAAAAATGTCTAGAAATTACTGTATTTTCTTTGCATATCTTTCTTTTTTAAATTTTTTGTTAGAATTTCAAAGGACACTTCCTTTTCATGTGTCTAGATGTTTTCAAGCTCAATTCAAACTTTATTGAATAGCAAAGAATTTATATTGTTCTCAACACCTGCCAAAATGCACCTGCTACCCATTCTACTTGTCATTGGGAGAAGAAAAATAACGCGCACTGAGTGCCGAGCAAGTAAAACTTCTGATTCAGACTGGCGAGTCACGTGATCCGATCCGCTTCTGGAGCGGGGAGAAAACAAGGCATGACACGCCATTGGCTGAAAGGGTCTCTCCTCTCTCAGGTGAGAACAATGTAAAAAATAACTTCTCCCTGTACTTTATGTCGATTTCTTAGAAAGAAAACGGTGTGCAGTGCAAAATCTCTCATTCAAAATTTTGGTCGGACGTTGATTGAAACATCGAAGAATTCACCAGCTAAATCTGTAAAATATCATTCTGTCTCTTTATTTTAACTCATTATCGCGAAAAGAGCAGTTTTATCAATTTCAGAAAAGCGGGAAATTAGTGAACATAAAGAAACAAATGTGAATGTATCGCAGCAACACATCTCCAATCATTTTTCTACACTCTGGAAAAAGCCTGTTAGCAGGCGCTGCATCGGAGACATTTTGATGAATACAGAAAAATGGATTAACACCAACGAACTGCAATCATCTGTAAAAAGACTGACAACAGCGAAACATGAAGACTTAGAGGATGCCCTTTGCACATGGATACAACAAATGAGTGCTAAAAATGCCACTATCAACGGAGATGTCATCAGAGAGCAGGCAAAAGTTCTTGGCCAGCAAATGAATATTACAGATTTCGAATACAGTAGTGGCTGGTTGAACAGATTTAAAAAGCGACGAGGATTCTCTCAGTACATACGAAGTGGTGAAACTGCAGGTGTTGATGAAGATATTGTGTCAAATGGTCGCAAAAAACTGAGTGCGCTGATTTTAGAATATAAACAAGAGGACGTTTACAATATGGATGAAAGTGGCCTTTTTTACCGCATGCAGCCAGATAAAACAATTTCGAGTGGGCCTGCTAAAGGATTAAAAAAAAAAAGATCGTGTGTCTCTTGTGTTCTGTACGAATAGTGATGGATCTGATAAAAGAACTATGACAGTGATTGGAAAATCAGCTAAGCCACGATGTTTTAAAAATTTTAATCCTGCTCTTTATGTAGATTATGAGAATAATAACAAAGCGTGGATGACTTCAGCATTATTTCAAAAATGGTTAGCGAATTTCAACATAGAAATGAAAAGAAGCAAACGCCATATTTTATTGATTTTGGATAATGCCCCTTGTCACAAAGCATATCCAATGAGTAATATCCGCATTGAATTTTTACCTCCTGACTGTACTGGATTTTTGCAACCTTTGGATGCTGGTATAATAAACTCATTCAAAGCTCATTATCGAAAGTATCACGTCCGCCATATCATTGAAAAAATCAGTAAAGATGATTTTTCTCCAATCCTTTTACATGATGCTATTCGCATGATAAAAAAAGCATGGGATGAAATTTCATCAGAAACTATTGTTAACTGCTGGAAACATACTGGATTGATTAAACCTGAAGGATCTACTAAAAAACAAAACAGTACAGCACTTCAGGAACTACAAGACGAAATACACAAATTAACAGAAATTGAGCATCCTCTATCGGCAATTGAGTACATTAATATAGACAAAAGTGTTTCAACATTTGAAGATTTGACAATCGAAGAAATTGTTGCCAATCAAAATGAAAATGAAAATTCATCTGACAGCGAAGCTGAAAAAGCTGAAACGCCGCATGTTACATCTGATGAAGTTAAAAATTGCATTGGGAAAATAAGAATTTTCTTAGAAAAACATGCAACTGATAAAAAAATGATGAACAATCTTTTAGTTGTAGAAAAAGATATTGAAAAAATCAATATTGAAAGGAAAACTCAAACTAGCATATTAAAATATTTTCCTGTAAAAGATAATTAAAGTAAAATAATTCAGTGTGATATTTAATGTATGTGTGTGTCTGTTATGTGCATAATTATCTACTTTATCTAAAATTGACTATATAAAGAGGTAAGTGCATGTTAATTTCATACATTAATTGGATAATTTTGAATCATGTAGCATTAATTATATTATGTATATTAATTATATTATATTAATTTATACTATTATAATATACTATATACCATTGGATAATTTAATAAAAAGGCATTACTGATATTTATTTTTATAATAATAATAATATTAGTATAATAGTATGAAAATTAATTTTTATTGTATTTTAATTCGATATACCGCCAAACTCGTTATAGCGCCAAAAATTTCTTGAACGGATAATGGCGGTATAACGAGGTTTGACTGTATATATATATATATACAAGGAAAGTAAATATTTCACACTACTAAGAAAAAGGTTTCATTTTTTCTGACTTGCTTCTTTGAAACGAAAATTCTGTTTATAGTAATTCTGTTCATAGTGTATATACTTTTCTTTCATGGGAGGGCATTTTTAACCTAAGGGGATGAGGGTGTAATTGGACCTCTTTCCCAGTGTCCTCGGACAGGAGAAGGAGGGAGTGTGAAGTTGCCGTAAAAGCTCATAAATCAGTTACATCTCACCCACACAGATTTCACCCCTGTGACTTCCCCCTTCAGCCGGCGGAGGCGGGTATTTTAAGGAAAAAACTACTTTTTTACAATTTTTTTTGTACAACTATGCAAATCACACTTAATCTAATTTGTGTAAAATTAAAAGGAAATTATATTTGGGAAGTTTGAACTTTCATAAATCCGAATTAGTTTTTAGAATTTTAGAGTTGTTTGTTTTTCAGCTTTTATAAGCTTTTAATCAGAAACTACCACATTTTTTGCCGAATCAAAAAATGTGGTTTTTTTCAATTTCATTTACCACTAAATGACTAAAGTAAACGAAAAAGTACACACAGACACGGATCAGAAAGGGTTTCAAGTATCCAAAGCAAAAAAAAAAATTGGAAAATCTTTAAATGCAAATGAGAAATCGCACTAGGACTGTTACATTGGTTTAACATTAGCTACGAAAGTCCAGAAGCTCTGTGAAGCGGCCCCTTAAACCTGGGAACCCACGGGCAGTAGGTGAGATCTTAAGAGCCGAGCAAAAGGCTAGCTCGATCGCTTCCTGCGAGATACTCGTTTTCTACTGCCCGTACAAGATGGCTTCGCCACAGTGCACATAAGAATTTTCTTGCAAGCTTGCACAAAATGGGAAAAGTTTTACTATATTTTTTCCACCATGCAAATAGTGTCAGTTTTACTCAATAACTATCCTGCTAAGAAAGTCTATCTCTTTTTGTACTACTTCTTCATATTCAGTTTCCAATGTAGTGTTAGTGTCATAATTATTCTCCTGTTCATTTGCAATCTCATCAAAACATTGCCTAAAAATAAACTGACTTTTTTCTGGTGTCTTCTCTTTTGGATCATCTGCATTGACATCATTATTAGTGTTTTCATGCTGTATTTTTCTTTTAGGTGGATTTTGAATTTGATTGATCTATATGCATCTGTTCTAGAGCTTTATTTTTTAATTTCACATTTGCATTTTTCAGTGAAAAATGACAATTTAAATTGAGGATCAACAGCAGTTGCTATAAAATAATGAAAATGTTCTTGGATTTTGTTTCCATTAGTATCTTGCTGATTCTCATTTGTCTTGTTTTCATTTTTTAATGTCCCTTTCATTGTACCACCACAACCAAAGTGATTGGAACTTTCTTTTTTCAAAAAATGTAGCAATGTTTTAATTGATAGTATTACTTCTGATATGATGTATTTGTTTAAGCTCATCAATGTTGTAATTTTTTTGAATGGCAATAACAATTTCACTACATTTTCTAGTAATTGCCATTAAGCTGTGGTTAAATTTATTTAGTTTTCATCAGCATAAAGGCAAAGAGGCCACTTTAATTCGTGTGCTCTTTTCACCAAATAATATGTTAAATTCCATCTTGTGGAGGTATCCTGGATTCATTTTTTTGAATTCATAGACAAATCTAATTGAACCTTTTCAAATTTGATCGTGCTGCTACAGAGTGGTTAAAATGTCAGAATGCTAGCAAACATGTCAGAAATAGCACATTGGGATGATAAACCTGATTTTATTATTAGCTGCACATTGCAAATAGTGCAAGCTAGACTTTTAACATCACCTTTTTGCATTATTCAGTGAATTGCTATAGCAACCAATAGTCATTTTTTATAGACAGATTTCAGGTATAAGAATGAGTTACATAGGTTAAAGAATAAGTTATAATTTCATATTGGTTAATTGTACCTTTTATGTGTCAATTCTTTTTTTTTTTTTTCATATTTTTAAAAATTGACTTTAAAAGGTGCACAATTAAATTTAGAGTTTAATTGGTTAATTAAAAAAATAATTTTAAAAATATGATTATACTAGGGGCTAAGCCCCCTACTCGCTAACGCTCGCCAACCCCCTGTGAATTGCAAAGCAATTCACATTGAGACCGCTACACGGTCCCAGCTCGCTTCGCTCGCTCGCCCCTTTTTATCTTTCAGCAATTCTAGCCGGAATAAGTTCTACCATAAAACATTTGAACATATGAAATTGACAATTTTTTTTTTATGTAAAAAAGTAATTCTCCATTGAAAATATAACTAAAAATGAATTTAGTTGGCGCTACCAATGGCCATATAAATCATTTAAATACTATGAAAAAGGGATCTTGGAAACATAATTTGTTTAAAACTTATTGCACAACAATTTTTTTTTTAATGTAAAAAAGTAATTCTCCGTTGAAAACATAACTAAAAATGCATTTAGTTGGCGCTACCAATGGACATATAAATCATTTAAATAGTACTATGAAATAAGGATCTTGGAAACCTAATTAGTTTAAAACTTGTTGCACCTAATATTGTACAGCACGGCTTAAATTCATTACGAAAAAAAAAATGATTATAGATTTTTACGAAAAAAATTATTTTTTACTTCAATTTACAGCAATAGATGGCGGCAGGTGCAACCTAGACAGTTTTTTTTTTTCGATTTTTGAGTGAATGAAATTTGTAAATGAATTCTAAATAAGAGTTGAGAATTCTTTTTAAATTAACGATATTACTCATAATTAAAATGAGGAATTATCTCAGGCGCTTTGGATTATGTACATGTTATTTTATTTTTAATAATTGCTAGTTTGAGTTTCATTCTATGGTTTCATTGCTCTTGCAATGACTGCCATATTGGATTGGAGGCGAAGCTGATCTAACACAATCTAGTCTGTTCATTGGTCTGACCTCTGGAAACTACGGTTGTTGCCAAACCATAAGCTACAAATTCAGCCCTATTTTCGTGCCACGTAAGACAAATATATATATAGATGCTCAAGATGCATGTTTTATGTATACACAAACAAGTGGTTACCCTTAAGGCTAACTTTATGTGTGCATCAGTGGTTCTTTCTTTTACACAACTACTCGGCCAAGTAGTAAATGGCCGAATACTCGGTACTCAGTTACTCATCCAAAGTACTACTCTGTACACCACTAATTTAATGCAATGGTATTTATTTTTATATATCTATTATATGTTCATGCTACACGTGCGTTTCATGAGCTTGGCTACGATTTTGATGAAATTGGTTGCAACTTGTCATAATTGTAATTAGGGATGCACCGAATATTCGGTATTCGGCCATACTACTGAATATTCGGTTAGGGCGAATATCAAACTATTCGGTCTGCCAAATACTCAGCTTGGCCAAATATCAAATTATTCAGCCGGCTGAATATTCGGTTTGGCCGAATATTGAAATATTCGGCCAAACCGAATACTTAAAAAACCTTTTAAAAATATTCTTAAAGACCTTACACAGCTTCTACTTTTAACTGTCAATTAATAAAGATATTCAGAATAATTAGAAACAGAATCATAATTAAATAAAAGAATGCTTTTACATTATTTAGTTGTTAGGATTTTTGTCTGTTACTTTTTAAATATAATGATAGATGTATAATTTTCAAGTTTCAACAGAATTATTACTTTGATTTTTGTGAAATATGATAACATAATGAGAAGTCCTGGAAATTGCCACCATTAATATTAAACTTACTCTGAGCTAGACATTTCTTTATTCGGAATGCAGCTGACAGTACTTATACTGTGTCACTGCAAAAATTCAGTCACTTCCGATGAAATCATCACATTTTATACAAGCAAAATTAATATGATGCAAATCTCGCTAAAATATCTTTATTATTTTAAGTTGTGAGCAAAAATTCATTTCTCACCTTGTAGCGACACACCCTGTATTTTTGGTGGAATAAGTGGATTGAAATGTTGTTTCTTGTTCAAAAATGTTTCTCTTGACCACATTATCTCCCTTGAAAGTTTGTTACAAGATTTGTATATTTCATATCTCTGAAAATGATTGCCCACTCCAGATACTGCTCTTTGATGCATTTAAAAACTTCCAACTTGCTAAATCAAAAGGAACAGGAACGTTATTTTTGCTGAGTTGTCACCATTTGAATAGATTGCATTATTTATTTATTTATTACTTTAGTCCCTTCCTAACAAATAACCAGTATGACAGTGAAATTTTTCTCCCAATTCCTTCAAAATTTCTCTTTGATTTCAAAATATTTGTTTTAAAATATAAGAAAAAATTATTCATTTGTTTTAATTCACAGAAGAAGCCATGAAATTTAAAATTTTATTAATTAAAGAAGTTTTAAAACTATTTTCTTCCTAAATAATAACTCGAAGTATATTTTTTTAAATGTAAAGTTTACTTGTAAAAAGGTTATGTTTATCAAAATGGAAGTATTTTTTAGTGTTAAATATTATGTAAAATTGCTTTAAAATTTAAATTTTTAATACCTTTTAACTCTGAAATAAAAATATTTGTTCAGCGGAATATTCGGTATTCGGCCTGACAGGTACTATTCGTTATTCGGCCAAAATCACTATTCGATGCATCCCTAATCGTAATTGTGTGGGGCCACTGTAACAAAGGAATACTGAAATCTGATCTTAAAAAAAAAAAGAGTATTTTATTAATTTTGAAGAGTTGCCCACTTCTAGGTACCAATAGTGGATATGGGGGCCCCACTGCTGGAGGATATGCTAAATTTTATTTTTATGTTTACTGAATTAAGTGTTTTTGCTTCTAAGTGTTTGTATGTAATTTATTTAGTATTTTGTTCATCAGAACTGCACAAGTGGTCCACTTCTGGAGTAGCAAAAGGGCAACTTTGCTAGGTTCAATAGTGAAGTTTGTTTCCTTAATTTTCTATATAAATAAAATTCCATATTAAAGATGTTCATTATGGATGAAAATTATTTATTAATAATCTGCTCTTATTTGAAGAATAGTTTCAAATCTAGTGTAGTTCAACAGAACATGAATGCTGATATTAATATTCTTCATAAATTATTTATGTATCTAATTCATTGCAGTTCGAGCATACTCTGATGAACTTTTCTCAAAGCATAAAACTTTGAAGAGATCGATAGATGAAGATTGTATGATGTGGTTTCTAAATCCTCATGTAAAGAAAGTGACTCTACCAGCCCCATTTCATTCTGAAAGAGTGATACAACAGTTAAAAGTGATTGGTTCTGTAGGTATTCTTTATTCTTTATGCTAATGAAGTTTTTTGTGTATGTGTAGGGGTGGGAATTTTTAAAAAATTGTTACCTGCCAGCAAGATACAGCGTATAGTTGAAAATTGTTATAGGGCTACCAGCATCTATTTTTATATTTTATTCGTACCACAGTTTATAAAATTGTCCTGTACAGCTATATCTTTTTTTTTTTTTTTTTTTTTTTTTTTGGAAAAAGTGGTACAAACATAGTAATAATAAAAAAAGCTTCCAATGTTATAACAAAATTTACACAACTAAAAGTAATTTATTGCTAGCATTTTTTAGGTGCGTTCGTAATTATATAAATACGTAGCACCTATTGTCGTCGCTATTGTCCGTCTGTCCGCATATAACAACGCAAAAACTACCCAACCGAATGGTTTGAAATTTAACCCTCTGAGCGTTTTGAAAAAGGGTAAAATTGTAATGTTGTTTTCTCTGCATTTTGTTTTAAATGCTAAAAAAATATGATTCTTTCAGCATTATAAATAAAACTTAATTACAAATAAGAATGTAACCCTTGAGAGTGTTAATGATTCTTCAATGTTTTGAAAATTCATTAAATCTATAGAATTACATTATCTTAAACATTGCATATATTGCAGTGAAACCTGGAGCTTAGTGAACGGAATATTACGTTCTACACGCTTAGAGGGTTAAGATATATTAAGTTTGCAAAATTTTGTCGAGACATTTTAAATTTTATAAAAATCGAATCAAAACTTTAGGAGATATTAATAAAAACATTTATTAAGAAATCTGAATTTTTCTTTTTTTTAAATCTGTGCTTTCTTGTTATAGGAGCTTCCGAGGTAGAATCGTCAAGCAACCGAGATACTTCTTTTATAAAAAGAAATTAATCTGCAGATGATATAATTCATTTCAAAGAATAAAAAATCATCAAGATCTGAATATTTATGTAACTAGCTATAGTACGAACGCACCTCGTTTGTCACGTTTGACGTACAATTTCCAACTTGTTTAATATGGTATTTTTATAGCTTTTTTTTAAAGAAAATTAAGAAAGACATACAACAAAGGAGAGTTTAGTGTAGACTGTAGAATAAAGCTTAGTGCTATATTCATATTGCAGAAATTGAAATAAATGTGAAATAGTGTGGCAATTAAATAACGAGACTGGTGTGAGAAATGTGATTTATTGCAAATAAACTTATATTTAACTTTTATCCGCTTTAACATACTCTCCTCCCCTATCTATCCACCACTGCATACGTGTCTTCCATTGTTCAAAACAATGCTGTAGCTCATCAATTGTCAGCCTCTTCAACAATTCTGCCGTGTTTGCTTTTACTTGTTCAACAGACTGAAAAAGTGTTCCCAAAAATGTTTTCATTTTTGGGAACAGGCAGAAGTCACACAGTGTGAGATATGAAGGATGATCAAGCACAGAAATGCGCTTGTCCACTAAAAACCACTTCACAGATAGGGCATTTGGGCGTTATCCTGGTGCAGAATCCATGAGTTGTTCTTCCACAAATCTAGTCTTTTCTTACTGTTTCTTTCAGCTTGTTTAGTATTTCTTTGTAGCGATCATTCGAATGCTCATGTCTGTCTTTCCGTACAATTTCTCAACACTTCCTCCAGTTCTTACAGCCACAGGTCGCTCGAGATGTTCATAATCTTCGACCTCTTCCCGACTTTCAGAAAACCGTTTGTGCCATTCAAAAACTCGTGCACATGACATATTACCAAACACCTCCTTTAACATTTGTAAACTGTTGGGGATTTTTAAATGTTTCGATTTCAGTCTGTTGAACAAGTAAAAGCAAACATGGCAGAGTTGTTAAAGAGGTTGAAAATTGATGAGCTACAGTATTGTTTTGAACAATGAAAGGCATGTATGCAGCAGTCTATAGATAGGAGAAGAGAGTATGTTGAAGAGGATAAAAGTTAAATATAAATTTTATTTGCAATAAATCACATTTTTCATGCTAGTCTCTTTATTTAATTGCTGTACCTCACATAGTCAACAAATGTGAATATATAAAAGTTTTTGGTACACTTTTCTATACCCTATAGTTTTAAAAAATTCCCTCCCAACATTAGAAAATCTGCTTGCCACTGTTGAGTAGATTGATGTAATTTTTTCATCCCTGGTGTGTGGCAGGAACATACAAAACTGGAGGGAGAGGCTCATGGCACTCAAGCTCTTCCCATTCAAATGAAGACAATTTAAATTACTTGAACTATCCCAAAGACATGTTATGTTTTGTATCTCCTATATTTGACAATTCATCTCTTTGAAAAAAAAAAAAGAACTGTGTATAAAGAAGCACTAACAATAAGTAGTATAATAAACTAGCTGACTTGCCTGGATAATAATTTTAAATATGCAGTAGTATTCCGACTTACATCCCCTCTACTTACGTCACCCCACATTTACGTCGTCTGGCCTGGAAAAAAAATTTTCCTTAATTAAAACACACTTTGAATTTTTTTTAAGACTTTTGGTTTTATGAAGGAAAAATTTCTCACTACAGTCACGTGATATTGACAAACAACAAAGAAAAGTAAATGGCAAACCTAAAACTACTAGATGTGTCTAGGTGCCTTTAAGACTGCTAAACATTTTGAGAAAAGCGAATTTTAACTTATTTTGTTTATTGTATTATGTTGAAATGGGCGACAGAGCGATAGCAAAATGTTAAAATGAATGTTTTGTTTATTTTATCTACAGAAGCATGAAAGAATTGATAATGACCGACATGAAAGAAAAAATTAATTACTTTTATTATTCTATAAAAACCTTATAAATGGGATGAAAAGAAATAAAAACTGCTGAACTTTGGTTAAAAGAAAATAGATTTTTAGGTTTTAAATCTTCTTAAAAAGACTTAAAGATTATAATTTATGGCAACACTTAATTTTAAACTAGCTGTTTAACCCGTCTACGCACGGGAGTTCATGAATTTAATTCTAAAATGTGAATAAAATGAATTTAATTCCCCTGTTAGTGTTGAGTTGTTCAATAAATATGCGATTTAGAAAAAATTTTCTACTACTGTGCATTTTTAAAAATTAAACTTATTTATCATGTTGCTATGGCAGCAGACGATAAAACAATATCATTGGATTTAAGGGAATAAATAGAATAAAAAGTTTTGTTGATGTTTGTGTGATAAAATGTTTTTCTTTATTTTGTAAAAAAGGTAATAATGAAGTTCAATTAAATAATCTCTAATTATTTGCATGTGAGTTAAAATAATTATCGTAATACCTGCTACAGCTTCTTTGTATTGCAGCATGGCGTCCGTAATATGTGTATCTCACATTGCAGTAAACATTTAGAACTGATTGGAAATCACGCGATTACGGGTTGAACATAAAAAGAGGAAAAATTTGTCAAAAACATAAAATTAAAAAATATATATATTTAAAATTTTTGAATTTTGTGTCCCAATCGTTCATGGGCCCCCTACCAGCAACCCGTGAGCCAAATTTTGTAGCCTTGCGCCCTGTGGTTTTTGAGGTTACATAGATATACGCACACGGATTTTAATAGGGTAAATTATTCTAGCTGACCGGCCAGGCGTTGCCTGGGCCCGTGTAATAAACTTAAATCTCTTAAAAAACGAAACTCTGGTCCGGGTCTCCGATAGCTTCGGCACCGTATACAGGGCATGCTCCTACTCTCTGGAAAATCTTTTATTTCCACCTTCCACCACCAGGAGAGCATTCTATTTTAAACAAACCTCTTTCCGAACGAACATCTGACACAGGTTCCCGCTGCCTACGGCACCGTATAGTAGACGTGCTAAAAAAGTGAGCTGTTTGGAGAAGATGGGAACATTATTAACAGAGTTATTGAAATAAGGCACAGTTAGAGAAAATAACTTTAAGGAGGGTGCCGGGTGGAAGGGGATGTTCAAGTGTCCTTCAAAAAATGACTAATTAGGAGGACCACCAGACTTAGATAAAATGTAAAACTGTATGCGAACTCAAATAATATCTTAAAATTTTTCTGCAAAAAAGCGCTGCGCCTCTCCAGAGTCCTATATCGCCGCTAACAGCAAAAATGAAAAGTTATATGCGAGTGGAGTGCCACTAAGCAAGCTTTTTCACTTGATCACAGCAGAAGAATTTTTTTCTGCAGTCTGCAACACAAGTAGAAATTTTATAAACAGTCTGCAGAACTTAAGGACAAATGTCCTATTTCCAATCCTTCACATTACGTTACATGCTCTCAACCCCACCCCAACCCCCCCTCCAGTGTTCTGAATTAGACTTTATTGAAAAGAGGATAATATTTACTAAGATATTAAAACCGAATTCCCCTTTCGAATGTAAAAAAAAATCGCCGCAAATAGCGGAAAAATGCTAAACAAGTGCATAAACATTTGCTAAAATTTCCAACCAAATAAACTTTGTTTAAAAGATATCAACATTTAACATTTATTTTTTAACACAAAATTTATTTTTAATCTGTTAAATTAATCTGCAAAGCCTAAAATAATCTGCAGTACCCGCTTCGGTGCTGCACTGTTTCTGCTACCGGCCCTGGCAAGAGAAAAAAAAAAAAAGCATTGTACCCACCACTCCGGATAAGCGCCGCACTTACAATATTTTTAAGTTTTTAACTCGTATGCACTGCGGTGCTTCTTCCAAAAAATACTGTACCATGGTACATTGCAAATAATTTCTAGCAAACTTTTTTTTTTCTCCAGTTGAAAAATAGTCTACAGACCTTCTCAAGAGTCTGCGACGTGTGTCTCATTGATTCTCCGCCCGGGTCTTGATAATTTTTTTTAAAATAAAGAAATCTGTAAAAAAAAAAAAAAAAAAAAAAAAACATAAACTGTCTGCAAACTCTGAAAATTTTTTGTGAACAGTGTTCCCGTGTTCGTCTATATTATCTGACTCTGAGGACCACTATGAATCTTTAAAAATTCGTTCGTTTGGCTAAGCTAGGAACTTAATTACAAATTTGGCTTTAAACTGTTATTCAGAAATAGTGGTAACTACTACTCACAAATTTACTTTAATGTTATAGGGGAGTGACTATTAAGTTAATGATAACATTTGTAATCAGCTGTGTTGAAATCGGAAAGATAGTTGCTGAGTTATGGAAACAGGGCATAGTTGGAGAAAAAACCTTGTCGCCTGGGAGGAGCGTGTGTTCAAGTTCACTTCAGTAAATAACTTATTAGGAGAACTATTATGCATCTTTAAAAATTCATTCGTTTGGTTAAGCAAGGAACTTAATTAGAAATTTGTCTTAGACTGTTATTCAGAAATAGTTGCACCCACTACTCATAAATTAATTTTAATGATACAGATGTTGATTATTAAGTTATATATCATGTTTGGAATCAGTTGTGCTGAAATCGGAAAATTAGTTGCTGAGATATGAAAACAGGGTACAGTTAGACAAAAAAAGCCTTGAAGGGGGCGGGGAGAGAGAGAGAGAGAGCGGGTGTTCAAGCGCCTTTCAGCAAATGATAAATTAGAAGAACCACTATATGCATCTTTAAAGATTGATTCATTTGGTTAAGCTAGGAACTTAATTTGAAATTTGGCTATTATTCGAAAATACCGTTAACTGTTTTCTAGAAATACACCCTGAAGCGAATGCTGATTTTTATGATAATTTAGCAAAATGGAACTGGTTTGGAGAAGATCAACATAATTATCTGAGTTCTGGAAATAAAGCACAATTAAAGAAAAAATCTTGAGGGAGGGGCCGTGAGGAGGTGCGCGGTCAAGTGCTCAACAACAAATCACTAACTGGTATGCATCAACTGAATACAGGCTCTGTACTTTTACTAAGAATATAAATTTAATTTTTACAAAAACTGTTATTCTAAAATAGCAGTATTATCTATGTAAAACAGCGATTAAACATTATGGGTGAAGCTAAAAATGTTAAATTTGTTAAATGTAATTAGTTCTGTTAAAATCAGAGCAATAGATTTCGATTTATTAATAAGGATGGTCAACTAATGAAAAAGCCGCCGCGAGGTGGCGTGCAGTCAAGTCAGTGTCGGACTGGGTCAGGGGAAAGGGCGCAGACCTTGGATTTTCAGAGGGCGCAAAAATTTTAACAAACTCAAATCAAATTTACTTACTTGTGCTGTATCTGACTTGACATGATTTAACACATTCGCATAACACCAAGTAAGAAAATGGCTTAATATTATATATTTGAGTTTAGATAAACGACTTCGCTATATTCCTCATACATGTTTGAAGTTAAATCAAATCTACACAATGCTACACAATTTTCCAAAACATGTCTTGTAATATTCAAAAACTCTAGAAAATTGAATACAGATTACCTTGTAGTAGATTGACTCTAAGCTAGGACTTTCCTACTTTGTTCTTTTGTCAGTAGATACCTCAGAAGAGTCATGAAAAAAAGTGATCACCCCCTACTAATTATCCTGCAAATAAGGTATAAAAACTACATAGGTACCAATTTATGGAG
Source organism: Maratus michaelseni (assembly GCA_963931845.1). Taxonomy (NCBI): domain Eukaryota; kingdom Metazoa; phylum Arthropoda; class Arachnida; order Araneae; family Salticidae; genus Maratus; species Maratus michaelseni. Next base: position 206,591,477 of record OZ007594.1, on the reverse strand, counting down.
AATAATTTCTACCATTAAACTCTTTTTATAAATTTTGTTTCGGGAATTGTCTACACATTAGAAAATGCAGGAACGTTGATTTTTCAAATGGCAACACCTACTTTTTACATTCTTTTTGAGTTCCCTAGATGAAGGCAACCTGGGAATATGGTACTTCTCTTAAATTTTCATAGAGTTATAAAAGAAAATATGATAGGGGTTTATCTAAAAATTTTGGAAAAGAAATTTTAAATCTTACAAGAAAAAGTATTGAAAACACTCAATTAGTCAACAGTAAAATTATACAAGAATTTTAAATTTATTGCTACCTTTTTTTATATATATATAAAAGTGAACAGTACAAAATGTTTCTGGTAAATACTTGCGATTTATTTTCTGCGGATCCTTTAATAACAGAAGACGGGACCTTTAGATTTGGATTGTTGGAAGCTTCTCTATGGAGAACCTTAATAATTAATTTTTGAGATATACAGTGGTGGCCAAAAGTGTGGACATTTTTTGAAAGTTTCATGTTTTTCAACTTTGTGTGCTTGTAGAATATATTAATTTTCACTTAAATACAAACGTTTATATATCAAATTGAAGTTAATTTAATGTAGAATTTAATAATAAAAATAGTATTACAATATCTGTATTACAAAAAAAGCTATGCAACTAAAAGTAAGATCTATCTTAGATTTGCATTTTTTTAAAGTGATACTTACACACTTAATACTTAGTAGGATAACCCTTATTTTTTTAAGACAGCTTCAATGCGTCTTTTCATTGAGTGAACGATTGTTTGGAGTTCATCTTTCGTAATCGCATGGTGCCAAGAATCAATTATAGCTTCAATAAGTTGTCTTTTATTGGATGGACGTTTTTTTCTTACAAGAATTTTCAAACGTGGCCGCAAATTTTCAATTGGATTGAGATCAGGGTTGTTTCCTGGCCATGGTAATATATCTATGCCTTTATTTTGAATCCATGCTTTGCATATACTTTTGCTGTGTGGCATGGAGCTGAATCCTGCTGAAAAATAAATGGTGCGTTGTTGGGGAAGAGATCCCTGATGGAAGGTATCAATTTTGGTTCCATGACAGTTTCGATGTATTTTTTGGCATTCAGGATGCCATCAATCACTTGAATTCGGCCCACACCATCTGCAGACATACATGCTCAAATCATGACATTTGTTGGGTTTTTTGTAGTTGCTTCAATGTAATCAGGATGAAGTGCTTCTCCTACTCCACGTCTCACATATTTTCTACCATCACTACCAAAGAGCGATATTTTACTCTCATCGCTCCAGATTACTTGCTTCCATTGATTTTCTGACCATTTAATGTGTTTTTTTGCCCACTTAACTCGTTTTTCGCATTGCTTTTGATTTAAATATGGTTTTTTCCTTGGAATTCCAGCTTGTAGTCCAAATCCTGATAAACTTCTTCTTATTGTTCTTGAACTTACTGCAATACCCGCTGCTTTCATTTCACATCTAATGGCATCTGATGAAATTTTTCTATCTTGAAGGCATAGGCTTTAATTTTTCTATGATAGGATTTAATTTTTCTATCGGCAGTAGCACGTGTGCATTTTTTCGGCATGATATGGCCTTATTTTCCACTGATTTCCTTTTTTTCATAACGTAAACAGAACTTTCGTACACCAGAACAAGTCACTGAACCACCAACTTGTCTTGCAATTTCAGCATAAGAGAGGCCATTTTCTCTCAATATGACAATTCGACTTTTTTTTGTAGATGTCCAATTAGTTCTTCTTGTTGATGACATTGTTTAAAATTAGTTTAATTTAAAAAAAAGGACTTTAAATATTCAAAAACAGAAATACTCTATTTAATTGTACATATAGCAATTGTGCAAAATATTTCCACGACAGTAACTTTGTTACCATCCAAATAACCTAAAGTATAGTTACAGACATTTGATTGGTCATCAGAACAGTGTTTTTGATTGGCTAGTACGCTTTTATTACAAAACACGTCCTTATTCAAAACGATTTGTGTTTGTTTGTTCTACTAAAATGAGCATAACCTTTTTTTGTAATACAGATATTTTAATACTGTTTTTATTATTAAATTCAACATTAAATTTCCTCCAATTTGATATATAAACGTATGTATTTAAGTGAAAATTAATATATTCTACAAGCACACAAAGTTGAAAAACATAAAACTTTCAAAAAATGTCCAAACGTTTAGCCACCACTGTATATATCTCGAAAATTAATTATTCAATGAGCTTCAAATTTAAACACCGATGTTTTTGATGATTGTCGTTTTTTTATACAAAAAATAATGTAGGTCATAATTCATAAATTCTAATATGAATTTATTAATAATTTTCATAATAAAAAAATGTATTTGAATAAAAAAAAGGCTGGAATATGTTTGGGCCTATTAAGTGTATTTCCTTAAAAAAATTAATAAAAATTCCATAGATTGTTTTTTTATAAGTTTCTTAAATGGACACTTTACATTAGCATCCTCAAACTTTAAACTCTTCCAACCATATGAAGATTTAAGATAAAGTATATAAACTATGCCTTTTCACGGGATGTCTCGATCCCAGAAACGCAGATGGGATGTTAAAAATTTGTGTTATTATTTTAAAATTCAAAGTTAGTATAATTTATAATATGTAGACTGCCCCTGAATCATAATTTATGCATAGCATTAATTAGTAGCCATTTTTTCCAATCGATTGGTACGTGGGGGGGGGGGGGGGGATCACCTTTTTTTTTGTTCAGGACTGTAAATTAATACATTAGTCTAACTTGATATATCCATAGTTGTGTCAACGCAAAAAAGAAAAAGAAAAAAAAAACTTGCTTTACTTTTTTAGAAATTTCAGGCTTTATTACAAGCTTGACGATTTTTATGATTTTTTTTAACAGTCATCTTCTGTGAGATGTGACTTGACTAACTCTTCCCTTTTTGATACAATTCTTTTTTCACTCAGGCAACCCAGAATTGTTGGGATATCATTAGCCCATTATTTTCTAGCTTCGTTGGCCAACGATTGGGTTTGGCTGTCATGCCTTACATTGGCCAGACATTTGTCTGTTAGTTGGACCAACAGCTAATACTGCGCCTAGATTGTTGGCTTAAAGATGTGAGTTGCCATTTGACCAACAGTTATGTTTACTGGCAAAACTACGCCAATAATAATGATAAAATATGCTAATACTTGATCCTATTTTAATTAGAAACTTGAACTAATTTGTTGATTTTTTAGGCAAAAATTAATTATGCTTCTAGAATTACCAATTAATATTGCTTATAATTTGGTTACCTTAGTTTTAGAAATGTTTCACCATTTACCATTTCTATTGGGTTGCCCAGAAAATTCATGCCGTTTGGGAAAATTAATTCGTACCGGAAAATTCTGGCCGGAAATTATTAGATATTAGCTATCGGAATTAATGTCTACTAATTAAATGATAGAATTTTCTGGTGCTAATTAATTTTCCCAAACGGCATGAATTTTCCGGACAACCCAATACTTTAATGGATATCGCTAAAATTATTATGGAAATAAATTTTATCTTTATGACTATTAAGATGCTAGAATATCAGTGCTAAGAGCTGAAACCTCTTTTTACTTACCCATCATACGTAGTATAGGGTAAGTCTTGTAATCGTTTTGAAAATCGAAAAAAAAAATTTGACGGATTTACACGTTTCAGACACTGGAGATTCCGAAAAACATATTTTTAGAAAAAAAATTTTTGCCGTCCGTCTGTATGTCTGTGTGTCTGTAAACGCTCTATCTCCCGAAAAAATTGAGATAGAGACTTGCAATTTTGTATACTTAGTATGTAATAATGGGAAGAAGCCTATTTCATTTCAATAACTTCGATTAACCGGAACTATTTTTTTCGGACTCTCGAAATATTCGTTCTGATAAAAGGTATATAAAAATTTTCGAAATTGTTTATTTTAAGAAATGAATATAAAATACAATAAAAAAACATAAAATTTGCATAAAGCATGAAGTCGATCGGATAATTAGTTGCCGAGATATTTGGAATCCTATTTCCACACTCTTCGATTTTTCATGATCCTGTATTTCATCCAAATTTCACTTCAAAGATATATTTTAATTGGAAATTTGACGCTTAATCAGATGCAATAAACTGCTAGTTAATAGGATTATTATTTTTGGAGTTATAAGGATGTTCCTTTCAAGCAATTCAGTAATCGAGCCTTTAAAGTTTATTCCGTCATCAAGCCACGATTTTATTTGAATTGCAATGCATTTTATAAGTAGTTTACACATTTTTATTTTAATATTTTACATTATGCATATCCATGATGGGTAAGTATTACGGTGGCCCGCAACGACTAGTTAAAAAATATATTTCTTTAACTTAAGTCATCGATGTCAGTTATGAACGTGGTATAGATGCAATTTTTGATATAATTTGGCAGCAAATGCTTATTTAGAAAAGTATCATCTTTAAATGGGATCTCTGCACGTGTCTGACTCTCCACAAACACGCACAAAAAAGATTCAGTATGCAAATTGCTTTCAAAAAGTATTTATATCGAGAAGAAAAATGTACTTTCAGTATGAAAATAGAAATTTTGAAACTAAAACTCATGCTTGATTTTTTCTTTTGAAAAAGTACCACACAAAATGGCAGTATTTGAATGTCCAAATATATAGAGAGGTATTCGAATGAGGGAAATAACAGTTGCATGTGAAAGTAATAGTACACTTCCAGCATTTGGGATAAGGAGGAAGAGGGTTTTAGTATGCTTAAAAATATTCTAATGCCCTCTAATGCCCATGGTAGATTGTACTCTAGAAATTCCAAAATTAGAAAAATCGGAATTCACACTACAAATAACAACTATTAATTTTCGTTTCTTTTTAATTACGGAATCTCTGTTATTAAATAAAGCAAGATTTTATTCCAATTTTCTGGTATGAATTCGGAATACCTTAATAAAAAATCCACTCAATTAGCAACACTGACGGTAGCATATATGCTACCATGGGCATTAGAGGGTTAAAAATGACTATGAATCCTTAAATTGCTGAATTGATATCGCATTATAAAAAGGTTTCAAAAATAGTGATTAGTTACCTTAAATCACTATAATAATTAAGTAAATTTACTTTTCTCAGCACACTTTCCATGATTTGTAAATTTCTTATTATAATTAGAGATCAAGGGAAAATTTTAAGTTTCCATAATTGAACGAAATCCACTGGGGATTGTAATTTTGCTATCTACAGGAATTTGCAGCCAGCTTTTTTTAATTAAAAAAACCTCCAAAAATTTCTCAATAGTAACCATCGCTTTATTTAATGATCGATTTTTCTGTGATTAAAAAAAACATTTTTTCAATAAACATTTGTTCAACGTAATTTTTTTCATAAAACATTTATTTATCTCTTTCTTTATACAATTGTTTTTCGAAAAGCATGGTTTCAATTATAGGTGCATGGTGCATTTAGGGCCGGCTTTAAGGGGGCGCAATGTCGAGCGACCGCCCTGGGTACTAGCAGCTAAAGGACAGAAAATACGCAAAATATTTTGATCCAAGATTAAGACTAAAATATATCATTTTAAGAACCAATGAAAGACATTTTTCTCGGGGCACGGGAGTAGTACCTGAGCGTAGTAGTCGAGCTTTAGTAGCCACGGCCCACAAAGACTATTCAAACTTTCTCTAGCTGCACGTTTTCTCCCTCAATCGTATGCAAACACGCCCGCTTTGGTTTCTGATTCTGCAAATTCCTTCGATGTATCTTCAATATCTTTATGGTAAAAAAATCTCTCCCTTTTGCTATCTCTTTGTTAATTGATCCTTATCCCTAACCAAAAATTTGAAATTTAGTACACTAATCAGAATGTATGCGTATAGCCGTGGGGAAATGTTGGAGTGGCTTAAGGGCGCGAAATTTTCTCTGGTTGAGGGCGCACCGGCCCTCGGGCCGATGGGCCGGCGAGCCAGTCCGAGCCTGAGTCAAGTAAAATATATTAACTATTATAAAGATAATAGTTATGGAGTTTGAATAAATTAGCAAAGTTATAATGCATTTTGTAGAAACGTTTAAGCTGATCTTATAACTCCAAAGAAAAGTAAATAAGGTGAAATTTAAATATCTAACTAAGCTGAAAAATGAATGTGTAGTGGCTTTAAAATAAAGATAACATATTTAAAAGATATTTATTTAACGTTTATAACAAACATATAAAGCAAATGAATAAACTTGAAATATATTATATTCAAAACCAACATTATGTTTATAGCTATCAATATTAAACAAAAGTAAAAATAACTTAACTTACAATTGACATCATGGCGTGACGATGTAAATATAGTGAGCAGACCTCATTAATTGCGATTTGGTTTTATAAGCATATCTGGAACTCGGTAAAACAATAAAACAATTTGCACACTGTCCAGAAGATGTTCCTATTCAATTCCTGAATAACTTTACCGGTACAGTGACAAGACAAATCATTCAAAAAGTTCCCAAGCTCCTTCAATAAAATGCCAAGACAGAAAACAGTTCGAGACTCGAAAACATCACATCTGTCAGATTAAAAACCACTTTCATATTTCAACTTCAAAAGTAACAAGCAAGAACCTTAAACCAAATCATCCCCAAAGAAAGTTCAAGTTCATTCACGATTAAGTTTGATAAACGAAACACTTTCCAAAGATTAAATATAACACATTATAAGCTGCCCGAACTTTGCACAAAGATAAAACTAGTTAAAACTTTTCAAAAAACATTTTAAAATCATTTCCGAAATTTAACTTAGAAACTAAAACATATTTGCTGACAATTACATTACTACTGAACTTGAAACTGCTAGAGAGAGAGAGAGAGATAGATAGATATCTGACAGCCAGTACACGTAACTATATATACTATGCCGTTTTCCCAAATTCATTCACTACACATGCTCGAAACAACTTTCCATCAGCTTCTAGAAAAACTGAAACTTTGCTTTATGCAAATCTATTGTTCCGACGTTAGCTCCTGAAACACACCCTGACTATGTCATGCTACAACGGCATCTTTTGTCATCTTGACTAACTATGCCGATAGAAATTGAATTCGATTGAACATATCATAGAGGACCTAATGAGAAAAGACTGCCACAAGTTATGAAGACACGTACGGTAAACAGATGATTGGAAAACGATGTATTGCTTTAATATAGAATAAGCAAAAACTAAACATATATACCTATTAAACTGAAGAAGATAGAACTGGATTTCCCAGAATAAGTAAGTTTAACTATTAAAGTAAAAAACGTATTTTTATGAAAATTTGAATAAAAATATTGTTTAATTCAATAACTTTAAATATAAAACAGGATTTAATTATTAAAGTAAAATACATTTTTATGAAAGTTTTGAATAAAAATGTTTAATTTAATGAATTTAAAAATAAAACAGGACTTACATTTCAATAATTTAATGACTTTGAAAATAAAACAAAAATATATTTCAAAGAGGGATATGTGTAGAATGATGAGACATTTGATGAAAAAGAAATAAAGGGACTTTATTTCTAGTCATGTATTAACCTTCCTAACATGCATTAATTTTCCTAACAAAATATATGTGATATTTAATAAAAAGTCGTGTACCCCCACCCCTCCCCACAAATTTAACAAATAATCTGTTAAATAAAGTTTTCTGTATTAATAATCTCTATCATACTAATATATGTCATGTAAAAAAAAACCTTAAACCCAGCTAATTATTCATTAAGTCGATAAAATCCTTTTAAAATTAAGTTTTTAGCATTTAGCAACGGTTAATAATTAAGTTGATTGTCTACATGTCATATAATCTCTGATCCATAGATTTTAAGCACTGCAATGATCATGACCTTGATTTATTTAATGACTTCTGCAGAGATTTCATACAACCAACCAACTAAAGATTAAAAAGCGTATTTTTGATGAGATAGATCTCTTTGTGGATTTTAATTAATATTTAATCTCAAAAATTGATTTAAAATTTTCGAATTTTTGCCCCAATCGTTAATGGTCCCCTTACCAGCAACCTGTGTGCCAAATTTTGTAGCCCTGCGCCCTGTGGTTTCAGAGTTCTTGAGGTTACATAGATACACACACGGATTTTAATAGTGTAGATACCTTGTATTAACAAATACATGATCTTATCATTAGGAAGACGTGGAATGCACAAAGCCACAACTCAGAAAAATTATTTTGTATGCACAAAAAATGTTAGTCAAAATTCACTCACTCTTTGTTCATGCAGTGCGAAGTGACAACCATATTCTGACGATGCCATCTAAAAGAAAAACTAGTTATTCAACATCTGAAGAAGAAAAAAAAAAACTGAAGACATTTACATTGGAAGCAAAACATGAAATGTTATCAAGTTTTATGAAGGAGAAATGAAGACACATGAAATTGCTTCTAAGGTAAATTTAGCCTGTGCGACTGTAGGGACAATTCGGCAAGTATTCAAAGATAAAGAACTAATACTTGATGCTGTGAAGAAGGCTCGCCCACTAAATACGGTGATGATTCTCAATCGACACTGCTTGGTTTCTGAAATGGATATAATTTATTCTGGAAAATGTAATAAATTAACTTAATTTACTTTAAATTCCAATATATTAAAGTTAAACTTACTGGTTCCTCGATTTGTAAACCCGCAAATGTTCCCGGGGTACTTAAGGCTGTTGTACTAATTTTTTTGTAAAAAATAAATGTGTTAATAGTAACGCAACCATATTTTTAAAGTTATTTCTATATACACCCAGTTGCCTATTTCCAAACAATTAATTGCTTAGTTTTTTTTTTTCCTGGAAAAAGATATTTTAATAGATAAAATACTCTATAATAGAAATCTAATCGCTTGTAGGATAATTTCCTTTTGTAACTTGCACAAGAGGGGGGGGGGGGGGGGGAGGGGGGGGGAATTGAAAAGAATGAATTATTTTTTCCAATTTTTTCGTAATTTATTATTTATAGTTTTTTTAAAGAATAATTCCAAAAACTAAAGATTCTTACTTTCCCCTCTACCTGTAAAAAAAATAACATTGAAACTGTAATATGCTTTATTTATTACATTTTATTAATATAGATTTAATTATTTATGAAAGTGTTACATACATCTTAAAGATAGTTATTCCTTTTATTACTCCAAGTTTTATTCAAAGAAAAAAGAATATGAAAAAATACTTAAATTTTGTATTTTTCACACCAACAATTTTAGTGCTAAAGAAAAGTCCTTTAGTTTGAACTATGTGCAAGTAAGTGCAGTATATTTATTAGTTACACATATTATTCCATGCAATAACTTGATAGTTCTTTTGTTTTTTGTAGGGAATTACTTCTTTGAATTTACATAATTCAAAAGCCGGCAAAAATGAATTAGTTTCTGTTATTAGCTGCTTACCTCATTTAGTTCATCTTGATCTCAGTGGTACATCTTGTAGTGATAAGACATTAGCATGCATCAGTAAATCCTGTCTAAATCTCGAATCCTTAAATGTTAGTTCTTGTGAGAAATTAAGTGATCATGGAATGAGAAATTTATGTGGTAGCAAGCTTTTGTTAAAGAATTTGAATGTGTTGTACTCTGGTGTGGAAGGTTTGGGTGTTGCTACAATTTTAAATGGAATGCCTTCCCTTGAATGCTTGAAATGTGATGACTTAATTCATTTATTGTATGAGACTGGTAAAAACAAACAGTATAATCTTAAAGAGCTTACGTATAATGATGATTGTTTTGATGATTCCATGAAAGTGATTAGAGCTTGTATCAGAATGTGTCCAAAATTAAAAAAATTACATTTTGTTCATCCTGTACAGGAAAAAGTTCTTAAAGCATGTGTTAATTTTAAAAATTTAGAAGAATTAAAAATTAAAATGTCTCATGCATACTATGCTTTTGTAAGAGTCAATGATGTTTTGACTCCTATTTTACCTCTGTCAAAAAACCTGAAAACTCTGATTTTGTCCTGTGTGGAAATTTCTGCTTTAACATTAGTAGAATCCTTCAAAAATCTGGAAAATCTGTTTTTAAAAAAGGTTTCCTTTACCTCATTTGAAAAAGAGGATGTAAAAGTTACAGCAACAAATCTTATTACATTAGTTATGAAGGACATTGATATGGAAGTTAATGATGTAAATTATGAAGCAATTGCTTTATTAATTTCTCTCGGCAAAAATGTTGCCAAATTGCATCTAAATCACATTAATCATTTGCCTCCTGAAATATTTGATGTTATATTACAGTCAATGAAAAATCTTACTTTTGTTAACTTTGAATATACTCTTGTAAATATGCGTTCTCTGAGTCAGCTGTTTGAAATTCCTTCACTAGTCACTGTATCTGCAAATTGCTATGAAAATCAAGAAGACATTTCTACTCGTAATTTTTTATCAAAAAGGGTACTGTGTACCCTTTCTTGGTGTGATACATGCGATTCTGATGAGGATGCTAGTTTAGACCATGATGATGAGAATGATAATAAATATTGCTATGATGATGATAGTGATGAAAGTGATATTATAAGTGATGAATGTAACTCTACTGATTCTGAAGCTGATACTAGGTTTTGGAATAATTTTGATGCTGATGATGATGATGATTATAATCCATTTTATGATTATAATCCATACAACTGGTATGGTTGATATGGAGAATAGTGCGATTCTCATGATCCATATTAATCATATGTTGTATTTTAATTGTTTTGATACAGTTTATTAATCTTTTTTAAAATGTAAAATAAATTAGCTTTGTGTTCTGCCTTTTTGCTACAAATTTTTTAAATATTTTGCAAGTTTTTGAAATGTTTCACCATGTAATACTTTTCATTGTATTTTCTGAATTGTAGGATTTATTTTATAAAAATATTTTTTTTTACTTGAAAATTTGCAATTTATCTGTAAAACTACTATTTAGATAATAATTCTACTTAGTAACTAATTCCATTACATATGAGATATTATAAAAATACTAGTTACATATTTTGATTCCTAAGATGGATTTTTTTTCTGTTTTTTTTTTTCTCTAATATCTATCTATAAATATTTGTTACTTAGAGATGTTAACTATTTTTACATACAGTGTGCAAGATTTTTCAATTCAGTTTTTTTCAATTTATTGAAATATTGATAAATTCTTATTTAAAGATGCCATTTCAAATCTTTCAAAGAAAGAAAGTATATTTTCTCATTAATTTCTTGTATCAAAATATCTGATGTGCCTTTACACTGTAATGTTCTTTCTGTGTGATTTATTATTAAAGTTCCAAAATGTTAGTCATTTAATTATGAAAGTGTTACCTTATTTTTTATGATCCTATCAAATATAAAAAAGTTTTAGTTTAAAAGATTTTCAAATACATTGTCATATACTAAATTTGTTTCGTGAATTTTTAGTAAACTTTCTAGTTTCTAATCACATAATGGCAGTATAAAATAATTATTCAAGATCGGAAGTAGGCATTTCAACAGTATGAATATGGATAGATTAATGGAAATAATTTTTGGCTCAAAACACATTAAATCAGACAAGCGGTTCAAACTTTAATACTGGTAAATGTTAAATCACTTTTAGTTCAGTGTTTCAGACGTACTCAAACTGGGGAACTATGTTTTGTTAAGCTCTGAAGCACTTTAAATTAGCTTATAAACCAAAATTAACTAATATAGATATATGTGTGGAATTTCGGTACTTTTCTGTTATACCAACACTGTTGTCACCAAGTGTAATATTTGGCGCAAAAGGAAATTCATGTGAAATGAAATAGTTGAAAAATATTTTTATCATTGTTGATATGAAAATGGGCATTTAAAAAATATAACATTTGAAACTTACTTTTATGAACTATTTTATTAAATTAGTGCAAATATATTCTTTAGAACAATTAAATATTGTACAACAAATGATAAAGTAAAACTCAATTTAAACTTCAGGCATGAAATTGTAAATGTTTCTTAGCATTGCAGTAAACATTTCATTTTTTTAATGAATTCATTTAAAGGTTTTTCCAATAAAAACTTTTTTATGTATAATGTAATTTATGTAACTGCCAAATATTTAAATCCATCGCAGAATCAATAATAAATGTAATAACTGAAAAATAGCAAATTAAGATGTTTTGCGAGGTTACAATTAAATAATAATAACATTCAGTAAATAGCAAATCCCAAAACACTATGGTCACCAAGTGTAATATTTGGCGCAAAAGGAAATTCACGTGAAATGAAATAGTTGAAAAATATTTTTATCATTGTTGATATGAAAACGAGCATTTAAAAAATTTTTAGCATTTTAATCAAATTAGCATTTGAAACTTACTTTCATGAACTATTTTATTAAATTAATGCAAATATATTCTTTAGAACAATTAAATATTGTACAACAAATGATGAAGTAAAACTCAATTTAAACTTCAGGCATGAAATTGTAAATGTTTCTTAGCATTGCAGTAAACATTTAATTTTTTGAATGAATTCATTTAAAGGTTTTTTCAATAAAAACTTTTTTATGTATAATTCAAAAGTCCTGAAACAATTGTATTCCATCCACTTATCATGTAACTGCCAAATATTTAAATCCATCGCAGAATCAGTAATAAATGTAATAACTGAAAAATAGCAAATTAAGATGTTTTGCGAGGTTACAATTAAATAATAATAACATTCAGTAAATAGCAAATCACAATGATATGGTCCAAAGATTTACAACATTAAAACACACAAATTCAACTACCACAACATTGAACTACATATGGCCATTTTGAGGATACGCAAGATCCCCTTCATCAGTGTTAAAAAAGAAAATTAAAATAAAAAGGGGTTCAAAGAACCCGCTTGGCTATAGCCCTGAGTACAAGCTCAACTTATGAACTGACCAAAATGGGCAAAGGCAAGAGTTTATATACCAAATAAAGCAGAAAGTTATTCAACTACCACAACATTGAACTACATATGGCCATTTTGAGGATACGCAAGATCTCCTTCATCAGTATAAAAAAAGAAAATTAAAATAAAAAGGGGTTCAAAGAACCCGAAATGTGTGAGTTCAAGTTAAACTGATGGTTGGAATTTCAACAATGCTTTGCTATTGTAGATTTATCTAATACCTGTTTCTGAACATAATCTCATGTTCCTTCGATCTAAATCTAAGAGCCCGTTTTGTCTGCTCGATATAGGAGAGTCCACATTCACAATAATTCATTTTGAAATGATCATATGTAGTTGAATTTGTGTTTTATAATTAGGGATGTACCGAATATTCAGTATTCGGCCTGTTACCGAATATTATCTGACAGGGAAACTACAAAATACAAGTATCACTGCACAGGATCTCTCCACACAGGCGAGAGAAAATGGGTGCTAGTCATGTCATTGATCAAGGAATTTGTATATTTATAGATATAAGTCTCGTAAAAGTCAAAATCAAATACCGAATTGCATTTTTTAACAATTTCAGCCCCGGAAAAGTTAAACTGATGGTTGGAATTTCAACAATGCTTTGCTATTGTAGATTTATCTAATACCTGTTTCTGAACATAATCTCATGTTCCTTCGATCTAAATCTAAGAGCCTGTTTTGTCTGCTCGATATAGGAGAGTCCACATTCACAATAATTCATTTTGAAATGATCATATGTAGTTGAATTTGTGTTTTATAATTAGGGATGTACCGAATATTCAGTATTCGGCCATATTACCGAATATTCGGTTAGGCTGAATGTAAAACTATTATGTCTGTCGAATATTCGGCTCAGCCGAATATAAAACTTTTTGGTATACTGAATATTCGGTTTGGCCGAATATCGAAATATTCTGCCAAACCGAATATTAAAATAAACTTTATTTTAAATATTTTTAAAACCCACAATTTCTACTTTTAACTTTAATAAAGATATTCAAAATAATTAGAAATAGAACCATATTTAAATAAAAGAGAATTCTTTTACATTATTTATTCGCTGTTTGAAAAGTGTCACTTAAGAAAATTAACCATTAATGATGACCTTCAATAGGAATTAATGAGGTATAAATAAATAAAAGTTCCTGAATATTGTCTAGTAAATAAAGTTTCTTGCTTTTTCGCAAACATGTTTCTAAAAAAACAGGAAAAAACTTTCACAGGTGATAAATAGACACCAAGACAGACAATTTTTGCCCAGGAAACCAGGATTGCAACACATTTATTCAATCAAAAATAAAGTCCATCTCACTCCAGGTCAAATTTGAATTTTTGTTTGTTACTATTGATTCGTATGTAATATTGAAAATATTGTAACTGTATTTTCAACATAGTTACTTTGATTTCTGTGAATCAGGAGAAGTATTGGAAATTGCCACCATTCACATCTAAACAACACTGATCTAGATATTCCTTTATTCAGAGTGCAACTAACAGTACTACTTATAACTATGTCACTGGCCAAAATTCAGCCACTTCTAATAATATCATCATATTTGCTACAAGTAAAATTAATACGATGCAAATCTCGCTAAAATATCTTCATTGTTGTTAAAGTTGTGAATGAAAATTCAGTTTCAGCTTGTGGTGGCACGTGTTTTTGATTGAATGTATTGCATTTTTGATGGAATAAGTAGATTGAGATAATGTTTCTTGCTCAAAAAATGTTTGCCTTGACCACATAATCTCCCCTGAAAGTTTGTTCGAAGATGTATGAACACCCTGTATGTTTATAACCTCTGAATATGATCGCCCATTCCAGGCACCTGCTCCTTGGTTGATTTAACAAAAACTTCCTTGCCAAATCAAAAGGAGCAGGAAAGTTATTCTTGCTTATTTGGCACCATTTTAATATATTGTATTAATTTACTTTTTACCCTTCCTGACAGATAAACACTATCTCTGTAAAATGTTTCTTCTAATTCCTTCAAAAATTTTCTTTAATTTTAAAGTATTTGTTTTAGAATATAAGAACATTTTATAAATTTATTTTAATTCACAGAAGAAGCAACAAAGCTTTATTAATTAAAAAAGCTTCAAGACTATCCTCTTTTTATAAGCTGTTGAGGGTTTACTATACTTTGTCTGCAATATGTTCTTTGAGTCTGTCTGTAAATTTCCTAAATGTCATTCCTATGTAATTCAGTTTTTTCCCATTTAATTTATCTGTAAAAGATATATATATGCCTGAAGTTTTACAGTTATGTTTAGAAATTTTAACTCAAGGAAATAACACATGGAATGATATGCTTTCATACAATATATCCAGGATCTGGTATAGTGCACTAAATATCTCTGGCAATTTTGGAATTTAATATCCCTCTGCCGTTTCCTCCTCCCCTCCTTTGAAATAGTCATTTCTGGCTATTTAACCAATGAACATTCATGACTTTTCACACTTCCCGAGATTCTCCTGATGACTGTTTGGAGCAGTTGAAAGCGCTCTGATTTTAACATCTTTTGACAGGTTTTTACGTTTAAAAACCTTTTTGTATATTTGCACCTTTTTAGTAAAATAAATATTATATATTTCATTTAAATTTCAAGGTGAACATGATGTTTTTAAAACATATAGTTTAACTATATTTTATATTATAATTTTACTTCTAATACTTTTAAACTATGAAATATAAAAATATTCGGCAAGCCGAATATTCAGTATTCGACCTCACTGTTACTATTCGACTAGCCGAATATTCGGTTTACCTGTGGGCCGAATATTCGGTACTCCACCAAAATCACTATTCGGTGCATCCCTAGTTCTAATGTTGTAAATCTTTGGCTCATGTCTTTGAACTCTCAAAAAGTAAACATTTTCCAGCTATAGCAAATCACAATGTTTGGCATTGTTTTTCAATAAAAATCCTTTGCACGGTCAGGGTTGAAATGTATGGTGCATTAACATACATTTTGGCATACATTTTTGGCAGTTTTAACAGAAAAGTACCTGAATTTCTTAAATGTTTCATAAAAGCAACAAAGCAGTTAACCCCCTACATAGTTTAATGCAAATACAACATTCACCACTGGAGCAAAAGCATAACAGCCAAACATTGCTTTAAAGGTAAAACTTAAATTTTAAATTTGCATATTTCTATACTATATATGTGTTGCATGTAATTTTTGCTCTGATTTTTTTCTTAAATCCTTTTTTTATTTATTTTATGTGTTTTTATTCAACTTACTCCTTTTTCATTTTGTAATTCTTATGATTGCTATAAATTATGTGATCCCCAGTGGCAGAAACACGGCGACATAGTCGCGGACGAAGAAAATCTTATGTGGACAATTTTTGTCTGCACTAATGAAATTTCGTCAAAGGATTGCGGTAAAAACATGCGAATTTCGGCAAAGGATCGTGGTGAAAACACGTGAATTTCGGCAAAAAAATTGTATAAACAAGCAACTTTCCTCAAAGGATCGTGGTAAAAACACACTAATTTCGGCAAAGGATCGTGGTAAGAACATGCGAATTTGGGCAAAAGCTCTCGGTAAAAACATGCAAATTTCGTCAAGAGATTGCGGTAATAACACGTACATTTAGGCAAAAAAAAACTCTGTATAAATACGCAACTTTCGTCAAAGGATCACGGTAAAAACACACGAATTTCGGCAAAGGATCGTGGTAAAAATATGCGAATTTTGGCAAAAGTTCGCGGTAAAAACAAACGAATTTCGGCAAAAGATCACAGTAAAAACACGCGAATTTCAGCAAAAGATCGCGATAAAAACACACGAATTTCGACCAAAAAAAAAAAAAAAAAGACTTTATAAACACGTGATTTTCGTCAAAGGATCGCGGTAAAAACACACGAATTTCGGCAAAGGTTCGCAGTAAAAACACATGAATTTCGGCAAAGGTTCGCGGTAAAATCACATGAATTTCAGCAAAAGATCGCGGTAAAAACACACGAATTTGGGCAAAAGATCGCGATAAAATAAATAAATAAATAAAAACCACGCTATTTTCATTAAATGATTGTGGAAAAAAATAATTGTGAGTAACGACAAAATTTACTCCATAAAAAGACTGCTAAAATATTGAAACCCAGTTCCTTTTACTAATGTCTAAAGATCATCTCAAAACGAGAAGAAATGCTAAAAATTGCATAAAAAATTTCAAAAATAAATGTAGGAATTCGGGATTTCTTTTACTAATGTAGAAAATTCGCTGAAAAAAAAAAATAAATAAAAATTAAGAAAACTAGTCCAAAAGTGGGCTTTGAAGTGCATAACTTCAGACAAAACTACACTTCAGACTCTTCCTGCTAAATCTTGCAGCTCTGCACTTAGAGGTCTCTTCAGAAAACAACATACAAAGACAAACATCTATGTTTAATACATAAATTTTTAAATCTGAGAAGCAATATACAGAGCCAACTTTTAAAAAATTGGGTTAACCCGAACCCAACCTGCAGGAATATAAACTCAGCTCGAACTGAAAATAGAGTTTACCTGATCTGCAACTGATGCAGGACTTTAAGACATTTTTCTAAAGAAGGAATTTCTATAGCTGCATCAGGGGAGGAAATTCCCCCCCCCACCCCACCTGGATCCTTTCACAAAATTCTCTGTGAATTTCAGAAAATATTTTTTTACTCAAAATCACTCACCCCTGGTTCTGGGATAAGCTTATCCTTCCCATTTTAGAAATCCCACAAGAAGTGAGATGATGAAACGATATGTAACATCAAAAGTTATAAGCAAAATTAATGAGAATGCATCATGCTTACCATATTTTAAATAAAATGATGAAAAATTCCTAGTTTAGTGTATTATTCATTCATTAAAATTACACGAAAAATTTGCAGACAGATTATGAAATTTTAAAAGCTTGTCGCAGACAGCTACAAAACTTTCTGCTACTGGGATGTGATCATCTTTTCTTTGTTGCCGAAAATTCAAACGTCACTCTTAAATTTAACAATTTGGCTGGCGGTCATGCACTGCCACTTTTAATACTATAATACTCTTTGATTGTATTATATGCTTGAAAGATAATATTATTAAAAACAATACTTTTTATGGAGTAAGAAGTATTTAAAAATAAATATCAATAAAGTATAGTTGAACTTTTTATAGGTATCTAATTTTATTTATGTATAAACATAAGACCAATATCCCATTCTTGGATTCATAGCCAAAGTTGCCATCAAACATGAATAATGCTGGTAACAACAGGGGTGGAGAATTTTCAGAAAATCTTACCAGCCAGCACGATGCAATGTACAATTGAAAATTTTATGCAAAATGTATGCAACTTCAAAAATAGTTAATTATTATTACTACAATCAATTTCATATATTTTCTATAAAATTAAGAAATATATACAACAGAATAAAGTTTATAGGATTGAACTTAGTACCGTGTTCACATCACTGTAATGTGTAAGGATGCAAAATACAGCTGACTGTAAAAAGAAAAATGGTATATCTTCTATAGCCTGCAGTTTTTCAAAGACTAAAAATTCACTCACCAGTGGCCAGTAAAATGGTGTATTTCCCCACTGCTGACAACAACATTGTTTACAAATATATCAAAGTTACAACAATGGAGTGAATTATGTGCCAAAATAAGCTCACTAAAATATGCTAGTTGGCTATGGACCATGTTTTGTACTCGATGAATAATTCTATTAATAAATCACTCAACTCAAATAATCTGTTACACTTTTGTGGACTGTAAAACAATTTTTTAATTTTCACAACTCTAAATATTTCTCATACATAATCATTTCACGAAAACAAAACACACTCTGCCTTTACAATAGAAAATGACGAAACACAAAGGGTTGCCGGATTTGGCTACATGCCAGCTCTGGACATCCCGCCGCGCCTTGCAATGTTTTTTAAACATTCAAGATAAATGTATTACACAAATTTACACTACAATCATAAATGCAACAGTTCTAATATTACATTACATAAACACTAATAAACAATCAGAAAGAATACCATAATAATAATACATTTGCAACAAGTTTAATTAATTATTCATAGGTAGGAGACATAGCTTTGAAATTGGGTGCTTATATTTACCCAACGCAGTTTTCACTTCTACTACTCTAACCTTTGTGTCTTTTCCAGGATAAATATTACAAATTCTCCCTAAAGACCATTGACATGGTGGTAAATTGTCCTCTTTAATAACAACTAAGTCTCCAACCTTTACATTATTTTTCTCAAATTTCCACTTGCCCCTATACTTGATAAAGAAAGGGCCGCAAAAATCTGCCCCAGTTACATTAAAGGGAAAGGTTTTCCTGACTCTTTCTTCAGGCAATTCTCCCATTAACTGATCTAGTACCTGTGGTTTGGCCTTAAAACAGGTAATACAATTATGTACAATTTTCCTACATACACTTCTCCCATTAATTATCCAGAACTGCTGTCTAATTTGATGCAGTAATGCTTGGGGTCCTGAATGAAAATACTTTTTATGAAAATAATTAACAATTAATTCTGTTAATTTATGTTTGGCTGGCAACAAAATTGGATACTTTTTATCATAATTTAAATCACTGTTGCTCAACCTACCTCCTACTCTTAAAATCCCATTTTGATCTAAAAAGGGATTCAAACTACATACTGAATTCATTTTTGATATTTGTTTGGACTTTTTTATATCACTCAGCACCTCCTGGAAGCTTTGCTTCTGTACCAAACTTACCAATTTTAATTCTGATGCTTTTAATTCTTAAGATCCTATAGGTCCTGTCTTAGGGTGGTGACCTTTGGAGTTCCCGATGAACCTAAAAATATAACTCAAAACACGTAAAATAGTTATATAATTATTACTTAGACCAATTAACTCATTTACAAAAGAATCGTTAATAATCGAAAGTATATGTTCATTAATGTTTTTAGGAGGTCCATCAGAGCATTTGAGTTCATTTTTGAACTCTTCACTGGTTTCTGTCACACGTATTGGACGGTAAGGATAGTCATTGTTTTTAAGAAACGCCGGGCCTTTCCACCACACACACCTTTCCAACAAGTCACAGTTCAACAGTCTTTCTGGATTCATACCTCGGGATAATAAGTCAGCAGGATTTTGTTCTGAATCAATGTGACGCCACTGGTCAATGTTAGAGTTCTCTTGTATTGTAGCCACTCTACTTCGAACAAACTGCTTCAGATCTATAGGCTCCTTTTGAATCCAGGAAAGCACAACCATTGAATCTGACCATAAGAATATTCTAGTCACTGTACCTTTAATAGCTGATAAAACTCTTTTTACCAGTTTTGTTAACAGGACGGCGGCACACAAATCTAAACGTGGTATCGTTAGACACTTTATCGGAGAGACTCTCGACTTGCTGGCGATTAATGCTGTCATAACGTTTCCCAGCGCATCACTAGATTTGCAATATACAGCTGCTCCATAGCAGCGCTCTGAGGCATCCGCAAATACATGTATTTCAATACTAGTTGGATGTTCAATTACAGTACGTCTGTCAACCTTAATATTGTTTACACCTTTAAAGGACGTAAGAAACTGATGCTACTCTCGAAATTCTGACGCGGGAAGTGCATTGTTCCAATCGATTTTTGTTCTCCACAATTGTTGCATTAATATTTTAGCCTTCGCTATCACGGGTTCAAGCAAACCCAAAGGATCGAAAATCCTTGCTATAGTTGACAGTACTTGTCGTTTTGTGTATGAATCGCAAAGTTCCACCTTTACTCTAAAGGCAAAACAATCTTCCTTCGCGTTCTACGACACGCCTAAAGTTTTTGTTTCGGTTTCGTTTTCAAAATTATATCCCTCTCCAGGGGTTAAAGATAGATTTTTATGATTTGAGCTCCACTTATGGAGACTCATTCCTGCTTTCTGCATAATTGCTATGAGCTGCCTCTGCAACTCTTCAGCTTCCGCTAGCGTAGGTGCACCGCACAAAATGTCGTCTATATAAAACTGTTCTCGCAGTACCGGTGCTGCTTTCGGAAAGTTTTTCTCTTCATCGTTCGCAAGCTGGTTTAGTGTTCTCATTGCTAGAAAAGGCGCACTGACAGTTCCATATGTGACTGTTTGTAATTCAAAAGTTTTAGGCTCCTCACCATAATTATCGCTCCACAAAATTCTCTGTAAGGCATGCTGACTAGGATCGATATTAATCATGCGGTACATCATTTTTACGTCAGCCGTTAGGGCATAAACATGTTCCCTAAATTTTATCATTATTGTAAATAGATCGTTCTGAATCACTCCTCCGTTAAATTGCAAGTCATTAAACGATGTGCCATTGGATGTTTCAGCCGAACAATTAAACACCACTCGTAATTTGGTTGAAGCTTTTTCTGGCTTGTATATGCCGTGGTGAGGGGCATAATATGCTACCTCGTGTTCTCTAATATTTTTAATTTCTCTCATGTGTCCTAGTCTTTCATACTCCTGTAAAAACTCTTTATAGAGTTTCAAATATTGTGCATCCTTGGATAAACGAGTCCACAGCGATCTGAGTTTTTTATGAGCAATATCTCTAGATTTTCCTAAACACGATGGATTTTCTTTTAACAGCATTTTTACTACGTACTTGCCTTCCTTATTTCGCCAATGTGTACGTGCAAAATGTTCCTCACATATGTCGTGTTCTCTACTCTTTGTTAATTCCGCTTCAACATTTTCTATTTCCCAAAACCTTTTTAAAGTTTTATTTAAATCCTCCTCCCGAATTAACCCACAATGGATTTTTCTCTCACTTTCCTGTTCTACACATCCGCTAGCTACATATCCGAACACAGTGTTTTGTAAAAAAAGTTTAGAACTCTGTGAATATATTTGTCCTGGTCTCAACAACTCATAAAAAATTTCTGCACCTATCAACATGTCGATTTTGTCCGGAATATTAAATCGATAATCTGCTAGCACAGTTAAATCTGAAATCTCAATATCTACACTAAACATCCTTTGTGGAATCAAATCAGTTATCTTATTTACGACCAACATATTTAATGCCATTTCAAAGCTTTTATCTCTATTAGCTATCGTTGTCTGTACGCAACCCTTAACAGTCATCGAGGAATCATTTAAACCAGATATAAAAGTATTTGTTTTATTTATTTTAAGTTGCAATCTATTAGCGCACTGCGATGAAATTAAACAAGTTTGAGATCCCACATCCGAAAGACATCTTATTTCCTGCCATTCAGAATATTTATCTTTAACGAGAATCCGAGCCATACTTAATAAAACATTTTTTGTTTTATTTTTTCATGAAACTCGAAGCTACCGTTTCGTGCGTAGGGAAAGAATTTTCGCTTTGCACCCCGTTTATTCTACTTAACTCATCACTCGCTTGACCTATATTTTTATTACTCTGATTTTCTTCTCTCGGGAAGTGTATCAATTTATTATGTGGTCGTCCACAGAAGCAATTTCTAGCTGCACATTTTTGCACATAACAATTATAATTTAAACATTTAAAACATGCTTTATTGGATTTCACTACCTCAACTCTCTCCTTTATAGGAAGTCTTTTGAATTGCGGACACGCATGTAATGCATGAAATTCATTAGTCTTACATGCCCCACCAGTGGCTGAGAGGTTCTGCTCTCGAAGCTGGTAGACGGGAGGTGCTGGGTTCTATCCCAATCGCGCCCGTCGGCCTAATCGTTCGGAGTTTTCGTGGTTTTCTTCGAGCCGTGGATTTATCCATGCGTAAATACGGGTTAGATTCCCTTAGAAAGACCCCCACGAAGGGCACTCCCCCCGGGCCTATATCCCTAGTGTAGATAATTGGCCGTCAATAATCAACCAACCAACCAACCAACCATTAGTCTTACATAACACGCATTTAATATTTTTTATCTCTGATAAAAATACACTTGACATTCCCTTTTGCGATTGGAAATTTTGGAATTTATTTCCCCGTTTGTTTTCATTTAAATTTCTCATACCTGCATTTGACTCACTTTTGGTTTTATTTCTAACCGATAAGAAAATATCACATTCTTTCGCAAGTTGCTTCGGCTTAAAATATGTTTCCTTTTGTTTAATTGCAATATGATTCATTAATTCGCGATCCAATGAATCGAAAATTCTATCTGATACAATTAATTCACATAATGATTTAAAATCAGATACCTCTCGCAGCTGACAATAATATTCGAACGTAGCACTTAATCTCGAAGCAAATTGTACATAATTCTCCGAAGGTAATTTATAAGCTTTCCGGAAATTATTTAAACACTCTTGCGGTGTGGGTTGAAACTCCTTTAAAACTATAGTTTTCAATTTATCATAGTTACTCAAATCTTCCTCAGACATATAAATCATTAAATTACTAGCTTTCTCACCCAGAACGTTCAAAAGAATTTCGACTTTGAACTCGCTCGGCACGTTTTTTTGTTCTAAATGCTTTCTCCAGTGACTGGAAAAACAGATTAAAGGACTCTGCTCTCGAAGGAACCAGAATAGTTAAGGTTTTAATACTTTTAATAAAACTTTCTATGTCATTGTCCATTTCCGATTTTAAAACTCCTGAAAGCGAAGCGCTTTCATTCGATTCTTTGCGAAACTTAGCTAATTCTAATTCCTTTTCTAATTGGGCCAATTTAATTTTTTCAAGTTCAGAATTTTGAGAGGGTTCCTTACGAATATTCGCCAATTCTATCTCTTTCTCTAATTGCGCTAATTTAATTCTCTCTACTTCTAATTTCGTTTTTTCGGTTTCCTTCCGAGTTTTAATTTCCTCAACTACATATTCCACTACGTTTTTCATTAATCCCTCATTTTCATAATGCTCGCTTTCCTCTATAATCCCCCTTAAATCTACCACTTTACTTCCCTCCTGTACTGTTAATCCCAATTCTTCAGCTACAAACTTAAGCTGATCCTTATTTAAATTATCTATAATTGACATAATTAATTATCGAAAACAAAACTAGGAAAAATTGCTCTTAACTCAAATCGCTGCGACAGACACGAATGCGCTCACTGTTGAATCACTAAATATAAATATTATTACACCAGTATCTCCATAGCACTAAGCATTTTATGAACCACAATATTACTCGCTGTCATAATCACAATAAATATAATATTCTCACAAATTTATCATCACTTTACTCCGGCTCACAGGGCCAGATGTTTTGTACTCGATGAATAATTCTATTAATAAATCACTCAACTCAAATAATCTGTTACACTTTTGTAGACTGTAAAACAATTTTTTAATTTTCACAACTCTAAATATTTCTCATACATCATCACTTCACGAAAACAAAACACACTCTGCCTTTACAATAGAAAATGACGAAACACAAAGGGTTGCCGGATTTGGCTACATGCCAGCTCCGAACAGACCAGATTCAAGGGCGCCCATATGGGGGGGCAAGGGGGGGCTTGAGCCCCCCCCTAGATTTTGGTTTTGTCAATTTTTTTTAATATAGATCAGTTGCAAGATATGAACATTTTAACTTTACCTTCTAAAAACAAAGAATAAATAAAATATGCCTCGACAACATCAGAAGTCACCGGAAGGAATTTCCGTTTTAGACGGGTTTCCGTCTTAGCAGGTATAATTGTTAGGAACTCATTTTGTCATAACCATAATTTTTTTTTCTTTTAAAGATGGATTCTGTTTTAGACAGGTTCTATTTTCATAAGTTTTTAATTAGTCCTTTCGAATAGTCTGCTTCTTATAAAGAGGAAAAGCACAAGATAGGAAACAAATTCCGTTTCAGACGATTTTTATCTTAGCCGGTGTTACTGTGTGTTTTTTTTTTCCTACAAGACGATAACACTTTTTCTGCATAAGGAAGGATTTTGTTATAGACAGGATCCATTTTCACAGGTATAACTGATTTTGCATGAACAAAACTCTGAGAAATTAGAGAGAGATTTAATAATAAGTTGTGAACGGTACAGTGCAATTTTTAATTGAAAAATTCTTTTTCCCGAATCTAATAAAGATTAGAATCCTGATTGTACGCAGCCCGAACTCGAAAATTCTATCTTAAGCCTACAGAACAAGACAAAATAATTTTCGTCGACCTGAAACCTTATAATTCTTGTAACTCACACTTTCCTGGTCTACGTGAAACAATGTGGTCAGAAAAGTATAAGTCCACAAGATATTTTTCTAATCATTTTGCCACTGTTAAAGAAAATCTCTGTAATCTTTCTCTAGACAATAGTACAAACCAAGAAACACGCTCACAAGTCATTCATTTAGATGCTGCAACGTCATCTATAAAGTTTATTGTATACCTCAAAATAATTTCTCGATATTTTTTTCTATCTGGAGCCAGTTGTAAACAAATTACAATCTGTAGATTAAGATTTGCATTCGGTTTATCAGAACATAAAGATGAACTTCTTGAGATTTTTCTTATACACAGAATGGAATCAGAAGAAGAATTTTCAGAAATTTTCATGGAGCTAAAATGGAGAATTGTAATTGTAAGAAATCGATATTAAAATGTATAGAACGTCTACTAGATAATCTTACCTTCCTATGGCCACTCCTCTTGAATATTACAGAGCAGCATTTCTAAATCCATATTTAGACTCTTTAATTATATCCCTTGAGTCAAGGTTTTTGAATCGAAATGAAACGTCCTTCAAAGCAATTTTACTTCATCCCAATATGATGAAAAATATGGCAAAAATTTTTTTGTCAAAGAAATCAAGGAGCTATCTCATTTTTATAATATTGAGAATTTGGAGTCAGAAGCAAGAACATGGTTTGATTTGTGGAAAAGCAAAGACTGTGGTGAGAGTGTCACGATAAATGATCTCCTCGCAGAAACTACATTTCCCCATTTATTTAAGCCCTTGGAGGGCAAGCACGTGGCCTAAAAATGCTACATTTTGCGATGTTTTGACACCAGTAAATTTAAATAATAAATTTTTACCTTTTCAATCTGCAAAAAAGAATAATAAATATTTTTACTTAGTAATACTGGTGGCAAAGTTATACATTAAAAAGTGGTATATATTATATACCGGTACCCCTCAAGGGGTTAAGACAGCCATATTAAATTATAGACAATTCTGCCAAAAATTTGCACTGTAGGAATGTCATTTTGAGGGGTTCACAACCATAGTACAGTGTGTTTCTAAATGAATATCGGGGTTTTAACGCTTTTATAAAAAACTTAAAATTATACTTAATACATAAAATGAAAGAGCAACTCAAACAGTTTTACCTACAAGCTTACAAGTGTTCAATGTGAACACCTTTCGTCACACGGAACACATAAAGTCGATAGCTCTTCTCAAACACCACTCTACGCTCACCCGATCTGACGCCATGTGATTTCTACCTGTTGAGGTTCATAAAGGATCGAGTGTATATGCCTCCACTATCAGCTGACCTACACAACCTAAGAAACAGGATTGAGGCAGCTGTTGCAACAATTATCCCACAAACACTAATTAACGTTTGGGAAGAACTGAGCTATTGACGTCATGTGTGCTGTGTGGTGTGTGACGAAAGGTGTTCACATTGAACACTTGTAAGCTTGTAGGTAAAACTGTTTGAGTTGCTCTTTCATTTTAAGTATTAATTATAATTTTAAGTTGTATGTAATAAATACTACCAAGCGTTAAAACCCCGATATTCATTTAGAAACTCCCTGTATACCAACTCCACTTTGAAAAAAAAAAATGAGATAGCCCATTTAGAAAGTGCATAAAATCTGTTTTATCCATTCCCACACTGAGCCAAATCTGTTTTCACTTTCTCATATATGCAGGGCTGATACAGGCGACAATTTTTTAATTCTACCTCACACCACTTTCTCAAAAAAAAATTGTTGAAATAAAATTCGAGAAAATTTTCAAGACAAATATACTACAAAATCTGTTTTTTTTTAATAGTGGTGCGAATATAATAGAAAAATATTCAGCCGTGGCAGCCCTGTATATGTCATCTGTTTACAGACTATGTTTACTGTGAGAGTGTATAAAACAGATTTTATGCACCTTCTCAATGGACTATCTCATTTTTTTTTCAAAATGGATTTTGTCAACTATGGTTGTGAGCCCCTTATTCAGTACCCTCAGGCCAGTGGTGAAGGTGATTATGTTCCGAACTGTCTGAAAATTTAAGGCATTCGGTTCCGAAAATACGAACATAAAATATATCACGGAAGAATATCACAAATTTTGACAAACGGCCACAAAAAACACCAATTTCGTGAATCGTTTGCAGAAAAAAATCGCCAATTTCGTCAAAGGATCTCGGGAAAAAGACTAATTTCGTCAAAAGATCACGATAAAAACGTAAATTTCGTCAAAGGATTCGTGGAGAAAACGCAAATTTCGTCTACAAATCGTGGAAAAAATGAATATTTTGTCAAAGAATCGCTAAAAAACACAAATTTCCCCAAAGGATCATGAAAAAAGGCAATTTTCGTCAAAGAATCGCGGGAAAAACTCAAATTTCGTCAAAGAATCGCGAAAAAAAACGAAATTTCGTCAAAGAATCCTTGGGAAAACGCAAAATTTGTAAAATAATCGCAGAAAAACGCAAATTTTGTTCAAGGATCGCGAGAAAAATGCGAATATCGTCAAATAGCTGAAAACACACAAATTTCGTCAAAGAACCGCAGAAAAACGCAAATTTCGTTAATGGTTCGTAGAGAAAAACGCAAATTTCGTCAAAAGATCGCGAAAAAACGCAAATTTCGTCAAAAGATCACGGGGAAAAAACCTCAAATTTCGTTTGAGAATCGCGAAAAAACGAAATTTCGTCAAAGAATCGTGGGATAAACTCAAATTTCGTCAAAGAATCGCGAAAAAAACGCAAATTTAGTCAAAGATTCGTGAAAAAACGCAAATTTCGCCAAAAGATCGCAAAAAATGCAAATTTCGTCAAAAAATTGCGGGGGGGGGGGGGAACTCAAATTTTGTCAAAAAGATAGTGAAAAAACGCTAAGTACCTTAAATATTTACTAACATGTATGATAGCTTTGGTGGAAGTTGAGATTTCAGCCCCCCCTTAAAATTAATCATATGGGCGCCCTTGACCAGATTATGAAAATTTTTCCAAACAATAGAATAGATATAAATGATAAATCTCACTCTCTCTCTTTTATGATAAATTCAATATTTATCTTGTTGAATCAGGCTATTTTTATAAATAATATTTCTATTAACATTTTGAATATGTATTGCTGAAAGCACAAAATAAATTTAATTAATAAAGATAAATTTGGTTGAAATACATATTCATATATACTGTACATATAATTGTATAGAAACAGAAATAGCAATTTCTGGAATTAAGATTGTTATGAAGGCAGTTCTAAAAACCTCTCCAAAAAAAATTTTGAACTTACTTAAATGACACAAAATAAAGACTGGTAAAATATTTTACACAAGACTAGCTTACTAAAATATATTTTTTTCCTTTAAAAAAAATTCCTTTAGCGGTGTATTCCTTCCTGAATAACTACAATCGGAACATAATTTCTAACAAAAAAAAAAAAGTACCAAAACTTTGATATTCTCATGCACTAACAACTATAACATATCCCCCTTTACCTCCACCTATAATATTTCTATTTCAAATATGATTGATCGATCTTAATACGAGTACAGTTAAAACAAGAATACAATGAGAAACTTGCATGCTGAGGATGGTTCATCATTCCAACTGATATTAAGGCTTTTATGAGCTGCAAATGCAGGATCATAGTGAATATGAATAAAACATCAGTTTATTTCAATGCAATTTTCATTGATATGTAGGGTAGAATTAGGAAAGAAATCCCTTTCTTATTGGACACTGTTTTCTCTCAGCGATAATATTTTTACACTACAACTATCTGTCAAATGTAGTAATTTATCAGTTTTACCAGACAGAATTTCAACCTTCAACAAGCCTTTCCCACCCAAGTCTTGAAAGAATGAAAGAAAGGAGGAGATATAAAAGAATGTTTCAAATACCACCCCTTTGTAAGATTTAAAACTGAGCCATAGAAAAGAAGGATCATAAAACATCTGTTTCTTTCTTTAAATCCTGACACTGGGCCATATTTTATCAACTAGCATTAAGATAATTAGAGCAATTGATAATAGTAATTAGTTTAGTTATGTGTGTTTTTAAGACTTAACTCTACAGGTATTACAAGTAATAGTTAATAGGATAACTTTTATAATTTCTTCACTTCTTGTATTAACTGAGTTCAACTCTTATTATTTGCAAAATATAATGCAATTTCTATACTCAGCAAAAGAAAAAAAGTTATAGTATTTTTAATATCAATCAATTATACACTAGCTGACTCATCTGGCATTGCCCGAGCCTGTAAAATATTGCACAAAATACGAAAAAACTAAAAATTCGCGAAAAATTTAAGTAACAGAGCACGAATTCAAATAAACTTTGTTGAAAAAAAGATGAATTTATTTTATTCGGCTAGAAGATATAAACCGGATTCCTTTTACTAATGTGGAAAAATCGCAGCAAATCCTCAAAAAGACGCTAAAATTTCAAAAGTCACAGACAACAAAATTGACTATATTGGACTAAAAGATTAAAATAGGATTCCTTTCATCAATATAAAAAAAATCTCTGCAGAACGCAAACAATCTCTACAAATTGCATGAAAAAACTTGGGAAAATTCAACAATCACTGTACATATTCCGGATAAACTTTATCCGAAATAGGACTAAATTTACTTTATTGGGCTAAAAGTTTAAAACCAGATTTCAGTTTACTAATGTGGAAAAATTGGCTCGAAACACAAAAAGAAAGCCTCTAAAAATTCTCAGATGACAAAATTTAGTATAGTGGCTAAAACATTGTATCCAGATTTCTTTCAGAAATGTCAAAAAATCAGCATGGAATGTGAATAAATGCTACAAATCACATTGAAAATAGTTAAAATTTCACAACTCTTGGATGACAAAATGTGCTATGTTACTTTAAAGGTTTAACCCTTAACCGGAAACGTGAAAATTCAGAACACAAACAGAAACGTGCCGCCTGTGAGACTGCTAAATTTTAAAAATTGCTATAAAAATTTAAAAAGAAAACAACTCTTAATAATTTACCAAATAGTGAACTTAAACGTTTATTCTTTAATAGTAATGCAATAACAGGAACAAATTTTTAATATAACAGCAAAAAAATAAGTTTTGAATGTCGGAGACAGGATATATTTCAAAATTACACACTATTATTCAAATATTTACATTTTTGACAAAATAATGAAATAATTGCAAATATTTTGATATATATTAGTAGAATATGAATTAAAAAAATATATTATACAGTAAAATTAACAAAACATTTAATAGTAAATATTTCAGCATGTTCTAAATATCAGCGTTTTTTATGCAATCATTGCATTTAGGTTTGGAGCATTGCATGCATACAGGCTTCCGGCACTGTACACACAGATATTTTGTCATTCTATGGTTGGTTCTATGACACAAAAAACATGCTTTGCGTTTGAAAAGTATTAAGTCATCATCTACCTGGGGCACATTTTCAACAGGTTTTTGCAGAATGTGAGCTATTATAAAGCGTAATTCCCGGGGTAGCTGGGGATTTTCTAGTCGTCTCTCTATATTACTGTCCAGAGTATTATATTTCATTCGCATTTGAATTATTTTATGGTTTGTCCATTTCACTATATGCAGTAACATATCACTTGTAAATAACAACTGCCAGACAGAGAATAGATCTGCCTTTTATCCGAGATCACTAGCTTTCCCTCTTAAAACTGGCACTTTTATAATATTGTGTTTTCTTGTTCTTGACGAGGAGCGAACTTTTTAAACAGACCATCGGTACCAATTTTTTTCATATATATATTTCGTATCTGCGTCTATTTTTTCATCATTTCTTATATCTTCATTTTCGCTTTCATTAGAATTTTCTGACGATGTTGAATCACTTTCGTGTTCAGAATTTATATATGGTTTGTCCATTTCACTATATGCAGTAACATATCACTTGTAAATAACAACTGCCAGACAGAGAATAGATCTGCCTTTTATCCGAGATCACTAGCTTTCCCTCTTAAAACTGGCACTTTTATAATATTGTGTTTTCTTGTTCTTGACGAGGAGCGAACTTTTTAAACAGACCATCGGTACCAATTTTTTTCATATATATATTTCGTATCTGCGTCTATTTTTTCATCATTTCTTATATCTTCATTTTCGCTTTCATTAGAATTTTCTGACGATGTTGAATCACTTTCGTGTTCAGAATTTATATATTCATCATCTGAAATACTTTCAACATCGCTTATGTAACTTCCTACTTCATCAAACCATCGCAAAATAGTCTCATCAAAGTCTTTATCACCATAGCGTACCCGCATTGACGGCTCCGCCATCGTGATATCAGAAAGAAAAAAATTACATAAACGGAAACATGCCGTCTGACAGACTGCGTCGAAAAGAAAATATTTTTTCTATTAACAACTAAAAAAGTGCAGGTGTTGCAAATGGGTCGGTGAGGAGAGGACCAATAGTGTAAGGATTAGATGGCGTGATAAGGTTGAGGACACGTTCATTTTTGCATAAAGGGTAGATATGTAGAGGCAACCGTCTCACAGACGGTACGTTTCCAGTTAAGGGTTAAAAGCAAATTCCTTTTACTAATAACAGAAAAACATTGCGGAACACAAAATAATGCTAAAATTTGCATTGAAAATAGCATTAAAAATCATGCAGGGCAAAATTTACTATATTGGACTAAAAGTTTGAAACCTAATTGCTTTTACAAATGTCAAAAAATTGCTTTAAAAAAAATTCCAAAATTGCATGGGACAAAATTTATTATACTAGGCTAAAACTTTAAAACCGAATTCCTTTTACGAATATAAACAAAATTGTGGAATGTTGAAAATCACATTGAAAATTCACTCGCAGGCAAAATTTACTATATTGGGCTAAAAGTTTGAAATCAAACTCCTTATACAAATGTCAAAAAATCACTGTGGTGTGCAGAAACATGCTAAAAATCTCATTAAAATTTTGCTAAAAATTCAAAAATTGCAGAGAAAAATATTTACTATTGTGTGCTAAAAGTTTGAAACCAAATTCCTTTATCAATGTCAAAATATCACCATAGGATATGAAAAATCAGTTAAAAATCTCATTAAAACTTGAATTAAAAACTACTAAAAATTCCAGATGACAAAATTTACTATATTAGGCTAAAAGTATGAAACTGAATTCCTTTGTCAAAAAATTGCCGCAAAATGCAAAAAAATGTTAAAAATTGCATTTAAAAAATTTGTGAAAAATTAAAAAATTGCTGTACGAATTCCAAATAAACTTTATTGAAAAGAAGACAAAATTTACTATATTAGGCTAGAAGATTAAAATCAGATTTATCTTAATAATGTAAAAAAAAAAAGAATTGCTAAACAAAAAATGCTAAAAATCACATAAAAAAAAAAAAAATCTAATCTAAAATCAAGCTTTGAGATGCATAATTACATACATAGAGGTACCTTCCTACCAAATTTTGTAGCTCTGCATGCAGCAGTTGCAGCAGTCTCTTCAGAACACAGCTGACAAACTTTTAAAATTATTATTATACATATACATATACTATGTATATTCCGGTGTATGATGTGTTCCACATGCATCTACGATATGGCACTGCATTTTTCTGTTTTTAGGTATATTCTCCGAAATGTGTGCACTGCCATTTTTTGCAAGGAAACCTCCATGAGATACACGGCATGAAAATACAATAAAGAGCATTAGAAAGTATAATAACTATAACAAACATAAAGAAAATAATCAAATGTGAAGTGAGGACGTATGTTACTGCCAAAAATGTATCTGCTTGAATTCCTGCAAAACATTTAGAATCATATTCTCTTTCACTCAGGTTTTCTTCTCTTCATTAATATAGAAATCTCAATTCTTATGTTTAACTTTTAAGCTTTAAGTTTTATACCGGGTGTGTATCTTCTGTAAATTTTGATCAATTTGCTTGTTTGAAAACTGCATGCTAGAATATACAGTATTTATATAAATAATAAAATTTAATGAATGAATAGATTTTGCAAAAACATTCATAATCAGGAATGGGAAATTTTTCAGAACTTCTTACTTCCTAAGGATTTTTTTCATCAACCAGAAAAAATAGATCATACCAGGATGTTCTGGTAAGTTTCAAAGCACAGTATTTCTAAGCTTTGGTGGGCTCTGGCTAATATTTAAATATTCATTAACAATAAAGAAGTACTAGGGCTAGGCTCAAGTGAGCTCTGGCACAAATTTAGTACTAACTATTATCAATTTAATTGTACCTGTTCTCATTATCAGTTTAACTGTAGCCACAGGAGTCTCTTTCTCACACTTGGGCTGCACATTTAAGTTTATTTGTCACTGAGTGATACTTAAACTTGTCAATATGGAAACCTGATTTTTGGTATTTGTAACAAACTTTTAGATATTCAGTATGGTTTGTTTTGTTTTCTTTTTGCATGTAATAAATACTCTCTAAAGCAATGTTTCTCAAATCTCGACAAATAAAATTCAATTGAGTTGCACAAAAACACATTATGACTAAAAAACTAAGTGTTTAGAAGTTACAATCCACAAGTGGGGGTTCACAGAACATTCTGAGACTTCTGCATATATGGTGGTGAACAAAGTGGTTGTCACATTGTTTCTCAAAATTCTATGGACAAAGTGGTCCTCACTTGGAAAAAGTTTGAGAAATGCTGTTCTGAAGTATCACGACCATTTAATTTTTTTAATCACCCTTTTTCCTGTCAATTTAACATGCTTCTGTTACACATTCAAGATTGCTGTAATATTTACAGCCCTTTCCATGCCTTAACCCCAGGTGGGTAGATCATCTTATAGTCTAAACATTTTAAACAGAATTAGCAATTTTAACTTTGATAGATGTCAGTAGATGTGTATGAAAATTTTTGAATTGGCATTATAAATAAATAATTTTTTCCTTTAAAGGTCTCTTTTATTTTGTATACTGGAATTAGTGATTATTTAAAATAATTTAGTTTTTATTCACTTGCTGTTTGGATTAAAATAATAATGAAAATTATGGAAGGTTCAAGACAGAAAATAATTTTGAGGAAAGTCTCCATTATATAAGTACAGTGAAGCATCATTTATGTGTTTTTTAGGTGACAGTATCAAAATACAGTGTAGAATCTATTATCCGGCGTACACCTATCCAAAATGCTCCAAAAACTGGAATGCAAAATGATAACCAAAGTTTAATTTGATCCATTTCATAAACTTAAAAAATCCTAAAATTCTTCAGTCAGTCGCAGGAAAAAATTGAGAAATTAGTCCATTGATCACATGAAATAAAAGCCCGTGAGTTGAGCTTCACCAGTAAGTCGTGGAGGAAATTCCAGAAATTCCTCAATTGTACATGGGAAAATATCGAGGTCAATTGGTCGCAGAAAAAACATAAAATTCAGCAGTCAGTCACAGGAGGGGAAAAAAATCATGAAATTCGTCGATCGTTATCGAGAAAACTGTGAAATTCATCGATCGGTAGAAGGGAAATATCTTGAAATTCGTCCATTGGTTGTGGGGGGGAAATGTTGCAGAATTCGTCATTTAGTCATCGAAAAACATCATGAAATTCTTCAGTTGGTTTTCTGAAAAGTGCAAAATTTGTCGATCGATTGCAGAAAAAAAACGATTTTTGCCAATCAGTTGAAAGAAAAAGCCACAAAATATGAAATTCTTCAATCAATCGCGGGAAAAAAAATCAAGAATTCATCAGTCAATCATTGAAAAATTGCAAAATTCTTCAATACGTCACGGGAAAGTTATCGCAAAATTCTTCAATCGTTTGCGATAAAAAATCACGAAATTTGTCTGTCAATCTGTCAACAAAAAGTCGCGAAATTCTACTGATAAAAGGGGACTCTGATCCAGTTCAAAAAATGTTTTTGGAACAGGGATGCAAGAGTGCCTTTTTTGAGAACTCTCTCGATGGTGCTTTTGTTCTGAAGTCAACACAAAGAAAAAATAAATAGATGTTATTGCTTGCAATTAATAAATAAATATAAAAAACTATGGTCCAAAAGACATGATTAAACATCTGAAAGAACAGATGAGCAACTGATTTGTGGAATGCAGCAGAGAAGCTTATTCCGGATATGAACAGCATATCATGTCATTGTACAGGATACGAGAACAATTAGTGCAAGAGACATACTATAAGCAACCAACTTAAATAGAAATGTTCCAAAAATCCAAATGAAAGGATTCTGCTCCCAAGTCCCAAAATTAATTTTTAATTGTTAGTGTAATATTTTTATAATTTGATTGTGGTTTAGAATGTTTTTTATCCTGTGCAAATAAATTACTAAATTAACAAAATTATAAGTATGTGTTTACATATGTTATTAATGTTTACCACTGTTTGTGAAATTAGTTATTTTGTGCATTTCTTATACTTACAGAAAAGTATTCCGATTTGCAGAAAACCCTTTATCCAGAATACCTCATGTCCCAATCATTCCGGATAACAGATCCCATACTTAAATGTATAATTTAATGTTAATTTCAACACACAGATAAACTATTGTACTATTGTAGTCTACAGTATTTTTACAGTTTTACCACTGTTTGTGAAATTAGTTATTTTGTGCATTTCTTATACTTATAGTAAAGTATTCCGAATTGCAGAAAAACCCTTTATCCAGAATACCTCATGTCCCAAACATTCCGGATAACAGATCCCATACTTAAATGTATAATTTAATGTTAATTTCAACACACAGATAAACTATTGTACTATTGTAGTCTACAGTATTTTTACAGTTTTACCACTGTTTGTGAAATTAGTTATTTTGTGCATTTCTTATACTTATAGTAAAATATTCCAAATTAAAGAAAACCCTTTATCCAGAATACCCCATGTCCCAATCATTCCGGATAACAGATCCCATACTTAAATGTATAATTTAATTTCAACACACAGATAAACTATTGTACTATTGTAGTCTACAGTATTTTTACAGTTTTACCACTGTTTGTGAAATTAGTTATTTTGTGCATTTCTTATACTTATAGTAAAGTATTCCGAATTGCAGAAAAACCCTTTATCCAGAATACCTCATGTCCCAATCATTCCGGATAACAGAACCCATACTTAAATGTATAATTTAATATTAATTTCAACACACAGATAAACTATCGTACTATTGTAGTCTACAGTATAACAGTAGAATTTAAAAAGTATATTTTAATGATGTTATATTGTAATCCATACTGTTAACACAGTGTTTAGTAAATAAAATTTACAAAAAACACTGCATTTACTCAAGTATTTTTCTTACTTTTTTGCCATTACTTCAGTGGTAAAATTAATGGGTATAAATATACTTGGATTTTATTTTAAGCATTTATTGCTTATAAAATTGCTTGAAAAATATAGCTTGTATATTGCTTGAAAAATAAGTGAGTTACGCCATATTTAAAATCAATTAAGGAAAAATACTCTAGAACTAGGGACTCCACCCCTTGCTCGTTAACACTCTCTAACACCCATGAATTGCGACTACTATGCGGTCCCAGCTCGCTTCGCTTGCTCTTGTCACATTTTACAGCTACTCTAGCCAGAATAAATACTATCATAAATCATTTTAACATAAGAAATTTACAATTTTTTTAACATTAAAAAAAAATTATTGAAAACACGATTAAAAATGTATTTAGTTGGTACTATAAATGGACATAAATCATTTTAACATTATGAAATTTTCAAATTTTTTAAATGTAAAATAATTAACTGAAAAAATTATCTTGGAAACACAATTA
The DNA here is from genome assembly GCA_963931845.1 of Maratus michaelseni. NCBI lineage: Eukaryota > Metazoa > Arthropoda > Arachnida > Araneae > Salticidae > Maratus > Maratus michaelseni. Next base: position 206,554,764 of record OZ007594.1, on the reverse strand, counting down.
TTTTAAAACTTATTGCATCTATAATATTGTACAGCACGGCTTAAATTCATTTTGAAAATCTCTTGGGAAAAACACTACGCGATAGCAAGATAGGTCAAGATAAATCAACAATCATCTTCTAAAGTTCATTCGACGAAAAAAATACAATATCTCTAAGACACTTGGCAAGTTAACAAAACTTAAACACATTTACTGTTGTGTCTAAAAAAAAACTTGATCGAAAAGCTGATTTGTTGAATGCATCATGTGACCATAAATCAAAACAATGACATCGATATTCATACATCGATCGACAGATCGTGCTGTATTTAAAAAGACTTCCTGCTCTGAATTTTGAGTTGTTAAATTAGAATTAAATGTCAGTCAATATGACGTCATATTGACAAAATCATATTAAAATATTTCAGTTTTATATAGACTCTAAAGTTCATGACATGAATGAGAGTTCTTAACAAACCATTGCTATGCATTTCCTGGCTGTTACTACGCTTTTCCAGGATCACACAATGGAAAACCTACCCAAAAATTGATTGTTTGTTTGAAACAATTCTACCGTGTGCCATTACACTTTTGGAGTGTATTCAAGAATGCATCCTTTCTTTCAAATATGACATTTTCACAATCAACCATTCATCCCTTCTGAGATTAGAGCATCAATTAAGCAATTGTTTTAAAATTCCAGAGTTACATTAAATATTTATTTTAATTAATTGGAAATTATGTAATTTTCAGAAATATTTTATGCATTAGAAGGATCTTTAAATAAATAGCAAGAGTTCAGCCTATTTAGATGCAGGAATAAGGGTCAGTGAATATTATGACGTCATCAATGGCACAGTTATAAAAATATTTTATGTTCATGGATGAAAAAGTCTATTTTGTTTTCCGAATGACGTCATTTTCTTCATCGGAAACATTTCACTTTACATATTACTTACTGTGATGGATTATTTACTGCTATTTTATTTACATAGATTACATAATATTATTTTTTTATAAATAATCTGTGTTCTGTTCTTCCGCGATTAGTACGTAATTAAACATAATCATTATAATATGTATACATTTTATGAAAACCATTGAAATTTTTTTAAAAGATATGACTTTGTTTCTTTGGGTAAATCACACTTCTGATTGGTGGAATGTGATAAGGCAAATTAATTTTAATGTTACTATGGTTGTTGCCAAATGGCAAGCTACAAATTCAGGTTTATTTTCGTGGCTTGTAACAGAAATATATATATATATATATATATATATATATATATATATATATATATACTATGGTTGTTGCCAAACGGTAAACTACAAATTGAGGCTTATTTTCACGGGACGTAAGAGAAATATATATAGATTATATCTGTAAAATGTACTCGTACAACATACAGTAAGCACCACTTACAGTGATCATTGGATATAAGAACCAAAGTTGAAATAAGAAACATGATTCTTATAAGTGAAATATCAATTTCAGTTTTAAGAAACACGATTCTTATAAGGGAAATATCATTTTCAGTTATAAGAATCAGTCATTTATAAAAATCAAAATTTAATAACAAATGTGATTCTTATAAGCAGAATCTACTGTATACACTAAGACAGATGTGGTGAAACTTTTTATATGCATGTGCCAAAAATTCACCAATATTACCGTATAGTCCATCGTGAAGCACATTACGATTTGAGACTATTTTTCTATTTTTAGGTATATTTGTCATATTACATGCATCCTTTTTTTTTGCAAAGAAACCTTCATGAGATATATATAGCATGAAAATACAATACAGAGCATTAAAAAGTGTTATAACTAGTACAAACATAAATAAAATAAACAAATGCGAAGCGAAAACATGCACTATTGCCAAGCCTATCTGCTAGAATCCCCACAAAGCATTTGGAATCATACTTTAAATAATCACTTCTTTTTCAAATTTATACAGAAATCTCAATTCTTACGCGTAATTTTAAGCTTTTATTATTATACTTGGCATAAAATACACACCTGTAAGTTTTGATAAATTTTCTTGTTTCAAAAGTGCATGTTATATGCCAAAATATGCGCTATATATCAAGTTGTAATGTGCCATACTTTTGCATAAAAAGATATTGCAGCATATGCTGCTTATACAACATTAATTAATAGAATCACCCACTTCCATATGTTACAGCCATTAATTTAAGGGAATTTTGATTTGAAAATATGTTTCATTTAAATGGTGCATACTGTAATAAGAAAGAAAATTATGAATTTTTGTTATTTTTAACATGTCATTAATTCAGCATCTAACTTATAATAATCCAAGTTGAAAAAATGTAATTAAAATGTATTAATTTAATAATGAGAGTTTTTGCTGCTTGTTACAAACAGAACTAGAAATAGGGGTTTTAAATATTAAAATATTGTAAAAAGAGAGGCAGAAAGAAGGGGAAAATATTTAAATCTGAAATAGAGTTAAAAGATATCTTGGAATATTGATGGATATTTAAATTTTGAAATTTCCAAAATGAGAAAGAAGAATTAAATTATTATAGCCTCTGATCTAAATACAATTTATAGTGGAAATACAAAAAGAGGAAAAAACATTGCAAATATTAATAAATATATCTTAAATTATCATGGTTTAAAAAAATAAACAAGAATGCATACCTGAAATATTTATAACTAGTTGTTGTGCCCAAACTATCATTGTAAAATATTTAAATCTTTTTATTTTGGAAAATTATTCATATTTAATATGAATTCAAAGCAGAATATTTAATCTCGTTATTTTGTTAAACTATAATTATATATCAATGATGAATTATATATTTTTCTATATATACACTGTTTACTTATTCTAATTAATTTTTATTTTCTAATTAGATTTTATGAATTTTAAAGGCACATATATTTCCAACATATATATGAACAAAACTGTTAATATTTATGTATAACAATAATGACAAGTATTTTATCAACTAAATATTTTTTATTCAATACATATTCATCAATCAATAAAAGAAATTAAGATATATCTGCACAGATCCCCTTAAACTAAATGATACAAATATATATATATCAAGAGTAAAACTATTATTTACAATTTCATTATATTTGCAACAACTAAAGATATACTCAGTGAACAGAAGAAAACTTAGAAATTTCACAATACTTTCCTAAAAAAATTTCGCTTTTCCTAAAACTTCAGATAACAATAGTGGTTAAGATTAGAGTGAAGCTAAATTAAAGTTTTTTTAAAAAAAAGGCTAAAGTCTAACCCTTTACAGAAACTGGATATTCATAATTGGATTATTCCAACAGTTCATACAGGCTGTTAGCTCCTAAAACTTATGAATAACCACTGCCGCAACAGCATTCCATACGTCCTTTATGATGAAGTTGCATCGCAAAACCCTTACTGTCGATTAATGAAGAATATATAAAAACAGTTATCTACTTTACCATTCTGTAACACAAGGAGGAAGTCGGGCTGAATTCAAAGAAGTGTAGATGTAATAGATACATCTTTTGTATCTCGGCATCGTTCTCATGTATCAAAGATGAGATCGAGAACCGGCATCATCATGAGCGAAGGAAGAAGTAAAATACATACATCTTTCGTACCTTGGCATCATTCTCATGGATTAAACATGAGATCAGAAACCAGCATATCAGGAGCGAAGGAAGAAGTAAAATGTTGTAAAATCTATACAATTTACATTGAACTTGCTTATTGAAAAATTACTACTTAATAAACAGCTTGTTTTTCAGTTGATTTATTAAATAAATTATTAGGACTCAACTTCTGAACCTGTTTAGTCAGAGATTGACCTAAAACGTAAAAGTTATTTTAGGATCGCCGAGCCATTCGTCTTAACACCTCGACGTCCGTACGAGCAAGAGAGTCGGGACGCTATCCCGTTTTCAAACTTCAAGCGAAATCAGCGCAGTCAAGAATTTCCAACTGCGAAACGAACCAATAAAAAAAACTCTGTTGTCGATCACAGTGAATATGCCCCGACTCCAGACTAAAAATGAAAGACTGCCAAAACAAATTGTATTTCCTTGGTTGTAAAGGTGAAAATAAGCACTCGCCAGTCGTCACTCGTCGATTAAACTTGAAAAACTGGCGATTAAAAATATGGAAAGAACCGGCCAAATGCCGGATTTTCAGATTTCCTTTTTTCCCTGAAATTCGCAATTTTTCCGCACCCGTTCGACAAAATTCATGATTTTTTCGTGCCCAATCGCCGAAATTCAAAATTTTTTCCCGCCCATTCACCGAAATTCTTGATTTTTTCCCACGCTCGATCGCCGAAACTCTTGATTTTTTCGAGTCCGATCGCCAAGATTCATGATTTTTCTGTACCCAACCGCCGAAATTTATGATTTTAACTGCGTCCGATCAATGAAATTCACGATTTTTCCGCATCAAATCGACAAAATTCATGATTTTTCCGCATCTTATTGCCAAAATTCATGATTTTTCTGCACCCGATTGCCGAAATTAATGATTTTTCCGCATCCGATCGCCGAAATTCATGATTTTTCCGCACACGATTGCCAAAATTAATGATTTTTCCACACCCGACTGCCAAAATTTATGATTTTTCAGATTTTGATCGATGATATTCATGATTTTACCACGTCCATTCGCCGAAATTTGTTATTTTTTCGCATCCGATTGATGAAATTCCTGCTTTTTATGCGTCTGATTGATGAAAATCATGATTTTTACGTGCCCAATCAATGAAATTCATGATTTTTACGTGTCCGGTCGGCAAAATTCAGGAATTTCCGCACCCGATCGACGAAATTCATGATTTTTTTCTGGACTAATTGACGAAATACACATTTTCTGAATTTATGAAAATGTTAGCCTTTTTTGGTCTGCAAGCCACAGGTTGTGCATGTGTAATGTAAATCATGTTGTGGGTTATTATTTATTGTATAAATACAGTAGAGAGCCGCTAATCCGCGAACCTGTAATCTGCAAAGGCCTCTAATCTGCAATCAATTTATGAATGTAAACAAAGAAATTTAATTCTTGAAAAATGCTTCAATGGTGACAAAACTTTGAATTTTGAAATTTTTTTTCACCCATTTTAACATTTTTCTTGTCTTTATATATAGTATTATATATCATATAACATTCTTCTTTATAGTTTAAAATGAAAGCACATTTAATTAGTATATTATTTTAAATATTCATTTCTTCATACAATACTTGTAAAATACAATTTGAGCTTTTGTGAATTTTTATTTTTTTAATGATAAAAAATCCTTACTTAGACAATATATTTTATAATTTATTTATCTTTTCATTAAATCGTAATTATAAAATTGAAAAACACGTAAAAAAACACATATATATTGCTTTTCAACTCTTACTTAAAGATAAAATTCAACACTATAAACCAAATGTCTTAAAACAGACAACAATTGATGCCATATTTAAGAAATTTAAAAAATAATAAATTATTTTTTACATAGTTATTGCTTTATCTATATATTAAAATGTGTAATTTATTTATTTTTTAGTATTAGCAATCTAAATTTGTCCAAAATATGAATTTAAAAAAATGTAAACAAAGATGAAATAGACATGGCCTGTAATCCGCACAACACTTGGAACCAAGCTTTGCGGATTAGTGGCTTTCTACTGTATACCTATTTTATTATTGTCAGATCTTAATTCTAGACAAATATTTTTTTTATAAAAAGGAACTTATGTAGTTAGCTACACAAGCATGTTGTGTATAACTTTGCTGTTAACTTATTATTTTGTACATAAATTACTTTACTGTAACCTAATTACAGTATAGGATCCGTTATCCAGAATGCTTGAGACCTGGGGCATTCTGGATAAGGGGTTTTTCCGTAATTCAGAACACTTTTTTATAAGTATAAAAAATATACGAAATAATTTCATAAAATTGTGATAAATATGATTAATATATATATGCAAATACATTACTTATAAATTTGTTCATTTAATACATTATTTGCACAAAATAAAAAAAAATTCAAAATTACAAAAAATAAATAAAATTTCATTTTTGGAGCTGGGAGCAGAATTGCGGCTGTGCATATTGGAGTGTGACGTCATGTGTATAAAATTTACTGGAAGTATATTCTAAAAAAGAATTTTAGTTTTTTATTCAGAGAAAATCCCTCTGACTATGAAAAATTTTTCAAATCTAAATTTACAAATTATCAAGTAACTATTACTTTATGTATAAAAAGGAAATGTTAAAATCAATGCGTAATCTGGCAACTTTCTATAACCTGTTATTATTGATGCTGATCGCAATGGCAGATTCGCCGATTCTTAGTATAGAAATAATTTTTCTAGGCTCAATTTTACAAAACAAAAAAGAAATGTTAGTCAGTTTTCTACTCACTATATTTCTCCGGAATAACACCATGGCATTAAACTACGTTTAACTTTTTTTTAATGAAACTTGTAACAAAATAAAATTTGTACACAGACATGTTTTATTTCTCCTTTAATTTTTTCTTATCGTAATGTTTTTCGTATCAGAATTTTTTTATATTTATTTATTGAAATTATAAATTAATGAATGAAGGCAATATCATTTTCAGGGGTGTTTCTGAGTAAAAAAAAAATTCTGAAATTCACAGCAAATTTTCTGAAAAGTTACAACAGAGGGGTGGGGGGTGGGTGTCCCCTCCCACCACTTTTTTTTTGCTCCCTTTGACGAAATTTGCATTTTTTCGCGATCTTTTGACGAAATTTGCGTTTTTTCGCGATCTTTTAATGAAATTTGCAGTTTTTTTCGAGATCTATTGATAAAATTTGCGTTTTTTCACTATTTTTTTGACGAAATTTGCCGTTTTTTCGCGATCTTTTGACGAAATTTGCCGTTTTTTGCGATCTGTTGACAAAATTTGCCGTTTTTTCGCGATCTTTTGACGAAATTTGCCGTTTTTTGCAATGTTCTTTGACGAATTTTTCCGTTTTAACGCGATTATCTGACGAAAGTCACGTTTTTCCCGCGAACTGTTGACAAAATTTTTCATTTTTTCGCGATCTTTTGACGAAATTTGCCGTTTTTCGCAATGTTTTTGACGAAAGTTGCCGTTTTTTCGCGATTCTCTGACGAAAGGTACCGTTTTTCCCGCGATCTGTTGACAAAATTTGCCGTTTTTTCGCGATATGTTGACGAAATTTGCCGTTTATTCGCGATCTTTTGACGAAATTTGCCGTTTTTTGCAATGTTTTTGACGAAATTTTCCGTTTTAACGCGATTATCTGACGAAAGGCACTTTTTTCCCGCGAACTGTTGACAAAATTTGTCATTTTTTCGCGATCTTTTGACGAAATTTGCCGTTTTTCGCAATGTTTTTGACGAAAATTGCCGTTTTTTCGCGATTCTCTGGCGAAAGGTCTCGTTTTTCCCGCGATCTGTTGACAAAATTTGTCGTTTTTTCGCGATCTTTTGACGAAATTTGTCGCTTTTCGCAATGTTTTTGACGAAATTTGCCGTTTTTTCGAGATTCTCTGACGAAAGTCACGTTTTTCCCGCGATCTTTTGACGAAATTTGCCGCTTTTCGCAATGTTTTTGACGAAATTTGCCGTTTTTTCGACATTCTCTGACGAAAGTCAACTTTTTCCCGCGATCCTTTGACAAAATTGGCGACTTTTCTTCGAACGAATGACGAGATTGATATTTTTTCGGCGATCATTTGCCGAAATACAGATACATTGCACCCGAATTTTCGGATTTATGACCGATATATATTTTTTTTCCCGGAAAATTCGGACCAGAATCACCCCTGATCATTTTGTTATTTTTTCTTTTACTGACACTTAAAAAAAAAAAAAAAAGAAAAACGTAATTTTTTTTTTTTTTTTAATGAAATTTTTTTTTTTTCTTCTAGTGTTTTGCATTCCGGTTTACGGATCGTTCCGGATACCGGGACGCCGGATAACGGATCCTATACTGTATATATATTTTAAATTAAATATTCAGTGACATAAATGTACTTACTGGCAACTAAAGAAATTATTCTCACTCGCCACTTACTGGCTACTAAAAAAAAATTTACCTACCGGCCAGTGGCTACTAAGCAAAATTCCTTATTTTCACCTTTACTTAGTTGGCGATGATGAAGAGAATTGGAATCGATGAAAAGAATGTTAATCGCATGTTTTCAGCGAAGAGAGCGAAGAAAGTACAATGAACCTGTACTAATAGTGATTTTGCATTTAAAAGAGTGTGCAGGGGTCGATCCAGGAAAAATTTGGGGCCTATTTAGGGCCCCTTCACAAAAATCTATTTAATAAAATAGGCCCCTTCACAAAAGTAAATTTAGTAAAATGGGCCCCTTCACAAAAATAAATTTGATAAAATGGGCTCCTTCACAAAATTCTATTCCATAAAATCTTACTATTTATTATTTATTTATTATTTTGTGATGTTTTAAAATGTGTAATTTGTAAACAAACAAGTTCACCAGAGAGGAAATCTTCAGCAAAAAGGTTTAAAAAAGTTTTTGTTTATAAATGCTTTGTTCGAATTTGATTAATTGGATTTCAACTTTCGTTACAAAATGTTATTTTTCACAAAAATATAATAAATTTCACAAAAATAACCTTTACTTTTCACAAAATGGGCCCCAAGAAAAAAAACCTGCATCGACCCCTGGTGTGTTTTCAAAGAATAGAAAAGGGAGAGATTTGAATAAGTTGATGTTAAGTTTTAAATGAATGAGTAAGAAAAGGATATGAAAATTAATATTTAGTATTTGAATAATATTTAAGAAAAGTAATTTTACATTGAGATTGGGAATTTAAAAATAATAATTAAGATTGTAATAATATTAAAAAAAAAAAAGAATTTTAGGAATGAGAAAATTCTGATTTACTTTTGAAGTTAAGAATATTAAATGATTTAAATTTAGAATAATTAAACTATGGATTTTAAAATATTTAAATTAAAAGAAAGTTTTTGATATGCCATAACACTGCTGTTTGTTCTCAATGGAGAATGCTGGTTCATGTATATTTGGTTCATATTTTGTTATTTTTAGTAATATACATACATAGCAAAATTGGGTCCACTTATTATTTTTATTGCAATATCTGTCTCGCGAAATACATTTGAAGAAAGAGTTTTTAAGTTCACACAGAACGGAAAAATAGTTACTTCTTGAAAACATAGCAGTTAAGCATACAATTTCGTTCAATTTCAAAGACAGTTTTGCTCATAACATCAAAGAGAAAAACATTTTCTAATGTATTAATTCATGCAAAAATAATTCCATTTTTTGTGATAGTCTGTACATGGTAAACAAAATGTTATCTATTATAAAAAAAATAAATTTTATTTATACAATGATTATCTAAACTTTTACATGCTACAAATATTATCGTATATGCCACAATAGTCTTAGAGCTAGCAACGTTTTCATCACCTGATTTTAGCAAGACTCATTTTTAGGGTTTCGTTCATCTCACGAAACCCTATTACTCCCACTCCGTTGTCTGTGCGTCACAGAGCCATTCTCAAAAACTATATAACTTACAGAGTTGAAACTTCGTGTATATTTCTGAATACCAGCTATGAAGAGCTCAAAATATTAAAATTTGAAAAAATCGTATTATTTTAATAAATAGAGATAGAAAACCAAAATTCTAACAGCCTTTTCCTATTAAATTTAAACATTTTTCGTTATAGCAGATGCCAAAAATTAAAAATCCACGATGAAATTCTTTCTATAATAATTAATTTTCTATCAGACTATTTTCACATGGAAAATGAAAATGAAATAAAAAGTTTCACCAATTGAAAAAAAGATAAATATTAAATAAAATTGATTGACGTCATAGTGGTAATAAAACGGAAAATGTCTAAGATTTCTCAATAATACAAGGAGTGTATGTGTATGTACTCAAAGCAGATTAATATCACATCATTAGAGAATTAAAAAGAAAGTCTGACGTCATATCGGAAGTTTAACGGATTTTTCAAATGTTTCAGAATAATACAAAGCGAGTATCAATATCAGTAATAGAGAATAGTAAATATATGAGTTTGAGGAATGTATTGAATCATGATAAAAACCCGATTATGGAAATATTCGCATATTTTAACATTTTGAAGGTGTACAACATGTTTAATTTTGAAATTAATTTTTTTTTTAAATATCGCATTTAGTCCACATGACAGATATTATTATTACAGAATATAATAGCGGGCTTCGACCACTATCGGACTGGTTCAGATATTCGAAAAAACAAAAAAATAGACCTGTAAATTTTTACTTTATAAAAAAGATTACTTTTTTTTTTTTTTTTTTGCTAAATGAAATTTATTTGGATTTATTAAAGAAAGGATAAAGTGTTTTGAAAGGAATATCAAACGAAACTTTTTGAGTGATCTTTGATCACACTTACCCACTTGTTCTATATTCTCTTCCTTTTTATCGTGTGGTGCACATGTGGATTGTCTGGCTGGCTGGAGACGTTGCGTTTACCTGTGAGAATATGGGTAATGCAGGTCAAAAAATGACAAAATTACGTCATTTTAGTATGGATTTTGTTTATAATTCTTGTTTCTGCTAACTATTCGTGATATTCAGCCATTATTGCCAGACTGTTTCACCGTTGTTAAGACCGTGTCAGATCTTGATTTATAGGTAAAAAAATGGGTCATATTCACGTCATTTTAGCAAGGCTGAAATTTTAATATATTAATCTTTAGCTATCAGACAAGCCATAATTAAATTGCCAGTCACAAATTCCGTTGCTAAAGTACTGCCAGACGCCGATTTAAATCTGGCAGAGAAAGCTCCTTTTTTAAGAGTGGACAGCTTTTGTAGTGCTTTGGCTACAGTCCATGTTAGCCAAGCCTTGATTCTTGCCAAAGCAACAATCGTTCCTTTCTGTAAAAGTACTTATATATATATATATGATTTGTCGAAATAAATGTTTAATTTGTGTCATTAATGTATAAATTATATGTAATTGTTAATTTACTTAGTTAAATTTAAGAGCGAATATTAATAAAATTTAATTATAATATTACTTAAAAATTAAGAGAATTTAAATAAACATAAAGGTTGACAATTTATGTCATAAAGTTTCAGTTATGCTCTTTTTTTCGCTTCTTTTTCGATTACAGTATGGAACCATTTATCCAGAATCCAGTTAACCAGAAAACCAGTTATCCAGAATGATATTTCCAACTGACTGATTTCAGAATCTTTCCAGAAAAAAGTGCCATGCAATGCCAGTTTGACATGTTCATTGCTTGATACATAACCACATGCATTGTACAACTTGATCAGTGTCTTGGATTTAAAATGAAAGCCTGTTTAGATTGATATTGAACATTGAGTTTTATGCAGTATTATTGTTTCCAAGGTATTGCCAGAATTTTGCTTTCTTCAAATTCTGATTAATCTTTGATCTTGAAAGGATCTGAGCCTTAGAGTAATCTAGTAATTAATTTAAAATCAGTAGCAATGTTACAGCCACATATATAAACATCTCATCAAACGGATGTTGTTTTAATGTCCAACCAGTTATCCAGAAAAACCAGTTATCCGGAATACATCTGGTCCCGACCATTCCGGATAAATGGTTCTATACTGTACATAAATATCTATTTATAAAAAAACATGTCCCAATGACTCATAATCAATGCCAAACCGTAACCGTTGGTCCTAGGACGTTGAAATTTGGAAGATGTGTTCCTTACACTATGCATGTACCCACTAATAAATGACTTTTGAAAATTCATCCTTTACGGGGGTTAAATGGGTTGGTGAAAGTTTTAGGCCATTTCGTCATATCGCAGCAGCAGTTTTAGGTAGGAACATGAAATTCAGCATAACAAATCTACTAAAAAAAAAGTTAAACAAGTGTTTCAGTGATTATAGAAATTCATTCACTAACTCCGGTTAATTGGGGGGGAGGGTCGAACGTTTTAGGCATTTCGCCATATCTCAACTGCAGTTTTAGGTAGGAGCATGAAATTCAGGATAACAAATCTACTGAAAAAATAGGTTACACTTATTTCAGTGATTTTAGAAATTCTCCCACTAAGGAGATTAAACAACGGATATGAACCCGATTATTGGAAGATTAGATGAATGAGACAATTATTGTTTTCTTTTTTGCTTTTTTGTTTGTTTTCATGTTGGCTCCTTTAACATAGCAATAAAAAAATAGTTCTCATCTTTCGACATCTGAAATTTCAATAGGTTATAAATGTAACTGTATCCAAGCTCTCTTTAAAATTTTGCGAAAAAATATGCATATTTAGTAGTGAAAACATGAGTTCTTTAAGAAAAAGCTTTAACTCTCAACGCAATGGCTATATTACACCTCCATCCATTTTTAATTCCCCTAGGCTAAACAGATTTCCAATTTATGAGGGAAGAAGCCTTCAAAAAAAGTTGAAGCATGCGCAATGAGACCATTTTTGTGTCTAAAAAAGAATGTGGAATTTGGCAGAATGCGCTTTTCGCTTTAAATATATGGATTGCAGAAATGTTTTAAATGTTAATGTTCTTCGTCATATCAAAAGATATTTATGTAAAAAATTTTAATTTGTGTATGGTTCCTGGGACCCATAAGTTTTTTTTAGAAAAAACATTCTACATGCTCTAACGAGTAAAATAGTAAAGATTCCATTCTTCTATGACTAAAAGCCGAGAGTTATGATGCTTTAAATTTTATTAATGTTCTAGTTGCTGATTACTGGTATCTTGTTACATACTTGTTTATACTTAACTTTATGTTCATATAAATTCCAATAAGAAAATTATACTATATTTGCCACACCCTTGTATAATCATGGGAGAAAAAAAAATTTATAAAAAGAGAGGGATTTTATTTTATTAAATTCTAGTTGTAATTATTAAAATTACACAATCTTTACAAAATATTGCTTTATGAATTCATAAATTTAAATACAAAATTGCCAGCCAATAATTCCATGAAATGACCAATTGCCATATATACAGAGACCAGTAAAAATGATGTTAAACTCCAAAACTTATGTATCATATACATTTCAATTTTTAAAGAAAATTTTTGGGGGAAATAAACATGCAGAGTACGCCCAAAAATAAATATATTTGTAGGTTTTATTCAATACTTTGAAGATGGGTTTCGATAATTTAGATATATTACAAGTCTTTTGTTAGATTTTTGATGATAAGATGTTTTTTTTATGATAAGATGATTTTTGATGTACAGAAAGGAGTTTATGTGTATAATTAAATACATACATACACACTACAGGTGCAGATTCCCAAAATTTGGAAGGAGTCACTGGCTCCTAAACCCAAAAAATCCAGTGGCCACAATTGAACAAGCGCATAAAAACAATAGTGTTTATATTTATATTTGGTAAAACACTAAAATTCAGGAATTCAAAGTGTAAAGTAATTTATTTAATATAAACACAAGTACAACAAAATTTGAATATTAATTAAATCTTAAATCATGTACATTCAGAAGATAAAGTTGGGCAAGATACGGTTTAAAAAAAATATTTATAAGCTAAGCAATCATGATAGTGGGGAATATCAGAAAAATAATATTTCTTATTTTGATTTTGCCAGACAAAAGTACATATGAAAGGAAATCCGAATTTGTGAGATTATTTTGCAGTATAAAAATCAAAACACACTTCAAACATTTGTTTATATATATATATATATATATATATATATATATATATTTAAATCACAGTCTATGTAAAATCATCAGATTCAAACTGTTACGAATAACATTGCTATTCGAATATATTTAATAGTTTGCTGTGTTAAACAGATCATTCTGAAATTTTAAGATAATAATAATGTTTGCTATGTGTTTTGGTCTTAATCTTTAAAAAAAATATCAACATTTCACGATGGGGACTGGGAATACCAGAAATTGATTACTTTTAAATCCCATGGCGACTTAAACGCCGAAAGTTAGTGGCCACAGCAAAAAATGTAGTCGCCACGTGGCGACTGGCGACCGTGAATCTGCACCTATAATACACACACAGATATATATATATATACAAAATGAAATTTTAGACTTGCAATTGTTGAAAATCAAATTTGCAGCTCAGCATTCAGCAGTTTTTGTATAATCTTTCATACAAACTACAAACATTTCAAATCATACAGAACTCTTGAAAACGTAACACATTGTTTTTTTTAACCCTGCTTGAAAGCTTATACAAAAAGCTGTTGAAACTGCAATTTAATATTAATGATTTATTTATTTAAGTAACTATAGAAGGTGCCCTTGCTAAGCTTGCATGATAAATCATATAACAGCTACTTTACATATGTTACAATTGGGATGTTATCAAATCAGCCAGTTAGCAACTTACTTTTGGTGCCAAAGTTAATAATGTTTTGCCAAAAATTGAAAGTTTGGCATATGTGTGTAAGTACATATCTGTGCACAGGATTTTAGAGGAAACAAAACTGTTTCCAAACCAATTTTCAAAACATGGGTTAAGTGTAAAGCATTTTCACATCTGTAAATTTATATAAAAATTACTATCTGCAACTACAAAGAATAATGAAGGCTAATTATCCATTAACTGTAATTAATTAAACATTAAATTAGTTGTACATTGATTTATACTTATTACACCTTAATGCATATTTCATATCATCCAAATACTTGTAATGTGTGATGAGAAAACTTTAGTTATTGCTTACATCTGATAAAACAACTAAAAACTAATCTAAATATCATGTATTTAATTAAATAAAAGAATTATATAAGAGTTTGCCTTTTTTGAAAATTCATCTTTATATATAACAAAGTAATTTTATGATAGGGAAATTTGATAAAGCAAAAGTAAAATTAAAACTTGACCAAAAAGTCAAATGCCATTATACCTATAAATAGTCACTAAATGCACAAAAATTGTCTTTAATTTTTTATTATTTTTTTCTGTGAAACTTTGTTAAGCAAAAAATATTCCAGATGTAAAAATTGTGTTAAAGAACGAAAAAGAAAAAGGAAGAAACCATATTGAAGGTTAACATTATGTCAGCTTTAATCATACATTAACATGTGTTTCTTTTTAAAGAGATATATGCATTAAAAATTGTTATTTCTTTTCTTATTCAAAGTTTTCTTCTGAGAGAAATAAATATGAATGGATAAATACGTCATATATTTATTAGTTATTTATACTATTCTATGTAACATATATTTCTTTTGTTATTGTAGGAAATTAGCTCTTTGAATTTACATAATTCAGAAGCTAGTGAAAATGAATTGAATTATATTATTTGCTGCATACCTCATGTGGTTCATCTTGATCTCAGTGGTACATCTTGTAGTGATGAGACATTAGAATGCATACGAAAATCCTGTCAAGAACTGGAATCCTTAAATGTTAGTTTTTGTCAAGGAATAACTGATCGTGGAATAGAAAATTTATGTGTTAGCAAGCTGTCATTAAAGTATTTGAACGTATCACACTCTGGTGTGGAAGGATTTAGTATTGCTATAATTTTAAATGGAATGCCTTCTCTAGAATGTGTTAAATGTGATGATGAATTAATTAATTTGTTGTACAAGATTGGTACAAACAAACAGTATAATATCGCAGAACTTATATATGATGAATCATTTTTAGACGATCCTTTGGAAGTTATTAGGGATATTGCCAAAATGTGTCCAAATTTGAAAAAATTGCACTTTGAACATCCTGTAAGTGAAACAGTACTTAAAGCCTGTGTTAATTTTAAAAAATTAGAAGAACTGAAAATTAAAATGTCTCATGCACATGATCTTGTAAGAGTGGATGTTTTGACTCCTATTTTACCCCTGTCAAAAACCCTAAAAACTCTTATTTTGTCCTGTCTGGAAATTTCTGCTTTAACATTAATAGAATCCTTCAAAAACCTGGAAAATCTGTATTTAAAAAAGGTTTCCTTTACCTCATTTGATAAAAAAGATGTAAAAGTTACTAAAACAAATCTTACTACATTAGTCATCAAGGATATTGATATGAAAGTTAATGGTGTAAATTATGAAGCAATTTCTTTATTAATTTCTCTCAGCAAAAATGTTACAAAATTGCATCTAAATCACATTAAGCATTTGCCTTCTGAAATATTTGATGTTATATTACCAATAAAAAATCTTACTCTGGTTAACTTCGAATATACTTGTATAAAAATATATTCTCTGAATCAGCTGTGTGAAATTCCTTCACTGGTCACATTAATGGCAAATTGTTATGAAAATCAAGAAGAGTATTCTCCTTGTAGTTTATTTTCAAAAAGGGCTCCATGCAGATGTACCCTATCTTGGCGCAGTATGTATGATTATGATGAAGACAGTGAGGACGGAGATCATAGTTTTGACAATGTTGATAACTGCAACCGTAAGTATCGCTATGATTGTGATGATGATAATGAAAATGATATTATAAGTGATCAGTGTAGTTGCACTGATTCTGAAAGTGATGATAGATCTTGTAGGATAGCATCAGCATATTGGGGACGACTATAAGTATGCTTTAAATTTTTTTTTTTTTTTTTTTTTTTTTTACTTGCAAATTGCCTGTAAAATAATTTACATAGAAATGCCTATTAAGTTGCTAAGGTCGTTGTTCATAAAATATCATAAAAGTATCATTTTTTTATTTTGATTTTCCAGAATGACTGCTTTTTTTTATCAAAATGTTCTCCCTATAAATGTGTTTTTAATGGTTGCATATATATATGTGTGTGTGTGTGTTAATTTTTTATATGCAGTTTGGAAATTTTTTATATGCAATTTATTCTAATTCAGATTAATACTTGTTCAAAATTACCTGCACAAATCTTCCAAAGGATGATAGAGCATTTTCTCTTTAATGTCTTTTATGTATATAAAAAAATTATGTGTCTTTTCTCTGTAATGTTTTTTCAATGTGATATATCATTAAAGTTCCAAAATGTTAAATTGTCATTATTCTATTTTTTTTTATGATACTATATCATATATTAAAAGATTTGTGTTTAAAATATTTTCAAAGACACTGCAAAATGCTTAAGTTGTGTCATGAATTTCTAGTAATCTTTATCAATATAAAAGCATCATTGAATAATCAGATGTTGATGTTTTGCAGCAATGTTTTAATATAATTAAATTTGGACTTTTAAAAACCTCCAAATACTATATTTTGGAGAAAGGACACTAATCTTAGTACAGGTGAATGGAAATTTTAGCATTTGGCTGCTGTTATAGTAAATTGTTTAAATTTTATGAATAAAAATTCATGGACTCTTTTAAACATGGCATCACTTTTGCTGGCAGAATGTTTTCACATGTACTCATATTAAGGTCCCAGTAAAACATTTGTTTTCCCAGCAATAATTAATATTACTGAATGAAATCACGTGTTTATAATATATGTACAGTAGATTCTGGTTATTTGGGACAAAATAGCAAATACAAAATTAAAAAGTATCATTAAATTTTATACCTGATGATTGGGGCAGCTGCTTTATCGGATAAATTGTGTTACAACCAATGAGTCCCAATTACCCGGAATCTGCTGTATTAATCCTTTCTGTTCAACAGATATTTTTCAGAGGAATTGGTTTTTGCCTTTATACCATTCAAGAATGATCATCATATATATTTTACTTTTGTGAATAAAACATCAAATGTAAAAGAACATTATAAGAAAAAAATTAACGTTAAAGGATATTTTTGGGATAAATAAAACAAAATATCTACCTTTTGTATAGATATTTTCCTTGTTCTTATTTTTTCTGAATTACTAAAATTGTTAAATATATTTTCAATATATTGCTTAGTGCATTACATACATATTATACAATTCAGCTAATATTGTAAATTGTACTTATGTTTTACTACAAATATCAGAGGCACAAAATATCTGTCATAATTGTAGTAAAATTAAAGGAAATGAATCTCTTGATCATGTTGTCTTTTTTTTCTATAAGATTATTTTTATCATCATCATTAACCCTCTTTTTATTTTGTCTGTGTATCTAAACAGAAAAAGAATATATATGTTGAATGACAATGGTTATGTTCAGATTCAGATCAGCAATAATAAATATTCACATGCATCAATCACTCTTTTAAAGGAATGAAGATGAAATAGTGATTGAAAAATGTTTGTTTTAGAAATTGCAGAGATTTGCAATAGAAATGTTTAATTCATTATCCCTGAATTGAAGCTAAATATAATCATTGACATATTGAGCAAAATTCAGAAGATTTTTAAAAATAATTTAGAAAAATACAAACTAGAGATAGGGAAAGAAACCAGTCTGGTATAATACAATTAAACTTTTGTAAGTTAAAGTCCTGTAATATTAGTTTTTGATATCTAGAAGCAATTTTGCATTCTCTACGGAGTATATATATAATAATAATAATAAATATCCATCTCAAAAACTTCAATTTTCTTTAATTCAAAATGTAAGCCAGTGTGAAGTCGTTGGGTATATTAAAGACTGACTCAAGTTGCATATTCACATTTTTAATACAGGACGGCACAAACATTACACTTAAATTCACTAAAACGCGTGTAAACTAAAAAAAAGAATATAGGAAAGAACATGGCTCATGAGAAGGTCTCTAGACGAGATCCATCCCAGTACACTCTGAACAACTACTGTACCGTGCGATACATCTACGCTCAATTTACTTCAGTTCATCTTTGGCAAAATATCCATAGATATTTTGTCGAAAGTGGCAACAGCGCCATCTATACGCTATTTAATTTAGTAAAGGCAGTCATTCTGTTACAACCTCCCCCTCTGGTTCCTCGGACGTCCCGGTGAGGAACCAGGAACTCTCTTAGGTGGTCTGCCTGGTTTTCGGATGGGTGCAACAGGTACAATGTCGGAGTCCTTATACGGTGTTAGAGCTGAAATATGGCATTTAGCAAGTGGTTCATGTGAATTGTCCATGCTTGCTATTATATATGTGTTGGGTGATTGTTTAGTTAAAATGATGTACAGTCCATCACGTTTAGGCATGAACTTAGACGTGCTATTTCTAGAGGCTTTACTTACTGGATGTAAGTTAACCCAAACCTTGTCTGCTGGAACAAAACAATGTCCCGGTTTCCTTTTGCAGTCAGCACGTTTTTCTTTGATGTTGTTTAGCTTCAACTTTGCCTTTAATTTCTTTTGTGATGTTTGCAAATTTCTTGAGGTATGTTGTAATTTCAGGTACAAAGTTGTCATTGTGAATGACTGCATGAATGTCATGTTGAACAACATCCGTCGTTCTTAATTCTCTCCCAAATTGTAAGAATGCTGCTGTTTTTCCAGTTGTGTCGCACTTAGCAGTATTCATTGCAAAACGTATTGTTGGAAGTTTCTCTTCCCATGAGCAGTGGTCATTCTCTACTAATGTAGCCAATCTCAGCTTTGACAGGAAAATATGCTCATTTTCCCTGTGTCATCATTCTATAACCATCTTGTTACTTTAGACCCTAATTTACTGCTTGGTTTACGTTTATTCTGTACTCTTTATTTCTATAAAACCCACTATTTATGAGTTCCTTTAGCTTAGTTTCTTAAGTTCTGTATTTACAATAGTTACCTTAATTATACTTTACTTTCCTTTCATATCCAGGCACTCTTTCACAAGTATCTAAATTTAAGTTCTTCATTGGTTTGTCATTAACATCATTCTATAGTTTTTGTCCAGCTACTGTTTACATTTCACAATTTCCATGCCCGTATGATCGGCATCGAAATCACGTGGTTACGAAGAGGATGGAATGCATGACGACATACAGCGAAGCCGTTATGATGTCATTCACTTTCTCTCTCCCGTGATTGACTGTCACTAATTTGTATTACAGAAGTAACGTACATGTGCTGGACATGGAATTGTGTAATGAAGGGATTTTTAGCACAAGCAGGGTATTTATACTCTGAGCGGACGGAAGCTCATTAGCTTCGTATGTTTTTTAGCTTCTTCATTTCGTTAAGCTTTGCTTCGTCTGTGTCATTGGCTATCTGATGTTATGATGAATCGCCTGAAGGATGCCTGTGAAATTACTGTAATGGATGCAAACTCAGTGCTGCTTATTAATTTCATCTAGTAAAAAGCTCTGCATGTTTCTCATAGAAGCTTGCAATGTTTTATTTTTAAAGGACTGGCTCAGTGTACGTCCATAAGGTTCAATATTGTTTTACATTAATGGTTCTATCAGGGAATTCAATTCATCATTTTACTTGTTTAATCTTTTGCATGTTCTTTCCAACCTTTTAATATCTGGTTTTTAACTTCTTAAAACACTGTTTACCACACACATCATACCTTTCCCTGTTTAAATGCTTATCCTTCTTGTCGGTAAAATTACCGTAGGATACTTGTAAGTACGGAGGTGGTCAGGTTAAAATGACACCAGATTATATTCATTTAACATCTGAGAAGGAAAGTCATCTTGGGAAATGTTTTGTGATGTCTGTTTAAGGTCAAAGTGAGTAAATATGGAAAGCTTACATATGCCTGTAATATGAATTGAACCTTTGCTAAATCATTTAAATTAGTTTCTTGTGTAAAGCTTAATGTAGTTTTCTTGAATCGTTTCTTGTGGCCCTCTGACATGCTGATATCAATGTTTAAGGTTTGAACTGTTTTTCCTCTTCTGACATATATTAAAAGTAAGCTATTTTTCATGTTTGTCAATATTTATGAAGTTTTACATTTTAAAGTACATATATATATATATATATTACAATTACAATATATATATATATATTGCAGTTCATATCAAGTTAATCTAAATTTCATATTAATTTAATCTAAATAAAGTTAATTGATTTCAATGTAAAACTTATATTTTATCTTTATTGTTTAATCTCCTTAAGTTAATTTTTCATTAATTAAAAACTAGTTCATTTGAGTTTCAGTCTATTCATATTTAATTATTCAATTATTATCAGTTAAATATAAAATGTTGCTTTTTGGTTATTTAATTTATATCAACGTTTTTATTTTATGTTATGTTTTTAATTGTCAATAAACTTTTGTTTGTTTATAAATTTGGCTTTGTTGTTCTTTGAACACATTGATTTCTATTTCAGCTTAATAGTAATTTACATTTTAACTCTTTCCATATCAACTTAAACTTGTAGCACATTCTCTTCCATCTATGCTTAAATTACTCTGCTATATTTACATATCGAGGATTACCTTTTGGTAATTCTCATCAAGCCTGAGGTCTCTATTCTTTCTTTCCACAGGATTAGCCTGAGGATGATATATGGGAGTCGGGCTTTGTTTGATACCTAAAAGAAAACAAAGCTGCTGCATCACACTACTAACAAATTGGGATCCGTTATCACATATTATATGTCTGGGTAGACCATATCTAAAGATAACTTCTTCGAACAACGTAGTTGCATACTGTGCTGCAGTAGTGTGTGTGAGAGCAAATAGTTCAACCCATCTGGTTGCACAGTCTTCTACTATGAATATCCATCTTTTACCATTGGTACTTTTTGGTAAAGGGCCAAAAAGAACAATTGAAAGAACTTAAAATCGGTGTGAATACACTGGTGTTTGTAACAAACCAGATGTTTTTTTATTAGGTTTATATCTATTACATTCAGCACAACTTTTGACGTAATCTGCAATGTATGAACGCATTCCAGTCCAATACCTTTTGGATATTCTATTTAACGTACCTTCAGCACCGTAGTGACCAGCCATAGGTGAATCATGGTGTTCTTTTAAAATTTTCTCCTTTTCATGTGATGGGACTACTAATTGCGCTTCTTCTGCTTCTGAACTTGGGAAATACCTGTATAAAACTCCTTGGTTCATAATATCGCGTTCAGTCCAGTTAGTGTAGTCTAGTTTTTTCTTCATCTTCGAAATTTTTAATAATTTAATTCGTCATCTTTCATTTGTTCAGCACGTAAATCACTAGGCATTCGTGATGCGATATCAACCATTATAGTACAAATATCGCAAGACTCTTTACTGATATGATCACACTCAGGACGAGAAAGCATGTCAGCTATGACGTTCCCCTTACCAGGAATGTATTCTATTTTCAAATTGAATTTTTGCAACTGTAAAGCCCATCTGGCAAGTCTTCCAGAAAATGACTTTAGGCTCATGAGCCATCGGAGGGGCTGGTGGTTGGATGCCACAGTAACTTCTGTTCCATCAATGTATCCTCTGAATTTATTAAGAGCCCAGACAACAACAAGCGTTTCCCGTTTTGTGGTATGATAATTGTGTCAGGGTTCATACTCTCTTTACATGATGAAATTCAAGCACCTTACCCAAAATTCAAGCACCTTTTCAGAAATAACGTTACAAAATACTATGTCTGTTTGTATAATGCAAATATATAAAGGAAAAAAAATTCATTTTCATATGTTTTCAGGTGAATGTCATACATAACATATAGTAGCGAAGTCTTAAATGTGAAATGTTATGAGAAAGTCTCCAAAAAATACTTTTGCAGTACACTTTGAAAGTTATCTGCGCTAACACTAGACAAAAGTAGACACTTGATAATTCTGCACTGCTATGATACATACAATAAAATAAAAAAAAACTAAACAATTTTCCATACTTTACTTTAATTTGAAAACATCCACTAAATCATTTTACAAAAAGGTATATTAAAACACACACACACACAAAGAAAAATTTGCATGTTTCAGCATGAATAATTTACTGCATTTTAAATACAAGACTTTTTTCAGCCTTTAAGCTTTTTACTGCATCTTCTATTTTTTCATCTAAAATTTTAACTTCAGCCTGTTTTTCTTTTACGGTTTTTCTCAGGCTGTTTGACTGTATGCAGAAAGTCATTTTCTTTGTAGACTCTGCCTTCAAAGACAACTCATCCGCTGAATCCAGAAGTTCTTTGATGTCAACTTCCAGACATTTTTTCTTTAAGTCATCTAAAGCATCTTCAAGCTTTCTTTTCTTTTTTTCAGTGAGACATTTTTCCTTCTCTTTTTGCTGATCTTTGAGGTACATCATGTACCTTTGTCTACCACTGAATGCAGACGAAAGTAGCTTTTTTGTTATAGGTACTTTAACCACGCCAGCACAATACTCTATATAATCTTTTATAATTCTTAAAGAAATATAAGAATGTTCTTTTAGGTTTTTCACTTCCATATTTTTGTTAAGAGAATCCTCTCTCGACAGAAGCTTGTCCATGGGATAAAAGCAACACAAGTTTGGTCACATGGAAGGCTTTAACGTGTCCTTTAACACACATATGATCATAAGAAAATCATCTAATCTATCTGTCGATTCATTAAAGCTTATGAATACTGATAAGTTTGTTATTTCAAGGAAATCTTGATAATCCAGAAGAGTGGTTTCACAGTCATCTTCTGGGATCCAACCATTTTTTTGGAAGGCACTTATGATGGATTTCATTAGTGAAATGCAGTTTTCTTTGTTCCGTGCAATTTTACCAGGATTCAAACAAGATGAACTGCGTACAATACTATAATTTATTGGGCTTTTTTCGATGATTTTTTTCATCATTGCACAAATGAAGTCCCTTATTTCTTGCTTCAGAGCAATAACGTCACTTTCTTTCACAGATTTCTGTTCTGTTAAGATTTTTGAGATATTTTCCCCCAGTGAATAGTTTCTATTTTAGCAATGGAATTCAACATATCAGTTTTGAATTCAAACTGAGGAAATTTCAAAACTGTTACATTTTTTATTTCACCATCCTTAAGAATTTTGTAATTCAGTAAGCATGACCGAATTAACTTTGTTAAATCAGCCGCAAAAATTGCAGCCCAGGTTTTTTAGTTTGATATTTCGTCATGAAAGGCTGCACCAAAGATGCAACTGATGAGAGAAAATGCCACTTAACAATTAACAATTCATCTTTTAAAAAAGATTTTATGGAGTCATATGTGCGATTGTTGGGATTGGGAATTTTTTTTTTTTTTTTCGACACAAGAGATGAATGACTTTAAATCTTCCAAGATTTCAATGGCTCTTTTTATAGCTGGTAGGCTGTCAAGCCATCTATGTCTGCAGAACTTCAAGGCAGTCTTGCCAGTTGATGATACTTCATAATAATCTTGAAGCCTTGCTGGAGAGTACTTGAATAGCTTATGCAAATTAATCAAAAATACATACATTTGCCAATTTGAAGAAGCTCCACTAGCTTTAAATGCATTATGTAACACATGTAAGCCGCAGGTAACTATATTTAGTATACCATGATCATACTTTTTTTGGAGATTTTCATATACTTTCCAGTTTACAACTGGTCCATCCATGGATAACTGCACAATATTTCCCAAATTAAAATTACTAAGTGCAGTTTTTATGCCATTAAGCAAGTCATTTGCTGTTGAATGACCCAAAAAAACTGAATTTATGTACCTAGTACATACCTGGTTTAAGCTTGGATGCCAAAATTGGACTAATAATTCCATTTGCTTGGACTGTGTCTATTTGTTTAGAGTTTCATCAAATTTGATTAAGAGATCTTTAAAATGCCAATGCGGTGCAATGCCAAAACAACATTTGTAAGTACATTTCGCTGGTGATAATGTAAATTGTTTAGCTATATTGTTATCTGTGAACATAATTTTCAGTACATTGCCTACTTCTGAGCAAAAATTGTAAGGGTAATTTGAAGTCACACATTTTAATGCCCACAAAACGTCAGCTGTTAAAACTTCTTTGCCAGCCATAAAATCAGTTCCTGATACTAATTGGTGCTGATTAGTTTTTGGTGAAAATCGCCCAACAGGTGGCACTGCTATACGCTGTCGAAAGTAGTGGAGCCACCGATCACAGGTTTGTTTTGAAATATTTTCGTAAAAAAATAAAAATTCGATCAGGGCCCTGGCAACATCAGGCAGAACACATGGAAATAAGCAGCCAAAGTCAGTAGAGGTCCCGATTCATTTTGAAAGATTTTTGTTTTAAAATATAAAATCATACAAATTTGATTGGGGCCCAGGCAACGCTGGGCGGGTCAACTAGATGCAATAAAAACAACACTAATTAATAAATCAATTCACTATGCGAATATTGTCAGAACTAAATTTAGGAATGGGACAATTTTTCTTTCTTTTTGGTGGGAGTTCAATCATTGCGTTATTAACAAATAAGTATTTGATTAATCAAAACAAAGTCACGCAACAAAAATGAATTTAATTATTTTTCTTAAAACTAAAATAAATCCAAATAATTTAAATTATCTAATTAAAACAATTAGAATTACAACAAGGGCGATGACCTTTCCTTGCTCCCGTTTGCTGGTGCCCATGATTCACGACACGTGAATAACATTGCTATCACATTGCCTCCAATCTTCATCACATTTTACAATAGGTATCAGAATTATATATTTAATGTTATGGAAAACACTTCCCTCTCATATGACTTGTTAATGCAGATTCTCCCAGATTCTCCAATTGCCGGGTAACACAACATAACTTGCATTGGAACTGGTATGCACTATTCGGTACTGCTTATAACCAACACTTGTATTCTTCTCGTTCTAGCCACAAGTCACTGAAATTGCACATTCTAGGCATCGTTATAGCATTGATCTCAACGAATAATTACAACTACAGATCTACAGAATGCACTACAGATGAAAACTACTTGTTTTGAAAACCGGCGTACATGCATGTGTGCATGCGTCAACTGACAGAGTTTTAGCGTTGCAATAGGTGTAGCAATATTGAAGAAACAGAACATACAAAGGAAGAAAGATAAGAACAAAATTTCCGATCTTGCTGTTATTAGTAGCAACAAGTTACCCTTCTTTTCATTTTTCTTTTGTTAACTTAATCCTATAGAGGGAAGGGAGAAGCGACAAATGCTTGTACTCTGAACCCCTGAAAAGAAAACGATCTCAAAACAAATATTTTCGCCTTTTTTTTTTAAAGCTTGCAATTATGTTTTATTTCGAATATCTGAATAAGAAAAATTAAGCACCTATAAAAAAAAAAATAATGAAAATTAATCACCTTGATTAAAATATAAAAAAATTCAAGCACTTTCAAGGACCTTTTTTTCTCTCTTAAAAATTCAAGGACTTTCAAGCACCGTATGAACCCTGTTGCGTTCTACAGAATTACTGGCATATTCAATCAGATGCTCTTCAGCTTTCTTACCCTGGAGAAGTACTGCTCCAAGAGCATAATTGCTTGCATCAGTCCAAATGATGGAGGGTTTTGTTTCATCTGCCTGTTTCAATATTGGTGTTGAAACCAGGCATCGAATGCAGTTTCTTCATTGTCACCCCAATGCCACTGCACATTCTTCTTAGTGAGATTGCTAAGTGGTCTGGATATTTCTGCAAAATCTTGTATAAAATGGCGATACCATGAACATGTCTGCAGTAAAGACTGCAATTGTTTTATATTCTTGGGAGGCAGAGCATATTTTAAGGAATTCTCACTGGGCGACAATAGGTTTGATCTGTTGTCCCAAGCAAATATCTATAAATTCAGCCCCCCCCCCCCGATAACTGCAAACCAAATAATTATAATATCAATTTCTGAAATTCTGTTTTATTAATTTTGTCTATTTTACTTCTTCTATACCTGGTAAGTAAATAATGATGTCTTCATTGAATCATGTAAACCCGTTCATTTATAGCTAGTTAGCATTAAAGAAAGTCTACATTCACAGTTCAGACTAATTGTTGACAGTTGTTATGTTAGTCATATATATAGATCAAACATAACATTCAACCTACCAAATTTCTGTACATAATTAAAAATTTATGTATGAAATTTATCACTAAAATTATGTTAAAATGCTGCTTACCTTTTACTGTTTCTACACTTGACTTTTGTACATAACAGTATTACATCTACCTGTTTTGGTATTTGGAGCCTGGAATAAATTCTCAAATTGAAAAGCAAATTTAACCTGAATCATTAAATATTTGTTTTTGATTTCTCATAACTATAGTTTTAGATCCAAAGTGGAACAATCAAAAAGATTTTCCTCTTGCTGTTTAAGAAACATTAAATAAAAAAAATACCATGTTAAATTTTATAACATGTTTCTAAAATGCCAAATGAACAATAAAGTGATTAAACATCTTTAGCCTTTCAGAAATTAATGTATTTTGAAAAGACTAAAACTAAACAAGGAAATGGATTTTACTCTTTATGTTTAAAAAAAATCAAATTCTAACTGTAAAATATTTTCAAAATACTACAGAAATATTTACAATAGTTTAAAATTTTTATACAAAGGACTTTCTTATGGACATGATGAAATTAAACAAGGAAATCGATTCATTCTTTATGTTTTAATGAGTTAAAATTTATTAAATTTTTATAATGGTTTTAAAATATTACAATGATAATTAAAATCGTTAAATTTTTTCTTACAAGTTATTATCAATTGCAAAGAATTTTTTGACAAACTCTTGTGTTTGATAGACTTTTTTCTCTGGAAGCTTTCTCCTTCTTTCTTTGCTCTCTAGGAACCTTGCAACAGCAGGTCTTGGATCATAAAAAGCTGTTCCAATTCCATTAAGAGCAATAAACATTCTTGAGTTTAATGCTTCTCTTGATAGTCCCGACTGTTTGTTAGATTTAAGCGTTGTATGTACGGGCACAACTCTTTTTGTGCCAGCTCTGTGAGGTGTTAAAGAAACATATGATTGTACCAATTTGTTAAAAACTGAGTGGGGTTGAAATGCTTTAAAGTAGTGATAGTCTTGCTGTTGATGAGGTCATATCTGATAGAGGAGACAGTTTTTCAGCCGTATATAAAGCAACCCCATCATCGGTAAAATCGGCAACTTTGTCTTTACCAAAAAGGTTCTCAACATCAAGGCGGCCTGCACTAACAACCTCTGTTGGTCTTCTTGCTTTTAAGAAAGTCTCTATCCTGTTGGAAATGCTCATTTGATCCTCTTCCAATCTTTGAGAAACGAATTCTTTGTAATTCAATACAGTTTCTTTTCTCACCGCAGACCAATATCTCTTGGTAGAAACTAATGAGTTGCAAACGTTACGCCTGCGAGGATTTTCTTCAACATCCGAGTCACTTTCAGATTCCTTAGTACTTTCATTTATTTCCATCAACTGCTCTTCGTATCCACCAGGATAACACCCATCTTCGATAAGAGTCAAAGCATTCGAAAAAATTTTCTTTGACAATTCTATGTCAGGTAGCGTAATGAAAGATCTTTGACTATCTTTCTGCAGCAGAGGCGGATTACTAAATAGGCTGAGTAGACTGAAGCCTAGGGGCTCGGCGCTAAGTCTGTGGCTTTTTTTTTAGTCCTAAAAATAATGCATGTATGTGTGTGTATGTTTGTATATATATGTTGTATATCAATGTATATACATAATATATATAGAGCGGGAGGGGGACCCCAATGTGTTAAGCCTAGGGGCCTGGTAGGGGGTTAATCCGTCACTGTTCTGAACATAGAATAAACAATAAGTTCCTTCTTCTATGGTTCTGAAGTTTTTCAAAGTGCTTCAGCAGATCTAGCATTAGGCAAGTCATGCGTTTTTGCTCAAAATCATTCATCCATAATCGGAGGAACCCGCGAGCAGAAATTTTTTCAGTTTTTGATGAGTCGGGTTGATGGTTCACAATGTTTTACCAATGTTTTTGCATGAAAGGAAGATTGTGCTATACTGCTTTAGCTAAGTTTTTTAAGTGTTCCACGAACCGCACTTCAAAATATGCGGGGAAACGAAAGGCAGTTTGGTTTTCTATTTCAGATATTTTTTGAAGTTCTTCAAAGTGTAGAGCAGAAGCCCGATAAAATGTTGCTACAGATTTTATATTTGATTTCCAATGCCGAACTTCAATAACTGATGATTCCAAATCAGACATAGCTAATAGGGTGGGCCGAAAAAAACTTTTTTTTTTTATTCGCTATACCGCGGAAAACTTTGCTTTAGGGTTGCTTAGTAAAATAAAATGAAAAAAAATTATTAAATTTTAATTTTAGCAGCAGAGCTGCTCAAACAAATTTTTTGGAAAGCAATAGTTTTCGTTATTTTTTAAAAGCTATAAAAGAAAAAAAACCGCTATAGTGAAAAATCTTTAAAAGAAAGATATAAAAACACATTTAAAAAAAGAGAAGCAAAATTACTTCATTTGAAGTAGCGCAAAGCATTTAAAAAATCCTTAAGTTAGTGCAATCAAGTTGTATTCACTCAGTGAATGTTGGCCGGGTCTTTTTTTCTGTTTTGATTCGCTATACCGAAAAAACGCGTTTTTTTCTCAAATTTTAGGCTTTTTGCGCTACCACCAGAAGTAAAATTTTACTTATTTTGTTTTTTCATTTTACTTAGCTACCCTAGACACAAGTTTTTTTCGGTATAGTGAATCAAAACAGAAAAAAAGACCCCGCCAACATTCACTGAGTGAATACAACTTGATTGCGTTAATTTAAGGATTTTTTAAATGCTTTGCGCTACCTCAAATGAAGTAATTTTGCTTCTTTTTTTATTAAAATGTGTTTTTATATCTTTCTTTTAAAGATTTTTCACTATAGCGGTTTTTTTTTCTTTTATAGCTTTTAAAAAATAAAGAAAACTATTGCTTTCCAAAAAATTTGTTTGAGCAGCTCTGCCGCTAAAATTAAAATTTAATAATTTTTTTTTCATTTTATTTTACTAAGCAACCCTAAAGCAAAGTTTTCCGCGGTATAGCGAGTCAAAAAAAAAAAAAAGGGTTTTTCGGCCCACCCTAATAGCTAAGTCGGACCTGTGAGCAACGCACCAAACGCATAGCAAGTCTCTGCCCAAGTATTGTTTCATACGAACCCAGAGACCGCTGTTTTTGCCAGTATTTGCATTTTCCCCATCAGTAGTTAAGCCTGTCAACTTATTTTTGGCGACACTCTCAATGCCCAAGTTCTCAAATACGATTTTGACAAAATCCATGAGGCCTTCTGCTCCTCGCTTACTCGATTTACATTTTCCTAGAAAAACTGATTTCATTTCTTGTTCTTCTGTAATAAATCGTGCTGTAACAAATTTATTATCAACTCTATATTTATCATCGGAACCATCTACCTGGATAGAAAACAATCAGCATTTTGTAACTGCATGACTGTATTTTCTTTTACTAGTTCACCAACGATATCAAACATCTCGCGATTACATTACTGGATTTCTATACTGCAACAGTGCTGTAGATGGATTAAAAGAAGAAAACTAAATTGTTTCATTTAATAAACTAATGTTTAATTTGAAAAAAAAAATTCTTCTTCAGTCCTATGAGAATCCAATTTAACTTAACAAAAAGCATTGAAATTTTGAAGATTTAAAGAATTTGGGGATCTAAACCGGCAGCTTGGGATAACTCCCTGGTTATATAGCATGCTTATTCAACATTTCTTAAATTTCTGCTATTTTTGCATTATTGTTATTGTATTATCAGGTTTTGATTCATTTTCTGATAGAAATTTTGATCAGGATTTCATTTGCCTAATATTTATTAAACAAATTACGTCCTTATAGGAAAACATGTTTCAGGATTTTTTCCCCCATTATACTTAAAGATCAAAGTTTCTGTTGTTATTTTAATGTAAAGTGTTTCATAATCTATGTGTGATGCTTCATTTTCCCTTGTTAATGCATAAAAAATCATTCGTAAAGCGAACCGGTTGTTATATTATTTGAATCCCATCACTGGATGGATTGTCGGAAAATAAATCTTTCAAGCAGAAACACAAAGGTCACAACAACGACATGTTTCCCATATGCCATAGGTCACACGGCACTTCCCGCCATCCCAGCCTACCTCATGTTGTATCGTACTGTCCCTGCCTATACTCGGTATCTACTATAACGACTGTCGCCAGTCATATTATCCGACGCACAAAGACAGTTTTTGTTATTCAAAGAATTTTTATTTCAAAAATTGCCGGCACCATTCCCTGTTACTGGGTGACAATAATTTCACACTGGGCGACACTAGTGTCGCCTACTTTATATGTTATTTTATGCCCTGTTGGGAGGTGGAATCCTCACAATAGCATCAATTTTTCCAGGATCAACTTCTAGGCTCTTTGGAGTGATCCAACCAATGCCCTAAGTACTTTACTCAGGTACATGCAAAGTTTTATTTTTCTCGATTTGCAGAAATGTTCCATTTGTCTAATCTTTCAAAAACCGCTTCAAGATCACATAGATGTTGTTCAAAACTTGATGATAAAATAATTTATTAAGTCATCAAGGTAAGAGAGAATATTTACATCTGGTAGTCCGTTTCAGAAGTTATCAATCATCCTCTGGAACGTCGCAGGGGCGTTATGGAGACCGAAAGGCATTCTTCTAAGAGCACATACAAAAGCAGTTTTATCACGATCAGGCCGATAAAAACTCACTTGATGGTAACCAGCATTCAGATCCAGAGTTGTCATGAATTGGGCAGTCCTTGCCCGATGTAGAAGATCGTCCATACAAGGGAGTGGATAGGTATCTGGTATAGTTGCTTTGTTGAGCTTTCTGTAGTCTAAACAAAGACAAACCCTACCATTTGGCTCAGGAATGAGCACGACTGGTGCAGATTAAGGAGATTCGCATTGCTCAATAATTCCTTTGGCAAGAAGATCATCAAATTGGGTTTTCAACAACTCTTTCTTTGCTGGTGATAATCTGTAAGGTGGTAATGATATAGGAAAATGTTCTCTAGTGTTTATGTGATGTTCGACGACGGGTGTTGCCTCTCTCCCTGGTTGAAAGGTATTGGAAAATTTTTCAAGCAAGTCATTGAGTCTATTTCTTTATATTGCAGACAGGTGTTGACTTCAGTTTCTCTTAACATAACTGAGTTAGATTTGGTGTTGGGATTTCAGGTAACATTCTGAACGGATCATCAGCAAAAGGAATTTTATATCTTGGGTTGTTCTGGAAATACCAACTTTGGCTTTGCATATCCAGCATAATCGTGATCTTGTTCAAAAGATCTACACCTAACAATGTTCTGTTTCCCATGGCTTCGGGTAATGAAAAAATTGTTGTACTAGTTGTACAACCTTCTATTTTAACAGTGAATGTTGCTTGAAGAACGTTGGTTTTTCTTTGTAGGCCATCGGCAAGCGTTATTTTTACACTGGTCTCTTTGAACAAAGTTACTTGGTCATGGAGAAGCTTGAACAACGATTCTCCAGCAATAGAATGAGTAACTCCGGTATCTGCACAAGCAACCCCTGTAATACCATTTACATATACAATAGAGGTGTCGCCTGTGTATTAATAGAACAAGATTGGAGATGAAGGGAACCAAAATTTGCTGATTGCATTTGCGTAGGTGGGGGAACAATTAGGACATTTTGCTTTGACAAAACCTTGTTTCCCACAGCCATAGCAGCTTATAACTGGACGCTTATCATTGTTTACAAATCGTGAGTTCATTTAAGCAGGGGAAGTATTTTTGTAATTTCCAAAATGTTGGTTATTTGATTTTTCTAAAATTCCTGACCATTTGAAATGTTTGGGAAAACATGTTTCTGTGTTTCATGCATTTTTGAATTACTTGCTGATTTTTTAGAAGGTAGTTTAATGTTTTCGTATATGTCAAGCTTTTCAGCCAATATGACAGAATCATTTAGTTTCTCCCAACCATCTAAATAATGACTTTTATATTCTGGTGGGCACTTTTTTTTAATTTGATCAGCGATTATGAGTTCTGTTAGCTTTTCAAATGAATTAATTTCTAATTCCGATAACCAACCCTCAAAATAATTTCTAAGTTCAAAATAAAAATCTTTCCAAGTAGAATTCTCTCTTTTCTGATGTCGGGAAAATAATATCCTAAATCTCTCTGCTGTTAACTTAAACCTTTTTAACAATATATCGCAAATATGTGCCTAATTTTTGAACATTGCTTCAGGCTCTCTTGCTATAAGTTTAGTAATTTCGTTTGGGAGAATGCTAATTAATTGTGAAACCCAAAAGTCTTTGGAGACATTTAGCATTTTCATCTGGCGTTCAAACATTGTTTAAAACAATGACATATCATCTTTTTCTGGAACAAATGTTGGCAGGATATTTTTAATATCTATACGCATCTGGTTAAGATCCATTTGATTCTGTGGTACAATTGTCACGTCATGGTTTTGAGTTTGAAGCTTGAGCTTTTCTAGCTCATATGCTCTTTCCTCTGTGACATGCTTCTCCTACAACCTTTGTTCATCTGCACTTTCTTTTTTCTTTCTATCTTCCACGAGAGTAAGAAATGTCTCTTTAACAAATTGTTCATCCTCTTTAAAAAGTGCACACTTTAAAAATTTTTCATGTAAGACTGCTATTTTATCATCTGTGTCTAGAGGTCTTTTTAATTCGATATCCAAATTATATAAATCAATTTTTTTCCCTTTAGCAAGAAATGCCATCTCAAAGCAGTTATTTCAATTATCTACACTTAAAATGTTTAAATTTCAAAATTATATATATTACTTAACCCATTAAATCATTACTTAACAGAATAACTACCTTCCCTTTACAGGTAAATATGCATAAACTTTCAGAAACAATTGATAGAACATATAGGAAATAATTTAATATCATACTAAAATTTAAAACTAATTAAACATAAGCTCATGGAAATATTTATACGAAATATTAATATCAGTTAATATTTAAGCTTTTTAGCAATTTAACTTAATGTATGATATAAAACTCATTTTAAATACATAAAGTATTATAAATTGTTTGATGTGATATTATTTTATCCAGCAATAAATATAAAAGCAAGATAATATTAAATAAAATACTTACTTTACATCTTTAAAATAATTAACATAACGGAAATAATTACTGAAAGCTATTGAAATACCTTTTCTTTTTGTTTTTATATGCTGTGCACAGTTAAACAATAATCATAAAATTCACTTTACTCAAATAATATTGGCATTTAAAAAAATGTATTACCAAAATAGATAATAAAATATTTCATAATAATCTTACCCAAGAACAAAACAAAAAAATATATAAAACATTATTTAAAGAAATAAATAAAGTCACATCAGTTACCGGCTGGATCCAGCAATAAAAATAAAAATTCTTCAAGCTTTTATGCTGAAAAACCATATAAAATATACTTTATCTGTAGATAATGATCTGTAATGATTCATGTGAATAGTTTCAGATTGCTGTAGCGTATAAAATTGATTTAAAAAAACTATAAGACATGAAAAATTATGTCGATAGCACAAACTTTACTGAGATCAAGATCAGCTGAAACAAGCAAGAAGAACACAGCGTGAATCATTTTCGAAGATCACTGCAGCAAATATTTAATGAAACGTGAACAGAAACTCTAGATTGTAATGAACACGTGCACACAACACTATTTAAGAATCTGGGTGATTTTTACACTATGTAGACGAATTTAAACAGACTTCAAAACCAGAGATGACTCTTGTATTTCCACAAACCAAGCATAGTAATCATATAACTACACAACCACATTTAAAGTAATTATTTTTTTAATTTAAGAATCGGACGATTCTTTTTTCCATTTTATTTCTTGTCAGGGCAACACTTTTACTTATTGAACCGGTGCGGGGCAGTTACTATTTTTATTTTCCGTTGGGCATCAGTGTAAGCTAATGTGAAGTCATTGGGCATATTAAAGACTGACTCAAGTTTCATATTCTCATTTTTAATACAGGACGGCACAAACATTACACTTAAATTGGCGAAAAAACACGTAAACTAAAAAAAGAATATAGGAAAGAACATGGCTTATGACAAGGTCTCTAGACAAGATCCATCCCAGTACATTCCGAACAACTTCCCGTGCAATATATCTACGCTCAAAAAAACTTTTATTCTTGCTAACATCCCTATTTGTATTCAGAGTTGTGTCTGAATCACTGATAAGATGTTGTAAGTTGTGGTAAAAGCTTTTAACAACAAAAGCTGAAATTATAATGTAAAAAATGGTGCATTTTATTGAAGGAGTGATCCTTAAAATATCGTATAGATATGTGAATAAATATATCTTGTTCAGTATAAGAAAGAATTATTTTACTCTTTCACAATGCTTTCCATTTGTAATGTGAGACCCGGGAGTAACTTGGAAAGAAGCCAAGTTTTCTACGTTGTGCATCAGCCAGGAATCGAACCCGGGCTGCCTGTGTGGTAGGCGAGCATTCTACAACCGAACCACTGATGCACCATGTAGAAAACTTGGCTTCTTTCCAAGTTACTTCCGGGCCTCATATTACAAATGGAAAGCATTGTGAAAGGATAAAATAATTATTTCTTATTATACTGAATAAGACATAGGCTACTCGCAAAATGAAGGAAAGAACTTAAACTTAGTAATTGATTAATAATTCGTTGTAACTAGCCCCACCTACATCGTGAGATTACATGCTCCTCTTACTCTTTTCCAAAACTGTCACCTTTTTCTATTGTACTTTTATTCCCCTCTCCACACACACTTTTCTTTGAATGCTTGTTTCTATCTAGTGATTCTAGGAATATGAAAAAAAAAATTCTAATAATATATCAAAAAGGATAAGTGGTTGAAAGTTTTAATACTCAAAACAGGTGCAACTGTCATTAGTAACTAAGATAAAAATATTACTAAGGAGTAAAAATAAATATTTTTGGGACCGGGTTTATTCGAGATGGCGTATGCATATATGGAATACATAAGAAAGGGGTAACACGAGAGATAAAAGGTTGGAAACCGTTGCTCTAGATGACTAAATTTGATATATTCAACTTTATCTCCTTAATTCAGATCTTTTTAATAAAAAAATTGCTATTATTGCAATAATTTATTTTTTTTTTTGAAAAGGAATAATATAATGAATGATTTGGACCATGTTTATAAAGTAAATTTAACAATGTGTGGAATGATTTATATTATGCAAAAATTTATAATCTGCACAACTCCTGGCAACAAGGAATGCAATATAAAGAAACTGTACTGTATTTTGATATGTTTCAGACATATTTGGCCATTTTTACAAAGTAATTTTAATGATGTGGGAAATGGGATGTATATAACGCACAACCTCATGTTTTTAGGTTTGTGTTATAAAGATCTTCTACTGTATATAATTTCTGATTTTATTTTTGGCTTGCGTTACATAAAAAAAATAAAAACCAGAAGTAAATGGTGTCAATGGCTTGTATTTTAATTTATCTTTTAAATAATCAAAATTTTATAAATAAAAATGTTTTACAGTTCAGTTTTGGAGTAGAAAAATAATTTTGATTTAGTTTTAGAAAAAACAATTTAGGTTCCATTCTGGTTTTCATCCCATAGAAATAAAGGTATTTCCTGTTTTCAGTTTTGTTCTGGTTCATAGCCCGGATTTTTATATCTAAAAGTATAAAATTCGTAGACATTGTTATTTAAGTGCTTTGTAATTGAATAGCATTTTTAATTTTTTTTATAAAATGTATCATCTTGAGTTATGATCGATTGCTGTCCAATGCTAAGCTTTCTTCAACATTTGTATCCCCAATGTCAGTTTAAATTGCTAATTCTGATACCATTTTCTGAAAGATCCTTTATCTTTGTAGAAAAAAAGAGAAATGTAATTCAATTTTTTAGTAACTGAATAACGATACCTGCAAATTTTTAACATATGAATAAAAATGGCTTTATAAATACAATGATACTTCGACTAACAAAGATTTCTTTGGATGTTTTTCTGACTTGGCTAATGAATGATTTATTGGATTTGTGTGATAACATAATGCAGCCATGTTGCATTTTAAATGAACAGGAAATCAAGTTTTGGTTAATGAAGATTTTGTTAGCAAATGGATTTCAGAACATATTATCTTCATTAGTTGAGGTATCACTGTATATCAGAAAGTAGCCAGTTTCCATTTGAGAATAGCTGTAAAAGAAGGGAGACCATTTGAGAATAGTTGTAAAAGAGCGTGAAATGCACTGATAATAAATAGATACAAGCATTATTCATTTAATACAAATTCTAAATATTTATAATTTTTTTATTCAAAATGAAATAAGATTTACAAAAATATACTAATTACATACATTTTGATATATATTTGAAGATAAAATCTTTGTTATCAAAAATATATTTCTACAATTGGTCAAATAATTTTTCATAACAAAATAAAAATTTCTCAATCTAATACTATAAAAAATATCTTTCTTTATAAACTGACTAGATACATATTTTCTCAAAAGCAAGAAATTTGCACTTAAAATAGCCTATAAAAGGCTATGACAGAAAGTTAATAATAATCAATGCTATTAAAATTATTACTTATTATAAACTGTTTTAGAAATTCAAATTTGGATACATTTTATCGTCATTTAAAGCATGAAACATTTATGTCATATGAAAAATCAAATTATACAAAAAGTAATGCCATGACAGGAGAGAATACAAAATATCTGAAACGTTGAGGGCATTAAAAAAATTAAGAGTCTGAAAATGTTTTTTCATATGCATATGAAAATTTTCTGAATAAAATTAATGGTAGAGAATTATTTTATTCCCTTATTATAATCAATACGTATAAAAAATTACTTAAGAATGTGTTTTTTTTTTTTTTTTTTTTTTTTTTTTTTAAACCTAGAAGGCACGAGGAAAAAACACTGCATCTATATGAACAGTATAACGAATCACGTTGTAATAGGAAGATAGTACTGTATTGCAATAAAAAACAAGAAAAATCATGCGTCAAGCATAGATTATGAAACACTATGTAACAATACTTTGCTGTTTAACAAGATACCTAAGTAAACATTTTAGAAAACATATAGCACATTTGAAAACCAGATTTCAGCAATTGCCCATAGCCATGAAAGTACTCCAATTCTTTTGTGCAGCCCTGTATTTAACCCTTCTTTGCATGAGTTTCTCTTTTACAATTGTGTTTTTTTTATACATATATTAAATATTAGACACCAGAAATTTTAAGATAGATTTTTAACTTTGTTCAGCAACATAGTTCACAGGAAATTTACTGGATTAATATTTCTATATAAATATAGTGCTGGCGAAGAAGTTGATTTATTTATTAAAAGTTAAATAAACAGTGATGTAAATTTACATCACTATGCAATTAAGGGTTAATCTATAGGTTTGTTGATATTCTATATAATATGCTAAAATTCTGTTTAGTAATAAAACATATAATAGGTTGAAAATTCACCTTCATAAATTTCTACCAATAATCAAAAACATACTTGAATCCTTTTGTACAGCCCTGTATATTACCTACAGATTTTTATGCACACCACATATTAAGCTAAAATTTAATTCATGCTTAAAACTACTGAACTACTATATAATTTTATTCATATTCTACAAAAATCTCTTAGTATACTAAATATAATTCAGCTTGAAAATGCATAACTCAGTTAAAAACCATATTTAGGCAATTCACGCTGACACTTAAAAATATGCTTCTGAATTCTTTTGTGTAACCCTGTATATGATCTATAGCATTTATACACACCACGTAGCATGCAAAAATTTAGTACTTAAAAGGCATACCATAACTGAAATCCTACTTCCAGGAATTATCGCTAATCGACAGTATTTCAGATACAGTACTGTATACAAAATCTTTTGTCTGTCCCTGTAAATGGATGATAAATGCTATATATATCATATTCTACAGAAAGTATCTTGTAGTAAACCTCAGTAATGTGTATAAATTTCGTTATATTTGAAATAGTGTAACATTATTAAAATAAGTTGCAAGCAGTTTTCCTCCATAGACCAGTATGTAACAGAATTCTTTTGTATGATCGAATTTCATTATGTTTGAAAAGATGTAACATCATTAAAATGCATTTGAAACTATTTTTTCCCATTGGCAATCGGAGTATATTTACTAGATTAAGAGTTCGGACAGACAAACCGAAATCATAAACACCTTTCAACTATGTTAGAAAGTGTTCAAAATAATTATTAAAAAAAATAAAAAAAAAATCCTTTATAAGCCAAACTTGTATATTATTACAGTTCAAAGAAAAGGTTATTTTGAACAAAACATTAAGCAATTAGGAGGGAGAGAGAGGTCATTTAGTTTTTTTTTTTTTGTTGTTGTTGTTGTTTGAAGACTTATGGTAGGTATTAAAGGGCAAAACTGGGAAATTTCATTAGTAGCCAGGGACCAATAATAACAATTTCATCAAAAAGAGACCTTTTTTTAAAAAATTTAAAAGTGCTAAACAAATTTCTATTAGTATTAATTAAAAATTAAACAGCCCGTATAAATATGTTAATATTAACGTGTTGCAACGGGTAAGAATGGAATAATTGAAGGCATTCAAAAAAGTTTACTCTCTAAGTAAGCAGTATAAAAATAAAAGATTAGCAAAGGCCAGAGAGTTCACTGGCTTTTGGGTATTCAAGAGACAAAATGGTGAATTGATTGATTGCAAATCTTTTGGCAAACAATATGCTCGAAGCCGCAGGGGTCCGTCGATAGCTTCAGAGCCCAACCCTTCCTGCATTTCGAGGTGTTTAATTTGTTAATTTTTCCTTTTAAATTTGTCCGATTTCAATTTAGCGATTTTTTTTTCCCTTGCTTCCTGGCAGGTTGGGCTTGAGGCTCTGAAGCTATCGACAAACCCCTGCAGCTTCAAACTCTTTAGTAGGTATGCCACTTTATAAAATACATTAAACTTTGTCTTGTAGAAATTATTGAATGAAAAACTAAAACCTGTAAATTCAAACTGAATTTTATGAGTTTTTTTTTTTATGCATAATCTTTTCTTAATGAATGTTTCCCCTCCCTAATAAATGCACAAAATGTAGACATTCTTTAAAAAACAAGTAGCTATAAAACTTATCTCCTGAATAACAAAAATCTATTAACATTTAGTTACATGCACCTATCTCACTTTTAATATTTAAGCAAAGAATTTAAATGTACACCACTGTCATACCTCAAAATGTAGAAATGCTAAGAATTTTATCTTTATTTCAAGAGAGTATAATTTTCTAAATGACTAAAAAATTTCTGAACACAGAAACAAAAAAAATGATAGAATAGAAATAAAATAAATTTTCTTTCTTTCTTTCTTTAAAGGCATTACTTACAGAAATGGTATAATTGAATTTTATTTACAGTTGATAAAATAAAACCTTGCACAGAGACTATTGAATTAAAATGATCAAAGTAAGAAATGTAAAATTTCAGAATGAATAGATAGTGTTTTATCGGGTATATATTACACATACACACATATATATTTATATAGAAACAAAATACTTCATTTGGTTACAGTAATAAATATGAATCAAGCTATTTATTACTAGACTAAAATTCTTCTATTTATAATAATACTTTATCAAAATATCTCCTATACTACCAATTTTATTTACAAGGCTTTGTAACCAGTATAAAAATATTGATATTTTTTAATTAAATTTCATGCAATCTACAATGAAATGATATAACAACTTGTGTAATACACAAAATAAGAGAAAACTTCCTAAAAATGCTATAAAATGTGAAAAACACAACACGTGTTGAAACAACATGGTCTTTCTTGACCATGTATGGATGTATGTCTTTGAGCCTTATGAAAGTAATTGATTCACTTTCAAAATCTGTTATGCATTTTATCATTTTACGATCTTTTTAAGGCTTACCCTTATATTCATGCAGTTTAGTTTAATTTTTTGTATGACATTTAGATAAATAATAAACAGGGGAAAAATGGGAGAAAACTTTATCCTTACAATGTAAATTATTTTTAATGTATTAAAATAGCAACTAGTACTTCTCACAATTTATAGATTTCATTCCTTAACCCTTTCAGGCGCGGATTACTTCTTTTCGTAAAATGGTGAAATGATTGATTGAAACCAGAATTTATAAACGAATTTCTTAGAAATTAAATACTTGTTTTTCTTCAAGTTCGTTATAAAAGCAAAATTTTATTAAAATATTCTTGGTGCCGTTTGACAGTTTGTAATTAAAATTAAGTGGTCACATTTGTGACCACCGCCCATGAAAGGGTTAATGTTTTCAAAAAGAGGGAGACACAGCTATAATTCAAAATATACTTTCCCAAAATATTCTTGATATCACACAGTGGGCACTCTTCAATTCACAATAAAAGGTTGGCACAAAAATATTCAAATTATTCAAAATTTGAATTAACCAAAATTAGTGATTTTCAAGAAAACTGGAAGTAAAACAATATGAATGCATACAATTATTGTGCAGTGGTTTTTATCTTTAAAATTGTCATCTTATAAGCCAGTTTTCATGTTGCAAAAAAAAAAAAAAAATTTAAACATAATTTCAGCCAACAGTAAAGAGAGTCACAAGCAAATATCACAAATTTTATTGCAATGGTACTCACTATATTGACCTGTCAATTGGGCACACAATTAAAAATTTATATATAAATATATACATATTTTACAGGAGTCAGTCCAACATTTTCTCACAGTGTCTGGTTTTTGTGAAATTGAAATTATCCTTATATTATATTCATACTTCTGCAGGTTCCATCTATTTTTAGCAAAATCTCTTGTAAAAAAGTTATGCAATAGACTTTTTGGCAACTTCATTTGTTTTGTGGCAGTTCAGATTTTATTTTTGAATGATTAAGTTTATGAAAAATTCAGTTTTAAGAGGAAAAACTTTTGAAGACAGGAGGGGCAGAGTTGGTGAGGGCAACTTTGATATCCCTAAATAGATTTTTCAAAAATATTGAACATGCATTTTGCCATTTTTTAATCCGATGTATATTTCGAGTTATTCGACTGTTTCCAGACTTTTCGGACACCCTGTAAATATATATATATATATATCACTGGCACCCGATTAACAGAAAAGTACCAATTCTTCTTTCAAGGCGAATGAACTCCTATTCAAAGTATCCCATAGTTCAAATTACCCAAGTTTGAATTCAACTATTGCATATATAATTTTTCTCCCAAAAAGTACAGCTTAAATTACAGATTAAATGTTAATATTTCTTTGTTAACTTTTAATGTCATATTCCCTCATAAAATAAATTCTGGCTACAGATTAATGAAAATATAAAATTTTAGGCATGTACTTCATTACACTTGTTGTGGAGCAACGTTAAGACTTTTTGAAATTTTTTATGTCTTTCTTCTGCACATACAACAGAGCCTCTGAAACCCCATAACATCCGTAAATGCAATTCAGTAGAAAACATATCTAGCAAGATGTTTTCATACATGTTATTCTGTAGAGTAATTTTCCCATTTTGTTTAAATACAGGAGACTGTTGTATAATGTAACGTCCAACCTCAAGATGATCTTCTAAAAGTTGAAGTCCAAAATCAGAAGAATTACTGTTACCAATGTCAAAATCTAGAATACTCTCACTAATGAGTTCTGTTTCTAAAGGATTGTTATCAATAATATCCATAACTTCTTTAAATTTTTGTAGAATTAAAATCAATGACAAAATAAAAGGTAGGCATGTGTTAGGAGCTTCTAACCCTGATGCTTGTTTCAGAGATTTAAATGCTGGCCGCAGTTTTGTTTCAAATACAAAGGCAGAATCTGTATGAGCATGGCGTAAAGCAAGCCAGGTTGAATGCAAGTCTGCTACCTAAAAAAAAGTTATATAGATAGAACAAGTAAATTTTTGCACAAAGTAAAACATATAATAGTGTAAAATTTAAAGAAACTTTAACAATGTTGCATTTTACCTAGATAATGAAAATACTGTTTGATTAATACATTTATAATAAAAGTTTGTGTGTGTGTGTGTTGTGTTTTTAATAAACTGCTAGACAAAGAGCTACAAGATTTGAGAGTAAGGACTATGCCTGTAGTTATGCACAGAACCGTACAGAGAGACCACAGGCACTGGTAATAATTCAAATGCGGGCCAACCCCCCCCCCCCCCCCACACACACACACACCACCACCACCATAACTATGATACAATAAAACCTGCTTAGACAGGTTGTTTTCGTCTTAGAAGGTATAATTGCATGGTATTTTGTTTGGATGGGCCATGATTCTGTTTATAGCAGGATTTCGTAATAAACAGGTTTTAGTGTATTAAAAAATAAATTTGCTGGATAGAACTTTTTTAGAAAATCTATATATAAGCTTACAATTTTATTATTTTTCTTTTAGAGTATAACAGTTTATGATGCATTTGTAATACTTTATCATTTAAAGATTTTAAATAGAAATTGAAAATATTGGTAAATTTTAATTGAATTCATCAATTAATTTTTAATGAAATTTTAAATAAATTAGTTATAAAGTTAAAATATAAAATCAAAACAGACTGGAATGTGTGTAACACATCAGTGTATACTGCCGAAGGTAGTGAGGCCCCCAACTCTATGTTTGTTTTGATAGATTTTCATTAAAGAATACATAATCACACAAATTTGAGGGTGTACACTGCCAAAGGCAATGAGACCTCCAACATAAGATTTGTTTGGATAGATTTTCATTTAAAAATATATAATAAAATAAGATTGGAGCTGAAGCATGTGTAGCATGCTTGATGTACACTGCCAGAGGCAGTGGGGCACCCTAACTCAAGGTTCGGTTGAACAGATTTTCATTTAAAAATGTAAAATCATACAAATTCGA
Source organism: Maratus michaelseni (assembly GCA_963931845.1). Lineage (NCBI taxonomy): Eukaryota > Metazoa > Arthropoda > Arachnida > Araneae > Salticidae > Maratus > Maratus michaelseni. The sequence goes on along the minus strand of OZ007594.1, from coordinate 206,511,256 downwards.
GGGTGTACGTTGAAAAAGGGCAATGAGGCCTCCCAACATTAGGTTCACTTGGACAGATTTTTGTTTAAAAATATAAAATCATTCAACACTGATTTTAAATATATTTAAGGTTATTATCACGGGCCAAAGCAACGCTGCACGTGTCAGTTAGAGTAAGAAATAAAGACAATCATTCAAGAACAGAATGAGGTTTTAAAATCACCATACATTTCAAAGACTGACCTTAAAAGAAAAAAAAAAAAAACATAATGCATTTTCTCTTGTTAACTTTAACCTATTTTAGCAGCAAAATTTCACATTTACCTATAGTTTGCTCCAGACCTATAAAAAGAAACTTCAATTCTAATAATCTTGGAGAGTGGAGGAAAATTTCTGCATTATGAATGGATTAACTTAATACAAATTAATATGATAATTAATTAGCAGTTTATTAATTATTCTATTTGTATATTCAATTTAATGGGAAAAAAGACAACAGCAACAAAATTACTTCAGGTAATGTCAGGCCAAGCATAACTGAGGTAAATCCAAATAGGTTCCCCACACTAGTTTTGGTTTCGATTGCTATTTCTATCCATTTAT